>CM064862.1:35292864-35949618 GCA_032719365.1 Prinsepia uniflora
CGTTGATCGCTGAAATCAACGTTGACTTTACTAACGTCGGCAGTTGACTTTGACCAACGTTGGGGGAACGTGGGTACGAATTTTGAGGTGGAACCTGGACCATTTTAAAGGCTTCGATGATTTGGATCCAATGGTGATGGTTTCGGGTCGATCGGTGATCGTTAGATTGGTCAAATTGAGGTTTAAAGCCTCGGGAAGTGTGTCTGGGACACGTTGACTTTTCTAGGAATGTTGGGGTTTCTTAAATAGGACATGTCTAGATGGTTAGTGACCTTTGAGTGTGATCTGGACAGGTCCAGATGACCCGGAAAGGTTGGTTAGCCCCGGTAAGGCTTACGACGTGGATTTCGAGACGCGGCAGAACAGTCTGTGAATGGACATTATTTTCTAAATATGATGCATGCATAACTGTTTTATATGTTTTATAAATTGATGCATGCATAAATTTTTATTATGTGTTTTAATATATGTTTTGTGATGCCATGAGTGCATTTGTGTGTGTTTACGTATTTACACGTATTTCAAGGTTTTCAGTTTTATACGGTGCTTATACGTGTTTGTGGTTTCAGTTTAATGAAATGGTTTTGGTTTTGAGAAGGTAAACTCGGGCATGAGACCCATTTGGTTTTGTCTCGGGCATATGGCCCTATTGATGACCTACGGGTCTGAGCCGTGGTCGCCGCGAGTGCTGTGTGCACGGCGATGGACGATACGACGCTCACCTCCAGATTGGGATGTGTTCCTTACGGAGAGGTCACGATGCACGTCCAGTTGTCGAGCAGCCACTGGAGGCTTGACTTCGGAGTGCTGACAGTTTAGGATATCGATCGGTGATGGGTGCACCATGATTTAGAGGTGATCGCGTCGGTTGATATGTTCACGGCGACATACCAGGATTTAGAGCGGTTCTAGACGGATGGTTGCACACATCACTATGATTGGAGTCGTGATTGACCCTAAGATATCGGGCTTGATGCCCAGTTGAGTCATGAGTTTGGGCACGAGGCCCAGTTGGTTTATGTTGTGATTTCGGGTCAGGGAACCATAAATGGATTTCTGGGTTCATGACGGTTTATGGGGTCCAGGCACGAATCTTTTGAAAGGTTTTAAGAATGATTTCGAAGTGGAATTTCATATACCATGCTTTATTTATGATTGTCTCCTCCAGGGAGGGTCGTTGGCCTAGGTGGACCCCAGAGTCGTCACGGAGCACTAACTGAGTGGAGTCGCCCCCGTTGGGTACCTTACTCTCAGGAAAGCTTATGGATTATAACCCCTAGGGAGGGTCATTGATCTGCAGACATTGACCTGGGTGGACCCTAGGGAGACTTGGGATTTGAGACCTCGGGTAGCATGCATGTAGCTTTGGAAACCGTGACAGGATTGGTTATATGTTATATGATATATATGTATACTGGTTTTGGGCTGAGTCCCACATGAATTTGGGCAGTGGCCCGTATGATTGGTTTCATTTACGATTTCGGGCCAAGGCCCTAATGGTTTGGTAAATGGTTTTCGAATGCATGCGTGCTTTTTAGTGAAGGGTATAAATATTATCTTTTTGTAAAAATGTTTTTATAAATTCTTTGTTTTGTCCACTCATAGCTTTTAATGTTTTGAATGCTCTTCAGGTTGATCGCGGATGTGGGCTGTAGCAGAGACCGAGACATCACACTCCTCCTCCGGATCCTGGCTTACTCTAAAGCCCCGAGCGGGCTAAAGTCGTAATTTTCCCTTGTCTGACACACCGTGTTAGAAGGGATCAGGCGCGTCCCGCGTTAATACCGGGAGGATTGGGACGGCTCCTGACAACACGGCCTGGTGTTGAGACGAGAAGATTAACCCAAAATAGTTGTAGGGCTGTTAGTGGTTATGGATTATTAAGTCGAATTGTAAATTTTATACTCTTTTACTAGAGGAACTGTGTGTGTGTGTGTGTGTGTGTGTGTGTGTGTGTGTGTGTGTGTGTGTGTGTGTGTGTGTGTGTGTGTGTGTGTGTGTGTGTGTGTGTGTGTGTGTGTGTGTGTGTGTGTGTGTGTGTGTGTGTGTGTGTGTGTGTGTGTTGTGTGTGTGTGTGAGTGTGTGTGTGTGTGTGTGTGTGTGTGTGTGTGTGTGTGTGTGTGTGTGTGTGTGTGTGTGTGTGTGTGTGTGTGTGTGTGTGTGTGTGTGTGTGTGTGTGTGTGTGTGTGAGTGTGTGTGTGTGTGTGTGTGTGTGTGTGTGTGTGTGTGTGAGTGAGTGAGTGAGTGAGTGTGTGTGGGTGTGTGTGTGTGTGTGTGTGTGTGTGTGTGTGTGTGTGTGTGTGTGTGTGTGTGTGTGAGTGAGTGAGTGAGTTTGTGTGTGTGTGTGTGTGTGTGTGTGTGTGTGTGTGTGTGTGTGTGTGTGTGTGTGTGTGTGTGTGTGTGTGTGTGTGTGTGTTGGGTGGTTGTAAGTTTCAGGGTGATTGTTGATTATGTGTTTTAGATGAGATGGGTTCAATATGATTAACTATTGATGTATGTGATTCCCCGATATTTGTGCATTGTGAGATGAACTAAGTGTGAGTTATTTGTATCGGTATGTTCATATATGTGTTGGTTATGGGTATGGTTTTGAGTTTTAGTCCTCGATATGAAATGTGAGCTCGGGAAAGACTTAAGATATTTTTAGAACGATAAGTTTGTTATTAAGATAAAAGTGAGATTTTCTCGGATTCCCTTAAAATGTGGATTGGAGTTGAGATATGGTTGTGTGATGTTATGTGGGACTCCTCGATATTGGTGCATTGTGTGTGAGTGAGTGAGTGAGTTTGTGTGTGTGTGTGTGTGTGTGTGTGTGTGTGTGTGTGTGTGTGTGTGTGTGTGTGTGTGTGTGTGTGTGTGTGTGTTGGGTGGTTGTAAGTTTCAGGGTGATTGTTGATTATGTGTTTTAGATGAGATGGGTTCAATATGATTAACTATTGATGTATGTGATTCCCCGATATTTGTGCATTGTGAGATGAACTAAGTGTGAGTTATTTGTATCGGTATGTTCATATATGTGTTGGTTATGGGTATGGTTTTGAGTTTTAGTCCTCGATATGAAATGTGAGCTCGGGAAAGACTTAAGATATTTTTAGAACGATAAGTTTGTTATTAAGATAAAAGTGAGATTTTCTCGGATTCCCTTAAAATGTGGATTGGAGTTGAGATATGGTTGTGTGATGTTATGTGGGACTCCTCGATATTGGTGCATTGTGTTGTGAGCCATATGTGAACTATATGCTCATGTGATTAATTTGGTTTTTTGATTATAACTAGAATACGAGAATTCGACATAATTGTAAATTTCAAGAACGAAATTATTTTAAAGTGGGTAGATAGGAACGTCCTAGACTTTCAACGAGGGTTCGAAAAAGTAAAATGAAATTGACCATTTTGCCCATAAAGTCAAAAGGTTGACTTTTTAACCAAAAGTCCAAGTGTTGAATTTTTACCAAAAGCCCAAGTGTTGAATTTTTACCAAAAGTCCAAGTGTTGAATTTTTACCAAAATTCCAAGTGTTGACTTTTTTGTCTGGATGGCTTTTGGATTTTCCGAAGATGTCGTTGTAAAGGTCTCGGCCTCCCGAGTAAGTCGACAAGTGGCTTGATGGAAATAGAGTTCAAATGGTATCGTTTTGGGTCTAAATAACCTAAGGGAATTTTGGTAATTTTAAAACATAGGGTATTTTGGTAATTTTTGTAAGGAGATATTTTGAACATTTTTTGAGGAAGTGACATTTGTTCTTACCTTTTGGGGATTGGGTGTACCGACCTATGAGATTTGGGTGTGTGAGTGGACTTTCCTTTCCCTAAAAAATTATGCATACATATTTACATAACTTAAATGCGTTTCTACGTGATTTTGGTGATATATTTTTTATTGGGATTTTTATATGATTTTTGGCGGATTTTACGAAAGTTATTCTGTTGCATGTTTTACGAAATTTTCTTGAGATTGTGTTTCTAGATTTCGTTTAAATTGCAGATTTGGGTTAAATATGGTTGGTGACATTAGATAATTTAATATTGGAATTTTTATGAATTTTGTATGATTTTTGGTGATTTTTATGGAAATCGAAGGTCGAGAAGCGGAGCTATGAACTAGCGGGATTTGCGTGTATTCCGTTGTCTTACAAGGTTTCATGGGTATATCTTGATTCTTTGCAAACAGGAGTAGGGCCCGAATGTACCTTTTTAGGGTTTTTCGAGTGGAGTCCTATTAGTAACAGATACGTGCTTTGGTCCTGAGTCGTAAGATTTCACTTCGTCACTCAAAATTCGCCCCAGCAATTGGCTAAGCTTTCTTTTCGGGTAACTTCTTTCCTGTGTTTTCCTGGCGTCCCTCGAGTATAGGAGTGCCATTCTTATCCCTTTCTGATATTTCCACCTTTCAGAGTCTTAAGGATCAAATTTTGGACGTTTCTTGAGCAGTAGCGAACCTAGATTTGAGGTTTGATTTCATAATGTTTAGCTATAGAGTCAAGTGGACTTTGAGACTATCATCCGGAATGGATTTTACTTTAGACGAGTTTGGGCGAAATTTTCAATACCCTTACCTTGATAATCACCTTTAGAGTCCGAATTAGGAACAGTGGTGTATTATGCCACTGAAAATTGTTTGTGAGAGTTTTGTGGTTTTCAAGACGAGGTTAGTGAAACCTTCATTGTTCTTTGCCTCCTTGTTGGGAGAACTACTTAGTTATGGTAGCTATTAGAAAAGAAAGAAAAAAACCTATTTACTGTTAGGCTACATGGTTTCGAGTAGGGGATGTTGGTTCGACACACACTCTATGTTCTCAAACGTGAGATTGAATTAGACTTTCCTTGCCCAGTAGTTGCCTTGTAACCTTTGTATTCAAGGATTGGAAGGATCATATGTTGGATAGCTAGTTGCAGAACCCCGAACGACTAATGATTAGTTAACATTCTCATTATCTTGATGATTGACAATTAGTCAAACTCGCCTAATCCTAATCCTTACCTTGACCACCAAACTAGTGCAGAAATTTACTGAGCCGCCATTCGAACCTTGAGGCCCATTGGAAATTAGTCATCCTAACACCAGATGTGGGCCTCAAACTGTGGTTAAAAGGAACTGGTTTGGAAAAAAAAATTGGTTGTTAGTGGGTAAGAATCCTAGTTGACCTTGTGATGAAGTTGTAAGGAAGTTTATATGTACAAGGAAGGTTAGTTGACATCTTGTAGGACCGATTACTTAGGATTAACAAACTTGTTGTTGGTAACTGAAACCGCTTTGCACGTGCCTAGATTGATTAGATGAGAATCTAGGAGTCAGTGGCACGAGCTACATTTCACCGAGTCATTCGGGATCCTCACTGTCCTGCTCAACGATTACTGTCCTCGTCCGATTGCTTGTCAAGCCTCGGAGCTAACGGTAACTCTCGTTTCAGCTCCCCAAGTCCACAAATCCTCATGATGCCTCTGCATCGACCAAGCCACTCGGTCACCATTGGGGTTCCATCCAACTCACCTCAGTCATCTCCAATTACGCTAGTAGGGATGATATGGCATCTCGATACAATTCCCACCGACCAAGCTCATTCGATCTGCCCAAAACTCGACTAGACGATGAGCTCATCCACAACCAAATCGCAACCTCTGCTCGTCATCTCGGTACAGGCTAATAGCCAATCCCATACTCACATCGGAGGATCTCTTGGTAACTTGTCCAACCAGTCTCAACCAGAGTCTTCCACGACCTCGGCTACTAGGGAACACACCCAACCTGACTGTCCAACGATCTCGACTTTAGAAGTCATCACATCCAGTCCTTCTCGGGTCTAATCTCACGGAACCATGGCATACCGTGCCAAACGTAACTTACCCGTGGTCCATTTCCACTAATTTCTCCTACTCTTACCCTAACTATCAAGTTGATGACGGGTTGTTTCCTCATAGGGACATCACATCCTGCACATGTGTAATGCTCCAAGAGTAACCCAGTGCTCTGATATCAATCTAACACCAAGCTCTGATACTAATCTGACATGACCCATCTCAATTCTCCCTGGATTAAAGCGAGATGTGCCATGCTCCCGTTTGACACCCCATGCCAGAGTAGGGATACACCTAACCCTCTCGGGGCTTCTAGAGTACGCTAGGATCTGTGGAGGCATGTGATGTCTTGGTCTCTACTACAACCAACATCCACGATCAACTGGAAAGGTATTAAAAATGGTAAAAGCTGTGAGTGAACTAAAATAAATAGTTTATAAAACCATTTCTGAAAACACATTTATACCCTTCACTAAAAAGCATGCATGCATCAGAAAACAAATTATAACAACCACTTTATTTAAATCGAATTATATGGCTTTTCAATTTAAAACCCAATGAAAATGTTGATCAATCAAAGCCATTTTCTTAATAGGGTCTCAGTCCAAAACCAAACATGTGGGGTCTCTGCCCAAATTAGTGAAATACAGTTTAACCAATCCTCGAAATCCTAGATTTCAAATAAATCAGGTCATGGTTTCTAAGGCTACACGTGCCACTCGGGGTCTCAAGTCCGAGTCCTACTCTCGGATCCACCAGTATCCGGGGGGACATAATATTGATGTGCCTTCCCCGGATCACTGTCCGGAGTTATATCCATACCTAGCAATCATAATCCTAAGCCTCTCCGTAGAACGAACCCTCTCGGGAAATGCTTGCACTATAGGTCCTGAGCCTCTCCTCAGAGCGGCCCCTCCCAGGCAATGCAACGTGACTACTCTAGGATACTACGAGACGTCTAGAGGAGAAAATCCACACATAAGGATGGTATATGTAAAATAGTAATCAATCTAGTGGAAAATTATCGTAAAACCATTTATACCTCAAATCCAGTCTAAACATTTCAACATTGTCTCAGCCCGAGGTATAGCTTTCACAAACCGTTTCCACAAAATCAGGATTCCCTAAATCCGATCCAATCCAAATCTCATAGGGAGTCAGCCCAAAATCATCTCAACAGGGTTTCAAACCCGAACTCTCATTTCATAAACCATAATTGGGACTCAATCCTGATATCATAAACCAATTGGGCCTCAAGCCCGATAGCTCATAAATCAACTGGGCCTCAAGCCCGAGATCATATTTCCAAATCCAAAATCATTCCATCAATCAAATCATTTGATAACACAAGAATGTATAAAACCAGACCTAAGCCCAAGGTATCACATAAAATATAAATCTTGAAAACGTGCAATACCACATTTCCACAAGAATGCCAAAACATCGCAATCAAATACATAAACCATATGCACTCAAGGCATCTCAAATCATGTTTATAAAACATATAAAATAGTTATGCATGCATCATATTTAGAAATCAAGTGTCCACTCACATACCGTCCTTGTTGTGCACCTGAACTATCCGGGTCATCCGGACCTGTCCAAAACATACTTAAAGGTCACTACTAACCTAAACAAGTACTAATCAAGAACCCTTAAAACTCCCGAAAAAGTCAACGATCCCGAACATGTTTCCCTAGGTGAAAAACCTTAATTTGACCAACCTAACCATCTCCGAACGATTTGAAACCACCACCATTGGATTCAGATCGTTTAAACCTTTTGAACAAGACTAGTCCCAACTCAAAATTTGTGCCCATGTACCCCAACGAGCGTGTCAAAACTCAAAGTCAACATTCACATCAGCAAAAGTCATCGATGACGTCAGTAGTCAGGCTTACGTCAGCCTAACAAGTCTGACGGTGCCACATTTCAGCACCTGATTGGTCCACATGTCTAACACTTGTTAATGCTGACTGGACCTTACAGCTACCACGTGACAGCCTCTGATTGGCCACGTGGCCTAACACCCTGACAGATGATGACATCACCTGCTAACATCATCATCGTCAACCTCCAGCTGGGTCGTCCCAGGTCTCTACAATCGGGTCAACCAGACCTGACTGGTTTTTACTCCTCGGACCACGAATCCACACCATTTTTGAACCCCTAGCCTCATATTGAACCCAACAATCAATCTATGACCTTAAAAACACCAGAAAGAGGCTAGAAGTTACATGTCCAAATTCAACCTCACAGCCCAGTTTTCAAGCTTGTCCCCCCCTATGATTCCAGCTGCCTCAGCCCTCCATTCTTAGTTCCTCGGCCTCGCAAGGACCCAAGGAACAAGTTTTGATCATTAGAAACGCCCAAAAAACCCTAAATCTCAACTTTCGAAACTTGAACTAAAAAGCTTATCCTCTCGGTTTTCAGACCACCGTCCACGACGGTCCACGCCGTTGCCACCGTCATGATCGCCTGGCCTCACTCTCTCACCTTCTCGTTCACTCCAGAAGCAATGGATGAGGATTGAAGGATGTTTGGCTGGGTTTGGGTAGTGCGGTGTGTTTGTGTTCTTCGCGCAACAGAAAACAAAAAGAGAGGAGTGAGATACATGAACCCAAATATTTGGGTTAATGGGCCAATCAGATGAGTGACACTTGTCACTCATCAAGTGGTCCACCGAGATATTTTACCCAATCCAAATCTGCCATTTGTACAATTTCTCGGTATGCGTGAATAGTTATGTTTTTCTTCCGTGAACCATAACTTCCTCGTACGATGTCTGATTTCAATTTGTCAACTGTCTATGAACTCATATCGTCTTGATCTACGTAACGATCCGTGCTCCTCGTGCATTTGACCTCCCAGGTCAAAAATTAAAATTTACCATTTTAGGGGCAAAATCGTCATTTTACTCCGACCGTCAAATTTGACCTCAATTAGTCCTTAATTAATCTGTAAACTTGGGACGGGTTGTTACACCTAATCACCCCAATCGTTCAAATTTGTTGAGAGCAACATCCTAATAGGTTTTGAATGTTGTTTACCTTGCGAGCATTGATGACATCGACCTCTGGAAAATGCAACTTGTGGTCTTCATGGTGGCCTATCGAAGGAACCGGGTAGTTCTTCAAATCCTAACTTCAACCATACTAACTTCAAATCTTAACCTCTCCAGAAACTGGGAATTCGTGAAACCCGAGACCTTCCCAGCTTCGCCCTGATCAGTATAGGTAGATTATGAACCTAAGAACATGATTTTGAATTCCTGGCGTCAAGTAGGTAGAGATTGACTATTTGCATGATTTGAAGGATTTAGAGCTCGCTGGAAAATTGAGTTTTCCGGTAAGATTTTCCAAATTCTTAGAACCGTCGATGAAGACCATGGCGGCGATCCGATCGCCTTCTCCAATGAGACTCGTTCAACATCGGTCAATGTTAGTCAACAGCTAACTGTCGTTAGTCTTAAGGGCCAACTAACATGTGAACCATTGTGCATAAGTGTGGCAGGCGCGTGGAGGCACGTGTTCGTGCGTGGGGGTGTGTGGTTGGTGCGTACGACCTTCTACCAACATGTGGAGGCATTATAGGGTGTTTCTCAACCCCAAGCCAGTGCGTGGTTACATGTAGGGCTGGGTTACATCCCACGACGACACATGTGGTGGTTTTACGATGCCTAACTAGCGGTCGGGGCTGTTTTACAGCTCCAGACAACGTGTAGGCGCTGTTTCTGATGTGTTTCAGATGGGTTTTGACCGTCTTGGTCGGTTTGTAGTATTTGTAAGCCTCATTTTAGGTTACCCTATAGGGGTTTAACTTAGGAAGTTGACTTGTGAGTTGTTTGTAACCCTTTTGGATGGTGATCCTAGGGTTGGACCAATTTGGAGCTTGTATTATTTCGATTTGTCTGGTGATTCGACTCCCCGACTAGTTATGATTTATTTGCACGTTTACGATGAATGTTGGGGATTAATTTTTGAGCAAGCTAGATTGATTGGTTTATAATGTGTTATACCTTAATTGGTTAGTTTATAATTGTTTATTTTTTGAGAACATCTTTGCATGCTAGCATGAGATATTGCTTGCTATGAGTTTCATATATGTGATTGATGAGTTAGTTGTTGCATATGCATATCTAGCTGATTTCATGAATGAAACTGTGCATATGAGTAACGAGGGGCATTATTGAGGCTAATATGTTAGAACCCACTTTAGGAGTCACTGGTATCTAGTAATTGTCTATAGGCCACATGCCAGTGCTCCAAGTGATCTTTGACATGCGATGCTTGCAATACTAGTTAGTAGCACCAACCTGTGTCCCGAGCTCTAGGGAACATGTGGTGATGGTGCTAGGCACCCAGCCTTCACATAGTCGTAGTATGGGAGCAAAGATACCCAGTTTTGTCATGAAAGTACGACTAGAGCAACTCATGAGAAAAAGTTTAGTGGGTTGACATGTGATATGCATTTGCTAGCATGGTACATTTGATGATTATTATATTATTGTTATTATTTCTCGTACTACGCGCAAGACAAAAAATTACTGTTTGAGTTTTCTAAAACCGAGGGGTTAAAATTTATTTACTAAATATAGTTTTACACTGAAATGAATTTATGGGTTCGCTCACCCTTTGTTTTTGAACCATCAGGTCCAGTTGGTGTTTCACGTACTTCAAGGAGGCTGACTAGTTGCACTGACATTCACTCGTGGGGTTGGAGTGGCGTGGTGGAAATCGGGTAATGTAGGTAGTCACGAAATTATATGATCATAATTAGTGTCCATGTTTTGTACTTTCACTGTCGCGGTGAAATGTAATCAATTTTCACTAGTCACTCAATCCCTCAAAACGAAGCATTTTAATTATATGGCTTTCGTCATCTAAACGTCACCGTCCAGATGTCGACAAGTATGCCTCGATCTTGGAGCCCTATAGACTTTTCAGATCGGGGTGTGTCAGCTGCTGCGCTAGTTTGAAGTGTCCAATTAGTTAGCAAGAAAAGAAGATCGTGTTATTCCACTCAAGGTGTTAGAGTGCAAGAATATTGATAGGGCAAAATTTTGTAAGGGAGAGAAGAAAATAGCTAATAGCATTTTGTTTCTGTTTCTTGTTTTTTCTAGTTGTTCATCAAGCCTTAATTCCAGAAGTTTGATAAAATAATTCGTTGTACTAATTATTGAGTTAGTGGAAGCTTGTTATTGTTGCTCTGTCGCGGTAGGCAAAAAGCCGAACCACATTAATTATTGAAGTTGTTTACCTTCTTGCTTATTTTCTTTGATTCCAAAGTTTTGTTTGCCTTTCCCATTCGTAAACAAAATCACATCTCTCTATTAAATGATATGCCTCAATATTTATATGAATCAAATTCATGAGTAATACAAATAAGAATTACCTCCATAGAACTTAAATTTTTTACGGTAGTGTGGGACTTTGATTCCTACTCAAGTTTTTTCCAGCCCACTATGAAAGCCCTTACAGAAATTAGGTTTTCTAGGGAATAGTGTTTTCTATTTATCCCTTTTTTTTCCTTTCTATTTTTTCTTAGAAGTAAGAAACTGATTTCTCTTTTTCTTAGAATAATAGATAGACAATTGAACCCAAACCAAGGAGGATGAAATAAGGTAAAAAATGCAGCAGGAGTGGTGGATTTGCAGAGGCAGAGGAGAAAAGGAAGAGAGTTGGAGAAAATATAAAATGGACAGAGAAACTATGGAGAAGCTGAGGTTTTTTTAACAGTATATATACCATATACCAAAAGGCAAATATTTGACAAATCTGAGTGTTACGGATTGAGGTGAAGAAACTGGAGTATTTTGGAATTAGATTAGTGAGAGTGGGCGATTTTAGCTAATTTCCCTATAAAAAGAATCTGGATCAATTTTCCTTCAATTCGCAGTTGCAAATTTTTTGCCCGCATAACTTTGGCAAAGTTTTACTTCGTTAATGAATAAAGGTCTGGAAGTAATAAAGGCTTTCAGAAATTTATTTTAGGACACTTCAGTAACCAATTAACTTCGACATAACAGTGGAAACTTTTTTTTTTTTTTTTGCCTTTTAGCCTAAATGCCCTTAAAATTGTAACTTTAATCTCATTTTGCACTTAAAATCACTTATTTGCCTCACTTATCATCCTAAACCGACCTTTCATACAAATATTTGCACTAATTCCGTTAACTCCATTCAATAATCATCAATATCAGGGACACTTTTGTCATCTCAAATCATGAGATCATAAATGACACCAAATACACATGAAGAATCAAATTAAAATAGACATGAATAAAGTGGAATGGATTATAAACCATTTTAAATTTGTTTATATTCATCCTAATTAGCCGTGCCATGCGCATTTAGAATACGATTCGAAACCCCGTAATATGAAATGACAAATTACTCCTAATAATGACAATTATTAAATAAAATTAACAAAATTAGTATAATTTTTTTTGTATGTAAGGAGAATTTTGAGTGGCAAGTGAGATAAAGTAAGTACATTGAATAAAAAATGAGATCAAAATTACGCTTTTTGGGTGCCGTTCGAATGAAAATCCTTTTTTTTTTTTTGTGCAAGGAAAAAGAAAAGTAATTGTAGGTAAATCCAAACTTTTTGTGACGCAACATTTACAGAAGAAAAACAGAAAGAGCATGAAAAGGTGATGGTAACAGAAGAAAAGGCCCTCTCTATTCTCTATTGCCGTTTCAACGAAGGAAGCAGACATTCATACAGTCGCCCCATGCGTGACGTCACCCTCAGTTTATATTCGATTTGGAAGCTAGGCTTCCCCAAATCACTTATACCCTGTTTCAACCAATGTTACTTGGTTCGCGGGTCGATTCGGTACGAAAAATGGGTTCTGATACGGGGTACGATAGATTAAGAAGATCCCGGTACATTATGGTATATATAATCCGTACAGAATTTTGAGGAAATGATTCCATAAACTCAACATTTATTCAGTTTGCATAGGTAACTAAGTCATCTTTTACCCTCAATTTACCTTAAATTTCTGGATCGGTCGATTTGGTGATTTGGATCGAAACCGTACCCTATTTGGGGTCGGGTGTTCCGGATCGCGGGTCGGACCCCTTTTCACCGAACCAAGTAACCTTGGTTTCAACCTGTTCCATCATATAACTAGCAAGTGAGCTATTTTCAAAAAAAAAAATTGATCAAGTTTGGTAAGAGAGATTAGATTGGATGATTCAGAATGTAATTGCGGTTTCATTGTAGAAAAATTAGATAGAATTAGACATGAAAAAAAACTTTTTATAATCATACTATTCCGAGATGATTGGATTGAATAAAAAATTATCTCTAATCCCCTAAAAACATACTCGTTTTCATATTCAAAATATATTGAATTTGACAAGTTATTTAATCTAATCCAATCCTGCTCACTAAACGAGAGAGCTTTATTAATTATTTTTTTTTTGGAGAACAAAGCAACAAAGATTTGAATCAAAGAGAGAACAAAGAAATTTACAACATTGAAAGTTGAAACATAGTATTAGTATATAAATATGGAGACATGAAAACTAACCACGGCCATTCACCAGTTGCTTTTGCATGCATCGTGGCAAGGCTATGTTGAAAGCACCACCCTTTGTGAGAACACGCCTTTCGATTTTTCATATTTGTTCATCTATTGAAAGCCCCCACTGAATTTTTTTACCCTCACTCATCGTACTCCAACTTGTTCAAAAACAAAAATCTGATCGACCAACAACACAACTTAGTGGGTACTCTCTCGGTTTGAACACAAACTTCTTCTAACGAGAAGCTAGTCAAGGGGGTCTTGTATCTCTCTCTCTCTCTCTCTCTCTCTCTCTCTCTCTCTCTCTCTCTCTCTCTCTCTCTCTCTCTCTCTCTCTATCTCTCTCTCTCTCTCGCTTCAAGAACCTGATAAACAAATTTGGACTCTAGACTCCATCTCACCTCCATTTCGGAATCAACTAATCAAGTGTAGTGTAGTGTATAACTAGATGAATTTCATTGGGTTTGGATGGTTCAGTGTATTCAAGATACACCTTATCACACCTTCGACTGCTGGACACTTGTTTCGTATGTCCATGATGCAGATATAAATTGAAGACACATCACCTTCTGAAAATGCAAAAAGGACATGCCAGTATAATCAAATTGTCTGTTTACATAACTTAATCATCTACATATGCCTGCTATGTTTTATGAAGAAAAAAAAAAGAGAAATAGGAGCAACAGTCACTTAACTTTACCCTTGTTGAATCAAAAATCGAACCCGCCGCGAAAAGTCCTCACAATTCCTGCAAACAGCAAACAATCAGCTATCGTTGCCTCGATCGATTTATCCGGGGGGTTGTTCGACCAAGAACACTCTGATGCCTAAGTTAGCTTTGAGAGAGGAAAAGGATATACTTCGAAGCGAAGAATCGACGTACCTCGGAAATGAAATATGTTCCGCTATTTATAGGAAAATCTTGGAAGCCTCAGAGCGTTCTGATTGGTCGGTTGAATTTGTAATTAATAAATAATATATTATTAATTAAATATATTATTTAATAATTATAATAATAACTCATTATGATAATAATGATAATTATTGTGTTTTAATATTAATATTAATTGTCCGTTACTAAGAATAACGACAATTAACTCTCGGGGAGAATATTAATATTACGGAGATTTTAACCCGATTAAATAACGTATTTAACTGGTAAATAGATTATTTAATGTGTGGGTGTTTTCAAATGTCTTGTGTTATTGTCAGGGACAATTTGGTCGTTTTGGAAATTATGGGCCACGTGGCAGCTCCACAATTTTCGGATGATTTTTGGACTCCACAAATGCCCCCACATCACTTTGGAGTTCAAAGAATCCGAAGAGATGTACATTCTTGGAATTCTTTCGTTTTTGCTCTTTCTACGTGTTGAGGAAAAACGTTGAGCTTAAAAATAAGTTAGTAAGGTATACTCACATTAGATATATACATATACACATATTCATACATATACGTATATTTTGTGTTGAAAAATAGGTACGTTTCTATTTTTGTTTTGAGTTAACTTTGTGAGATTTAAAGATTTTAGTCAACTTTAAATGAAAAACGTTCCAATTAAATGGCTTTAATTTGAATTAAATGTAATTCAGCCCAATTTAATGAAATTTACCAATTAAATGATTTTAATTTCTATTAAACGAATTTTTGGCTCAAATGGAGCCGTTTATGAATTTCCATTTGTTTAAATAGCTGTACGAAGGGTTGGGCTCATCTTGACCTTTACTTCATCTACTTTGAAAGAGAGGAAGAATTGTCTGGAGAAGAAACCCTCGCATCAGGTAAATCTGACTTTTTCCTTCTTTATTTTAAGTATTTGTAGGTGACATGTTGTGAAGTCACTGTAGTGATGTAGTTTTGAGGTTGTGATTCGGTCCCACCTACTAGTCCAAAATGACCTTCTTCGGTTGGAGAAGATTTTTTCCCTGAACTTGCCTCCCCAAAGATCACGTTGAGACTCATGGTTGAAGCAAAATATAGGAGCAGCTGGCAAAAATCCATGGAACTTGTGACGGCGTATGGCGCGTCTGCGCCACGCGTGGACAGTGGACAGTGGCTGCGAAATGCCAGTCTGGTGGCTTGAGTGTTGCTAGGCGCGCATGTGTGCTGAAATCTCTGATGGGCCAGGCGCGAACCAGGTTGACTTACTGCTCAATTTGCTTGGTCCAATTGCCGTGGGACATGGCCAATTGGTGAGCACTGGCAGGTGGACCCACATTTAATTGTGGTTCTGTTAGTGCCCTTATTAGCTCGCCAGGCGTCAAATGTTTTGGAAGGGTTAACAGAGCCGTTCGGGTTGGCTGGGCAGCAGGAGAGTGGTGCTGGCGCGCGTCACGCGACACCCCGTGATTGGTTGAACGGAAAGCATGTCAGGCCATGAAAAAAAAAAACTGGCGCCACAAATGACTTTGAATGCCGCAAAAGTTGGCGCTGCAACGGCAGGGTGGGACCCCGCTTTGTCGTCTGGTCTGTGCAGCCGTGGAGTGCACATCGCGTCCTTCATTTGGCTCCCATCCGATGGTCAAGAACGGACAGAAAAGAGACGGCCTCATGGGAGGCGTGCATACATTTGCTTGCATTTAATATATATACATATATATTATATATATTTGTAATATTATTAAAGTGTGCATACGTTTGTTTGCATTTAATATATATACATATATATTACATATATTTCTAATATTATCAAAGTTTTAGTGACTGGCGTTTTAATATGTATATTTTAAATATATACGCATATACTATTAATGTTATTTATATGAATTTATATATTCAAATGTTTTAGTGTTTGACTTCTGTTTTTTTACAAGAGTATTTATACACATATTTATTACGTATTTTGATATATTAACATATTGAAATATGTATTTAATATATTAATATTATTAAAGTGTTTGATAATAGCATACGTAGTTTGAATAATTATGTGTATAAATTGTAGTGTGTATATATTTTGGAATTTTTTCAAGAACTAATAAATTTGTTCTCTTATTGTAGGTGAACGTTTTTGCTCATTCCGGGAGTTTAGGACATCCGTTGGCTACGATTCAAGTGGTGATCTCTTGATTTGTTTGAGGCGATAGTTGCAAGATGCGTCAAGGTGCACTTCTCGAGAGACCTAGCAGGTTCGTATTGTGGGAGTGTGGCAGTTCTCGTAGCCAAAGTCCATTCCGAGGGAAAGATATGGAGTTCGAGAAGCCTGAAGACTTCACGGAGTGGAAAGCTCGCAATCAGATTGCCTTTCCAGACGACGTCTTCGTGGAGCTTGGCGACAGATGTTCTTCAATGAAGGCTCTTAAGCATGGAAGAGGAAAAAACCCAGTCGGAGGTCGTTGGACTAAATTCCACCCTTTGATCATTGAGTGGGGTTTTAAGTTTCCGTTTTCGAAGTTCTTCTCCAAGATTATTGGCCGGATGGGATGCAGCCCTGCTCAACTGGACGTCGATGCTTATCGACACATCATGTGTTTCGAGAAGCTGAACAAATTCTTTGGCTTGGGACTCTCTGAAGATGAATTCTGGCATTGCTATTCCGTGTCGCACAACGAAATTACCAACGGTCGGCTTTCTCGAGTCGTTCCCAAGGTGGAGCTATTTTTTAGGACGAAGTTCGATGACAACACATACAGATTCAACTGCATCGAAGTTGGTGGCGCATGGGACAAACTTGCCTCCCTGGACCTGAGGATTGCCTCGCACTTCCGCATGTTCGATGAGCTGTATAGCGGGTTTGAAGGTCATCCTGATCTCAAAAAGATTGACATGGCCTTGAAAATTCCTCTAGAGTTTCGAGACATGAGCTGGCTACTCTCTCCACTCAGAGACATGAATGGCGGGAGGCCTTCGGACATTCTAATCTAGGAGTGGCTGAGCGCTCCACTGCGCTTGAAAAAACCTGTTACCCAGAAGAAGAACAACAAGCAAGGACCCATTGGCTCTTTGGAGAGAAAGCATGATCATCAGATTCCTTCCAAGCCCGACCGTTCCAGTCCCGCAGAGTCATCTAGCAAGTGCAAAACCTCAGACGGTCCATGTGAGGATGCAACCAAGGAACTTAAGAAGCTGAAGGCGATTCCCACTTCCTTTGAAGTGATTGAAGCGTTGAGAGATGAAGGCCCAAATCGAATAGTGGAGGAGACACGGTCGTCATCCAAGACTCCTGATGTGATAGCTGCCCCCATCATAGCAGAAGATGCCCCAAAAACTGTGCAACAAGGAACTTACGACAAGGTAGTCCGAGACCTTAGGATTGCGAAAGCTGGGGCCCGCAAGTTGGTTGACATGCTTCGTGGAAATGCCAGTCTCGAAGATGAAAACAAGCGAATGAAGAGCGAATGCAAACGCCTTCGAGAAGCCCGAGATCACTCTAGACGGAACAACGAAGCCTTGGTCGGGAGAATCCATACATTGGAGGGCAAAGTGAGCGAGCTGGAGACAAGCCGTGTAGAAAGGATGCTGATAGAGAATGAGCGAGATGTTTCCCGAGACGAGGTCACTTTGCTGCGCAAAAATTTGCAGGACTCAGATGAGAGAATCAAACTTTTGGAGGTGGAAATCCAGAATCTGAAGACTGGAAGGCTTCCGAGACACGACCACTTACTACCACCACATGCCCCCATAACTTTGTGCCAAAAAGAAAATGAGGTGCAAAAGTTGGATATGGCAAGCTGCAGTGGGATCACAACCAAAGAGCGGGAACTAGAGCTGGAGAAAGAATATGAGCCTGCACCGGAACCGGACCCAGCGCCTGAGACCGAGACCAGAAAGGAAGCCGCCCCTGAGACTGCTGAGTCATTGTTTAACGACACTTCCCTACTATCAGCAGAAGAGTGGGAAGAGTTTAGAAAAACAATGGGTTTTGAAGACTTGCATCCGTAGTGTCTTTACATGTGTATGTTGACTATTGCATTTTCATTTTTTGTATTGAATAACTAGCCTAAGCAATCGAGATGTGATTAGCCAGCCATTCTTCGAATGAATAAATGAAAACAATATTTATGAATAATTTTGTCCTCCCGGCTTTTTGTCAAAATTTTCCAACTATTTGATGTATCCCAAACTTGTTTGCTCATCAAATGCACCCCGTTGTAGCCATGGGCGTTCAATGTTGGGGTTTAACTAACTTTGTTAGCATTTGCATTGGTGTTGCCTTCAAGGAAGGGCTTGTGCTTCTTAAGAGAAGGCTTGACGTGCTTCCATGAGGAAGACTTAAGGTGCTTCCAAGAGGAAGGCTTTGGGTGCTTCCTAAGAGGAAGGCTTGAGGTGCTTCTTGAAGGAAGGCTTCGAGTGCTTCCGAGAGGAAGGCTTTGTGTGCTTCCATGAGGAAGGCTTTGTGTGCTTCCAAGA
The DNA here is from genome assembly GCA_032719365.1 of Prinsepia uniflora. Taxonomy (NCBI): domain Eukaryota; kingdom Viridiplantae; phylum Streptophyta; class Magnoliopsida; order Rosales; family Rosaceae; genus Prinsepia; species Prinsepia uniflora. Next base: position 35,311,546 of record CM064862.1, read on the forward strand.
GGAAGGCTTGAGTGCTTCTCGAAAGAAGGCTTTGGATGCTTCTCGGAAGAAAGCTTGAGTGTTTCTCGGGAGAAGGCTTTGGATGCTTCCCGGAAGAAAGCTTTGAGAACTTTGTCGAACGTACAATAACAAATAGGTGAACTAGGAGTTACTTGATAGCTTTATTGATAAGTTTAAATACATCATTCTTGAAAATAAAGTCTATATTTTGCACAAAACAATGACTAGCTTAGCTTTGAGCTCTAGTTTGCATTTTACATAATATTTTCGGAGGTGATGAGCATTCATAGAACCACTCACTAACTTTCCGTCCATTGTCTCTAAGGTGTAGCTTCCCTTTCCGCCTACTTGGTAGACTCGGTAAGGTCCTTCCCATGGGGACTTGAGTTTTTGAGACCCCGGACGATTGGGTGTAGCAAACATTTTCTTGAGAACAAGGTCACCTGGGAGAAAGTGCCGAAGTCGGGCCTTCTTGTTGTAGGAGCTCCTCACTTGATGCTGGTAGCTGGAGATGCGTTTTACCACTTGCTCTCTTAATTCCTCGCTGAGGTCAAGCGAAGTTCTTAGAGCGATGGAGTTGACTGCTGGATCATCGAGTTCGGTAAAGGGCGCTGGAACAACAACATGTGGAGGAATGACTGCGTCAGTGCCGTATACAAGGGTGAATGGAGACTCTTCTGTTGCACGACGCGGAGTGGTTCGGTAAGCCCAGAGCGTGCCATCCAACTCCTCCTCCCACAAGCCTTTCTTATCATCAAGTCGCTTCTTGATACAGTCAAGGATCGTCTTGTTTGAAGCTTCTGCCTGGCCATTACGCTGGGGGTAATATGCAGTTGAAGTGAAATGCTTGATCTTCCAAGACTCAAAGAACTCGTTGATTATGGCGCCAGTGAACTGTGTTCCATTGTCTGTTAGAATGACCTTGGGAAGTCCAAATCTGCAAATAATCTGGCTCCAGATGAATTTTTGAACATCAGCCTGAGTTATGGTGGCCAAGGCCTTTGCCTCCACCCATTTGGTGAAGTAGTCAGTGGCAACAATCAAATACTTCTTGCTTGGAACTGGGGTGCTTGGAAGTGGTCCTACGATGTCAATTCCCCATTGCATTAATGGCCAAGGACTCGTCTGTGCATGCAGCTCTTCTGGCGGCGCCAATTGGTTAGGCTTGAACCTTTGACATTTGTCGCATTTCTGGGCATACTGCAGAGCTTCCTGGCGTAGAGTAGGCCAGTAAAATCCTGCACTAAGCGTCTTTTGGGCAAGCGATCTTCCACCAGAATGATTTCCACAATGTCCTTCATGAATCTCAGCCAAAACTTTCAATGTTTCAGGATGCTTCAAGCATAAAAAGTTTGGCCCTGTGAAGCTCTTTCGAAAGAGTCGGCCCTTGTCAACATAGTATCGTACGGCCTTCATTTGGACTTTGCGGGCTTCTAATCGTTCATCAGGCAATATTCCATACTCTAGATAGTTGATAAAAGGATCTTGCCAGCTTGGAGATGAATCAATTTGTCTTACTTCAATCTCTTTCACATCAATACTCCTCTGCTCGAGATACTCAATCGGAATTGAGCGCTTGAAACGAAAGTCAAGTGATGACGCTAGATTGGCCAACGCATCTGCTTGTGTATTTTTGGCTCGTGGAAGTTGATGAAAAGTGAAAATCGAGAAAAAAGCAAGCATTTCCTGGACCTTGTTGTTATATCTGAGCATCCTTGCATCACGCGCAGCATATTCACCGATCGATTGGTTAGTGATCAACTGCGAATCCGAATGAATAGCAAGTTTGTTGACTCCCAACTCCTTGGCAAGTGTGAGCCCACAAATCAAAGCTTCATACTCCGCTTCATTGTTAGAGGATTTGAATCCAAACTGCACTGCCTGCTCCATTATTGAGCCATCAGGAGTGATAAGGACAATCCCCGCTCCTGCCCCCTTCTGGTTCGAGGAACCATCAACAAAGAGCTTCCATAGATGATTGGAAGTTGAGGGTTGCAGAGAAGAGGAACTGTCGCCATGATCTCGTGACAAGGAAGTTTCGACGGCCCTGGGGGCATTGCCGAACTTATTGTCATTGCTTCCTTCCAGTGATGCTGGTGTGAACTCCACAACAAAATCCGCTAAGGCCTGGCCTTTGACAGCTGTTCGTGGACGATAGAGCAAATCATGTTGACTCAACTCTATGGCCCATTTCATTACCCGTGTCGATGCATCAGGTGCATGAAGTAATGAACGGAGTGGATATTCTGTCATGACGATTACCTGATGAGCTTGAAAGTAAGGCCTCAATTTCTTTTTGGTAACCAGTAATGCGAGAATCAGCTTTACAAATTTCGGATATCGTGTCTCAGCATCAAGAAGGGCTTTGGATGTGTAGAACACAGGCAGTTGATTCCCATTCTCTTCCCGGATAAGTGCAGAGCTCACAGCAGCATCAGAAACCCCCAGATACAGAACAGGTCCTCGTTATCTTTGGGTTTTGATAGCAGCGGTGGAGACGTCAAGTAGGCCTTGAGATCTTGAAATGATTTCTCACAACCTTCATCCCACTTATCTCTGGATGCCTTCTTTACTGCTTGGAAGAAAGGTCTGCACCGGTCAGTTGACTTGGATAGGAACCTGTTCAATGCTACTGCTCTTCCAGTGACACTTTGAATCTCCTTCAGACTTGATGGGGACTTCATCTCGAGAATTGCCTTGATTTGCTTTGGATTTTCTTCGATACCACGCTGAGTCACAAGGTATCCCAAGAACTTCCCTGCTGATACCCCGAATGTACACTTTAGAGTGTTGAGCTTCATTTTGTACTTCTTCAGCAAGTTGAAGGTCTCTCGCAAGTTGGTGATATGATCCCCTCGTCTTTCTCCTTTAACCATGATGTCATCCACATAGACCTCCATGGTTTTGCCAATGAGATCTTTGAACATCCGATTAACGAGTCTCTGGTACGTTGCACCCGCATTCTTGAGGCCAATTGGCATGACCTTGTAGCAGTACACACCTCGATTGAAGACGAAGGCGGTTTTGTCCTTGTCTTTTTCATACATGGAAATTTGATTATAGCCCGAGTATGCATCCAGGAAGCTTAGGAGCTCATTTCCTGCAGTTGAGTCCACTAAGAGATCGATCCTGGGTAGAGGATAGTTATCCTTTGGGCACGCAAGATTGAGATCGGTGTAATCAACACAAACTCTCCATTGTCCTGCCTCCTTTTTCCTGACAAGTACGACATTTGCCAGCCATTCAGAGTGCGGAACTTCTTCAATGGATCCAGCAACGAGTAACTTGTCAATCTCCTCCTGAATGATAGCAATTTTCTCGGGGGAAAAATTACGTCTTTTCTGCTTGACCGGCTTGTGGTTGGGATTGACGTGCAGCTTATGGCAAGCGATGGTAGGATCAATCCCCGACATGTCAGACGGAGACCAAGAAAAAACTTTTTTCTCCTCGCGCAGGAAAGTTATGAGTTCTTCTTTTTCTGTGTCACTCAACCGAGCACCAATGCGGGCCTCTCGCTCAGGATATTGAGGGTCAAGTTGGATGAAGGTGACGTCATCCTCCGACTGCCATCCTTCCGGAGTTGGTGGTTCCTCGTGAATATCTGGATCTTGACCCGTGATTAGTTGCTATTTGGGAGACGAAGAAGAAAGCTTGCCCCCAGTGGATGATCATGTCTGGGGAACAAACTCTGCCTCCTTGACCTCCTTTAGCCCTTCAGTAAGGCACCACCGTGCCATCGCCTGATTGCATTTAATCTCCCCGATTTCACCACCGGGAATAAGGAACCGAATTTTCTGGTAAAGGCTTGACGTGGTTGCGAGGATCTTGTGAAGCCATGGCCTTCCCAAAATTCCATTGTATGGAGAGTATTCATCCATGATGTAGAAAGTCTGAGACGTGACTACAGGATCAGAATGTACATCCAGCTGGAGAGTGCCTACGGTCATGCTGGTCGACCCATTGAAACCTCGGAGTGGGACAGCCCTTTTTGTTGTGAGGCTTTCTAACCCCATCTTGCGCACTGCATCCAGGCTGAGGATATTTGCTGCGCTCCCTTCATCAACGTGAATCCGATCAACTTGAGCATGAGCGATCTGGATGGACACGACTAAAGTATCGTCATGCAGCCAGTCAAGTCCTACCTTGTCCTTCAAAGAGAAACCAACGACAAGGTCATTGGCCACCCCGGGGGTGGAAACATGGGAGACCTGAAAGACGGCCAATGCATCTCGGATCTTTCTTTTCTTTTGCTTGGAGGTGGTTCCTAGCAACTCCGATTTAGCTATAATGGTGTTGATGTGAATCATCTTTGTTGCAGGTTCCTTCGGTCCTTTGTCTGCGGGTCGATCCACAACCTTCCCTTTGACGTACTCAGTGCAATGTCCTTCTTTGATGAGATTCCGGAGATATCTCTCGAACGATATGCATTTTCCGATGTTGTGCCCATAGCACTCGTGAAAGGCACACCACTTTGTTTTATCAGCCTTCTCTTGATCACCTTTGACTGGCTCCGGCTTCTTAAACCATGGCTTGTCCTTAATTTCATTGTGGATCTGATGGACCGGCAAAGATAGCTGCAAGTTAGGCTTCCCCATAGCTGGTGTTTGAGAGGATTGTCCCGCCTTGCGCTTGTTAGACTTTCCAGTCGCAAACTTTCCATGGGACTCATCTTTATTGGAGGCTTTTTCGCTAGCCCCAGCATGGTCTTGAGTATAGGTGGCGTTCTTCTCGTCCTCCGAGCTTGTATGTCGCTCTGCTAGCGAAAGCATTTTGGTGAGACTTCGCGCATTACTCATGACGATGTCCCCGTAAATCTGGCTGTCCCGAGGAAGTCCTTGTTTAAATGTCATTGCCGCAACAAGGTCGCTACAGCCGACAATCCGAGACTTCTCTTCGCAAAACCTTCGTATGTATTGACGCAGAGTTTCTTTTGCTCTCTTTCGGACAGAGAAAAGATGGTCATCCTTCACCTCGATTATCCGAAGTTGTGCGTACTCCTTCACAAATGCTAGAGCCAACTCTTCAAAGGATGCAATCGACCTCCGGGGGAGATGATTGAACCAAGTCATGGCTTGGCCTTGAAGAGAATCTTGTAAAACTTTGCACATGAGCGCATCGTTATGCCTGTGGGGGACCATGACTCCCCGGTAATAATCTATGTGCTTTACCGGGTCGGAGGCTCCTTTAAACGAAGTGAAGTTTGGTGTTGCAAACCTTTGGGGGAATTGCTCCTCTTCAATTTCCCTTAAAAAAAGGCGTTGAGAGTTGTATCTGGCGACGTAGATCGTCCTCTAGATCGCCATCTCGTTGAGCACGAAGATGCCTGTCCAACATTCTTTGAACATCATTAGCCCGCAACGCACCTTGCTGAGGCAGTGAGTCATTTCGTACTAATCGCCGAAAACCTCCTTGAGCTTCTCTCCTTGATCTCTGGGATCGTGCTAGGGAGTAGGCCTCATCTTCCCTCTCACTGCCATGGGCAGATCGTCTTGGGTCTTTGTGTTGAGCCTGAGGTTGCCCCCTACTTCCATGTGAGCGCTGTGAGCGCTCCATCCGTGAAGTTGCCCCAATCCTACTTCCTAGTCGCTCATGTGCTGATGGCCTTAGGCGGTGTGGGCTCTTTGCTCGGCGAGCATGACTTTCTTCACCGGAGTCGCTTAGCGAAGTGTCTCGTGACATTGTTCGGCAGTGGACCGGTTCTTTCCCAGGTCGCCTTGGAGCACTCTTTTGTCCTCCTCGTGACGTGGAATGTCTTTCTGGCTCTTGAACTGGTCTTTCTGCCAGGAGTTGCTGCAAGAGCTCTGTCTGAAGTTGGACTTGGCTGCTAAACCTTTCTACTTGCTGCGCCAAGTTGTCCTGGGGAGGTTGTTGGTGACTTCTCCCTGATACGTCGTGTCGCCCATCCAGAAAGTCCCTTAGGTCCATATTTGTTGTGGGCTGATCACGTCATGATGCACTTCCCATCAACTTCCCGCCTGCCTGTTGCAAAGTTGAAGTTCTTTCCCCTAGTGCGGGCACTTGGTTAGCTGGTGAGGAGAATGCACCGAAGCTGAAGGTTGGCCTCCCTCCTAGCGTCTCCATGGGTGCTTCTATGGTCACCTGTCTGGGTCGAATTGGAAGCTCCTCCGGTGTCTCTATGCGAGCCTCATTCCTCGTCTGAGCAGTTGAGGCAGAAACACCTTCTCCAGCTGATCGAACGGATCGACGAACCCTTGCCATGTCGAAACAAAGAATCTTGAGCTAGAAAGCTTGTTGATGGATGATTTGAACAACGTTCAAAATCTTCGAACAATGTCGATGAACGACGAACGAAGAAAGATGAACGATGAACAATTTCCTGAAGAACGATGAACACCGTGGAAGAACAATGAACAACCGAGAGAGCTTTTTCTGAGTATTCCTCAATTCTCTCAATGAAAGCACCAATTGTTGAATCAAAAATCGAACCCGCCGCAAAAAATCCTCACAATTCCTGTAAATAGCAAACAATCAGCTATCGTTGCCTCGATCGATTTACCCGGGGGGTTGTTCGACCAAGAACACTCAGATGCCTAAGTTAGCTTTGAGAGAGGAAAAGGATATACTTCGAAGCGAAGAATCGACGTACCTCGGAAATGAAATATGTTCCGCTATTTATAGGAAAATCTTGGAAGCCTCGGAGCGTTCTGATTGGTCGGTTGAATTTGTAATTAATAAATAATATATTATTAATTAAATATATTATTTAATAATTATAATAATAACTCATTATGATAATAATGATAATTATTGTGTTTTAATATTAATATTAATTGTCCGTTACCAAGAATAACGACAATTAACTCTCGGGGAGAATATTAATATTATGGAGATTTTAACCCGATTAAATAACGTATTTAGCTGGTAAATAGATTATTTAATGTGTGGGTGTTTTCAAATGTCTTGTGTTATTGTCAGGGACAATTTGGTCGTTTTGGAAATTATGGGTCACGTGGCAGCTCCACAATTTTCGGATGATTTTTGGGCTCCACAACCCTAATTTTATCAATCGTCCTTGAACTTCAATTTTAGCTTTTCCCGTCCCTCCATTAATTGTCCATTTATGTTAAATATTTAAGTTTAATAAAAAAAAAAAGAAAATTGGAGCAATAGTCCCTAAAGTTTACCATAACGTTAGAAAACGTGCATAAACTTTAATATTAGTTTTTTTCATTCCTGAAATTTACCATAATAATTGATTTAGTTCCTCCGAAAAAAAATTGAAAGATATAATATTAAAAAATAAATACACATCATAAGAAAATGAACAAACTTTATGATATGAAGCTCTGCAAACACTAAAATTTACTCAAAGAAGTATTTAGGCATCAAATCTTTTTAAGAACAAAAACAAAACCGTAATTCCTATGTTCTTGTCTTATTTTTATCTCTTTAATTTTCATAAAAATATTCTCTTCGATGTTCATCTTCCCGTGTACAATAATAATAAGATATAAAACAATTAAGAAAAAAAAAAGAACTATGTGCAAAATACATAGGGCATATTTATATATTTAAAAATTAACTTAGTAATAAAAAATATTTTAATTAATAAAAAGAAGAAAATGAAATATTTCATCAAAGTATCATCCGGAAAAGGATGGGTTGTTGCCGGAATTTAACCAAGATGGAACCCAAAAAAACTAATTTTGAAGTTTAAGGACGATTTCAAACATCATGGAAAAATTTAGGGACAATTGCTCCAATTTTTCCTTTTTATTTAACTGAAAAAAATTAACACGAATGATCGATTTTGCCCTTAATGTTTAATGGATTTTGTTCAAATTTGGGAAAAACTAAACTTGAAAATTAGGGTAAAGTTCAGGGACTCACTCCAATTTTTCCTAAAGTTGTCCCGTTCTTATTATTCATTTGTGTATAAATCTACTTTCTGATAAAAGTTCTTTATCAAGGAAAAATAAATAAAGAATATTAAAACTAAATTCTTACCTTCCCTTCATCAAGAAAAGTACGATACTGCATAATCTTTTTCTCGACCTCCACAAGAAGCAACCTTCTCTGGAGCCGAGCAATTCTTCTTCTTCCTTCTGCTCTAGTATCCTGTTTTACACATACGTAGAAAGACAGTGTACCAGAAATATTGAGCAATTAATACAAACAGTTAAAGAAAAATTATGTCTTTTAGAAAGTTACAGTATGCAATATTCTGACGCTGTGTCGAACAGTTAAAACAGCTTTACAGAGCTCTACTACCTGTTTGAACCATGCACGTACTAACATTAGACCAATGAGGGAGAGGAAGAATGCCGGTAGGGCAGCTAGAATAGCAAAATTGATCTCATTTGCCCTCAGAATCTGGTTGAGTTCAAGCATAGCCCTGTTCATAAAATCATCTTTAGGATCTGAAACATGAAAAATGAGTTTCTGAAAAATTGCTTATTTACCCATGACACCAGGACAGAAACTCACGTTTCAATATCCAGCTTCAGTTTCTGAACCTGTGTGGGAACAGGCATTGCAAGATGAGAAAAAAATATAAAGAGTGGTAATAGAATAATAGTACTGATAGATAATAGATACCACCTGAATCAGCATAGCACGAGCCAGTTCGCCACCACGAAGACTCTGAATAGGATGTGTAAGTTCCATTTCGTACCTATACATTCAAATATTAACAAACTCGCCTATGTAATCTAAAGACTATTGAAGTTTGAAGGATGAATCACAGGAATGGGGACTACAGCTCAGATAAAGTTCTTCGCTCAACTTCACACTCTTCACACACTAGCTGAATAAATCGAGGCTAGCTCGTTGGTTTAGACTAGAATGAAATGTGTTTGATTGCTTTACTGTTTTATTGATCAAGGGAAGAAGATGATGATGATTGAATGGTGTGTGTGTGATCACTACTCTCTGATGCACACAACCTGTTTTCTAAAAGTCCTCACTCGATTTTAGCACACAAGTTCACTCTGAATCTTCTCTGTATTGTTCATTCCATTCCTGTATATTTTCTTTTGATGCACCTCACACGTACATAAGGATCTTACACACACTCTAGATGCTCTCACACAGCAACCAATGATGTAATGCCACCTAGCTAGTTAGTTACACACTTCTTGACAATCAAGTAAACCTCACCTCTCTCCTCACGGTTACATCACAGCTCACACACTCACACTTGTTATGCCTAATTCTTCTAGAATCATTTGTCCAGCTTATCAATCTGTCCATGTGGCAGTTTACACATCAACAGCCCTTCCTAAACTGTTCACTGGACATACTCCTAGCAAACCCCGTAGGTAGTTGAATCTAGCTTTAGGCAGAGGTTTGGTGAAGATGTCTGCAATTTGATCTTCAGTCCTGCAGTAAAGGAGTGTAACATCTCCATTCTGTATAGCCTCCCTTATGTAATGCACCTTCATGTTTATGTGTTTAGTTTTCTGATGGAAAACAGGATTTCTTGCCATAGCAATGGCAGATTGATTGTCACACATCAAACTTGTAGCTGCCACCTGTTCCTCCCCGAAATCCTTTAGGACAAACCTTAACCAAATGGCCTGTGTAGTTGCTTCACAAGCACTAACATATTCAGCCTCTGCTGTAGATAGGGCAATACTTGATTGCTTGACTGAGGCCCATGAGAAAACTCCCACTCCCAAAGCTGAAAGCATACCCTGAAGTACTTTTGCTATCATCAATCGATCCTCCCCAGTCACTATCACAGAAACCAAGTAGGATTAAAGCATTTCCTTTCTTGTACTCTAGACCATAGTTCAAAGTCCCTTGCACATACCTAAGATGTAACGACCCGTCCCAAATTCCAGGATTAGATTAGTGACTAATCACGATTAGTGAGGCTAATCCGTGATTAGTGGGGCGAAATCGGACGAACGATGCGAAATGACCGTTTTGCCCCTAATGGTGGCAAAACGTTGACTTTTCATTCGGGCGGTCAAATGGACTTTGACCGATGACCGTGACGTAGTTCGTGACGTCACGAGTTCATAGACAGGTGGCACGTTCAATTCCGATGTTCGTAGAAGAAGTTATGACGTTCGGAAGTTTAGGGGCATTTTGGTAATTTGGGTGAATAGTAGGTCAAAAGTTGACTTTTTGACCAGGAGGTCCGATGGCCGAGGGCCGAAGACCGTTACGTAGATAAGGACGATACGAATCCGTAGACAGGCGGCACGTTGAATTCGGACGTTCGACGGCGAAGTTACGGTTCACGGAAGTTCCCAGTTACTATTCACGACGGCACGTTTTACGAGACAAAAAGTGCAGTTTTGTCTCTAGTGGGCCCAGATATTTGTTCTGATCCCCAATGGATGAGTGACAAGTGTCACCCATCCAATGGACATCATTTTTCCTTCATGCATCTCACCTGCCTCTTCATCGATCATTCCTCTCCATTTCAAACCATTTTCACCCGATCCCATTTCACCCAAAATCCCAAAACCTTCATCCCTTATGATCTGAGGAACCAGGAGAGTGTGAGAGGAGGACTAGGACGGCAGCTGGTGGCTGGAACCGCCGTGGGCGGTGGCGGGAGCTCAAAACCCGATCGGGTACCCGGTAAGCCCGTTTTTCCTCATTTTCGATGTGAGCTTTATGGTTGGTTTTAAATGATTAGGGAATGATTGTTAGGATGCTAGGAAGGTTTTAGGACGGTTTTGGTGAGGGTTAACGGCTGGGAAGCCGTGGGGGACCGATCGGAAAAATGGGACCGTGAGGTCCATTTCGAACCAAGGGGTTTCGGGTAGTTTTCTTAGGTTGTAAGGATTGGGATAGATTGGAAATGAGAAAATAGGAATTTAGGAATTGGAATGGAGGAAATCGGACCAAAAATGAGGGAGAAGAAGGCCTGGACCGGTTACGCCGGTCCAGTTGCAGAGGTCGGACCGGACCGGCCGGCCCAGACCGGTTCGATCGCTGGAGCAGGTGACACTGTAGCGGCGCGTGAAGCCCACGCGCAGCCACTTCAGGCGGCGCGTGAGGGCGCGTGGCAGGGAATCTGGGGAAGGTTCCAACATGTGAAATCATCTATTCGATGTAACGAACATTTTGGGACTGGATTCGTGTCGATCGGACACCGTCTCGATATGTTTCGGGGCATCGGAAGGTTTAGGTTCGGTTTTAAAAATAGTTAAAAATACGGGAAAATTACGGGGCTTTAGTGGGAGGTTAATTAAGTAGTTAGTAACCTTCTATTTCGATTTGGACAGGTTTGGGAGTCCCGGTGATGGTGATCGGCTCGGGGAGCCGTATGGCACGCAAATCGAGGCGGCAGCTCGGACGGTCTGTGAGTGGACCTTGTTTTCTAAATTGGTGCATGCATAAATGTTTATTATATGTTTTATTACTTGTTTGATGATGCCATGGGTGCATTTGTATGTGGTTACGTATAAGCACGTATTTCGAGGTTTCGGCCTTATACGGTGCTTATACGGGTCTGTATTTCTTTATTGATTTAAATGAACTGAATTTGGATTTCAAAATGATAAACTCGGGTATGAGACCCATTTGGTTTTGTCTCGGGCATATGACCTCAGATTCCGGGCACGGTGCCCAGTTGGTGTCCTATGTTCGGGCACGAGACCCAGTCACTTTACGGTTTATGATTTCAGGTCAGGGAACCTTAAATGGAGTCCCAGGTTCATGACGGTTTGTGGGAACCGGCATGAACCCTTGTTATGGTATCATGGTTCATGACGGTTTATGGGAACCGGCATGAACCCTTGTTGGTTATGTATTACGGTACATGACGGTTTATGGGAACCGGCATGTTACCTGATTATGGATATTATGGATCATGACGGTTCAGGGGAACCGGTCATGAATGTTTATGTTATGTATATATATGTTCGTCTACCTTCCTTTACTTCAATTATCTCCTCCGGGGAGGGTCGTTGGCCTGGGTGGACCCCGGAGTAGTCACGGAGCACCGACTGAGTGGAGTCACCCCCCAGTTGGGTTCCTTACTCTCAGGAAGGCTATGGTTACTATTACCTCGGGTAGGGTCAGTGGTCTACGGACATTGATCTTGACTTTGAGATGACTCGGATTGAGACCCGGGTAGCGCGCGCGTGGCTTTGGATACCGTGACAGGATTGGTTGTGTGACTTATATATATGTATGTGATGGATATATGTTATATGATATGTGGTGTGTACAGGTGTGCACAGGATTTGAGCAGTAGCTCGTGTACTTGGTTTCTTTATGGTTTGGGGCCGAGTCCCTTATGGATTTGGGTAGTGGCCCGTATGGTCGTTTTCATTGTGGTCCTTTCGACCTTGGTTTATATCTCACATATGGTTTGTTTTGGATAAATGGTTTTCGAATGCATGCATGCTTTTTAGTGGAGGGTACAAATGTCTTCTCGTTAAAATGTTTTAATAAACTTTTGTTTTGTCCACTCACAGTTTTTAATGTTTTGACTGCCCTTCAGGTTGACATCGGATGTGGACTGTAGCAGAGACCGAGATATCACATGCCTCCTCCGGATCCTGGCGTACTCTGATAGCCCGGGAGGGCAAAGGACGAAAATATCCCTTGTCTGACACTTCGTGTCAGACGGGAGCAGGGTCATCCCGCACTAATCCCGGGGGGATTGGGATGGGTCCTGTCAACGTGGTATCAGAGCGGGGTTGTCTCTATTCGAGCAACCGTGTAGCTCTTGGAGCATGTACGCTGGTCGAGGATGTGATATCTCAATGGGCTACAGTTCGTGGTCAACCTGATGTTGAGGTACCGGTACGATAGTTAGTAGGATTGGCATGCCTTGGTTCGGCATTTGAGGCTGGGGTTGCCATAGTTCTGTCAAGGTTGACAGTGTGGGACCCTACGGAAGGATTAACGTGTTCGTATTCTGGAGTGTGATCGTGAGACGGTTAGTTGGGATCGTCTTTCACGATGTCGTAGGATCGGTTCCAACGACTGGTTTGGAGTTGCGACCACTCGATGGTCGGACTTGGGTTGGGTTAAATAGATTTACTGCGGTCGGCAGTTAGTTGTCGGTTTCGGGGAATCCTAGTTGGATTGTCGGTAGGATTGGATTGAAGTTTTTACGATGTCAAGACCGCGGGGTCGGTCAGGTTGTTGATGTTACTGCTTTTCGCAGTAGGGTTCCGAGGAACTCTAGGTGTAATCGTGGAACCCTACCTTGGGTGTATGGTTCAGAAATGGGAGTTGACTGGTGGTTTGACTTGGACGACTATTCGGATTTGGATTCGTTAGTCGGTCTAGTCATGTCAGCTTGTATTGGGACTGCACTTCGCAGTCAGGGTTGTACGTATCGGTTAGACCGAGTTGGTTGTCGTGCTACTTCAGTTGTGGGTTGGTGCAACTAAGGTCGTGGATGACCTGGTAGACGACAATGGTTTAGTCGAGTTACGACAGGATAGAGATTGTTGGACAAGTTACCAGGGTTGGTACTTGTCGATGGAATCCCTGAGTGGGATACAAAGTAGTTAGTACGGGCGATTGATTCCGTTGGATACGGAGTCTGGATATAGCGATGTCTGGTAGTTAGGTCTGCACGAGTGTGGGGCAGGCGCTACTACCGAGAGTGGTTATAGTTACGATTGTTGGGGATCGGGGACGTTTGGGGAACGTTTTCCTTTTCTCGTATGAGTTGTCAGGGTTACTGTACCCAGAGTTGTTAGGTACGAGGGAGACTGAGTTTCTCCTATTCGAGCAGAGGTACGGGATCGTCGCTCGGTGTGAGCGGAGATCCAGGATTATCTGATTTGCACACTTTGTGCTGATGCTGACAGGTGATGATACTGGTACTAGTGCTGGTGCTAGTGCCGGTGATCGTGATGACGATGAGTTACGGATCGGGGTGTGACTCCGTCGTAATGGGCATATGTTCGGTACCTGTGGTTCAGGAGTGGAACTCAGATAGAGGTAAACTGGTTAAGGGACACGTGGTTGATGTCCGGGTATGTTGTTTCCAATCTTGTTGGAACTTCGGAATCGCGAGAGGTTGCGAATGAGGTGACGAGTGGAATGCGGGTTTTCCGCATTGGTAACGGGTATGTCGAAGTCGTTTTGGGTGACTTCTCAGGTTCTACCATACTTGATGGTGGTAGAGGATGTAGATGTTATTGATGTTGTTGGTTGCCACTAGTACACTAATCGTGTATTGGTTGGTGGACCCGGGAGTCATCAGGAGGAGATGAGTATATCGAAGTTAAATGACTGAGATTTCTCATTTTCTACTTGATGGCAGGCGATGTTGGATTACGTGGCGTGGTGAGTGCAGCAAGTTTTGGTCGCATTCACGTAGGATGAGTTTTGATGTCATCGTGTTCGATCATTCTTGGTTTTCCGCAGTGGAATGCCAAGGATCGATACGAGGTAATCAGTGAGAACCCACAGTCTCGGCGTGTCTCGTCGTAGACTAATCTATTTAAGATGTGGGAAATGGTCTAGGACTTTGGTTGGCGAGACGATCCTCGATCGTGACGTCTATGGTCGGTTGACGTAGTGATGGATCCAGATCGTGATCTTGATGATCCAGATATGTGGAGAGTTTATCGCTCTTACTTGGATGTTGAGTGGAGCATGATGGGACTGAACTTCTTTTCGAGGTAAATCCCATATGGCTTACTACTCGCCTGAGTAGTTGTCCGATGAGTAGTTTTCCGACGTGGTCGGATATGGTTAGCCTTAGGGATGTGCGGATATTGTGATTGGCTTCCCTATGAAGTCAATCGATGGTGTTGGAGTAATCGGTTGAGCAGACAACCGATAGGTTCATGATTGATACGTCTTGGTAGTCGAGGACGATATTTCGAGTTTTGGAATCAGATTTCTGGATGACGATTTAGGATTTGATTTTAGAACTTGAAAGAGGATTTCTAGATTTGGGTTTTGGAATCGGATTCTGGGTGACGATTCAGGATTTGATTCTAGAGCTTGACTGTAGATTTTCTTTTTATGGATTTGGGTTCGGAATAGTTATTCCAAATGCTAGCTTACGGAATAATGATTTCGGATTCGGATTTGAACATGGATATGGATACGACTTCTGGGTTCGGATTCGGGATTTCTTACGAAATTGCTGATTCGGATTCGGATTTGGAAATAGATAATGGGTTGGAGTTTTGATTTGTCTAGATCGGACAGATGGACTCCATAATTGAAACGTGATTGACTACAACCTAGGTGGTTGTAGGCTGATTGATGGGTAGTTATATGTACCTTGTTCATTGTTCGAGGTACGACACCGGGCAGGCTTGGGATGTCTGGTGACGGTATATAGGTTATACCAGTGGTACGTTGGAGAGCGTATTGGTAGTCGGCTTAGTCCGATACCATTGAATTAGTCGAGGTCGTGAACTAGACATTGGATACCGTGCATTGGGTCATGGTATTTCTGATGGGTCTAGTTACACACAGGTCGGGTGAATTGTTGGTTAGTGTAACCACGAGTGAGTATAGTGACAGATTTCGATTGACGACTGTCAAGTGGTGACAATTTGTCGGAGGTGTCATCGTGGATCGGTTAGTGAGTTTTGGTGACTCCCAGTGGGAGTAGATGTCAGGATAGTTAGCGGTTAAGCACGGAACCGTCTAGTTGGTTGTGTCAACAAAACGGTAGATTTGACAAGTAGTGTCAATTCAGAACGCATGACTACTGTCATTCGACGTGGTCGAACGTAGTCGATACGATATGGATGTTAGCGGTACGTCTGGCTGCAGACGAGTAAGTATTGTTCTGGTTAGTGGGTGTACTAGCGTACACGCGTTGCGTGGTAGGTCGAATTATTTCCACGAGGTGGAGGTTGTGGAATCAGGATAGTGGAGTTTCGAGAACGGAACTAATTAAGGAGGGAAGAACGGTTAGATTAGGTCGGTAGGAATTTCGAGGACGAAATTAATTAAGGAGGGAAGGTTGTAACGACCCGTCCCAAATTCCAGGATTAGATTAGTGACTAATCACAATTAGTGAGGCTAATCCGTGATTAGTGGGGCGAAATCGGACGAACGATGCGAAATGACCATTTTGCCCCTGATGGTGGCAAAACGTTGACTTTTCATTCGGGCGGTCAAATGGACTTTGACCGATGACCGTGACGTAGTTCGTGACGTCACGAGTTCATAGACAGGTGGCACGTTCAATTCCGATGTTCGTAGAAGAAGTTATGACGTTCGGAAGTTTAGGGGCATTTTGGTAATTTGGGTGAATAGTAGGTCAAAAGTTGACTTTTTGACCAGGAGGTCCGATGGCCGAGAGCCGAAGACCGTTACGTAGATAAGGACGATACGAATCCGTAGACAGGCGGCACGTTGAATTCGGACGTTCGACGGCGAAGTTACGGTTCACGGAAGTTCCCAGTTACTATTCACAACGGCACGTTTTACGAGACAAAAAGTGCAGTTTTGTCTCTAGTGGGCCCAGATATTTGTTCTGATCCACAATGGATGAGTGACAAGTGTCACCCATCCAATGGACATCATTTTTCCTTCATGCATCTCACCTGCCTCTTCATCGATCATTCCTCTCCATTTCAAACCATTTTCACCCGATCCCATTTCACCCAAAATCCCAAAACCTTCATCCCTTATGATCTGAGGAACCAGGAGAGTGTGAGAGGAGGACTAGGACGGCAGCTGGTGGCTGGAACCGCCGTGGGCGGTGGCGGGAGCTCAAAACCCGATCGGGTACCCGGTAAGCCCGTTTTTCCTCATTTTCGATGTGAGCTTTATGGTTGGTTTTAAATGATTAGGGAATGATTGTTAGGATGCTAGGAAGGTTTTAGGACGGTTTTGGTGAGGGGTAACGGCTGGGAAGCCGTGGGGGACCGATCGGAAAAATGGGACCGTGAGGTCCATTTCGAACCAAGGGGTTTCAGGTAGTTTTCTTAGGTTGTAAGGATTGGGATAGATTGGAAATGAGAAAATAGGAATTTAGGAATTGGAATGGAGGAAATCGGACCAAAAATGAGGGAGAAGAAGGCCTGGACCGGTTACGCCGGTCCAGTTGCAGAGGTTGGACCGGACCGGCCGGCCCAGACCGGTTCGATCGCTGGAGCAGGTGACACTGTAGCGGCGCGTGAAGCCCACGCGCAGCCACTTCAGGCGGCGCGTGAGGGAGCGTGGCAGGGAATCTGGGGAAGGTTCCAACATGTGAAATCATCTATTCGATGTAACGAACATTTTGGGACTGGTTTCGTGTCGATCGGACACCGTCTCGATATGTTTTGGGGCATCGGAAGGTTTAGGTTCGGTTTTAAAAATAGTTAAAAATACGGGAAAATTACGGGGCTTTAGTGGGAGGTTAATTAAGTAGTTAGTAACCTTCTATTACGATTTGGACAGGTTTGGGAGTCCCGGTGACGGTGATCGGCTCGGGGAGCCGTATGGCACGCAAATCGAGGCGGCAGCTCGGACGGTCTGTGAGTGGACCTTGTTTTCTAAATTGGTGCATGCATAAATGTTTATTATATGTTTTATTACTTGTTTGATGATGCCATGGGTGCATTTGTATGTGGTTACGTATAAGCACGTATTTCGAGGTTTCGGCCTTATACGGTGCTTATACGGGTCTGTATTTCTTTATTGATTTAAATGAACTGAATTTGGATTTCAAAATGATAAACTCGGGTATGAGACCCATTTGGTTTTGTCTCGGGAATATGACCTCAGATTCCGGGCACGGTGCCCAGTTGGTGTCCTATGTTCGGGCACGAGACCCAGTCACTTTACGGTTTATGATTTCAGGTCAGGGAACCTTAAATGGAGTCCCAGGTTCATGACGGTTTATGGGAACCGGCATGAACCCTTGTTATGGTATCATGGTTCATGACGGTTTATGGGAACCGGCATGAACCCTTGTTGGTTATGTATTACGGTACATGACGGTTTATGGGAATCGGCATGTTACCTGATTATGGATATTATGGATCATGACGGTTCAGGGGAACCGGTCATGAATGTTTATGTTATGTATATATATGTTCGTCTACCTTCCTTTACTTCAATTATCTCCTCCGGGGAGGGTCGTTGGCCTGGGTGGACCCCGGAGTAGTCACGGAGCACCGACTGAGTGGAGTCACCCCCCAGTTGGGTTCCTTACTCTCAGGAAGGCTATGGTTACTATTACCTCGGGTAGGGTCAGTGGTCTACGGACATTGATCTTGACTTTGAGATGACTCGGATTGAGACCCGGGTAGCTCGCGCGTGGCTTTGGATACCGTGACAGGATTGGTTGTGTGACTTATATATATGTATGTGATGGATATATGTTATATGATATGTGGTGTGTACAGGTGTGCACAGGATTTGAGCAGTAGCTCGTGTACTTGGTTTCTTTATGGTTTGGGGCCGAGTCCCTTATGGATTTGGGCAGTGGCCCGTATGGTCGTTTTCATTGTGGTCCTTTCGACCTTGGTTTATATCTCACATATGGTTTGTTTTGGATAAATGGTTTTCGAATGCATGCATGCTTTTTAGTGGAGGGTACAAATGTCTTCTCGTTAAAATGTTTTAATAAACTTTTGTTTTGTCCACTCACAGTTTTTAATGTTTTGACTGCCCTTCAGGTTGACATCGGATGTGGACTGTAGTAGAGACCGAGATATCACATGCCTCCTCCGGATCCTGGCGTACTCTGATAGCCCGGGAGGGCAAAGGACGAAAATATCCCTTGTCTGACACTTCGTGTCAGACGGGAGCAGGGTCATCCCGCACTAATCCCGGGGGGATTGGGATGGGTCCTGTCATAAGAACTCTCTTTGCTGTTCCTAAGTGCTTCTTAGTAGGATTGTGCATGAACCTGGCTAGGAGACTTGAGGCATACATAATGTCTGGTCTGGTGGCAGTAAAATACAACAGACTGCCCACAATCTGTCTGTATTCTTGTTCATCTGCAGCCCCACTCCCATCTTCCTTCTGCAGTTTGTCATTTACTGCAAGGGGAGTTCCTGCAGGTTTGCAGTTTTTCAGTCCAAACTTGTTGAGTAGTGTCTGAGCATATGTTCGTTGATGAATATAGATGCTAAACTGAGACTGTAAGATTCCCATTCCAAGGAAATGGTGAAGTAATCCTAAATCAGTCATCTCATACCTCCTCATCATTCTGATTTAAATTCCTGCATCATTCCCTCACTGTCACCAGTATAGATAATATCATCAACATATATTGATACAATCAAGGTTCCCACATCTTGATTTACCCTGAGATATAATGTTGCTTCACTTGTGCTCCTCTGAAAACCACACCTAAGTAGATAGGAGTCGATTTCCCCATACCAGGCCCTAGGGGCTTGCTTCAGCCCATACAAAGCCTTGTGTAGCCTGTAGACTTTCTCCTCCTGTCCCTTAACTTCATGACCTTCAGGCTGATGCACATACACTTCTTCTTGTAAAACGCCATTCAGGAAAGCTGATTTGACATCCAGTTGATATAGCCTCCATTGCTTCTGTGCAGCCAATGCAATCAGTGTTCTGATTGTATCTAATCTGGCCACAGGGGCAAAGGTCTCATTAAAGTCAATCCCTGGCTTTTGAGAGTATCCCTTCGCAACCAATCTTGCTTTCTGCTTCTGTACTGAACCATCAAGATTCAGTTTGGTTTTATAAACCCACTTAACACCAATGACTGGTTTATTAAGTGGTTTCTTAACCAACTCCCATGTACCATTCTTCTCAATCATTTCAAGCTCATTTTACATGGCTTTCTGCCATTCTCTGTCCCTTGCTGCATCTTGATAGTTTTCAGGCTCAATCATACTCATATGACACCTTGCATACACATCACTTAAGTCCCTGTACTTAGGTTGAGGCATCTCTGGAGAATCAGGATCAGAAAGGTTCTGATCAGCTGATTCCTCATGATCTTGTGCTTGTTCAACAGAATCCTCATTCAATGCTTGAACCTGTCCTTGATCATGATCAATTCCTAGTTGCCTCACAGATAACCCCTCATTTCCTTCTCTTGTTTCATTCCATCTCCACTTTGTTCCTTCATCAAACTCTACAGTTCTGGATATCACTATCTTGTTGGTCTCCAGGTTATAGAGCCTATATCCCTTTTCACAGCTCCCATAACCCATGAACACACATTTAATCCCTCTCTTGTCTAACTTCTGTCTTATTTGATCTGGAACATGTGTATAGCAAACACATCCAAAAACTCTAAGATTTTTGACACCTGGTTTTCTCCCTGTGAACTTTTCAAATGGTGTCATGCCATTTAGTGAGCTTGTTGGACATCTGTTCAGAAGGTAGCATGCAATGTTTATAGCTTCACCCCAGAACTTGTTAGGAACATCCTTCTCTTGCATCATTGACCTGGCCATTTCCACCAGAGTCCTATTCTTCCTTTCTGCCACACCATTCTGTTGTGGTGAGTATGCAACAGTCAACTGTCTGCATATCCCTGTTTCTTCACAGAAGGCCTGAAATTCTTGTGACATGTACTCTCCTCCTATGTCACTCCTGATCCTTTTGATCTTGTATCCACTCTGCAGCTCCACCATCTTCCTGAACTTCTTGAAAACACCAAGTACCCCTGACTTGTGTGTGAGGAAGTATAACCAGCACATCCTGGTATGGTCGTCTATGAAGGTAAGAAAGTATCTGTTTCCACCATTTGTTGTCTCCTGCATTGGTCCACACACATCTTTGTGAATCAATTCCAGTGGATCAGATGCTTTCCAAGAGAGATCTTTGTCAAACTGCTCAACATGCATCTTCCCGGCCACACACCCTTCACAGACTTCTCCTTTAGCTTGCAGCATAGGTAGTCCTACCACCATATCCTTTTGTTTTAGCAGCTTCAAACTCTTGAAATTTAGGTGTCCAAACCTCCTGTGCCAAAGTTCAGAGGCTTCACTCACTGTGGCTCTCATTGCTACTGGGTTAGCAGATTCAAATGACAAAGGAAAACATCTATTCCTGGTCATTTGAACCTTAGCAACTTTCTGAGTCATAGAACTGTCCTCATAGATGTCCACAGTTTGATCCCCAAACATCAGAAAGTACCCATGCTCTATCATCTGTCCAATACTCAACAGATTTTCATCCAGTCCTGGTAAGAGCATCACTTCTTTGATATGCCTCTCTCCCTGTTTAGTCTGTACCACCAGTGTGCCTTTCCCTACTGCCTGCACAAGATTTCCATCTCCCATCTTTACTCTTGCTTTAACATTTCTATCTATATCAATCAACATAGATTCCTGCCCTGTCATGTGATTACTACAAGCACTGTCAAGGTACCATTTACTGCAATCCTTGACTGCTGCAGCATTGCAAGCATAGAACAGATTAGGTGATGGATCTGTGATTTCTTGTGCCAAATTTCCTGCTGGCTTCTGTGTACAATCCTTAGCCATATGACCAAACTTTTGACAGTTGTAGCACTTGACTCCATCCTTGAACCAACAATTTCCATAGTGATGTCTGTCACACTTCCTGCAGTGAGGTTTTGTCCCTAGATATTCACCCTTACTAGTACCAGCTCCTGAGTTAGGACCAGCACCCGATCCCTGATTTGAATTGAACCTTACTGAACTGTTCTTCTGGTTCCAGTTCTTAGTAGGTTTGAAAGGTTTCTTGGTTTTCCAACGATCAGTGCCATGGCTTGGCCTATTTGTCACAGATAGACTAGCTAGGGCTTTAGCTAAACCTCCATCTGTGTGCATCTCCAACCTTTGATCAAATGCCCTTATTGAGGCCACAACACTCTCAACATTTACATTGCCAATGTCCCTGGTTTCTTCAATAATAGACACTATAGGATCAAATGGTTTGGTAAGACTGATCAGAATCTTTTGAGCTAGACGTTTTTCAGTGATATCCTCTCCATAAGTTCTCATGTTATTCACTATTGCATATAATCTTGACAGATACAGAGATAATGTTTCATCTTCCTTCATTCTTGCATACTCAAAATCTCTTCTAAGGGATTGTAGTTTAACTGACCGTACCTTGGAATCTCCTATGTACTCTCTCTGCAAAACATCCCAAGCTTCTTTAGCTTTGACCTCATTCTGAATTCTGGGAAAAATTTCATCAGTGACTGCATTCTGAATCATTCTTAATGCCTTAGCATCCTTGACACGGTCTATGTGAGTTGGTCTGATTTGGGTTTGTGCAGCAGGTTGTGTAGCAGGATTCTCACCAGTGACTTCAGCTGTCCTTGGTGATTCTGGAATTCTGTTTTCAATGAATTCCCAGAGATCGCAAGCAAGCAGAATAGTCCTCATCTTCACTCTCCAGAAATCGTAGTTGCTCCCGTTGAAGAGTGGGATCTTCAAGTCACCGCCATGACCTGCCATTGCAGATGCAGCTTCAGACGTCAAATGCGATTGCTTCTTCTTCTCCACTCACGCCCCAGATGTAGATCAAGCCTGCTTTGATACCATATTGAAGTTCGAAGGATGAATCACAGGAATGGGGACTGCAGCTCAGGTAAAGTTCTTCACTCAACTTCACACTCTTCACACACTAGCTGAATAAATCGAGGCTAGCTCGTTGGTTTAGACTATAATGAAATGTGTTTGATTGCTTTACTGTTTTATTGATCAAGGGAAGAAGATGGTGATGATTGAATGGTGTGTGTGTGTGTGATCACTACTCTCTGATGCACACAACCTGTTTACTAAAAGTCCTCACTCGATTTTAGCACACAAGTTCACTCTGAATCTTCTCTGTATTGTTCATTCCATTCCTGTATATTTTCTTTTGATGCACCTCACACGTACATAAGGATCTTACACACACTCTAGATGCTCTCACACAGCAACCAATGATGTAATGCCACCTAGCTAGTTAGTTACACACTTCTTGACAATCAAGTAAACCTCACCTCTCTCCTCACGGTTACATCACAGCTCACACACTCACACTTGTTACGCCTAATTCTTCTAGAATCATTTGTCCAGCTTGTCAATCTGTCCATGTGGCAGTTTACACATCAACAAAGACATCAAATGTACTATTGAAATATGCATATAGGAAGCCAAGAGCAGCCTTCAAATATTAACACTTTTTTGTTGTTCTTTGTTAAGGCCTAGAGTAAATAGAATATTTCACAAACCAAAATTAATCAATTGTATTTTAAATGAACTCATCAATGCGAGAGGAATTCACATGAAATTGCAGGACTGGATATGGAGTTGAGGGCCTGATTTGGAATCTACTTAATGAGTAGGAAGTGTTATGGATGGAAATAGGAAGGGCAATCTTCCTTGCTCGAGCGACAAGAAAAGTCAACATGTCACGGCAGTCTTACGATGGCTTTGTTATAAAGTTGCTGGGATTAAATAGAACAATTTGTTTCTGGTCATCGAAGACTTTCGCATTAATGGCGAAACTAATGTTGTCACAAGAAATATCCGTTTGATTCTTAAGAAAGAGCATAATTAAAAACAAGAGGTTATAGGCCAAATGGCTTTGTTCACACGTGATTTACCATAAATCTTGCCTTCTAATCATATTCTTTTGCCATGAAAAAAATCATCTAACTTAAGCATCAGAGCCTGTTCAATAATGGCGCTGAAATTTCGAATAATGGAGCTTATACTTCATAATTTCTCAGCGATGAAAACAATCCTTTAGGTTCCATCGTCAACATGTCGTCTGCTCTTGGAAAACCTCATTGATCGTTAAAGGTTTTTAATAGGTATGGTTGTTTGATGATTAATAATCTGAAACTTTTGGATTATGTCTGTAGTATTAGGTATCCTATTTTACTTAAATTTGGTGAGAAAACTTTTAGTAAAAAGTAAATATGATTTGATTTATAAAACTTTTAGTAAAAAAGTAAATATGATTTTATTTATTAAACTCTTCAAAAAACTGTCCACCAATTACATAACTCAATAAGATTTTCTATAAAAACTCAATATACAATTCTAACAAAATCTATCACGTGACTCTATTCTAACATTAACTTTGTAAAAATTTGTGAATGTTGTGAAAATATGTTTAGTGCTATATTCATCAATTAACCTAATCCTTAAATAGACACAAGGATTAGGGTTTAGTACATTAAACAATGACCTATCTACCCCTTCAAAATAATGACCAAATACATTTCATACCCTTACATGAATAGCCACAACTTATACTATTTACAACACTCCCCCTTGAATATTCCATGTAATCAGTGCTGCTTGACTACGCGCTTATATGTTGCCTTGTTAAAACCTTGACAGTTAACAAAAATCTTGTGGGACAAAAATAATCCTGGTCGAAGGAAAAAGAGTGCAACACGTGTGGATCGTAATCACATCGGAATCTCTGGAGGTAGTTGAAGTCGTCTCTTCTGGAACATAGGTAGATAGAACGTCATGGAAATAAAAATACATCACAGTTGCTACACCAAAACCTTGTCCGGTAAACCCAGTGGGAAAAACCCGTGGTCGAAGGGAAAAGATGAGCAAATGCATATGAATCGAATCACGACATCTTCAAGATGCATTATTAATGGGGTGATCATAACAAATGTGTGTCTCGTTAAAACCTAGTCAGGTAACAAAACCCAATGGAACAAAATAACTCTGGTCATAGAACAAAAGAGTACATGATGGTCTTGTGAGTATACTTCGGGATACTCAATATACTTCAGGGTGC
Source organism: Prinsepia uniflora (assembly GCA_032719365.1). NCBI lineage: Eukaryota > Viridiplantae > Streptophyta > Magnoliopsida > Rosales > Rosaceae > Prinsepia > Prinsepia uniflora. The sequence goes on from CM064862.1 coordinate 35,336,116, forward strand.
TCGGTATGCTTCGGGATACTCCCCCGAAAAACTAAGAACTTGGTAGATTTTCTAATCTACACAAGCCAATACCAAGAACATGCTTCTGGAATGTTGCATTGGATGATGGCTTGTTTATTGTCTCCTATAATGAAACTGGTTCTCATCTGCTGGATAAAGATACCATTACCTTGGAATATAGTCCACAAGTACTTCGAATATGCCCCATAATTACCTTTAGCCAATATACCTTCACAAATTCATTCGTGAAGAATTAGAATTTTCGCATAATTCGAAGACGTAGCAACAAGGGTCTGTTTCATAGACCTCCAAGATATTGTTGTGTTCCCAATGGTAAAGACATAGCCAGATTGGATGTAACGACCCGTCCCGAATTAGCGGGATTAATTAAGTATTAAGGACGGATTAGCGAGACTAATCGGGGATTAGACGAGAATTATCGAACGTTCAGAGCGAAATGACGATTTTGCCCTTGGAATTGGCAAAATGTTGACTTTTCGTTCGGACGGTCAAATGGACCTTTGTTGATGACTATGACGTAGTTCGGGACGTCACGAGTTCATAGACAGGTGTCACGTTCGATTCCGACATGCGTGGAAGAAGTTATGACGATCGGAATATCAAGGGCATTTTGGTAATTTGGGTGAATAAGGGCCAATAGTTGACTTTTGACCCAGGAGGTCAGATGATCGAGGGCAGAAGACCGTTACGAGCGGCACGATACAAATCTGTAGACAGGCGGCACGTCGAATTTGGACGTTCGATGGAAAAGTTACGGTTCACGGAAGTTGCGAACGTACTATTGCACGTTTTACGAGACGAGGACTTTTGGCAGGAAGTGGGGCCCAGATATTTGTCCCAAGGCCCAATGGATGAGTGAAAAGTGTCACTCATCCACTGGACATCATTTTTCATTCATGCATCTCCTATTCCTTCATCTCGATCATTTTCTTCATTCCAAAACCCAAACCCGAGCACCCATTTTCAATCCAATCCAAACCCCCCAACCTATAACCGTTTGTGAGAGGCCAGAAGATAAATTGAGGAGCTGAGGAAGGATGGTGGCTGCCTCAGGCAGAGCCGTGGTGGACGGCGGAGGAGGAACCGATCGAGGTAATCGGCTTTACCCGATTTTGTCCATTTTTTATTTATGTTATTATGGGTCGTTTTGGGTGATTCTAATGAGTTAAATGAGTTATAAGGAAGGTGTTAGAATGATTTTGAGGATGGTTAGAGGTTGTAGAACACCAGGGGCGGTTTTGGAAAACTTGGACCGTGAAGAATTATTGGACCGGTCGGGTTTTCTAGGTTTTAGAGGATTTGGTTGATAGGTTTAGGTTCCTAGGACAAAAATAGGAAGGATTGGATCGATTAGGGAAGAAAACGGTGAAAATTGAATAGTGTAGGGGCCTGGACCGGTCACGCCAGTCCAGTTGCAGAATTGAACCGGGCCGGTCGGTTCGAACCGGCCGCTGGAGGACAGGGATGACGTTACAGTGCCCGGCGCGTGGGCTCACGCGCAGTGGCTTCCCTGGGCGTGTGGGGTCTAATCTTTTGAGAATGTGTTCAACACACGAAATCATCTATTCGATGTAACAAACATTTTGGGACTGGTTTCGAGTCTATCGGACATCGTCTCGATATAGTTCGGGATGTCTGAAGGTTTCGGAGCGCGTTTAAAAATAGTTTAAAATCCCGAAAAATTAGGGGGCTTTAGTGGGGGGTTAATTAAGTAGTTAGTAACCCTCTAAAGTGATTTGGACAGGTTTGGAAGTCCCAATGACGACGATTGACCCGGGAGAGCCGTATTGGCGCATATCGAGGCAGCAGTGCTGAAGGTTTGTGAGTGGACTTTCTTTCCGAAATCGATGCATGCATAAATGTTTTATATATGTTTTAATGCATGTTTTGTGATGTCTTGAGTGCAATTTGGTGTGTGTTTCCGTATGGTCACGTACTTCGAGGTTTTCTGGTTTTATACGTGCTTATACGCGCTTACGCTTTCGATTTTCATGAAATGGTTTTGAAAAGGTAAAACCGGGCATGAGACCCATTTGGATTTGGTTTTGACTCGGACATGAGACCCTATTGACGACCTACAAGTCTGATTCGTGGTCGCGACAGGTGTTGTGTGCACGGCGACGGACGACGTGACGCTCGCCTACGGATTGGGATACGTTCCTTCCGGAGAGATCACAATGCACGTCCCATTTTCGAGCAGCCAATGGAGGCTTGACTTTGGAGTGCTGACGGTTTAGAGAATTGATCGGCGACGTGTGCACCATGGTCTCAAGATGGTCGCAGCAGTGATGTGTTCACGGTGACATACTAGGATTAAGAGCGGTCCTGGATTGATGGTTGCATGCATCGCTATGATCTAGATCGTGACTGACCCTGAGATATCGGGCTTGATGCCCAGTTGATTTATGAATTCGGGCTCGATGCCCAGTTATTGTGGAATCGGGATAGAGGCCCTATTGAGTCTTATGTTAGGGCGGAAGGCCCAGTTGACTTGTGTTATCGGGCGTGAGTCCTGTTTTTATGGTTTTCTTATACTGGTATGTATATACCCTCCTTACGAGATTATGGATTGGTCTCCTCCAGTCGTCGACCTGGAGAGTCACGATCCACAGACCAGAATGGGTATCCCCATAGGGATCCCGTTCCAGGAGTGGGCGTTATGATGTGGTACCGGACCAGATTCCAGAGAGATGATCGGACTAGGTCCGAAGATGAGCCTCCCAGATGGAGAATTCCTGGGAGAAGACTCGGAGTGAGACCCCGAGTAGTATGCATACTTATATATATAGAAACATCGTGACTATATCGGGATGTGTTCCCTAGGGGCTGTATGCCCCGAGTTGGCATCTTCTCCGAAAGTTCATAAGGTGGGTTATATATGTATATATGTATATGTGGATGAGTTTTCACTGAGATGGCGTTGGGCTGAGACCCTCGCGTATTGGTTTTGGGATGAGACCCATATGAGATGGTTTTGGGACGAGTTCCCACGTGTTTTGGTTTGGGCGGAGGTCCCATGTGTTGTTTCACTGATTTCGGGCTAAGGCCCAAATGGTTTGATGGTTCATGACAGTTTATGGGGACCGGGTATGAACCCTAGAAATGGTTTTTGAATGCATGCATATGTTTTTAATGAAGGGCATAAAGGTCTTTTATGAAAATGTTTTTATAAAATATTTGTTTTGTCCATTCAAAGCTTTTGTATTTTGAATCCCCTTCAGGTTGATCGCGGATGCAGCTGTAGCAGAGACGAGACATCGCATTCCTCCTTCGAATCCTGGCGTACTCTGATAGCCCGGTTGGGCAAAGGACGGAAATATCCGTGGTTTGACACTTCGTGTCAGATGGGAGCAGGTACGTCCCACGCTAATCCCGAGGGATTTGGGACGGGTCCTGTCATTGAAAATGTGCCTTGTGCGAATCTGATAGGTAACCTGCGTCAGCATACCCAATGAGGCGTGCATTATTCTGAGGACCAAGGGGGTTTAATTCATTCCTCAATGCAAAGGGATAGAATAAGCCCATATCCATTGTACCTCTAAAGTATCGGAAGATGTCTTTTATGCCATTCCAGTGGTGGCTTGTTGGCGCAGAGCTGAATCTAGCTAGAAAGTTCACAGCGAATGAAATGTTCAGTCTAGTGCATTGAGCCAAGTACAATAATGCGCCTATTGCACTGAGATATGACACTTCTGGTGTCAATATCTCTTAGTTATCATCTGCTGGACGAAACAGGTCCTTCTTAGGATCTAGATTTCGAACGATCATGGGAGTTCTTAAAAGATTTCGTTGTATCCTCATTAAAGCGTCCCCACATCTTCTGGATGTAATTCGATTGATGACCAAAATTTCATCTGCACGGTGCTCGAGCTCCAGGTCGATACAGAAGTGTGTTCTCCCAAGATCCTTCATTTCAAATTCTAATTTCAGGTGCTTAGCGGTTTCTTGGATATCTTCAGGAGTACCAATCAGATTCATGTCATCGATATAAACTGCCACTATAGCGAACCCGGAACTTGTTTTCTAAATAAACATGCATGGGCATAATTCATTATTCACATATCCTTGTCTAATCAAATATTCGCTTCGACAGTTATACTACATCCGTCCGGATTTTTTCAATCCATAAAGTGAATGCCTCAAACGAATGGAGAGTGTGTTCCATAGTTTGGAACTATTTACATTAGATATCTTAAGTCCTTCATAAACTTTCATATATATATATATATATATATATATATATATCTGTATCTAGATCCTCATTGAGATAAACAGTAACCACGTCCATAAGCTGCATATTCAGTTTTCTAGAAACTACCAAACTGATAAGGTAGGGGAACGTTATGACGTTCATTACAAGAGAATACGTCTCCTTGTAATCTATCTCAAGGCGTTGAGAAACTTGTGCGCCATTAAATAAGTTGTGCATCTAACAATCTTATCATTCTCATTATGCTTCCTTGTGACTAACCATTTAAATCCTAAAGGTTTAATATAGGGAGGTATGGGAATTACATGTCCAAATACCTTCCTTTTTGTGAAGGAATCTAATTCGACATGGATTGGTTATTTCCATTTTGATCAGTTTTCTCTACGTTGACATTCATTCATCAACAGAGTAAGGTTTGATTTCATTTCTAGTTATTATTTCGGTAGCTACCGCGAATACATATAAATCATCGATGATAATATCATTCTAATTCCCTATCTCACATAAGCATGCATGATTTACCGAGATCTCTTTATTCTCGAAAGTGGGTTCAAACGTTGAGGCGTCCCCCAATGTCGTCTCTTCTAAGATAGACCCATAATCCAGAATTATCTCATGAGATGGATCAGATGATATTGTGAAGGGATTCAATTGTGCCAAATATCCTCTTTCAGGGATAAGAATCCTTCGAACCTATTGGTCTACCTCGCTTCTGGATAGGGACATATGACTAGTTAGTCACCATAGTCGTACCTCGTCCGTCTGAGACGACGTGTCCTACTGGGACATCTAACCTTGCAGGCACATTTGCAGCAGGTATATATATGATCTCGTCACTTCATTCTTACTTTGTGCGTTAGGGGATCAAGGTGAGACATAGTGAGGACATTCTACATCAATTCACGTCGTTCTTCAGGAACGTTTGACGTTCTTATCTCCCCCTAACGATAGGAAAACTGTCTCATCAAAGTGACTATCCGCAATATTATGAGAATGAGATTGTCCATCAAGGGCTCTAAATAGCGTATAATTAAGAGGGATTCCTAACCGACATGTATGCCCCTCCTTTATTGAGGTCCCATATGTGTACGTTTTGGCGGCACAATAGGCACATAACTGCACACCCAGAAAATGCGTAAATACGAAGCATCTGGTTCGTACCCAGTCACTAGCTGTAACGCAGAATATCGTTGGGTGGCGTTGACCTCAACCGGACCAATATTACTGCATGCAAAATTGCATAGCCCCTACGCAGAAACAAGAAGCTTGGTGCGTATTATCAAGGTTAATTAGTGTTTATGCGAGACCATTAGGGGTGTGAACATGGGGAACCAAATGTTCAGCATCAATCCCAAGGGGCATGCAATATTCATCGAATGATTTCGATGTAAACTCTCTGGTATTATCGAGTCTTATAGACTGTATAAGAGAATCCGAGTGGTGTGGCCCTCAATGTAATGATTTGGGCTAAGAGTTTAGCAAACGTAGTATGAGTGTGGAGAAAAATGTAGCATGTGACCACTTTGTCGGTATCCCAACCTGAACCATGAAAGTTTTTTCAAAACGGTCCACATGGTGGTTGGAAAGTCCACAAAAGTTCCCTTGTATTATGTACAAGAAAATGGTGAAGTTTTAACTCATCTTTGTATATAATGGTCCAATATTCGGTTTCTGCTAACTAGCAAACTTGGCATAATGTTTCATTAAACACAAAGGTGTCTATGAGTAAGAGGGTGCCCGTGCAATTTATTGAGAATACGACGCATCATTACCCTGACCTGGGTGTCCCAATTGGTCATGTCATAATGAGCAATTGCTCATACTATTTAGCTTCTAGCTAACTTTTGGCTAGCTTGTAGCTAGTTTCTCCAGTGTATGCTTTTGGTCATACTGATTGGAGGTTATGCAAAGATATTTCACTTTCTTGTCATTAGTGATTTTAATGTGATAACCGTTGGCTCGAATATCCATAAATCTCGACAAAGTTCTTCTGGAACTTGGAGAATAAAAAAAATTCTTATTGATGGTATTTCAGTACCATGTTCTTTTGTCATATCTCTCGGTGACACGACCCATCCCAATCCCCCCGGGATTATCGTGGAATGTGTTATGCTCCCGTCTGACAAGAGGTGTCAGAAAAGGGATAACCTGATGTCACTGCCCAAACGGGGCTTCCAGAGTGCGTAAGGATCGATGGAGGAGGTGTGCGATGTCCCAGTCTCTGCTGCAGTCGCATCCGGAATCAACCTGAAGGGCATTAAAAACAAAAGCTGTGAGTAGACAAAAATAAGTAAGTTTATTAACACATTTCATAAGACATTTATGCTCTCCATTAAAAATGTATGCATGCCACGAAAACCAATAACCAAAATATTTTCTCAACAAGGCATTAGGGCCTTAGCCCAAAACGGTAAACCATTTCATAGATCCAATAGTTCATAATTACCATATTACCATAACCGGCATCCTAGATGCCTAGCGTCCCAGACGCCTGACGTCCCAGACGACATATTTCACGGTATAACCATAAGCTACGCGTACTGCCCGGGGTCTCAATCCCGAGTCCAATCCCCGAACCCAGTCCGGGTACAGCATCCCAGATGCCTAGCGTCCGGACGCTCGACGTCCCAGACGCCCAATCATAGCAATCCTGCTCCGGAGTCACTATACGGTCTGGTAGCTCCGCACAATGACCCCTCGCAGGCAATGCACCGTGATTTCCCCAGTGTCCCAGACACCTGGAGGAGACCTTCACATATTCTCGTATCAAGATGGTATATGGAAAACAGTTTTATTAAATCATTTCACAACATCTCAATGGGCCCTGCCCAAAATCTCCATAAAACATCACAATTCCATTTAGGGTCCCTGAGCCGAAATCACGTTTATAAAACCAACTGGGCCTCATGCCCGATTTTGTAAATCACTGGGCCCACGGCCTAAATTCATAAATCAATTGGGCCCCTGGCCCGATAATATAACTCAAATGGGTCTCAGCCCGATTTCGTAAATAACTGGGCCCTTGGCCCGATTTCATAAAGCAATTGGGCCCCTGGCCCGATTACGTAAGTCAATTGGACTCCAAGTCCGAGGTTTCCAAAATAATTGGGCCTCATGCCCGAGTTTCTCTTTCCAATTTCAAAACCATTTCATGAAATCATATCCAAGGTCTTAAGTATGGAAAATCAGTGTAAAACTGGAAAAACCTCGATTTATGTGCTTGCACGTAAATCGCCTCGAAATATGTGAAACCGTATAATTTACCAATATCCAAATCAACATCATACAATCACAATCATAATCCATATAAAATAGTTAAGCATGCATAGAATTTATAAAACCAAAATCCACTCACAGACTGTTCAACGATACACCTCGATACGAGCGCCATCGGCCTTCCCGGGCCCCGTCACTAACACCGGGACTCCCAAACCTGTTCTTATCACATTAGAGGGTTACTAACCTCTTCATTTACCTCCTATTAAAGTCCCGTAATTTTTTCAAATTTTTAACTATTTTTAAACTCGAGTTAAAACCTTCGGACATCCCGAACAATATCGGAACGTGGTCCGATTGACACGAAACCAACGCTAAAATGTTCGTTACATTAAATAGGACAGAAGTCATGTTGACCTCACCTTGAGATTCGTGCCCACGTGCCGTCACGTGCCGCCGTGAGTGGCTGCGCGTGAAACCCACGCTCCTGCTACAGTGTCATCGTCCCAACCCGAATGACTGGTAAACGGATACTGCAACCCGCGTGACGAACCGGTTCATTTCCTATCAATTCAACCTTAAATCATTCAACCATCTTCTTTCTAAGTTCAATTAAAGGTCCGTAAACCTAATTACATCAATCCTTACCTGAAATCCAACAATTCGACGATGAACATCGAATAACACCCGTCACTGTTCCTGCTTCGAATTCCATCAATTCCAACTGGTTTCTTCCAATTGATCCACCCAGAAGCATAAGTGGACCATGGGAAACTGTTTCCCCAACTCAATTGCATTGTTTGATCTCTCTATCAACACGACCCACTCTTCGAATTTGCTTACTGTCGTCAAGTCCGTTCAGAGCCAAAAAGCCATCAAATATCTTCGTTCTTTCGATGATTATGATCATAGGAATCCCAAAGCTGAAAGTGAGCTCCATTTTGATTCTCAGAGCCCATCACTCGACATTTGAATTTTCCCTCCATTTTTTCTAATTTTTCCAATCTCTGTTTTCTCCCAAGTTCGACAGCCCTCACTGCAGCAGAATGAAGCATACTTAAATCCTACTCTGTTTAAACAAACCGTGCCGCCTCAAAAGCTCGTGGAAACCCAGCCTGGCCACTGAGAAAAGTTTCCAGCAAAGCCTCAAATTGGATTAAAGAAATGTCTGTGCTTGCTGGATAAATCCGGCCATGTTCTGATGCCTTTAAGGCTTAAACAATCCTCCCTTTTCAGTCCACTATCCGATTAAAGAATGGGATTGTTCAGAATCACCACACACGGTGGTGCAGCCATGTTCTCCCCACGATTTTCTACAGTAACCAAGGGGTAAAATGACCAAAATGCCCCTCACGCATCTAGACCCGTAACTTGGTCATTCGAATTCCGATTGACGCGTGCCACCTATCTACGGACTCAGGGCATCGAGACCTTCCTAACGGCTCTCGGCCCTCGGCCATCGGACCTCCCGGTCAAAAAGTCAACATTTTCCCCCTCTTCATCCAAATAACGAAAATGCCCTTGGACTTTCGAACGTCATAACTTCTTCCTCGAATGTCGGAATCGAACGTGCCACCTGTCTATGAACTCGTGACGTCCCAAACTATGTCACGGTCATTGGCCAAAGTCCGTTTGACCGCCCAATCAAAAAGTCAACATTTTGCCCACGCCCAGAGGCAAAACGGTCATTTTGCACAATTCGTCCTATTTACTCAACTAATCCCAGATTAGTCATTCTAAATCATAATTAAATAATATTAAATCCCGATACTCGGGACGGGTCGTTACACTCGGAGTATAACATTGTCAGCCAGACAATAAACGTCTCCACAAAACATACATATTTATAAATTTAATTCACTAGATCACATGCATAAATATAAGCGCTTGTATTGAATTAAATCATATTCGAGTGAAAAACCACATGTTTCAAATGATATTTATACATGAATTTGAAATCCTTAGAATGGAGGATATGTCATGCATTTCTTGCTTCAGGCAAGATTTTATGATGATGATTATTCTACTCGTCGATGCAATGATTGAATATTGTCAATTAGTGTTTTATGTAAGTCCGTCCATAAACGACTAATAAGAACTGCAGGTTCTTATAATGTGATATAATACATCAAATTGAAAACATGTCAAATATACTGGTTTTATCATGTCCGGTGAACTTAGGAAGGAAAATGCAGGTCCCCTTTTTTCATAGCATTGCCGAAACTACGGGTTCGGTGATTAGTATGAATCATTTGTTCATTTGTAAAAAATTTAGGTCGTTTATGAACTTCCAGCTCATTTAAACATATATATGTCTTAAATGATTACTAAAGAAACAATTAACATTTAAACAAACATGTAAACAATTGATTAATGTAAATAAACACTACGGAACTTGCATGAATAAATTAAGAAAATGCTTCGGGCAAGTGACATTGCATTCTAAGTTGATTAGGGTGGTGCAGTTAGACCAATTTGACTAGATCGGTTTGGATTGACCCGATGACCCATGTAACCAACTTGGGTTTGAATCTCATCCTTCTGGGCTAATATTATTTTCTTATTACATATAGTCTCCTGGGCTTGGACTATGTAGCCTTCAGGGCTGTGGGTATGGACTCAACTTAATGACAATTAATTTTATAATGTGTGTATCCTTTTTCAATTTTCCTTTGTTTTCGCATTGCAGCCTTCTGGGTCGTTATTTCATGTACAATTACCATCATTATCATCATCCATTACCATGATGATCAATCGTCCAATACCTCATTATAAATTACCAAACAAATGTCACAAATTGAAATTACATATGACTATGTCGTTACAAACTCATGCCGCACCAAGCCAGATAATGGTCATTAACAATAATAAGACAATATCATACATCATATTATCAGAAAATCGTCACCATGATCATAGCTTACCATATGTATATATATAAATATCAATATATATCATCATCAACATATCATCATATAGCAACTCAAACATTAAACAGTGAACTAGTTGATTTTGGCATAATTGTGTTTCATCAAAAATCATGCAATTAATAATTATATGGGTGACTAGCCGAATAAAAGGCGCCTAGTCCATACTAAAATGTTGTGTATCATGCCTAAGCCCAATTATTTTGTGAAAATTGGCCCAATTATTTTATGCAACTTAGCCCAATTAATAACAAAAAGAAGAATTAATTAAAGGGATAGGAAGAACATATCTAATATTGGGTTGTGAACCACATCCACGGAGCCCCTTGGCAGCAAATTCGGTGTCGTTTGCGGCAATCCGAACCAGATACAATCTGGGTATCCTAGATCTCTGGCTGCTCTTCCGCTATCATATCTTTGCTTCAGGACCTTTGGTTTGCTTCAAGAATTGATATTCATTCGTCTCTGCAACTCCACCACCATCTTTGAAACTCTTCAAGTGGACAAACCATTTGGGTTCAAATGGTGGTGGTCTGTCAAATCTGCGCCTCTGGTAGTGGTCTGTCGCAGTGGGTATTTGTTGCGATGGAAAGATGTTGAGGTTGCAATTGAAATGGCGAGACTCGTAAATCGAAACGGCTCGAAGCCAAAAAGTTCTGAGTGATGCCGCAACTCATCATCCATTCAACGTCTAAACGGCGCCAACAGCCGTAGTGAAATTTATATGGCAAATCTTTGTCCGATGATTTTCTCAATTTCTTTAGGAGTTGATCTTTATCCATACCACTATGCCGATTCCCATCAAACAAGCTAAACACATCCTGCGGTGCTTCCATTTTGGGTTCACCATTGCAATTCTTATTGACACGATGCAAAAGTTGCATTTCATGTCCACTTCCCTCCTTCACATAAACAGATATAACTTTCACGTTACGCAGAAAAAGCAAAGTCTCAGAAACAACTTTGGAAAATGAAGCAAAAAAGGATAGGACATCTTCAGGTGCATAGCCTTCTTTCTTTATTTGGCTTCTGGAAGCAGCACTTGCACTTCTGAGAGGAAACCGGAAAAGGGAAAACTGTTGTGTAGCCAACGACGGTGGCCTTCGTCACCACAGATCGATCGTGAAATGGGCACTGCAGAGTCGAGAATTTTTCTTTTCGTTTTGGATGTCCGGAGAGAGAGAGAGAAAGGTACTTGCAGGAATATGGGAAAAATCTAAAATGGCTCCCTCACCAATTGATTTGTTTTTGAAAATCGGGAGAGAGAGGAATTTGGGATTTTTCGATGATCACAATTAGAGATTAGGGATTTCTGAATTTTTCTCAGCATTTAGTACATTGAATAATGACCTATTTACTCCTTCACTAATGACTAAATATATTTTCATACACTTATAGGCACAACCTATACTATTTACAACGGTGAAATCAATAAAATCCTTAAAGCTCAAATCACTTGAAAAAAAAATTCTGAAAATATCCGTATCAATCTAAATTCACTACACCCCCTTAGTTGTTTCAAACTTTTACCAAAATATTCAAGTCAAGACACTGCACAACAGTTGGAGAAAAACAAGCATCTACCCAAGCACACAGAAAGACAAATTATCACTGCCAAATACTGTTAAAGGCAACTACATGCAAGAATAATTGAGATACTCACCTGGCCATTACTATTTCAAGCATTTCCTGATCTGATGCATTCTCTGGGAACTTTTGACCTTTTGCCTGCTCATTAAAAGCCAACAGCATTCTGCAATGGACATGTTAGAGTTAAAATAATAGGAGTCAAACATCGGAAAAAACCTCCAAACTTTAAATGTGCGTTGTGATAAAGGATAGATCTACATATATTGATGTAACTCACAGGTACTACAAGTGATCCAACTCCGAGGGTGAAAAAAATGAGACATTGAAGATTTGAACATTCAAACATAATCCTATTTCTTCAAAACCACATTATTCAACATACACAGCCCTAACGGTACTAGCAAATTTATCTTGGGTGAAGAACATTATTTTTGAATTGAACTTCTACTAAAAAAATTGGGGAAACTGCCCACCATTGATAGAGAGCTTAATAAGTCAAAAGCTTGCTGAAAACATTTGTGACTTGCTAAAGATTGAATTGCATGGTTAACATGCACCGTCAAAGATTCAAGTACATTAAAACAATTAACCTGTGTAGAGAATTAGAAGTTAGTTGCACTTCTTCAAGATCCATCATTCCTCGGTGCCTTTTCCTGAATATCTCAAAAAGCTCATCCCGAATAGAAAGAAGCTGGGGGAAATTGAATACTATATTACTTGTTCAATAATATATATTAAGTTAAATGTTAAGTGAAAAAGATAAAGAGAACAGAGGAAGGAGGGTAGTGGTCAAAAGTGAGTGTCAGATTTTAATCTAGCAATATTCATCAATTTCAAAATATTTTCAATGGAAATTATCACGACTTTAAAATCTAAGAAAGTTCTATCAAGAATGATTTCTAAAGCAAAGAAGTTAAATGGCACGCCCTTCCTTCGTGTTAATTCAATAAAAAAAATATATTTGTTTTTTAGGGCAATAGCAACTCAATGAAAGTTTTAAATAAATATACCGGCTGCTCTACATGATCGCTAAAGAAGCTGACTGTTGAATCTTTCGCTTCAAGAACCCAATTGTCAATGTCAAGGTTTCCCATCAGACGACTATGTCTTATAAGCCACATGGAACAAGCTGAGAGGCCAACCACCCCACATGTATAATGGATCCAATATTGAGTTAGTTTCCTTGGTTTCCGATGTTTGGCAACCTAAGTCAAAAAAATAAAAACAATCAAAAAAAGGATAAAAGATCGGGAGGAAAGGAAAATTTCGATTCAAGAAGAAAAGGTTGGTTTGCTGCATATGCTGAAAATATAGATAAATTATACAAACAAGAACAAATCGTAGGTCAATGGATACACAGAATATCGACCAGCTGGTTAAAAATCTCAGGTACTGCCAGTATGATGGACAATAATGTGAACTATTTTCACTTGTGCCTTCTAAGTACCCTTTCTTCAGGCTTTTAAGAAAGTACAAGCATTGATTTAATATCCAACAAATCTACCGTTACATGATTTGACAAAATAAAAAAATGTGGCAGAGCTCTTACAATAACAGATAGGAAAGAATCCAGCTTGTGCAGATTTTGATAAACCAAATTAACAGCCTCCCTAATTTCACAGTCTGTCCACTGGGATCCTTCTTGATTTATTTCTCGCAGTTTCTCAAATCGCAGTGGGACTGAATAGCTGCCCTCAACGGATGAATCAATCTGCATGGTAATTGAACTTACATATTACAATAGTATTTACATCTTTCATGCTTCATTTTCTTTCCGGAATTCCTGATGAAAACAATTTTAGAAATCAGACTAATACTGCAAGAATATATTTAGCTTGAATGTTTGAAAATCTACCTGCCGCATTGCATGGAGATGGCCAACAGACGCCTCTAGTTTGAAGAATAAGTCATTAACTGTAATTAATAAGGAGGGCAGTGAATTCTCTGGATCTCTCACCAACTCCTCTCCAATCCTGTCAATTTCCATATAAACCTATACAAACTACCATTGACATATATCATATTCGGATATATATATATATATATATATGTGTATATGTTTGAAAGTGAAAAAAAAGTAAGACTATGCATTCTTTCCTAAAAGGATGCAGACCAAGGCTACTGACTACAAATGGTCTGCACTGTCTGCAACACAAACTCTCTTCCAATGGAGATTCATGAAGTATTAGACACCATATTCAAATTGCATTGTAAAAGAATAGGATAAAGTAAACCTCAGCCAAAAATGTGGCAAGAGAACATCTTAAGCTAGTTAATACAGCTATCCTTTCAGATATGTGAGCAGATGCAGAAAGGCATAAATTCTTTATAGAAGAACATTCAGCAATGCATCCATGTATCAGTTGAATTGTCCCTTCAACAAAAGCATATGGCCCTCTCTCAAGCACCATAAATTTAACTTTTTGAGAATTCGAACCCTCAAATCAGAAATGCCAAGCTCAAGTCTGTAAATGTTTACCATTTGTATATAAGATTTATATCTGTATAAAGGTACTTCAAAAACACAGCAAGAGCAAACACATGGATAAATAGAAATGGATCAACAAAATATTATCATACACCAATAAATAAATAGAAATAAGAAGTAACATAATCTATGTCGAAATACATTCATAACATCAAACTATTTGGCCTGACCCTTCGTTGTTTGCATTTTTCTTTCCAAATAGTGCTTATTCAAATTTGATTCTAGTTCTTTGTCAAAAGCAAAATGCATCTTTGCTAACTTTTTACATGTAGAATGGATGATGTAACCTCCTATCTTTTTAGCTTTGATTTTTAATAAACAAAGGCCAGATTATCTTAAGTTTGCAATGATGTGTGTGGAACCACGAACAGCGTTAACACCATTGTGGTAACCAAGGAAGAGGAAAAGCCAAGGGGACTTGAGCTTCACATTTATTGAACCGCAGGACAATAAACAGCCGCAATTTGTAATAATAATATTACAGAATTATAGACTAGAGTGATATCCAAGTTAAATACTAGAATTTTTGTCTGATCAACTCGTCGAAGATTAAACGATCAGTTTGGTCATAAAGACAAGTGAAGAATATATCTGACCATGCAAATATTAGTGAACCAGTGAAAAGGTATCATGTCTTGGGTAGTGAATCTAAATTGAGCTGCATACATAAGGGTACCAATCATGGTAACAAAGCGTTATTGTTGAACGGTGGTGACCTCCAACATAAGGATACTAAAAGATAATGCAAAGGCAGAAGTTAGAAAGCTAATCATACAATTAGCCAAAATGAGAGTGAACAGAAAGCATTCCTTCCAAGTTAACTTTTAATGACCTTTGCGAACACTGACTCAAGCATTAAACTTCATATAGAAAGAAAATATAAATAAAAAATAAAAAACCTATCAAATATGATACCTAGTACCCTGAGCCCCTTTTTCCTCCATCAAAACTCCTAGCACTCTAATTTAGCAAAGAACAACACCTCTCTGACAGAACATGCGACATCTCTGCTTCCCTTAACAATTTCATCCATGAAGTGCCTCAACTGAACAATAAGAAAGACGTGACTAGCTCATCCGCCTTTTACTCTGCACATAATACAACTTAATTAAGTCATATGCGTTGATCTTGACCTCTGGTGGCAACAAGACAAAACTGAACTTACAGGAACTTTACCTTCCATGTCAAACACATTGGATGGAAGTTTGAAACTGCCCCTTCCTTCCTCACAAAAATGTCTGAAAAACCACTGACATGAAAAAATCTCTGCTGATTGCAACCTACAGGTCCCTTAAATCTGTCCTAGTTTAGACTATTAAAAACCTTTCAAGAAGAGAAGCAGTGTGTCAGTGGATCCACCTCTAGATCATTAAAATTTCTTCTGAGCCTCAGATCCCAGCTCAATGGAAAAGACCACTCCCTAGGAATGCCAGAAGTTGTTGGACCATGCTGATACAACAAATTGTACAGCCTGGGACAGTGATCCTACCAAAGCCAACCTTCTCAGAACCAATTTTGAATCACAAAACTTCAAATTTGTATTCCCTACCACCTTTATTTTTTCTTATCACCCAAGTAACTTATTTTCCACTAATACAGCATCAGAATTCTACCTATTTTTCACTAAAGAACATCTGTCACATGAGATTGTATCATTAACCTCCCAAAGCATAGCTTGCCGCACTTAGTGATTACTTGTAAACTCTAGGGATTCTACTTTCAGCGCCATCCATTAGACTTGGAAGGATTTTATAATTTAGACATTTTAATAAGATTTTTTTAAAATGCTTCTGTTTTGCACATTAGTTGTTTGAAGTCTGCAGTTTCTTTCTTGTGGCTTGTTTTATGTCTTTATTTGCATTCAGTTGATACCTTGTCCCTTCTTTGTAATCTATCATTTTATTAATGAAGCTGTGTTTTTTCTCCTTTATTAAGAAAGTGAACGTTGCGTTTCTCATAAAAATAAATTCCTTACCTCAGCCCTAGATTGCCAAAACTGCAAGTTCTTCTGGATATTATGCAGATTCGAGAACATGTGTTCCAAAATATCATGTAGAACATCAAAAACTTTACATTCCATTGTCGTTACCCTGCACAAACAACCAAACATATTAAAGGTTTCATCTAACAATAATGACGGGAAAGATGGGATGAAGTTTGAAGAATCATAACTATAAAAGCAATATTTGTAGGTGAACATTGACTCGAGAAGCATTTTTCAGTACGAATACCCACTGTGATGCGGCTGCAATCTTAGTTCACTACGTTTTTTATTGGAAAAATTGAATTGTTTTTAGGAAAAATAAAAACAACCATTGTTGGGACCAAGGAAACAATTTGCTGTAAATGAAAACCAAAACAAAACAAAACCAACAAGGTGACAACCATCATCTGACTCTCACCACCAACCTTCACCATCTTCTTTGTTTTTCTTCAAAACCCGAACACCCCATTCTCCATTTTCCTCTAAGCAAACAAACACACCACCTCATCATCACTTCACACCTGTGTTCGTGTGTGCAACCGTGAGAGACGATGATGATGACGTCGTCGGGGAGGACCGTCATGGACGATGATGACGCCGTTGGGCAGGACCGTCATGGATGCTGGCGAGGGTCCGAAGTCAAACCCGCGAGGTAAGTTTATATTTCGAAAATCCAAGGTTTGGTTTTAGAGTGTTTTGACCCTTTTGATGGACTGGGCTATGACCTAGAGACCTAGACGAGTCGAATGGGGCCAGAACCAAGGCTGGAGGTGGCCAGAGATGACGGCAGTAGACGGTTGCAGGTTGGCCGGTTTTGCTTCGATCAGGGAGCTGAGTTAATGGCCTCCTTTCTATGTTTTTAGTAGTCTAATCGATTGCAAATGATTGGATAAAGGTTTAGGAATTAAAAGGTATGGAAATGGAGGAGAAATGAGGGAGGAATGTTGATGGACCGGTCACGTCGGTCCAGACCAATCCGGTCCGGTTCAGACCAGTGAACCCGATCGGTTGGAGGTAGGGGACAATGAATAGTGTCAGGCGCATGGGCTCACGCGCAGCCCCTTTGGGTGGCGCGTGGGGGCGCGTGGGGGGTCTTTTGGGGATGACTTCAACATATGAAATAATTTATTCGATGTAACGAACATTTTGGGACTGATTTCATATCGATCGGGCACCGTCTCGATATAGTTCGGGACGTTCGAAGGTTTAGGATCGAGTTTAAAAATAGTTAAAAATTCGGGAAAATTACGGGACTCTAATGAGGGGTTAATAAGGTAGTTAGTAACCCTCTAAATTGATTTGGACAGGTTTGGGAGTCCCGGTGACGGTGATTAGCTCGGGGAGGCTTACGACACGCAAATCGAGACGGCAGCGTAGGACGGTCTGTGAGTGGACCTTGATTTCTAAACTGTGATGCATGCATAAATGTTCTATATGTTTTATGGATGATGATTTAGATGTTAGTGATTTACATGATTTCACGCATTTTGAGGTGATTTACGTGTTTGTACGTAAATCGAGGATTACGGTTTTGCACTGATTATATGTTCATATGGTTTTGGAAATGATTTAATGAAATAGTTTTGGATTTGAAAAGGTAAACTCGGGCATAAGAACCATTTGTTTTGGAAACCCTCGGACTCGAAGTCCCTTTTAGTCACGTTATCGAGCCACTGGCCCAATTGATTCGTGAACTGATTTCGGATTTGGAAATATGGAATCGGGCACGAGACCCATTTGATTTACGAACTCTTGGACTTGAAGTCTATTTGATTTAATAAGGCATCGGGCTGGAGGCCCTGTTGGTTTACGTATAGATCTCGAGGCCCAGTTGGTTTGCGTATCGGAATCGAGGCCCAGTTGACTTACGTATTGGCACGAGGCCCATTTGGTTTACAAAATCGGGTACGAGGCCTAGTTGGTTTACGAAATCGGGCACGAGGCCCAGTTGGTTTACGAATCGGGCCGAAGGCCCAGTTGGCATATGAATTTGGTCTTAGGGCCCAATTATGGTTTGCGATGGTGATTTCTGGTCGGGGACCCATAAATGGATTTCTGGTTCATGACGGTTTATGGGGACTGGGCGTGAACCCTTGAAAGGTTTTGAGAATGATTTCAAAATTGTTTTTCATATACCATCCTTTATATTTATGGATTGTCTCCTCCAGGGAGGGTCGTTGGCCTGAGTGGAGTCGCCCCCGTTGGGTACCTTACTCTCAGGAAGGCTATTATGAATTATAACCCTCAGGGAGGGTCAATGATCTGTGGACATTGACCTGGGTGGACCTTGGGGAGACTTGGGATTTAAGACCCCGGGTAGCATGCGCGTAGCTTTAGATACCGTTACAGGATTGGTTATTTGATATATGATAAACATGATTTGTTGGATTTGCGAAATTGTGTTTTATGAATGATAAATGGATTTCGGTTGAGATCCCACTTATGTTTACTATGTTATGGATTTGTGTAAATGGATTTGGGCAGGGGCCTGTATGAACATAATTTACGGAACTTGGGGTTGAGACCCTATTTATAGTTATTGAAACATATGTGGTTTGATAAATGGTTTTCCTATGCATGCATGCTTTTTTTAGTGAAGGGCATAAAGGTCTTTTGTGAAATGTATTTTATTAAACTATTATTTTTCGTCCACTCACAGTCTTTTCTGTTTTTCATTGCCCTTCAAGTTGATCTCGGATGCGGACTGTAGCAGAGGCCGAGACATCACACTCCTCCACCGGATCCAGGCGTGCTCTGGAAGCCTATCGGGCTGAAAGGTTTAAATTTTCCCTGGTCTGACACTTCGTGTCAGACGGGATCACGACACATCCCGTGTTAATCCCGGGGGGGATTCGGATGGGTCGTGACAAGTGGTATTAGAGCAGGGTTGCTCTTGTGGTGCGCGCAGGTCGAGAAAGTGATGTCTCTATAAGCTGCAGTTCGTTATTAACCTAATAGTTAGGATACTGGTATGATAGTTAGTAGGATTGAATCGTGGATCGTTTTGGTTCGGAATTTGATGTCGAGGTTGCCATAGTTCTGTCATGGTTGGCAGTGTGGGACCCTACTGAAGGATGAACGAAACAATATTTCAGAGTTTTCACCGTCCCGACGGTTATGTCGCGACCATTGATTACGATATTGTAGGATCGGTTTTGATGATAGTTAGGAGTTGTGACCATTAGATGGTCGGATCTTGTTGAGTTAGATGGTTACGCTGCAAGGATCAGCCGGGTTTTCCCGAATCCCAATTGAGTAATGGAACCCTTTTTTTTTGCGTGATGGTCAGGAAATGCAAATTCTAGTTGAGCTGAGGGTAGGATTGGATTGACGTCCATGCGATGTCAGGATCATGGGGTCGGTCTGATTGTGGATTATACTACCTTCTACAGTTGGGTTCAGAGGAACCCTAGGGTGTGATCGTGGAACCCTAAGGTATGAAGTATGGTTTGGAAATGTAAGTCGACAAGTGGTTTGGTTCTGGTGAATTTTCGGAGCTGAGATCGTCGGTGGATCATGTCATGTCAGTTTTGGTGATGGGACTGCACTCTGCAGTTGAGGTTATATTAATCGATTAGACCTAGTTGGTTGTCGTACTACTTTAGTTGTGATGGATAGTTGGTACAACTAAGGTCATGGATGACCTGGTAGACTGTAACGACCCGTCCCAAATTCCGGGATTAGATTAGTGACTAATCAGGATTAGTGAGGTTAATCGGTGATTAGTTGAGCGAACTCGAATGAACGATTCAAAATGACCATTTTGCCCCTACTCGTGGGCAAAACGTTGACTTTTCGTTATAGCGGTCAAATGTACCTTGGCCAATGACAGTGACATAGTTCGGGACATCACGAGTTCATAGACAGGTGGCACGTTTGATTCCGACATTCAAGGAAGAAGTTGTGACGTTTGGAAGTTCATGGTTATTTTGGTAATTTGGTTAAAAAGGGGCAAATAGTTGACTTTTGACCTGGGAGGTCCGATGGCCAAGGGCCGAGGATCGTTACGTAGATCAGGACAATAAGAATCCGTAGACATGTAGCACATCGAATTCGGACGTTCGACGGAGCAGTTATGGGTCACGGAAATTCGATTTTACTATGCACGCATTACGAGGCGATGATTAAGTGGCATAATCTGATTGGTCAGATATTTAGGTGGGACCCATGGATGAGTGACAAGTGCGACTCATCACATTGGCCCAAACCCCCAATTTGTGGATCTATACTAATTAATTATTATTTTTTTATTATTTTATAATCTAATATACCCACCTCTCAATCCTAACCCTCCATTTCATCTCATCCTTTAATCCTCACCATCCATCCCATCTCCCTCTCACCTGATCACTATCAACTCTTCTCTGTTTCTCACAAACCCGATCATCCATTTCTTCATCCAACCCTCAAACACACACGAACCCTCACTAAAACCACTATACTTGCATCCATACGCTCGTGTGACAAAATGAGAGGTTGAGAGAGAAGCTGTGAGGCAGGGGACAGACGGCCGCCGCCATGGACGACGACGATAACCCAGGACAATCATGAAACCGCGTGTTTTAAAAGTTGGAGGATTTGGTTTTGGACGTTGGGAGCATGTTTTGATGATAGTGATGGCTTTCTTGAGCTCTTGTGAGCGTGTAGGAACGAAAATGGGAGGTTGGGGATGACTGGAAAACTCAGGCAGGGCTGTTGAAGATTGGCCATCCCTGTTCAATCGATCCAAGGTATGTTTTTCCTCGTTTTTCTTCATTCTAATTACCTAGTTAGATTCCTAGGGAGGTGATGAAGAGAATAGGATTGATTAGTGGTGGAATCGGGTTGAAATAAGGAGGGAAAATTGATGAACCGATCACGTCGGTCGGACCGGACCGGATTGCAGGATCGAACTGGACCGGCCGGTTCGCCCAAGGTTGAAGATGTAGAGTGCAAAGCGCGTGAGCCCCACGCGTAGCCCCTTTGGGTGGCCCGTGGAGGCGCGTGGGACATAATTTGGGGAAGTTAATACTCTATTCGATTAAACGACCATTTTGGGACTGGTTTCGTGTCGATCAGACACTGTCTCGATAATGTTCGGGACATCGGAATGTTTAGGTCGAGATTTAAAATAGTTAAAAATTCGGGAAAATTACAGGGCTTCAATTTGAGGTTAATAAGGTAGTTAGTAACCCTCTATATTAATTTGGATAGGTTTGGGAGTCCTGGTGACGACGATTAGCCCAGTGAGGCTTACGACACGCAAACCGAGGCGGCAGTTTAGGACAGTCTGTGAGTGGACCTTGATTTCTAAACTGTGATGCATGGATAAATGTTTTATATGGTTAATAGATATGATTCTATGATGATGATTTGGATGATTGTGATTTATATAGTTTCACGCATTTCGAGGCGATTTACGTGCTTGCACGTAAATCGAGGTTTCTGGTTTTACACTGATTTTCTGTACTTATGGTTTTGAAAATAGTTTAATGAAATGGTTTTGGATTTGAAAAGGTAAACTTGGGTTCGAGACCCATTTGTTTTGGAAACCCTCGGACTCGAAGTCCCTTTTAGTTACGTTCTCGAGCCGGAGGTGAAATTGGTTCTTGAATCGATTTCAGATTTGGAAATATGGATTGGGTACGAGACCCATTTGATTTACGAACTCTCGGACTTGTGGTCTATTTGATTTAACAAGACATCGGGCCGGAGGCCCAGTTGATTTACAAATTGGGCTAGAGGCTCAGTTGGTTTACGAATCGGACTCGGAGCCCAGTTGACTTACGTATCGGGGGAGGGGGGGGGGGGGCACAAGGCCGATTTGGTTTACGGTATGGGGCGTGAAGCCCATTTAGTTTATAAAATCGGGCACAAGGCCCAGTTAGTTTACGATTCGGGCCTGAGGCCCAGTTTGTATGTGGATTCGAGCTTAGGGCCCAGGTATGTTTTAAGATTGTGTTTTCGGGTCAGGGGACCCATAAAATGGTTTTTATGGTTCATGACGGTTTATGGGGACCAGCATGAACCCTTAAAAGGTTTTTATGGTTCATGATGGTTTATGGGGACCGGCATGAACCCTTGAAAGGTTTTTCATTATTCATGACGGCTTATGGGGGCTGGACATGAATCCTTAAATGGTTTTTCGTATACCATCCTTTATATATGAATTGTCTCCTCCGGGGAAGATCGTTGGCCTGGGCGGACCCCAGAGTAGTCACGGAGCACTAACTGAGTGGAGTCGCCCCCGTTGGGTTTCTTATTCTTAGAAAGGCTATGGTTTATAACCTCTAGGGAGGGTCATTGATCTACGGGCAATGACCTGTGTGGACCCTAGAGAGACTTGGGTTTGAGATCCCGGGTAGCACGCGCGTAGCTCTAGATTATCGTGACAAGATTGGTCATATGAAATTGGATAAACATGATTTCAACTGGTTTACGAAATTGTGTTTTATGATTATAAATGGATTTAGGCTGAGATCCCACATATGTTTACTATGTTATGGTTTTCTGTAAATGGTTTTGGACAGAAGCCCGTATGGATGTGGTTTTTTAAACATATGTGATTGGATAAATGGTTTTACTATGCATGCATACTTTTTAGTGAAAGGTATAAAGGTCTTTTATAAAATGTATTTTTGAACTATTTCTTTTTGTCCACTCACAGTCTTTCTGTTTTCAATGCCCTTCAGGTTGATTACGGTGCGGACTGTAGCAGAGACCGAGACATCACATGCCTCCTCCGGATCCTGGCGTACTCTAGAAGCCTTCGGGCGAAAGGTTCAAATTTTCCCTGGTCTGACACTCCAAGTCAAACGGGATCAGGAGCGTCCCTCGTTAATCCCGGGGGGATTGGGACGGGTCCTGACATAGACGACATTGGTTGAGTCGAGTTACAATTGGTTGGACAGGTTACTAGGGTTGGTACTTTTCGATGGAATCCCAGAGTG
The DNA here is from genome assembly GCA_032719365.1 of Prinsepia uniflora. Taxonomy (NCBI): domain Eukaryota; kingdom Viridiplantae; phylum Streptophyta; class Magnoliopsida; order Rosales; family Rosaceae; genus Prinsepia; species Prinsepia uniflora. The sequence continues at coordinate 35,359,481 of CM064862.1, forward strand.
GGGATACAGAGTAGTTAGTACGGGCGATTGATTCCGGTTGGATGCGGAGTCTCAATAACGATGTCTAGTGGTTGGGTCTGCACGAGTTGTGGCAATCACTACTATCGAGAGTGGTGGCATGTCAGGACCCGTCCCAAATATCACCTCGATACTCGGGATGAACCCTGCTCCCGTCTGACAATCACACTTACAAAACCAAAATAAACTTAATACAACTATAAGCATAACCATCAGACGAAGGAGTAAATATATACAACAGTAAGTCAGAGCATAGTTCTACAAAATGGGCACCAAAAGTCCTACAAGTCTAAGTCCGCAACGGAAGAACGTCGGAAGCCCTATGCCTCGATCTCTGCCTCAACGTTCACCCCGGCGCTATCACCACGACCTGGAGGGAAAATTAAAACAAAAGGTGTGAGTGGACCAAGAAGAATAAAAGTTTTAAAACCGTTTACCGGCAAATCAACGTAAGGAAAAGAAAATCATTTGTTCCCTCCGGTTTAAAACCAGGCATGCCAATGAAGTATTAGAAAATCATAATATGAAAAACATAAGAAACAGAGACACTATAAATACCATAAGAAACAGATACACTATAAAACATCATAAGAAACCAGAGTATAACCCGATCAAACCTGCTGGACCTATCCGAGTCTTTAAACTCAACCAGGCCTCACATATAAATCCGAGTCTTTAAACTCCCGAGTCTTTAAACTCAATAGGCCTATGGGGGTAATATCATAATATCCGAGTCTTTAAACTCCCGAGTCTTTAAACTCAATCCGGGCCCGTCCCCCATCAATATCAATCCGGGTCTTTAAACCCATATCCAGATCCAGCAAATCCAATCCATATCCAGTGTAAAACCAATTCCAAATCCATCACCAAATCCGAATTCGAAATCCCCGGTTTGAAGCCCTTCCGGCGTTCAGAACCGACATTCCGAACCCAAATCCGGAAAATCCATTTCCATACTAAAAACCATAGGAAATCCCTAACCATGTTTCATAACCCATTTACCATCATCAGAAAACAGTTATAGGGTGAATTTCTCAAATATGGCATCAAAATCTGAAAATCGGCCTTTTCTCGAAAAACGTGTAAAACCCCGAAAATATCTCGAAAAATGTGCAACATCTCAATCACGAATAACCATCATGTAAAACATAAAAACACACATAGAATCATAAAACAGTAATTAAAACAGTTTGGCATGCTCGGAAATAAGAAAAAGTCCACTCACAGTTTACGACACGTCACTCGCGCTCCGTGCGCTCCTCAACCGTCTCCGGTGTCTCCCGTCCTGTCAATAGATACCAAATAGGGTCACAATAACATTAAGGATACCTTCCCTATTTTCCCCAATTTTTCGGGAATTTAATAATATTTTAATCATAAACCCTAAATCGTACGGATTTCCGAACCATTCCGTAACACCGTCCGATTAACCCGAAAACTATACCATTGGACTCCTTAGGACATTTAGAGTTAAACTCATGTTGGACGCTTAACTGGATTCCTTCCCACGCGCCCCCACGCGCCGCCCAAAGTGGCTGCGCGTGGGCCTCACGCGCCTGCTACAGTCACCTTCAACCTCGAGTCACCCGGTTCAACACAGTTGAACCGGCGTGACCGGTTCTCCGCCGTTCACCCACCGTTCTTCTCCATTTCAATCCCACTAGCTTCGTCCAGTTCCCTGCAATCAAACCCAATCCTAAAATCCAGCAATCACGGCCTAGAACCCTTCGTCCTCAACCTCAAAAAAACTTGCCCGTGGCTCTGTTTTCCTTCCCGGCCGTCCACAGCTTCCCCCTTCACGGTGGTGATACCAGCACCACCCTAGGACCTTACTGAGTCCTACCCAACTCACAGAATCCGTCGATTCATCCCTGAAGTCCACGACTTCACGTTTAAAATCACGGCCAAAACAGAGTATTGGATACTCGCCGTCGAACCACCAGCCACCGTGAACCTCCCGTCACGGCAACCACCACAGACGACGCCTAAGACCTCCCTGAACTACACCCTGACCTACTAATCCCTCGACTCTAAGCCCATCATCACGACTTTGCAATTGAAAAAGCCACGAAAAACAGAGTAAACGGCTTACCTTTCGATTCCGGCGCCGCCGTGAGAACCGTCAACCACCACCGTGCTCGTGGGACTCCCCTCAACCTCCTGAGTTTCCTACCGCCTCGGTTTGCCTCACCACACGGCACAACAGCCTCCACCGTCCACGATCTCCTCTGTTTTCCTCACACGTTCGCCGCACCACCACCGTGCCGCCGTGCACGATGCCAATCCCAAAACACGATCAGCACCTCACCCACGTCTCTCTGTCACTCTCACCAGTCACTCCTCACTCTCCCTGGCCTCCAGATCGATCACCGCCTCACCCAAACTCCTCTCTATTTTCTGTGCTTCAAACCCAAACACGGTTTGATTTTTGTACAAGGTGTGGCCGTGCACACTTGAGTTCCTCCTGGAACCATCTAGGGTCCCCCACGTGTCCATCAACCATTGGCCATCCCAAAATATTTGCCACTTGCCCTTATCTGATTGGGCTGAGGGAAAATGACCAAAATGCCCTTCTGCACAAAATTACCATTTTGCCCTCAGACTTTTCAGACCCGTATCTTTTCCGTCCGACGTCCGATGACAGCGTGCCGCCTGTCGTTGAACTCAGGACGTCGAGACCTATCCAACGGTCCTCGGTCTACGTGAAAATCACACATCCTCCAAAAAGTCAACATTTTCCCTTTTAGCTCAAAATTACGGTAACGCCCCCAACCTTCCGTACATCATAACTTTTCCTCCGGTTGTCCGAATCGAACCTGCCGCCTGTCTTCGGACTCGTGACGTCCTAACCTACGTCACGGTCAAGGGCTAACACTCATCCAATCAATCGTACAAAAAGTCAACTTTTCATTTACTATTCACAGGGGCAAAATCGTCCTTTTTACAAAACTTCACAGAAATTACATTTTTACCCTTCCCGTAGGTACGGGTTGTTACAATCTACCCCCCTAAAAAGAATTTCGTCCCCGAAATTCAGTGAAATAAATAAGGGTACTGTTCTCGCATCAAGGCCTCGGGTTCCCAAGTAGCTTCTTCGACCTGATGATTCCTCCACAATACCTTCACTAAGGGAACCGTCTTCCTTCGCAACACTTTATCCTTCCGATCCAAGATTGCAACAGGTTGCTCTTCAAAACTTAAGTCTTCCCTCAGTTCCACTGGTTGTGCTTCCAAAACATGTGAATCATCTCGAATATATTTCCGAAGCATGGAAACATGAAAGACATTATGTACCTTTTCCAAATCTGCTGGTAAGGCCAACCGATAAGCTACAGGACCAATCCGCTCCAAAATCTCATACGGTCCAATGTAACGAGGACTCAACTTCCCTCGTCTGCCAAATCGTACAATTCCTTTCCAAGGAGATAGCTTCAGGAAAACCCAGTCTCCAACAGCAAACTCCAAATCCCTGATCCTACGGTCAGCGTAGCTCTTTTGGCGGTCCTGCGCTGCCTTCAATCGATCCTTAATCAACGCCACTTTTTCCTGAGTAAGCTCCACCAGCTCAGAAGTAGTCAACCTCCTCTCTCCAACCTCAGTCCAACACAATGGAGTCCGACACTGCCGCCCATACAAAGCCTCGTAAGGAGCCATCCCAATGCTCTCCTGAAAACTATTATTGTAGGCGAACTCCATCAAAGGCAGATGTGATTCCCAAGTACCCTGAAACTGAAGCACACAAGCTCGCATCATATCCTCGAGAATCTGAATAGTCCGCTCAGACTGCCCATCAGTCTGAGGATGAAAAGCAGTACTGAAGTGTAATTTAGTCCCAAAAGCTTCCTGTAAGCTCTGCCAAAATCGAGAAGTGAATCTCGGATCTCTATCAGATACTATCGACTCCGGAGTCCCATGCAATCGAATAATCTCATTTATAAACAACTGTGCAAACTGTTCCAACCTGAAGTTCTCCCGTACTGGTAGGAAATGAGCAGACTTCGTAAGTCGATCCACAACAACCCATACACCATCGTGTCCCTTCGGTGTTCTCGGAAGCTTGAACACAAAATCCATAGTCAGGTGATCCCATTTCCACTCGGGAATCGGCAAGGGTTGCATTGCTCCATAAGGTCTCTGCCGCTCGGCTTTTACCTGTTGACAAATCAAACATCTACTGACATACTCTGCAATTTCACGTTTCATCCCTGACCACCAGTAATGCTCTCGAAGTGTACGATACATCTTGGTCCCACCAGGGTGCATCGCATAAGCTGAACAGTGAGCCTCATCCAGTATCACCTTCTTCAAAACTTCATCCTCAGGTACACACAACCGTCCATTCTTAACCAAGGCTCCGTCCTCACGGATCTCAAAATCCTGTCTTTCTCCAGCCTCGACCTCAATCCGAATGATGCCCAGAATAGGGTCCTCAAACTGAGCATCAATCACCTGATCAATCAAAACGGGTCGCACATGGAAACTCGCTAGGAGGGCTCCCTGATCATCCACAGTCAACTCTACTCCCAGCTTACGGAGCTCAACCAACAAAGGTAACCGTACTGTCCTCAGATGCGACAAAGAACCAGCTGACTTTCTGCTCAGAGCATCGGCTACCACATTAGCCTTCCCTGGATGATACTCAATCGTACAGTCGTAGTCCTTCAGTAACTCCAACCAACGGCGCTGTCTGAGGTTCAATTCCTTTTGAGTGAACAAATACTTCAAACTCTTGTGGTCCGTAAAAATCCTGCACTTCTCACCGTACAAGTAATGTCGCCAAATCTTCAATGCATGAACCACCGCAGCCAATTCCAAGTCATGTGTAGGGTAGTTCACCTCATGGGGTTTCAATTGCCGGGAAGCATAAGCAATCACTTTCCCGTGCTGCATCAAGACACAACCCAAACCTTGTAAAGAAGCATCACTGTACACCTCGAACTCCCCACTATCGTCTGGAAGGGCTAACACAGGAGCAGATGTCAACCGCCTTTTAAGCTCCTGGAAACTCTGTTCACAGTTCTCATCCCACTCAAATCGAACTCCCTTCCGTGTCAACCTCGTCAACGGTGCTGCAAGAATAGAAAAGCCCTCAATAAAACGCCGGTAATATCCTGCCAAACCCAGAAAACTCCGAATTTCCGTCACCGTCTCAGGCTGTTCCCAATTGGCTACCGCCTCAACTTTCTGAGGATCCACACGAATGCCCTCGGCCGAAATCACATGGCCAAGAAACCCAACACTGGTTAACCAGAACTGACACTTACTGAGCTTCGCATACAACTGATGCTCCCTCAACGTTTTAAGCACAATCCTCAGATGTTTCTCATGCGCCTTCGCACTCTTCGAATACACCAAAATATCATCAATGAAAACAATCACAAAACGATCCAAGTAGGGCCGGAACACTCGGTTCATAAGATCCATAAAAGCTGCTGGGGCATTAGTCAAACCAAAAGGCATCACCACAAACTCATAGTGACCGTACCTGGTCCGGAAAGCTGTCTTCGGTATATCCTCCTCTTTAACCCTTAACTGGTGATAACCGGAGCGAAGATCAATCTTCGAGAAATACTGTGCTCCCTTGAGCTGGTCAAACAAATCATCAATCCGGGGTAGGGGGTACTTATTCCGAATAGTTACCTTATTCAGTTGCCTGTAGTCCACACACAATCTCAATCCTCCGTCCTTTTTCTTGACAAACAAAACAGGTGCTCCCCAAGGTGACATACTCGGTCGAATGAATCCTATATCGACCAATTCTTGCAACTGGGCCTTAAGTTCCCTCAATTCGGCAGGTGCCATACGATAAGGAGTCTGAGAAATAGGCTGTGTACCTGGTAGAAGCTCAATCGTAAACTCAAGATCTCGGTGTGGGGGTAGTCCTGGCAACTCCTCGGGAAAAACATCGGGAAACTCCCGTACCACTGGTATATCCTCCGCCCTCTCTGGCGTAGCACGTGTATCCACCACATGAGCTAAGTAACCCTGGCACCCCTTCCGTAACAGTTTACTAGCCTCGAGTGCCGAAATAACTCCCGTAGGAAGTGCACGCTGATCCCCCTGAAATGTAGTCTCTGATAATCCGGGACTCCGAAAAGTCACTCTCCTATCGAAACATTCGATAGAAGCATGATGTCTCGTCAACCAGTCCATACCCAAGATCACATCAAAGTCCCGTAAATCCAAGAGTAACAAATCTGCCAGTAACTCCACCTGGCCTACCAGTACCGGACACTCTCTCAAGACCTGAGTCACTACCAACACCTCCCCAGTAGGTGTACTCACTCCTAACGCACAATCCAAAGTAGACACCTCCCTCTCCTTAACCAGACTACAACTCCGAGCTACAAATGAATGGGTAGCCCCGGGATCTATCAAAGTAAAAACAGTGTGACCAAGTATGGTGAGTGTACCTGTCACCACTCCCGGTGCTGACCTAGCCTCCTGCTGAGTCATCGCAAAAACTCGCAGCCTGTGGTCCCGATGACCTACCGCGCCCTCTGGAACTGCTCGTGGCACCACCGCCACCCCTAGGGCCTGCCGCCCCTGATACTGATGCAGTACTCCGCCCGGGTTCTGCTGCACCTCTACCTGCTCCACCCTCCGGAGCTAACAATGGGCACTCCCGACGGAAATGTCCTCGCTCCCCACAGTAGAAGCAAGTGTCTCTACCGGGTCCACCGGTATGCCTCCCTGTCGAAGCCACTGAAGTCGCACTCGCCTGAGGAGTCGGCTGTGACCTAGCTCCTCGAAATCCTGAGCCCTGGAAACTGCCTGGTCTACCATACCGGGCTCCACCAGCCGATAGTGATCCACCAAAATTACCCCGTTTCGGGGGCCTCTGACTCGATGCTCCTGGGAATGACTGCTCTCGGCGTCGAACACTGCCCGAATACTGTGGTCGAGCAGGTAAACTGGCCTCCACCCTGACAGCAGCATCAGACAACTCTCGGAAAGTAGCAAAAGAGTCGGCTGTCACTATGGCCCTGATCTCTCCCCGGAGACCCAACTCAAACCGACGGCACTTCTCCGCCTCAGTCGCCACAAATGCCGGAGCAAAACAAGATAGCATCTGGAACCTCTGCTCATACTCAGCCACTGTCAAGTTTCCTTGCTTCAAGTGAAGGAATTCCGCTTCCTTCGCATCCCTGAAAGAACGGGGATAGTACTGATCTAGAAACCTCTCCCGGAAAGTCTCCCAGGTCACAGTATGTGCATCCCAGCCGGACAGTTCCAGCGTATACCACCACTCGTAGGCAGCTCCATCCAACAGAAAAGTGGCTAACAATACCCGATCCTCGGGAGGACAGTGCATCACCCCAAAAATACGCTCGAGTCGGGTGATCCATCGGTGAGCTTCCTCGGGATCAGCCCCACCGCTGAACGTAGTAGCCCCAAGCCTCTGGGCTCTCTCGATCGAAGCGCTCTCAGTCCCTCTCGCCGCTTCATCTTCAGGTCGTCGAGGGGGTTCACGTCTCGGAGGCATGATCAATCGTACGCTGAAAGAGGCATAGAGTTAGTATAATAACCTAGACCCAACACAAAATGACACAACCTATGCTCTGATACCAATTGTCAGGACCCGTCCCAAATATCACCTCGATACTCGGGATGAACCCTGCTCCCGTCTGACAATCACACTTACAAAACCAAAATAAACTTAATACAACTATAAGCATAACCATCAGACGAAGGAGTAAATATATACAACAGTAAGTCAGAGCATAGTTCTACAAAATGGGCACCAAAAGTCCTACAAGTCTAAGTCCGCAACGGAAGAACGTCGGAAGCCCTATGCCTCGATCTCTGCCTCAACGTTCACCCCGGCGCTATCACCACGACCTGGAGGGAAAATTAAAACAAAAGGTGTGAGTGGACCAAGAAGAATAAAAGTTTTAAAACCGTTTACCGGCAAATCAACGTAAGGAAAAGAAAATCATTTGTTCCCTCCGGTTTAAAACCAGGCATGCCAATGAAGTATTAGAAAATCATAATATGAAAAACATAAGAAACAGAGACACTATAAATACCATAAGAAACAGATACACTATAAAACATCATAAGAAACCAGAGTATAACCCGATCAAACCTGCTGGACCTATCCGAGTCTTTAAACTCAACCAGGCCTCACATATAAATCCGAGTCTTTAAACTCCCGAGTCTTTAAACTCAATAGGCCTATGGGGGTAATATCATAATATCCGAGTCTTTAAACTCCCGAGTCTTTAAACTCAATCCGGGCCCGTCCCCCATCAATATCAATCCGGGTCTTTAAACCCATATCCAGATCCAGCAAATCCAATCCATATCCAGTGTAAAACCAATTCCAAATCCATCACCAAATCCGAATTCGAAATCCCCGGTTTGAAGCCCTTCCGGCGTTCAGAACCGACATTCCGAACCCAAATCCGGAAAATCCATTTCCATACTAAAAACCATAGGAAATCCCTAACCATGTTTCATAACCCATTTACCATCATCAGAAAACAGTTATAGGGTGAATTTCTCAAATATGGCATCAAAATCTGAAAATCGGCCTTTTCTCGAAAAACGTGTAAAACCCCGAAAATATCTCGAAAAATGTGCAACATCTCAATCACGAATAACCATCATGTAAAACATAAAAACACACATAGAATCATAAAACAGTAATTAAAACAGTTTGGCATGCTCGGAAATAAGAAAAAGTCCACTCACAGTTTACGACACGTCACTCGCGCTCCGTGCGCTCCTCAACCGTCTCCGGTGTCTCCCGTCCTGTCAATAGATACCAAATAGGGTCACAATAACATTAAGGATACCTTCCCTATTTTCCCCAATTTTTCGGGAATTTAATAATATTTTAATCATAAACCCTAAATCGTACGGATTTCCGAACCATTCCGTAACACCGTCCGATTAACCCGAAAACTATACCATTGGACTCCTTAGGACATTTAGAGTTAAACTCATGTTGGACGCTTAACTGGATTCCTTCCCACGCGCCCCCACGCGCCGCCCAAAGTGGCTGCGCGTGGGCCTCACGCGCCTGCTACAGTCACCTTCAACCTCGAGTCACCCGGTTCAACACAGTTGAACCGGCGTGACCGGTTCTCCGCCGTTCACCCACCGTTCTTCTCCATTTCAATCCCACTAGCTTCGTCCAGTTCCCTGCAATCAAACCCAATCCTAAAATCCAGCAATCACGGCCTAGAACCCTTCGTCCTCAACCTCAAAAAAACTTGCCCGTGGCTCTGTTTTCCTTCCCGGCCGTCCACAGCTTCCCCCTTCACGGTGGTGATACCAGCACCACCCTAGGACCTTACTGAGTCCTACCCAACTCACAGAATCCGTCGATTCATCCCTGAAGTCCACGACTTCACGTTTAAAATCACGGCCAAAACAGAGTATTGGATACTCGCCGTCGAACCACCAGCCACCGTGAACCTCCCGTCACGGCAACCACCACAGACGACGCCTAAGACCTCCCTGAACTACACCCTGACCTACTAATCCCTCGACTCTAAGCCCATCATCACGACTTTGCAATTGAAAAAGCCACGAAAAACAGAGTAAACGGCTTACCTTTCGATTCCGGCGCCGCCGTGAGAACCGTCAACCACCACCGTGCTCGTGGGACTCCCCTCAACCTCCTGAGTTTCCTACCGCCTCGGTTTGCCTCACCACACGGCACAACAGCCTCCACCGTCCACGATCTCCTCTGTTTTCCTCACACGTTCGCCGCACCACCACCGTGCCGCCGTGCACGATGCCAATCCCAAAACACGATCAGCACCTCACCCACGTCTCTCTGTCACTCTCACCAGTCACTCCTCACTCTCCCTGGCCTCCAGATCGATCACCGCCTCACCCAAACTCCTCTCTGTTTTCTGTGCTTCAAACCCAAACACGGTTTGATTTTTGTACAAGGTGTGGCCGTGCACACTTGAGTTCCTCCTGGAACCATCTAGGGTCCCCCACGTGTCCATCAACCATTGGCCATCCCAAAATATTTGCCACTTGCCCTTATCTGATTGGGCTGAGGGAAAATGACCAAAATGCCCTTCTGCACAAAATTACCATTTTGCCCTCAGACTTTTCAGACCCGTATCTTTTCCGTCCGACGTCCGATGACAGCGTGCCGCCTGTCGTTGAACTCAGGACGTCGAGACCTATCCAACGGTCCTCGGTCTACGTGAAAATCACACATCCTCCAAAAAGTCAACATTTTCCCTTTTAGCTCAAAATTACGGTAACGCCCCCAACCTTCCGTACATCATAACTTTTCCTCCGGTTGTCCGAATCGAACCTGCCGCCTGTCTTCGGACTCGTGACGTCCTAACCTACGTCACGGTCAAGGGCTAACACTCATCCAATCAATCGTACAAAAAGTCAACTTTTCATTTACTATTCACAGGGGCAAAATCGTCCTTTTTACAAAACTTCACAGAAATTACATTTTTACCCTTCCCGTAGGTACGGGTTGTTACATGGCAGTTGTGGTTGTTGTGAATCGGGGAACGTTCGGTGAACGTTTCCTTTTCTCGTATGAGTTGTCAAGGTGACTGTACCCAGAGTTGTTGGGTACGAGGGAGATAAAGTTCCTCTAATCCGAGCAAAGGTACGGGGTCGTTACTTGGTATAAGCAAAGATCCAGGGTTGTCTAATTCACACACTGGGTACTGGTGCTGGTGTTGGTGCTGGTGCTGGTGCTGGTGATTGTGATGACGATGAGTCACGAGTTGGGATGTGACTCCGTTGAGATGGGCAGATGTTTGGTATCTGTGATCCGGCATTGGGTCTCAGATAGAGTTGGACTGGACAGGATCCAGCATGGATTGAGACGTGAGGATCGAGTAGTAATGGACCACAACCTTTTAGATGTACATAAACGGTATAAGCTGATAGACGAACTTGGTAGTGAGCTAGAATGGTTACGGACACGTGGTTGATGTCCGAGTGTGTTGGTTTCGACATGATTGGAACTTTGGAATCGAGAGAGGTTGTGATTGAGGCGACGATGGGAGTGCTTGATTCCGCATTGGTGGTGAGTATCACGAAGTCATTTAGGGTGACTTCTCAGGTTCTGCCATAGCAGATGATAGCTGTTGTCACCAACACGTTGATCGTGTATTGGTTGGTGGACCCGTGATTATTTTGGGTCATCAGGAGGAGTTAAGTATTTTGAAGTTAGGTGAATGAGATTTCTCATTTCCTGCTTGGTGGCAGACGATGTTAGGCTACATGGTGTGGTGAGTACATCGAGTTTTTGTTGGAATTCACGTAGGATGAATTTTGATGTCATCGTCTTGGATCATCCTTGATCTTCCTAGGTGGAATGACACGGATCGATACAAGGTAATTGGAGAGAACCCACAGTCTCAAAGTGTCTCGTCGTTGATTGATATGTTTAGATGTGGGAAATGGTTGAGGAGTAATGTTACTAGCAAAGGATTCAAAGAGGGTGTAAGACCTTATGATCGGATTCCAGGTGAATTGTGAGCTAAGTGAGCATGTGTGGATCCTAGGTGGATCGAGATTGTGATGTTGAGGACTTTGGGCATTGTGACGGTCGAGGATCGTGATCTTGATGATCAGGTTAGGTGGAGAGTTTATTGCTCTGTCTTGGGTTTTTGGCTATGAGGACGATAGGACTGACTCCCTTTCGGAGTTAATCCCGTATGGTGTATTAATCGAAAGAGTGGGTGTCAAAAGGGGTCGGATTTGGTCAGCCTTAGATGTGTGAATTATAGGATTGGTTTCCCTATGAAGTCAATCGAATGTATTGTGTTAATCGTTTGAGCAGGTAACTGATAGGTTCGAAGTTGGTGCGTCTCGGTAGATGTAGGTGAGTTTGGATGCTCTTTTGGCATGAATGGCTACGCCTTGGTAGGCGTGAGTCGGATTGGTACGTGTTGGATTTCGTGATTAGGAGTAGATGACAGGACCCGTCCCAATCCCACTGGGACCACCCGGGGACGTGCCCCGCTCCCGTCTGATAATGACTCTAAACATACCAAAATTACCCTTAAATAAAAACCGAATACTTAAATAGATAGATAACGTACTACAACAGTGTTTAAAGCGATACTGTCAGACAAGGGAAAGTAAAATACAACACGAGAGCACAATAGTCATAGTACATTTATTCGGTGCTCAACCTACCCACAAGTGGGTGTACAGGTGCACAGCTAAGCAACTAAACCTCTGCCTCCTCCTCCGGGTCCTCCTCCTCTATTTCCGTGTCAGGGTCTCGAGGGGTCAGTAAAACAAGGGTGAGTGGGCCAAAAATAACAGTTTATAAATCAATTTAATAATAAATAACCATAAGGTTTTACTCCTCCGTTTTCCAAATCTTGCATGCAGTGAAAATATAATATTATAATGAAATCATAACCGTAAAACCACAATAATAATCGAAAGGAGAAACTAACATATCAGTGCACTGTAAAACCCAACCCAAATGATGTCACGGTTCTAAGGCTACGCGTTGCCACTCAAGGTCTCACACCCGAGACTCTCTAGGTACATCAGCTCCCGGTATCCCGGTCACTGCCCGAGGTAAATGAACATGCCTTCCTGAGAGTAAGCAACCCAACGGGGGTCAACTCCACTCAGTCAGGGCCACGTGACTACTCCAGGGTCCACCCAGGCCAACAACCCTCCCTGGAGGAGACAATATACACAGGTAGGAAAGTACAGTACAATAACAGTATAGTTTACCCTATGTCCCCCCGGACATCCCAAACAAAATCCACATATAATCCAGACGGGTCTCATTCCCAAAACATTGTAATAGCATATATAAACAGTTCATATAAGACTCATTGAACCGTAAGTGGAAATAGTAAAACAGTTTATGCATGCAAGCCTTTTATAAATCAAACAGCCCGCTCACACTCGGTCCTTGCTGCTCAACGATCTCTAAAACTTGTATTTTTATACCTGAGGGTTACTTAAGGACCCTATAACATCAATACCAAGACCCTAGAACAGATCCGCCTCAAAATTGCATCCCGGGCACTATTCCCGGTGCTTCAAACCCCATTTTGACTCATCTAACGATCTCCGATCGACACGAAACCACCTCCATTGGATCCGTATCGTCGAAACCTTGAAAATGGTACCGGCCCCACCAAAATCACTATTCACACGCGCCTCCACGCGCCTGGTCAACGCGTGGGTCAACGCTGCTACAGTACTGCTGACGTCAGCAGTGGCGTCATGCTGACATCAGCATGACGTCATCACTGACACTTGTTAGGTGACATGTGGCATGTCCTGATTGGTCCCTGGTCTGACAACATCTGACAGGATGACATCATCATGACGTCATCATGCTACAGTACCGGGTCAGCCCGTTTGACTGGAACCGGGTCGCCGTCGACCCACGGCTTGACCCGATTCCACCGTACGATTCCGGCCACCATTTTCGACGGGGTTCATCCCTATAGGGTCGTCTAGGTCTGTTCTATGGTTCTACAACCTCAAAACGGAAAGAAAACAGGAAGAAACGTACCAGGGCGTCGCTGAAACTCACGGTTAAACTCCGATCGTCGTCTCCGGCGATCCACGCCGTCTCCGTCGTCCAAATCGGTCCCAATCAACTCGTCTCTCACCCTAGGACATTTCTAACACCAAATAATCGAGTTCCTAGCATCAAAATAGGTTGGTTCGAAACAGGGGATCAAAACGGGGCTTTCGGGTTTTCGGCCTTACCGTCGCCGTGTCGCCGCCGCTGGCTGCGCCGTCGTCCAGTTACGCTCCTGGGGTCCTCACGGTGTAGACTGGAGCTTCCCCTGCGTTGAGGTGGTGTGGATGTCACGGTTTGCCTCTTGGACCCGATTCCTTGGTGTTTCGGGTCTGTGTTTATGCACGGGATTTTCAGAGCAGGGACAGGGGTGGTGGTTGCCGGTGATGCACGGTGGTGATGAGCAGATGATGGTGGTGCTGTGGGTGGTCGTCTAGTGCGATGAGGGCGGCTGGTTTGTGTGTTTGGGTGGAGAGAAAATGGGAAGAAGATGCACGGGTTAGGGGGGATGGATGTGTGTTTTTGAGAAAAGGCAGAGATGATCATGCATGAAGAAGAGAAAAAGCAGAATGAATGGAGGGCTGAGATGCATTTGGACAGAGATCCAAGGGCTAGGAATTGTGGAGGGAAAATAACATTAGTATAAAATGGTTAAATAGTGTAAGGTTGCTTTATTGGAATAGTATGGGCTTGGATGGGTGACACTTGTCACTCATCCACTGGTTTGATTTAAATATTAATTTGGCACGGATTCCCATAATAAATTAATATTTTATTTTGTTGTTCTCGGTTCGTAAATTCCGTTAAAACGCTTCCTTGACCATAACTTCCTCATACGAACTCCGATTTCGACGTGCCGCCTGTCTACGGATTCGTGACGTCCCGACCTACGTCATAGTCATGGGTCAAAGTCCAAATTATTTCCCGGGTCAAAAGTCAAAGTTTCCCCCCTTCAGGGGAAAAATAGTCTTTTTACATTAAAATATTATTATTCTCGGTTCGGGTCGTTACAGTAGATATTTTGATGCTAGTCGGGTGACCATAGGACTCAGAATAAATGTTGAGTTGGAGTTTTCGATCTGTCTAGTATTGGATTGGATAGATGGACTCTAGAAATGAAACGTGTTTTAGCTACGATCTAGGTTGTAGGCTGGTTGATAGATGGGTGTACGTACCCTGTACGTTGTTCGAGGAACGATACTGGGTAGACTTGTGGTGCCTGGTGACGGTATATAGGTATACTAGTAGTACGTTGGTGAGCGTGTAGTAGTCGGTTTAGTCCCAATACGATTGGATTAGTTGAGGACGTGAACTGGACATTGGATTTTCCGCACTGGGTTAGAGTGATTCTGGTGGGTCCAGTTACACGTAGGTCGAGTGAGGTGTTGGTAAGTGTATACTCCGGTTGAGTGAGTTGGTGGTTAGTGTAACCACAAATAAGTATAATGTCAATTTTCGACTGGCAAATGTCAAGTGGTGACAGTTTGTTGGATGTTTCAACATGGATCGATGAGTGAGATTTGGTTAGCCCTCACCATTTATCCCAAAAGCCCATGGGCTTATCGAGGCCCGATAGGCCCGGTGGACAAAAGCCTAGCCCGACTCGCTATGGATCGTGGGCCGGTCCGGTCCAAGAGTTAGCGGGCTGGATTTGGGCTTATGGTGTTCAAACCCGATAGGCCCGAGCCCGATAAAGTTCAGTAAGCCCAGCCCGACCCGCACATATAAACCCGACCCATAAGCCCGAATATATAAAATTCTTATTAGTTAAGAATTAATACCTAACCCATTTTTAATATTAATATTTCATCCCAAACCCAAATCTAAACCCCAAGTCCACCTAATTTATTTTAGAAAACTCAATGGCCAATACCCAATACAAACCCTAATCGGCTAACCCTATGTCCACCTACTTAAATAAATTTCACTCAACCCTAACCCTTTCCACGTTCTGATTCTCCTCACTAACTGCATTATCTCTCGCCCAACTCTCAAAGTTCAAAAATCATATTTCAGTATCTCACAAACCCACACTCACTCAACACAATCTCTCTTATCTCTCAACCCCATTCTTCCCTTTACGCTTGCTTTCACTTCTCATTCTTCCCTCTAATTGGGTACTCTTGAGTAGTTTTGTTAGGGTTTTTAAGGTAAGGTTTTAACGAGGCCACGTTTTTATACCCTTGTGTATTTTTTTTCATTATTAATATTTTTTTTCATATTCATATATATTTTTTGTAACTTTAAAATTTGATAAATAGTTTATTACAAAAGCCCACATAAGCCCGGCCCAAATGGGCTTAGTAAGCCCGACCCGAAAATTCTGATAAAATCCCTGCCAGATAAAGCCCAAGGGCTTTTTTATATGTAAGTAAGCCCTCCCGACTCGGCCCGTAAATTAAAAAATATTTAATAAGCCCGACCTGGCCTGACCCAAGGCCAAAAAATTTGGGCCGGGCTTGCTCGACCCTGCCCAATGACGAGGGTTAGATTTGGTGACTCCCAGTGGGAGCAGATGTCAGGATCAATGGGTGATTGTGATAGGAACCGTCAAGTTGTTTGTGTCAGCGAAATGGTAGAATTGTCGGGTGGTATCAACTCGGAACGTATGATTACTGTCACTCGACGTGGTCGAGTGTAGTTGATGCGACGTGAGTGTCAGTGGAATGTTTGGTTGCAGACGAGTATCGTGCTGGTTAATGGGTGTACAAGTGTACATTTGATGTGTGGTCGAATTTGCTTTCCACGAGGTGGTTATGGAATCGATATAGTTGGAATTTCGAGGACAAAATTAATTAAGGAGGGAAGGTTATAACGACCCGTCCCGAATTCCAGGATTAGATTAGTGACTAATGAAGGATTAGTGAGGTTAATCGATGATTAGTTGAGTGAAATTGGACGGACGGTGTAAAATGACCGTTTTGCCCCTAGTAGTGGGTAAAATGTTGAATTTTGACCAAGGAGGTCCGATGATCGAGGGCCAAAGACCGTTACGTAGATCGAGACATCAAGAGTCCATAGACAGGCAACACGTCAAAATCGGACGTCGGACAGGAAAGTTATGGTTTACGGAAGTTCGGGGAAACTATTGTACGATTTACGAGATGGATTAGTTTTGTATCTTGGTGGGCCCATAGCCCCAATTTGTGGATCTCTTTCTTGATTGGTGAGTTTTTGGATTAAAATAATATTATTTTTATTATTTTATAATTCCCATTCCTCTCGTCTCTTAATTCCAGCCATCCATCCTTATCTATTCCTCTCATCTCCACCCTTCGTTTCAATCATCTTTTTCATCATCTGACTCTCACCACCTACCTCCACCATCTTCTTTGTTTTTCTTCAAAACCTGAACACCCCATTCTCCATTTTTCCTCTAAACAAATAGACACACCACCCCATCATCACTTCACACCTGTGTTCCTGTGTGCAACCGCGAGAAACGATGATGATGAGGCCGTCGGGGAGGACCTTCGTGGACGGTGGCGAGGGCCCGAAGTCAAACCCATGAGGTAAGTTTATATTTCAAAAATCCAAGGTTTAGTTTTAGAGTGTTTTGACTCTTTTGATGGACTGGGCTATGACCTAGGGACCTAGAAGAGTCGAATGGGGCCAGAACCAAAGCTGGAGGTGGCCACAGACGACGACAGTACACGGTTGCAGGTTGGCCGGTTTTGCTTCGATCGGGGAGGTGAGTTAATGGCCTCATTTCTATGTTTTTAGTAGTCTAATCGATTGCAAATGATGGGATAAAGGTTTAGGAATTAAAATGGATGAGAAATGAGGGAGGAATGTTTTTTGACTGGTCCGGTCCGGTTCAGACCAGTGAACCCGGTTGGTTGGAGGTAGGGGATAATGAATAGTGTCAGGCGCGTGGGCTCACGCGCAGCCCCTTTGGGTGGCACGTGGGGGCGTGTGGGGGGTCTTTTGGGGATGACTTAAACATGTGAAATAATCTCTTCGATGTAACAAACATTTTGGGACTGGTTTCATGTCGATCAGAAACTGTCTCGATATAGTTCGAGACGTCCGAAGGTTTAGGATCGAGTTTAAAAATAGTTAAAAATTTGGGAAAATTACGGGACTCTGATGAGAGGTTAATAAGGTTGTTAGTAACCCTCTAGATTGATTTGGACAGGTTTAGGAGTCCCAGTGACGGTGATTAGCTCGGGGAGGCTTACAACACGTAAATCGAGGCGGCAGCGTAGGACGGTCTGTGAGTGGACCTTGATTTCTAAACTGTGATGCATGCATAAATTTTCTATATGTTTTATGGATGTGATTTCTATGATGATGATTTGGATGTTAGTGATTTACATGATTTCACGAATTTCGAGGCGATTTATGTGTTTACACGTAAATCGAGGTTTACAGTTTTGCACTGATTATACGTGCTTATGGTTTTGGATTTGAAAAGTTAAACTCGGGCATGAGACCCAGTTGTTTTGGAAACCCTCGGACTCGAAGTCACTTTTAGTCACGTTATCGGGCCAGGGGTCCAATTGATTCGTGAACTGATTTCGGATTTGAAAATATCGAATCGGGCACGAGACCCATTTGATTTACGAACTCTCGGACTTGAAGTCCATTTAATTTAATAAGGCATCTGGCCGGAGGCCCAGTTGGTTTACGTATCGGGCTCGAGTGACACGACCCATCCCAATCCCCCCGGGATTACCATGGAATGTGACGTGCTCCCGTCTGACAAGAGGCGCCAGACAAGGGATAACCGATTGCCATTGCCCAAACGGGCTTCCAGAATGCGTAAGGATCGATGGAGGAGGTGTGCGATGCTCAAGTCTCTGCTGCAGTCGTATCCGGAATCAACCTGAAGGGCATTGAAAACAAAAGCTGTGAGTGGACGAAAATAAACAAGTCTGCTTAAAACATTTATAAGACATTTATGCCCCTCAGTAAAATCATATGCATGCACCAAAACCAATAATCCCATATTTATTTAGAAATAACCATTAGGGCCTTAGCCCGGAAACCAAAGCATAGTTTCAATTTCCAAAAGTAAATCCAAGAGTTATTTCATAAATCCAGTAATATGAACCATAAGGCATATAATATAAACCATAACCATTATTTTAGCCACTGCACTATACACTCCAATCCGACATCCCTGATGTCTGACGTCCCTGACGTCAATAAGGTCACAATCACAAGGCTACGCGTGCCACTCGGGTCTCAATTTTCCGAGTTAAATACCCGAACCCCGTTCGGGTACAGCATCACCTGATGCTTAGCGTCATAGACGCTGGACGTACTAGACGCCCGTGACCTCTCCGGGGTACCTCGCCGGAGGAGACAATATAATATGGAAGGATCTATACAGTGCAGCACCAAATACATTTTATCGATATCCACATGCAAGGCATATATATATACATGGATAAAATCCAAACCAATCTTTAAGTTTCATCAGACGGGTCTCAAGCCCAAATACCGTGAAACGT
The DNA here is from genome assembly GCA_032719365.1 of Prinsepia uniflora. Taxonomy (NCBI): domain Eukaryota; kingdom Viridiplantae; phylum Streptophyta; class Magnoliopsida; order Rosales; family Rosaceae; genus Prinsepia; species Prinsepia uniflora. The sequence goes on from CM064862.1 coordinate 35,378,468, forward strand.
GCCATAACCATATTTTCCATATCATCAAAACCACTATTGTTTTTAGCATGTGAATATATATAAAATGTAAACCAGAAAACATTTATTCAATTCCGTTTTAGGGTCCTCGACCCGCAATCACCGGTAGAAGTCAACTGGGCCCCTAGCCCGATTCATAAGTTAACTGGGCCCCTGGCCCGATTCATTACTTAACTGGGCCCCTGGCCCGATTCCATTTATCAAATCCGTAACTGTTTCATGAAATCATATCCAACCCCATTTATGGAAATCGGTGCAAATCCAGAAAACCTCGATTTACGTGCAAATACGTAAATCGCTTCGAAATGCGTGAAATCATTTAAATTCACCGATATCCAAAGTAAATCATTTAATCATAACCATAACAATCATAAAACAGTTATGCATGCATCGAATTTATAAAACCAATGTCCACTCACAGACCGTTTAACCGAGCGCCTCGATACGCGTGCCATAGGCCTTCCCGGGCCAAATCACTATCACCGGGACTCCCAATCCTGTTCAAATCACATTAGAGGATTACTAACCTCATCATTAACATCCTATTTAAGTCCCGTAATTTTCCCGAATTTTTAAGTATTTTTAAACTGGATTTAAAACCTTCGGACATCCCGAACAATATCGAGACGGTGTCCGATCGACACGAAACCAATCCCAAAATGTTCGTTACATTGTATAGGAAAAAAGTCATGTTGACCTTACCTCGAGATTCGTGCCCACGCGCCGTCACGCGCCGCCGTGAGTGGCTGCGCGTGAAAGCCACGCGCCTGCTACAGTGACAGCTACAGTCACCATCTTCACCCGTTTGTCTGGTAAACGGGTCGAAAAGCCCGCGATAGGATCCGGTTCAATCTCACTCAATTCGACATCAATTCAATCCGTTCTTGATCCTACAACAATCATCAATCCACCAATTTCAGTTCTGTGTCCATGATTAGCATCAACCATCGATCAATCGTGTCAACAACCCGTGATCACCCAAAACGGGTCGATCACCAAAACTCCTCCAATCCTTAACCATTATCAAATTAACTTCACAGGAAGTTAATAAGGACTAATACGAACTAATTAGCATGATTAATTGAACTCGACAATACCTCAATCGTCACAACTCAAGCTTGAGTTTTCCGGCCGTCCACCATGTCCGTTCACGGCCCTAGGAGCTCCCAAGCTTGCCCCATTTGATCTGGTTCGACGCGTTGAAGTTCCAGAAAGCTTAATCCATCGTCGATTAGGCTTGGGCTGGCCTAAAACTGGAAGTTCGAATTTGAATTTCCCAGAAAACCAGTTTCGGGTTTTTGAGCATTCCACCACCATTTCCACTCCAATTTTCCCTCTCTCAATCTCAGTGAACTGCCCACGACTCACTCTTCATTCCTTTAATTCAATTTAGCCGTTAAAGGCATCCAAAAGTGTCCAATTTCCACTGTGCAAAAGTTCCCGTACTGGCCAGAAAATCATAGAAAACCCAGTGCCCATGTCGTGCAATCGATGCCAACTCATTCCCATGTGCAATTCCACCCCAAACCGGTCCAATTCCATCATTTAATTGATAAACAAACATGGGATCGATCGCACAAGGCATCCACCACACGGCCAGTTCAATGAAACAGTGACTCATGTGAAATTACATTTCTGCCCTTGTGCAGAAAATTACCAAAATGCCCCTCACGCATCCTGACCCGTAACTCGGTCATACGGACTCCGATTGATGCGTGCCGCCTGTCATTGGATTCGTATCGACGATACCTACGTAACGGTCCTTGGCCCTCGGCCATCGGACATCCCGATCAAAAAGTCAACATTTCCCCTTATATCGTCCAAATTACGAAAACGCCCTTGAACTTCCGCACATCATAACTTTTACCACGAACGTCGGAATCGAACGTGCCACCTGTCTATGAACTCGTGACGTCCCGAACTACGTCACGGTCATTGGTCAAAGTTCATTTGACCATCCGAAATAAAAGTCAATGTTTTGCCCACGCCCAGGGGCAAAACGGTCATTTTGCACAATTCGTCCGAAATCGCCCAACTAATCCCAGATTAGTGAATCATAATTAAATATTATTAAATCCCGATATTCGGGACGGGTCGTTACAACCTTCCCTCCTTAAAGAATTTCGTCCTCGAAATTACCAACAATCTTATTCCACAACCACCACGTGGAAAACATTTCGACCACACATCTGTGTACACTTGTACACCCACATACTGGGAAAACACCGGCCTCGTTTGTACCCAGACATCCCATCACAGTCATACGTCACAACAACAACACTCGACCACCTCGAGTGGAAATAATCACCTGATTCGCGATAAAATCGCTTAACCATTTAGCTGACTCCTTCAGCTAGATGGTTCCTTTCCATTGCCAATAAATCCTTACATTTGCTCCCATTGGGAGTCACCAACTCTCATTTGTCAGTCCACGCCGACACCATCAGTTAAACTGTCACCACTAAGCTTTACCACCCTAGTAAAGCCCCAACCATCTGTCTGTCCGTGACAACACTACTACATCACCCTCGATGTAGCGTAAGATCAACCACATGATCTCAATTCGCAGGGCAAGCCCAATCCTGCGACACAAAATAACCTCAATGTCCATAATCGCCGACTCCCTCAGCGAACCAAAACGCTGGGAAATCACGGTGTGATCAAGTCACACAAGGCTACTCGTGGTTACTCAGACCACCAACTCACTCACCCTGAGTGTACGTATACCGTCAACTTACTCAAACAAGTGGTGTAACTAGAACACATTGAATACCAGCCCAGCAGTGAACACACATCTCAATACTAGGGTTCCACTAGCCAACCGTGGCTAAGAGCACCTGCTCATACAATCACTGAACCCGACAAAATCACTCTGCTCGGCGCACAGTATCCAATGTTCAGTCCACAACACAGCCAAACAATTTATATCAGAACCAAGCCGATTACCAACACATTAGTTACACACCACTGGTACATCCCATGTACCGCCACCAGGCACACCGCCACCAGGCACAACAAGCCTGCAAGGTACCAATCCTCGTACGACGTACCCTGCACGTACATCAATCCATCAATCCACCTACAACCACCCAGGTCATAGCCAAACACGTTCTAGTAACGGAGTACATTTGCCCAGCCAACATGAGACAAACGAACTCCACCCATCATCTAGTTCCAATTCCGAATCCGAATTCGCAATTTCGTAAGAAATCCCGAATCCGAACCCAGACATCATGTTTTTAATCCATTTCCAAATCCGAATCCGAAATCATTACTCCGCAAGCTAGCATTGGAATAATCATTCCGCACCCAAATCCAGTAATCCATTTCCCGAGCTTCGCAATCGAATCCTGAATCGTCACCCAGAAATTCGATTCCCAGAACCCAAAATCTCGTTTACGTCCATCAAGACGTAACATAACCGATCCTATCGGTTACCTGTACAAAACACTCGATTGACTTCATAGGGAAGCCAATCCCAAATCCACACGTCAAAGGTTGACAAAATCCGACCACATCGGAAACCTACTCAACCAAGTCACAAACCATATGGACTCACTCCGAAAAGAAGTCAGCCTCGTCATTTACGACTCACATACCAAGGTAAGAGTGATAAACTCTCCACCCATCTGGATCATCAAGATCACAATCCATATCCATCGCTACGTCATCCGACAAATAACATCACGATCCTAGATCGCCACATCGTCCAAAGTCGACAACATAAAAAATCAGATCCACCTAGGATCCACACATGCTCACATAGATAACAAATCATCTGGAAGCTGATCGTAGGGTCTTACACCCTCAATTGAATCATTCGTCAAATTTCCCTTGGTGGAAAGATGACCTCGCATTTCACTACCAAATCCAAAATTACACACTACTTCTTGTGTCCAATGACCCAAGCCAAACATGGGTCCACCTACCAATACACGCTCAACGTACTGATAGCAACAATCGTCATCTGCCACGGCAGGAAAAATATGAAGCCAACCCCAATGACTTCGGAATACCAATCACCGATGCGGAAACGAGCACTCCTCTCGTCTCCCAATCACAACTCTCCCCGAAACGGGAGTTCCAACCATGTTGGAAACAGACATGCTCCCAATGAGATGTCAAGTCCAACTACTGGACTGCCCATGTCCATACCTCACTTGGACCACCACGTGTCCAAAATCAATTCATTACTCGGACCTCACGTCCGCCAATACTCACGTACGCACACACCCCGATTCCGAACGGAAATCCACAACTCCGCCTGGATGTGCATACCATACTGCCTTCGTCTCACATCACAACCTAAACAGGTTCAATCTCAAGTTCCAAATGATTCACAATCACAAAATCCCACATCAATACCACGAATGGTTTCCCCGACTTTTCCAATTTCAATAATTTCCTTGTACTTTCCGGGGGATATAAGAAGTATACCATCATACCAATCTCGGAGTTGACAACAACTCCCCAAATCCACAAATACACATGACCTAGGGGACAGCATCCCCAAGATTCCCCCAAATTTTCAATCATACCTTTTGATCCATTCATCACTTGTCATCATATATCTGTTAGGACTTATCCCAACACGAGCACAACCTCCACTGGATCCCATCCAGTCCAAGACTCAACCACCACTGAGTCGCAGATACCAATCATCTGTTCATCATGACAGAGTCACACCCCAACTGGTGGCTCATCGTCATAACAATTACTGTTCACCAGCACCAACGCACCATCATCAATACCAGTATCAGCACACAGGGCATCCATACTAGTATTGGCATATAGGTATCACCATACGCAACATCCATACATAGCACACGAACATCCATGCTAGCACACCGAACATCCATGCTAGCACACAATGTGCAAAGTTGTTACCCTGGATCTCCGTCCATTACGAACGACAATCCCGTAACAGCACTCGTACCCCACGACTATGGGTACCTCCAATTTGACCACTGGCACATCAGGATAATGGTCGTTCCCTGAACATCCCCTGATCTTCAAGTGTGAAAGCCACACAAAATACCCTCGATAGCCAGTCATCTCGACACAACTGTCGACCAACAGTCATCGTTGTCAAGATCCGTAACCACACCTCACACTAGTATTCGATCCAACACGGGATTCCATATTTTATCTCATAACCGCATCCGTGGATCGAATCCCATAATCCAGACTAGACTCACTAGAGTCATCCACATGGTCATCCATGACCTCAGCCGCTCGTCGCAGCACAAGTTCTCATTTAAAGTTCACCTTTCGGTCCATCGATTATAAATTAGGGTTCCAAGATCACACCCTAGGGTTCCACCGAACCCAACTGCCTTCTGCAGTAAAATCCCACAACCTGACCGACCCCGCGGTCCTGACATCGTATAGACTTCCAATCCAATCCAATCGTCAACTCAACGTGGGTTCCATCGTGCGTTCCACCACGAAGGTCATCGGCTAACTCCGATGCACTAACCCCCGTACACTAGCCAACACTACTAGGGTCCAAAACTTAGACCAATACTCAACTGAGTTTCACATTTCCAATCAAATGGGGTTCCCTGAACCTAGCTGTGCCCAGTGGCATAACAATCCATCATCACATGACCGAACGACGGTCCCACATTACCAGTTAATTGTATACAACCCCACTTGGGTTGAATCGCATCAATGCACGGCGTATCGGGCCAAATACACCCAATCCACCATACAAACCCAAGACTATCTATCAGGTTGACAACGGAACAGCAGCCCAAAGAGACATCACACCCTCGACCTTCGCGCACAAAAAGAGCAAAACCTGCTCTGATACCACTTGACACGACCCATCCCAATCCCCCCGGGATTACCATGGAATGTGACGTGCTCCCGTCTGACAAGAGGCGCCAGACAAGGGATAACCGATTGCCATTGCCCAAACGGGCTTCCAGAGTGCGTAAGGATCGATGGAGGAGGTGTGCGATGCTCAAGTCTCTGCTGCAGTCGTATCCGGAATCAACCTGAAGGGCATTGAAAACAAAAGCTGTGAGTGGGACGAAAATAAACAAGTCTGCTTAAAACATTTATAAGACATTTATGCCCCTCAGTAAAATCATATGCATGCACCAAAACCAATAATCCCATATTTATTTAGAAATAACCATTAGGGCCTTAGCCCGGAAACCAAAGCATAGTTTCAATTTCCAAAAGTAAATCCAAGAGTTATTTCATAAATCCAGTAATATGAACCATAAGGCATATAATATAAACCATAACCATTATTTTAGCCACTGCACTATACACTCCAATCCGACATCCCTGATGTCTGACGTCCCTGACGTCAATAAGGTCACAATCACAAGGCTACGCGTGCCACTCGGGTCTCAATTTTCCGAGTTAAATCCCCGAACCCCGTTCGGGTACAGCATCACCTGATGCTTAGCGTCATAGACGCTGGACGTACTAGACGCCCGTGACCTCTCCGGGGTACCTCGCCGGAGGAGACAATATAATATGGAAGGATCTATACAGTGCAAGCACCAAATACATTTTATCGATATTCCACATGCAAGGCAGTATATATATACATGGATAAAATCCAAACCAATCTTGTAAGTTTCATCAGACGGGGTCTCAAGCCCAAATACCGTGAAACGTGCCATAGACCTAGTGATATTTACCACTAGTGGCAGTCTAAGACCTAGCTATTGGTTGTAATGTATGTGAGCATGTGTGAATATATATAAAATGTAAACCAGAAAACATTTATTCAATTCCGTTTTAGGGTCCCCGACCCGCAATCACCAGTAGAAGTCAACTGGGCCCCTAGCCCGGATTCATAAGTTAACTGGGCCCCTGGCCCGATTCATTAATTAACTGGGCCCCTGGCCCGATTCCATTTATCAAATCCGTAACTGTTTCATGAAATCATATCCAACCCCATTTATGGAAATCGGTGCAAATCCAGAAAACCTCGATTTACGTGCAAATACGTAAATCGCTTCGAAATGCGTGAAATCATTTAAATTCACCGATATCCAAAGTAAATCATTTAATCATAACCAATACAATCATAAAACAGTTATGCATGCATCGAATTTATAAAACCAATGTCCACTCACAGACCGTTTAACCCGAGCGCCTCGATACGCGTGCCATTAGGCCTTCCCGGGCCAAATCACTATCACCGGGGACTCCCAATCCTGTTCAAATCACATTAGAGGATTACTAACCTCATCATTAACATCCTATTTAAGTCCCGTAATTTTCCCGAATTTTTAAGTATTTTTAAACTGGATTTAAAACCTTCGGACATCCCGAACAATATCGAGACGGTGTCCGAATCGACACGAAACCAATCCCCAAAATGTTCGTTACATTGTATAGGACAAAAGTCATGTTGACCTTACCTCGAGATTCGTGCCCACGCGCCGTCACGCGCCGCCGTGAGTGGCTGCGCGTGAAAGCCACGCGCCTGCTACAGTGACAGCTACAGTCACCATCTTCACCCGTTTGTCTGGTAAACGGGTCGAAAAGCCCGCGATAGGATCCGGTTCAATCTCACTCAATTCGACATCAATTCAATCCGTTCTTGATCCTACAACAATCATCAATCCACCAATTTCAGTTCTGTGTCCATGATTAGCATCAACCATCGATCAATCGTAGTCAACAACCCGTGATCACCCAAAACGGGTCGATCACCAAAACTCCTCCAATCCTTAACCATTATCAAATTAACTTCACAGGAAGTTAATAAGGACTAATACGAACTAATTAGCATGATATTTGAACTCGACAATACCTCAATCGTCACAACTCAAGCTTGAGTTTTCCGGCCGTCCACCATGTCCGTTCACGGCCCTAGGAGCTCCCAAGCTTGCCCCATTTGATCTGGTTCGACGCGTTGAAGTTCCAGAAAGCTTAATCCATCATCAATTAGGCTTGGGCTGGCCTAAAACTGGAAGTTCGAATTTGAATTTCCCAGAAAACCAGTTTCGGGTTTTTGAGCATTCCACCACCATTTCCACTCCAATTTTCCCTCTCTCAATCTCAGTGAACTGCCCACGACTCACTCTTCATTCCTTTAATTCAATTTAGCCGTTAAAGGCATCCAAAAGTGTCCAATTTCCACTGTGCAAAAGTTCCCGCACTGGCCAGAAAATCATAGAAAACCCAGTGCCCATGTCGTGCAATCGATGCCAACTTCATTCCCATGTGCAATTCCACCCCAAACCGGTCCAATTCCATCATTTAATTGATAAACAAACTTGGGATCGATCGCACAAGGCATCCACCACACGTCCAGTTCAATGAAACAGTGACCCATGTGAAATTACATTTCTGCCCTTGTGCAGAAAATTACCAAAATGCCCATCACGCATCCTGACCCGTAACTCGGTCATACGAACTCCGATTGATGCGTGCCGCCTGTCATTGGATTCGTATCGACGATACCTACGTAACGGTCCTTGGCCCCTCGGCCATCGGACATCCCGATCAAAAAGTCAACATTTCCCCTTATATCGTCCAAATTACGAAAACGCCCTTGAACTTCCCGCACATCATAACTTTTACCACGAACGTCGGAATCGAACGTGCCACCTGTCTATGAACTCGTGACGTCCCGAACTACGTCACGGGTCATCGGTCAAAGTTCATTTGACCATCCGAAATAAAAGTCAATGTTTTGCCCACGCCCAGGGGGCAAAACGGTAATTTTGCACAATTCGTCCGAATTCGCCCAACTAATCCCAGATTAGTGAATCATAATTAAATATTATTAAATCCCGATATTCGGGACGGGTCGTTACATCGAGGCCCAGTTAGTTTGCTTATCGAGCTCGACGCCTAGGTTACTTACGTATCGGGCACGAGGCCCATTTGGTTTACGATATCGGGCACGAGACTCGTTTGGTTTACGAAATCGGGTACGAGGCTCAGTTGGTTTACGAAAACGGGCACGAGGCTCAGTTGGTTTACGAATCGAGCTGGAGGCCTAGTTGGTATATGAATTCGGGCTTAGGGGCCCAGTTATGGTTTACGATTGTGATTTCGGGTCGGGGACCCATAAATGGATTTCTGGTTCATGAAGGTTTATGGGGACTGGGCATGAACCCTTGAAAGGTTTTGAGAATGATTTCAAAATGGTTTTTCATATACCATCCTTTATATTTATGTATTGTCTCCTACGGGGAGGATCCTTGGCCTGGTGGACCCCGGAGTAGTCACGGAGCACTAACTGAGTGGAGTCGCCCACGTTGGGTACCTTACTCTTAGGAAGGCTATTATGGATTATAACCCCCAGGGAGAGTCAATGATCAGCGGACCTTGACCTGGGTGGACCATAGGGAGACTTGAGATTTGAGACCCCAGGTAGCACACACATAGATTTAGATACCGTGACAGGATTGGTTATATGATATATGATAAACATGATTTCTTGGATTTGCAAACTTGTGTTTTATGAATAATAAATGGATTTGGGCTGAGATCCCACATATTTTTACTATGTTATGGATTTGTGGAAATGGATTTGGGCAGGTGCCCGTATGAACATAATTTACGGAACTTGGGGCTGAGACCCTATTTATGGTTATTGAAACATATGTGGTTTGATAAATGGTTTTCCTATGCATGCATGCTTTTTTAGTGAAGGGTATAAAGGTCTTTTGTGAAATTTATTTTATTAAACTATTAATTTTTATCCACTCATAGTCTTTTATGTTTTTCAATGCCCTTCAGGTTGATTTCGGATACGGACTGTAGCAGAGACCGAGACATCACACTCCTCTACCGGATCCTCGCGTGCTCTAGAAGCCAATCAGACTGAAAGGTTTAAATTTTTGCTGGTCTGACACTTCGTGTCAGACGAGATCATGACACATCCGTGTTAATCCCGAGGGGGATTGAGATGGGTCGTGACATAGGGTGAGTGGTAAAATGTGTACTGTAAAAGTAGTTGTGAACAGTAAATACTTAGTTACCTTTATACGGCAAATGGACCCATTTTGTATGGGTGTGGTGAATATAATAATTGTATTCTCCCGATGTGGGACAAATTTCAATTACTGTGGGACTAACACGTGGAGGGGTTGTCCAGACCCCACTAGGGTTTGCTCATGTGAGTGGGCCTGGACTCTTTGGGCTTGTATTGGGTTGAAGTATTGAGTCTTCAGGTCGGTCTGGGCCGACGTACCGATCGACGGAGGCTGGACCTCCAGAGTCGACCAACGGTATGGTGTTGGAAGAGGGCTGGGCCTCTAGGTCAGTAGGGCCCGACATGCCGAGCCTGCAGAGGGCTGGGCCTCCAAGGTTGATCTGGATTGATCGTAATTTGGTAATGGACTGGGCATGTAGTCGGTTTGGGCTTCTTGCTCGGTCTAGGCTGATATGGTATAAACACAAAACATATAATCAAAACAAAAAGCGAGGAATAGCGGTCTTAACTACAATGTTGATTCTCAATTCAATATATAAATGCATATACGTATATCCAGGTTGATGAGGCTACTAGAAGTAGCACACCCGAATCTCCAAGATAAGCAACAGAAACTGTAGAACTTTAACCAAGAAGAGAAAATGAAAAAACAAAGTAAGCAGCGTACCCAGATGATTCTAGTAAATTGGAGGGCAACGGAAGGGGAAGACATGCCCGGTGTTTTCGTGGTTTAGCACGAAAAAGACTTGGAAGTTTCCCGAGAAAATTGAAATCAGACGAGGGAAAGAAACCAAGTACTCGGTTCCAGAGACAGTTGGAGTAATGCAAGATCAGAGTCTTGAGGTCCTCGGTTTCGTTTCCATCAGTTTTTGGAGCTGGAGCTCGAGTTACCTCCATCACCTTTAAAACTTTTTCTCCGTTTGTATACAAGTGGGAAGAGAGCCAATGCATAAAGAAGAGACAGCCGATAACGCAACGCATAAAGAGACTCCCATGTTTTCGACCGACTCCCTGAACTCAGGCGAGCTCGGGCGAATCATGATGTTTATCAAAACGGCCTCGTACACAATTCAGCGACCGGTGGGAACGGGTCAGGTCAGGCCCCGCCCAATTTTGAAGGAACCGAACCGAACTAGTTTAATTTAAAATGGATCCAGCCTGAGAGGACCATGGATCTTCAATTTTAAAAATTAAAATTGACCATAATCTGTAGTGTATGAACTCAGTCGGCTATATGTAGGGATGAGGAATCGAAATACCAAAATTATACCGTTTTAGATCAAACCATACTGAAGAAAAAAAAATCGAATAGAAAACTTGATGTACGATTAGTACGGTACCAAAACTGTACCGATATAGTTCATTACGATTTTGATATCGATGTTTTGAAAAACTGTCTGGTACCGAATTAGAATTTTTTTAAAAAAAATAACTAAATTTATTTTTTATTGGTTGATTGGGCAATCCTATATTAGAAGTATATGATTGAGAATAGCTTATCAAAACCAAAACACCCAAACTAAGGACCAATTTGGGATTACTATATTTTTTCGAAAAACTGATTTAGCTATACTTTTTTGAAAAATGATCTTTGCACTATTTTCATAATAAGTAATTATACACCCAACTCATTTTTGTAAAAGTGGCTTTCAAAAGTAACCGATAGCATTCAAAAATCTTTGCCAAAAGTCTACTATCTTTAAAAAAAATAAAAAAAAAATTATTTTTATCAAAGGCTTTTATATTCCTACACTTCCAAATAAAGCAGTTTTTCAAAGAAAAAAAGCAATATCAAACAAGTACGCTTGTGCCTTGCGGGCTATAGCTTAGACTCAAATCAGATATATTTCTTATTTTCTTCTCTCTCGTTCTCTTCTTAGACGTCGTTGCTCTCGCTCATCCTCTCCTCTAACGTCTCAGGTATTCTCACATTCTTCACTCTTTTCTTCTCTCATTGTTCACTCTTTTCTTCTCTCATTTTTCAGTTTTCACGGTTCACGCAGACTGAGAGGCAAAAACACGATATTGACGATGAGTAGAGCACAGCTTATGGTTTGTTGTTTCTCTCTAATCAACCGCTCTTCTTCCTTTTTAGTTCTTCACTTCTATTATTAGATTGAATTGGATTTTCAAATTAGGGTTTTTATTTTAAATTTAGGTATTTTCAATTTTGATTTTGAGATGTTTTACTAGCTCTTGTGCTTGAAATTTTTGTGTTGAGATGGTTTCGCTGTTGCGAAAAATATATGTACTCTATTGATTTATTTTGATACATGATCCTAGTTCCTCACCATTCTATTAAGTATAAACCCTAAAACATTGGTTCAATTTTTTATGAGTTCAAGTTGCAGAAAGGGCATTAAAAGGGTCTATCTGGTTGCAGTGATGCTAACTAGCCATGAAATTATAGGTAGTGATAATATGTTGGATTTAGGTAATAGGTGCCTCCCTATTCCAAATTGACGGTGTGAGTATGAGAAGTATAAGACTTCATGGTTGTTGTCGTCGTCGGACCTTCTTTTTCCAGTGGAAGTACCTCCTGGAGAAAGAGAATGAGGAATCATGAGGGGTCTTGGCCATAATTGTGAGACTTTGAGAGAGAATTGATTGTGTTGGGGTTGAATTGAGGTGGGTTTTTGTTGTTTGCTTGGGAAAAATAGTGACAAAAAAGAAGGTTATCAGCACCTACCTACCTAACTGTAACAAGAAAAATGAAAAAAGAGAGCGGAGAATGAGACATGAAAAGAATGGATGGGAGATAAGTGAGAAGTGTTGGAGAGAGATAATGGACGATGAGAAGATTGATTGATGAAATTGAAATTTGATGGATGGGTGAAGGAAACAGAGGAGACAAAGGCTTTTCTGTAAATTTTTTTACGAATTCATTTGTGCATGAGAAGGAAACAAGGGGGTGGGGAGGCTTGGCACTGACATGTACGTCTAACTTGCATTGGAAATAGTTAAGGACAGGTAAAGCCGCACCAACCGTACCCGGCAGGACTACCAGTCTAACTTGCATTGGAAATACTTAAGGACTGGAAACAAGTGCAAAGAAGTGGAACATCATTTAATATTGTCTTTTGTTATTCTGCCATTTTGAAGATGTAATTTTGTAACTTATTTATGATTTTGGATTGTATGTATTGTATGACAGTTTAGTATGTGTGTTGATGATGATGACAGTTTAGTATGTCCATTGATATCTTGAATTATGTTGATGTGTTGATGACTTGATGATGTTTGGAATTAGGATTGTATGTTCAATGTTGCTTGATTTGATGATATTTTGGTAGATTTGTCATTTGGATTGTATGTTGATTGAGTTTATTGATGTGTTGATGACTTGATATTTTTATTGAATTGAATTATGTGCTATATGTGTGTGTGTGTGTGTGTGTGTGTGTGTGAGAAAGGCAAATTGATTGAGGAGAGGGTTGAAAATATTATTTTAAAATTTTATAAAATATTGGCTCAAAATTGAAACCGTACCGAAATCATACTGAATTTAATTGATATGGTACGGTTCGGTTTTATATTCAAAATGTAGAATATTGAATCACACTGAATTGATTAAAATTACATAGTATGATTTTAGTATCGATCGTGTCCAACCCTAGTTCTATGGATACACGGTTCCAAGTTTTTTTTTTTTTAGTAACATTTTTTTATACAATGATATGAGGAAATGAGAATTTATATATATATGATGGGTATCAATCTCTTACATTTTATGAAAATATATATTCACTTCGTTATTTTCAGGGTTTCAAAGCAAGCTTTGATACTAGATTACCCAAATATATAAACAATGTTGGACCTAAACTAAGGTGCAAATAGAGCAAGCAAGCAATAGTAAATAAAAGTCACCAAGAAACAACCAACATTTACCAAAAGTCATCCAGCAATAATCAACGATATTTGGTAATGAACACTAAAAAAATAAATACTCATCTATGTAAAGGTATATGACATTTAAAAATTAATATACTTTTTGACAATCTAGTTTGGATTTAACGAATTTTCAAAATGAAAATTTAAAATCAAACCATACTAACGGAGTAGTTTGAATTATAAAATTGTTTCTTTTATCTCGTCAAACGTAAATAGTTGAATAAACAACGGTTTGATCAATTAATGATTTTAATAGATTTATAGCCATTCCTAACTGGGGCCTAGAACACCAGCGACGATCGATGGTAGTAGGGGTGGATTACTTTGGTCGCTCACAGGGAGAGAGGGAGTATAGAGAAGAGAGAAAATTGATACTGCCCAATGGGCTGAGGAGATAGATAGGGTCTGATTTAAATGCCCCTAATTTCAAAAATTACCAAAATAACCCGAGTCTAAAAAATGCACTTTATTCTTGCATGAAAGTCTCTCAGCTCATTTTATGTTGAATTCAGGCATTTATCATAAAAAAATATATTCAAAAACATGGACAAATGGAATTAAATACCCTAAGACTATAAAAGAGATCAACTTCATCTTCATCCCTCTTCCATGTTGAGCCAATAGCCTGATGTTAGCTTCTACGGAATAAGCTTTAAAGAAGAGACAAGGCTAATAATAATTAAAATTTCATAAGAAAATCCCTATGCACAGAACCAAGAAAGCTCCAGCAAGTCCACACAAGATTCATCGTTCTCTTCCTCTTTCTCCACCTCTGGAGTTTAGATTTTCAATGTAGAAGTACAAGTCCGGTCAGATGCAGGTATCAGAATTTGAGAGCAGGCTAATAAAGCAGTGTCGTTCAAAATGGAATCCTAGATTGTGGAGGAGATGCTGGCGGGGACCATGTCCATCTAGTCCTTGCTGATTAGAACGTTGGCGTTGATCGATTTAGTGAGAAAACATTGCAACAAATCCGTTCTCTTCTGGACGTTGGAGAGAAACTGAAAACCCAATAGGATGGGTTTATGGATTTTGAACCCAAAATCCAATCTTTGATGAACGATGAAATCATCCCCCCATCCCCCACTACTGAACGATGAAATTATCCCCTTCATCCCTCATCGAGTTGTGTCCTAGTACACAGTTATTACTTGCATTGAAATCCAAGTTCTAGACCTTCCATTTACTATTATTTTTTCAAATCACAAGCTTGTAATCACCATTAGAAGGACAGTTTCTAAATAAGAAATTTCAAGTTTTCCTAGGTTTTTTTCATAAGTGAAGTCCACATACGAATAAAATGTATCAAAGAATTGAGCATTATTAGCAAGCCCGAGAAGAAAAAAATTGAAGATTGGCAAAGAATTTGAGCCCAATTGAAGTCGTAGTGAGCGTTGACTCTCCTATCTTTAATCACCATCTATTTTCAGAGGAGCTTTATCTTAAAAAAGTCGATGTGAACTGTCTGTTCAACTTTCCCTGCAACTCTCACTCTCAACTCCTAACCACAACCAGCCATCGTAAAGATCACAGAACGAATTAGACTCCACATTAAAATCGAACCTAACCAACCAATCAATGGCTTACAAGGATCCATTATTTACGTTCTTTTTCTATTTGCCCGCCTCTCTCTACTTGCTCTTCTTTACGCCTTCAATAGCTTCCACGTTTCATCGCTCGTTTCCATCGAATTTGCTGCCTAATTTCTTCCGATGAATCTGTATGCAAACGGGCTCCTCCTCCTCACATCTATTCATCTTCAAAATTAAAACTTTCTTCAACTATGATGTATGTGGTCAAAGAAGAAAATGCGTCAATTTTCTTGAAAACCCAATTGCCTTCTCTCCACACCCAAAAAATCCATCGGTGCCCATCTCAAATTTTTCAATTTTGAGAACGAGGTGACAAGACCCAACCGGAATTTCTTCCAAATTCCATGAAAAGTACTGCTACTATCTGACACCTTGATAAGATTCCCACAAAACTCTCGACACGGGATGAATACCAACCTCCTTATAACATCATCTCCCTCAAGTAATACAACTAAAAATTAGCACTCGTATATGACCCAACCGTATCTCGTCAACCTCGGGTCACTCCACAAACTAACCCATTGACCCTGATGATGAAGTGTGGGGGGGAAAAATACCTCGAGCTTCAGCTCCCTTGGAAAACTATACCGAGTTATAGCTCTTTGTGAAACTACCTTAACTTTAGCTGCCAAAGAAAACTACCATGAGTCAGAGATGCCTGGGAAAACTGCCCAAAATCACAAATTCCTAGGAAAACAACCTTGAGCTGCAGCTTCTTGGGAAAATCTACCCCAAGCTTCAGCTGCATAGGAAAACTACCTTGAGTTATAGGTGTCTATGAAACTACCTCGAGCTTCAGGAACTTGGGAAAACTACCCCGAGCTGTAGCTATCTGGGAAACTACCCCCAGCTTCAACTACTTTGAAAAAATACCCCGAGCTGTAGTTGTTTGGGATATTACACCAAGCTTCAACTACCTGAGAAAACTACCCCGAGCTGCAACTATTTGGGAAACTACCCGAGCTTCAATTGCATGGGAAAACTACCCCGAGCTCAGTTGTCTGGAAAATTACCCTGAGCTTCAACTGTCTAGGAAAATTACCCCGAACTGTAGATGTCTTAGAAACTACGTCAAGCTTGAGTGGCCTGGGAAAACCACCTTGCAATTGTTTGGGAAACTAGCCCGAGCTTCAGCTAACTAGGAAAACTACCTTGAGTTGTAGTTGTCTAGGAAGCTACATCCAGCTTCAACTGCCTAGAAAAAATACCATGAGTTGCAACTATCTGGGAAACTACACCAAGTTTCATCTGCCTGGGAAAACTACCCCGAGTTATAGTTGTCTAGGAAACTGCCTGAGCTTCAGCTACCTAAGAAAACTACCCCGAGCTTAGTTGGTTGGGAAACTACCTTGAGCTTCAGCTGCCTAGGAAAACTACCACGTGCAGAAGCTGCATGAGAATAGTTTCCCCGAGCTTTAGCCGCTTGTGAAACGTACCTCGAGTTGCAGCTATCTGGGAAACTACCCCGAGCTTCAGCTACTTAGAAAAACTATCCCGAGCTTCAGCTACTTAGAAAAACTACCCCGAGCAACATTTGTCTAGGAAACTACCTCAAGTTTCAGCTGCCTAGGAAAACTGCCATAAACTGCCTCTGTCTAGGAAACTACCCCAAGCTTTAGCTACACGGAAAAACTACCCCAAGTTACAGCTGTTTGGGAACTACCCTGAGTTACAACTGGTTAGGAACCTACCCCGAGAATCAGCTGCCTGAATTACCTCAAGTCGCAGCTGTCTAGGAACTACTCCAAGCAGTAGGTGGGAACCTGTACTAGGTGTAGACAGCCCCAAGATCAGGCGGAGAAATACTCTTATGGTCCCAGTACGTGAATAATCATAATATTTCTCAAGGATAATAAATAGCGGATGTAACGGTCCGGACCCTCGATAAGGGAAAAATTGGAAAGTCAAAGAGGAAATGACTGTTTTTCCCCTAAAGGATCAATGATTGACTTTGTGATCGAAATTTCTTTTGGATGTTCTGTAAAGGCCGTTGTGAAGGTCTCGGCCTCTTAAGCACATAGACAGGCAGTATGCTGAAAACGAAGGTCGAATAGGTTCATTTTGGGTCAAGAGTGCTTAAGGGTATTTTGGGTAATTTTAAGAAGAAGGGTATTTTGGTAATTTTGATTGAATGATCTACAAAATTCCTGATTTTTCCCTCATATTCCTATCCACCGACCTACACTATTATAAATGTGTTGTGTGTGTGCTTCTAGGAGGAGGGTGGAGAAGGGGGGTTAGTTGAAAGTGGCTAAAGAAGATGAAACACAAAGAAAAAGTGAGAATTGGGAGAGAAGAGGAAAGAAAGTGCTGGAGAGAAAGATAGGGGAAAAAGATAGAAAGGAAGATGAGGAAGGAGTAAAGGAGAAAGGTTGGGCGACTGCCTAGACCTAAGAGCTCCAAAAACAAAGAACAAAAGAAATAGAAAGAAAATTGAAAATTGGTGGTTTATATCTTAAAAAGCTTGTAGCTTGCTACAACCCACTGCCCTCATGGTGCGGTCCTTGCAAGGCTTTTGGGATGAAAATGATGAATTTCTAGACGTGGGAAGTTAAAAACATTGAAGAAGGTTTCAAGCCGAAAACTTGGAGTTTGTACAAAGGTTTGCGAGGTATGTTTTCTTCCTTTTAAGGTCACATGTATGTTCTTAGGCTTCAGACAATGAGGTTTGATGTTTTTATTATTGTAAATGAACGAGAAACGAGAGAGAATGAGTCAGATCAGGATGCGGGTCGAGCGACCCAGGTTGCAGAAAGGTTGAGACGAGTGTAACAGTGGTGCTTGGGGTTAAACCTTAGAAAGGTTGAGACGTAATGACTGACATTCTTTTGGAGGAGCACACACAGTGTGAACAGACAGGTGAGTTGATTGAGGATTTGATCTAGTTACGGACACGTGGCTGTGATCCGTAGGAGTTGAGGATTATCTCCGCGTAGTAGAGGAAGTAACGCTTGGACAATTAGTCCGGAGGTGATATACTTGGGGATCACGTACCGTGATTGGAATCTCGGAATGAGGAGATGTGGTGTCACGACCCGGCCCATCTAACACAATATTGTCCGCTTTGGGCCTAACCCTCACGGTTTTATTTTCGGGAGCTCACGTGCAACTTCCCAATAGGTCACCCATCATGGGATTGCACCAGCCTCAACTCGCTTAACTTTGGGGTTCCAATCCCCCCCAAAGCCACTTAGCTCCCAAAAGGCCTCATGCTAGATAGGTGTGTGCCTACACCTTTAAGGCACACCACCATTCCCTTCCCAGACCATTCCTCCTCGCAGGAATGTGGGATTGTTCACTATTCCCTCAAGGACACGGGTCTTACATGTGGTGGTCTAGACAATAAGATGTCTTGATTTCGAGTTGGTGTTAGTTGTTGAGTGCCGATTTGGGAGATTTAGTGGTGGTATCTTCGGCGTCGTAAACCCCCCCTTGATCGTGGACACTTGTGGATGTGTTCAGGAGTAGAAAGAGTACTTGGCGATGCCGGGAGTAGCCTGTGTGGCGAGTGCCGTAGGATTGTACCTAGTTGGAGTAAGGTTGGATGACTTGTGATGTCCTAGTTGTGGACTATTGAGGGTTCCGTCGAAGGACGACGGAAGGAAGTTGAGAAGGAGTGATTATAACTGATCGATATGAGGTTATTGTAGAGAACCCACAACCTAGACGTGCAGTATATAAGATCGATTGGATTTAATGCAGTGGTCTGAAACCTAGTCAATAGGATCCACGTAGGCGTGTGTAGATCGGAAAATGCCATCTTGTGAATGGGTGTACTTGAGAGTATGTTTGTTGACGTGCTGGGACGTTGATACGAGGAACGCTCGGTTCGAAGGGAGTCAAGAAGATTGAACCTGACAGCAGTGGTCCGTACTTAGTGATAGTTGAGCCGTGAGTGTCGGCTGGTGTGGTGTTGGAAATATCGCCGGAACGAGATGGATTTTTGATGACCCTCCTTAGTGCGATTGGGACGATCTTCCAATGAACTAAAAGTTGGTTAAGTTGATTCACTGGGTAAGATGTAGTGATAGTTTGGGTACTGTTAGGATAGTTTGGATTGGCAAGTGCGAAACACCGGGTAGGAGACCCAGGCTTGAGATTAGTTGGATTCCCCCAGGTATGTACGGAAGTACGAGATTCAGAATTTCTGGGACAAAATTCTTTAAGGCGGGTAGATTGTAACGACCCGTCCCGAAAATTGGGATTATATTACTTGTTAATGACGGATTAGTAAAGTTAAACGGTGATTAGTTGGCTGTGATCGGACGGACAGTGCGAAATGATAATTTTGCCCCTGTAATGGGCAAAATGTTGACTTTTAGTTCGGACGGTCAAATGGACTTTGACCGATGACTGTGACGTAGTTCGGTACGTCACGAGTTCATAGACAGGTGGCACGTTCAATTCTGTCGTCCGAGGAAAAAGTTATGACGTTCGGAAGTTCGAGGGCATTTTCGTAATTAAGGTTAAAGAGGGAATTTGTTGACTTTTTACATGACAACTACTTTTCACTCAATTTGAAGACCATTAGGAAGGTCTCGAGTCCCTGATTCCAACGACAGGCGGCATGTAGCATTTGGAGTTCGGGAAATAAAATTACGGGTCTAAGTTTGTGAGGGGTAAAACAGTAATTTGGACATTAGAGGGGCAAAATGGTCTTTTGGCAGCTTATTCTGAGAAGCAAGCAGATGAGGACACCTGGGCTAGCTGGATTGGATATTTTTACCAGACAATGGGAGATTAGGACACGTGGTTTGCCTCTGGTTGGTTCTAGCAAACTCGAAGTGCTCGATCGTCTAACTTAAGAGAAAACAGAGACTGAGGGTAATCGTGCACTGGGTATAATTGTGAGTCATGAGAGAGTTCAGTGCCTGAGTGAGAGATCATGAATTGCTTGGGAGTGTTGAGAGAGGGTCTGAGTGCGAGACTGAGTGCAGGGGAGTATGTGAGAAGTGGATAACCACAGAAAACAGAGATGGAAGTCGTGAGCTGCAAATGATCAATCCTTCAGGAATCGTGTCTGTGGTGGTTTTTAGTGAGCATAAGAGAGTATAGAACGTTGAGAAGCATGTTAGAAGCCACAGCGGAGGACGGAGGGCAGGTAAGCCAACACGACTGCTCTGTTTTCTGAATTTGTTCAAATGCAAAATCGAGAGGACTTAGTGAATTGTTATGCACCTGTGTTGAATGTTAGCGTCTTAGGAAATGGTTTTTGACCTCAGGGACTCAACCCAGTGATCGGAGAAGCATGTAGTGGCCAGGAACGGGGGAGAAGGAATTCGGGCTTTGTTTCTTCGAATCGGGAAGGTGAGCATCGACCTTGGTTCCATGTTTTTAGTATCTAGATCACTCATTTAGCTTTAGACGAACTCAATGGATCAATTAGAACTGGAAACGGGTCAGAATTAGATGGTTTAGGGGGCTGAACCGCCTGCGCCGGTTTGGTCGAACCGGGCTGCCTTGAACCGGTTCAAACCGGGTTGTCCCAAGGTTGAAGATGAACAGTGCACGGCGTGTGAGGCCCACGCGCATCCCCTTTGGGCGGTGCTTGTGGGCGTGTGTCACATTTTTCAAGGATGGTTCCAACATGACTTTTAAAGTATTCGATGTAACGAACATTTTGGCACTGGTTTCGAGTCAATCGGATATCGTCTTGATATGTTTCGGGATGTCCGAAGGTTTTACGCCTCGGTTAAAAATAGTTAAAAATTTGGAAAAATTACGGGGCTTTAGTAGAAGCTTAATGAAGTAGTTAGTGACCTTATTATGGAATTTGGACAGGTTCGGGGAAGCCGGTGATAGCGGATTAGCCGGGAAAGCATTAGTGCGCGCCTATCGAGGCGACGACACTATGGTCTGTGAGTGGACTTTGCTTTCTAACTCTTGATGCATGCATATATGTTTTAATATGTTTTCATATGTGATTCTATGATTTGTTTTATGATCTTGATGATTTACGGTTTTGTACGATTTTTGAGGAATTTTACGGAATTTCACGTTTTACGAGGTTTCGATTTCTCTTGTGATTTGACGATGGTTTTAATGAGTCGATTTTGGGATTTGGAATATGATTTGATTTCAATGATTTGAAAAGGATTTCGGAAAAGAGCTTTCGGGCTTGGAGCCCTGTTAATGAGATTTCGGATTTGGTTTTCCAGATTTGGAAAGGAAAGTCTGGATTTGTGTTCGGGACAGTGGTTCCGGATGCTAGCTTACGGAATCATTGTTACGAATTCGGATGAGGATTTTCTGTGGTTTTCACTTTTGCTTGAAAAATGGTTTTGGGTTTAAAGACCCGGAAAAAGAGAAAAAAAACCACTGGATCTGGTTTTGAGTTGAAAGACTCGGATTGATTGACGGGGGGAGGGCCTGTGATTGTGTTTTGAGTTTAAAGACTCGGATATCCCGGGAAGGCCTGGCTATTTGCGCATTGAGTTTTGAGTTTAAAGACTCGGGCGCACTTGAGATCCAGTAAACTTGTAAGATTGATGTTTTCGTTGGTTTTTCACTGGTTTTTCGATGTTTTGGGCAGTGGCCCGGATGAAGTGGATTTGACAAGTTTTGGGACTGAGTTCCCGAATTTGAGATTGATTTGTGATTTGAGGCTGAGGCCTGGATTTGAATAACGATTTTGATACAGATTTTCAAATGGTTTTTCTTGGATGGTTTTTGCTATGGGTGGTTTCATGACTTGATATGCATGCATTGGTTTTTGAAAGGGAGGGTTTAAATGTACTTGTTTTATTGAACTGTTTTTAAACCTATACTTTATTTTTGTCCACTCACAGTCTTTTCGTGTTTTCGATACCTTCCAGGTTGTGGCGGCACGGGCTGTCGGTCGAGTAAAACGGAGACATCACACCCGAAATCCACAGTAGTTCGGTACACTCTGGGAAGCCCGATTACTTTCTGATGGTAGGATCGAGAGTCCCTTATCCGACTTACGTGTCACATGAAGGTTGGACGTCAGTTTAGCCTTCGTGTCATGTAACGACCCGTCCTAGAAATTAGGATTAAGTTAGTGATTAAGATGGGATTAGTGAGCTTAATCGGGGGTTAGTTGGTCTCGTTGGGGTCGTTAGTGCAGAATGACGATGTTGCCCCCAGTTTGGGGAAAAAGTTGACTTTTAGTTCGGGTGGTCAAACGGACTTTGACTCGTGACCAGGACGTAGTTCGGGACGTCACGAACCCGTAGGCAGGTGGCACGCCCGATTCCGACATCCGAGGAGGAAGTTATGATGTTCGGAAGGTTGAGGGCATAACCGTAATTTGGTTAACTTAAGGGGAAAAAGTTGACTTTTCGTTTGAACGGGTTTTGTTGTGTTGACCTAGGATGGTTAGGTAGATCTCGTCGTCCTGAGTTCGATGACAGGCGGCACGTATTCATCGGACTTAAGATGTAGTAGATACGGGTTTAGAAAGATAGTGGCAAAATCGTAAATGTGACGTAAAAGGAAGGGCATTTTGGTCTTTCTGCACATTGGGATTTGTGCAAAAGAGAAGGAAAATGAAGGGCTGAGATTGAGACAGTTGTGAGAGAGAATGGGAGGATGGTAACACGTGGGGCTTGACTAGAGGGTTCTAGGGAACACGGTCCCAATTATTTGGGGTGCCCGTGTGTTCGTGGTTGTTCTTCGACCCAAAGAGAAACAGAGACTGGGAATTTGGGGAGAAATCGATCAAGTTCGGTGAGGGTGTGAGTTTGTGAGTGTGTGAGAGTGATCAGGACTTGAGAGGAAGGCAGTGAGGGAGGTTGGAGGAGTAGTGAGTGTTGTGCGTGAGTTGAGAGCCACGGGTAAAAACCAGGGAGGAAAAACAAGGTGACCGGAGAGATCGTGGTGGTGGAGTGGCCGTGTACGGTGCAATTGGACTCGTGGAAGTGTCCAGAGGCTGGAGGTGGACGGGAGGAGCTACTACCTAGCGGCTGAGCTCACGACTGCGATCGGAGGACAGGTAATTTCTCATCCTCTTCTATTTGCTCTATTTAGCCGTGGAAGTTCAAAGTGGAAGTCGTGGCTTTAGGGAGAGAATCGAGGAGTCCTGTGAGGTCTAGGGAGTTCAGTGGAGTCCTAGGAGTCTTCTGGTTGTGATGCCGTGATGGAGGAGTGCACGGTGGAGGCTAGACGACGGAGAGTACCTTGTGTGCTCTGTTTTTCCGTCGATGTTCAGATCGAAAGTCGTGAAGTTTGGGGTAGAGTCGACGGTTTTGGTGAGTTGGGTGAGGTTTAGGATGGCCCTAGGAAGGGTTTAAGCTAGCCACCGTGATGGGGGGTGACCTGGGTGGCCGGAGAAGGAAACAGGGCAGTGTTCGGGTTTTGTTTCGAGTTCGAGTCGATGAGTATTAGGCCGTGTCGAGGTGATTGGATTACGGGAATGGGTAGCCTAGGATCTGGACGATGCTGTTGGTGAAGAAAGTAGTCGATTTGGTGGACAGAATGCGGTGAACCACTGACGCCGGTTCAAGTTTCAGACACTGTGTCGAACCGGGTTGGCTCGAGGAAGACGTTGCACTGTAGCAGGCGCGTGAGGGCCACGCGCAGCCACTTTGGGCGGCGCGTTGGGGCGCGTGCGGCGGTGTTTAGGGAAAGTGTCAACTAGGTTTTTGGTCTAGGAGTTGTGACGAGTCTGTTGGACTTGGTTTCGGGTGGTTCGGACGTCGTTTGAGGTTAGTTCCGCGAGGGTGAAGGTTTAGGGTTCCGGTTCGTTACGTTTAGGACCCGGGGACTTTTGTGGGAAATTAGGAGAGTCTTAGTAGACGCGTTAGTAAGGTGCTTTGGCGGTTGTTGACAGGATCGGGACTTCCCGAGAAAGCTAAGGAACGTACGAGACGTTCAGAACGCGATTGATGGCTCGGTACTGTGAGTGGACCCCTTCTCTAAACTCGAGCATGCATAACTATTTTTCTATAATTGTTTTATGGTTTTAATCATGATTCTATGTTTAGCGAATATGTTGGTTGATTTTACATAATTGCACATTTTTCGAGGAAGTTCGGTTTTCAGCACGTTTTACGAGGAGTGTCGATTTCTGAGAATAATGCCATGGTTTTGGGGTTTTCAAATGATAAATGATTTCTAATGGTTATAAAGGGATTTTGGAACATGAATTGATGATTAAGGTTTTCGGTTTTAGAATCGGATTTCGGTAACGGGATTTGGTTTTAAGGTTGAAAAGTGGAAATTCCGGATTTGGGTTCGGAATGACGGTTCTGGTTGCCGGAAGGGCATCGGACCGGTGATTTCGGATTCGGGTTTGGAGGTGGATTTAGAAATGGTTTTCAAACGGTTTTGGATTGGATTTACTGGATCTGGTTATTGGGTTTAAAGACCCGGATATTGATTTGACGGGGGACGGGCCAGGATTGAGTTTAAAGACTCGGGAGTTTAATGACTCGGATATATTGATATTTCCCCCGTATGCCTGTTGAGTTTAAAGACTCGGGAGTTTAAAGACTCGGATATTATTGAGGCCTGGAATGAGTTTAAAGACTCGGGACTCGGATAGGTCCAGCAGGTTTGATCGGAAAATGATGGTTTGATATTCACGGTTTATGATACGGTCTTATGATGTTTTAGCTATGGGTTCTCTAACTGTTTTATAGTGTTTCTGTTCTTATGATGAGGTTATGTGATTTATACTGGTTTCTAAAATGTTTCTGTAAATGTTTTATTGCGATTGATTGATAACTGTTTTAATAACTGGGTTATGCATGTGGTTTCAAAACGGAGGGCTAAACCCGGTTTTCTTATAAAATGGTTTTGGAAACTTTTATTTTATTCTGGTCCACTCACACCTTCTGCTTTAAATTGCCCTCCAGGTCATGGAGCTAGAGTGGGGTTTCGGCGTCGAGGCAGCGTCTGAGGCATAGAAGTCGCGAGAGGGATCCCGGAGTGTTTAAAATCTTTCCGCGTGCGTGTATCTAGTTTGTCGGTTTTTTTTTTTTTATGTATTTGGGACTATGCTCTGTAAACTTTTAAACTCCGGGATGTATTGCATAGTTTCTCCTGCGTCTGACTGAGTACTTTGGTGGTTGCGTGAGAGTTTTACTTTGGTGTTGTGTCGGGGAGTCAGACGGGAGCAGGATTTACCTCGGATTTCGAGATGAAACCGGGGTGGGTCCTGACAATTGGTATCAGAGCATAGGTTTGTAGAGTTTTTTGGGTTTGTTGGTTTGTGAGGTTGTGTTTCGGTTGTTTGACTGTTTCTATGCCTCTTTCAGCGTGCGGTTGACGATGCCTCCGAGATGTAGACCCTCTCCACGACCTGAAGACGAAGTAGCAAGAGAGACTGAGAGTGCTACGATTGAGCGAGCCCAGCGGCTTGGGGCCACTAATTTTAGTGGTGGGGCTGATCCTGAGGAAGCCCAGAGGTGGATCACGAGACTTGAGCGGATCTTTGCAGTGATGCATTGTCCACCGGAAGAGCGAGTGTTGTTGGCTACGTTTTTACTAGATGGTGCAGCGTACGAGTGGTGGTATACCCTCGAGTTGTCTGGCTGGGATGCCCATACTATGACCTGGGAGACGTTTCGGGAGAGATTCCTAGATCAGTACTACCCTCGTTCTTTCCGAGATGCCAAGGAGGCTGAGTTTCTGCAGCTTCAACAAGGGAATCTGACAGTGGCTGAGTACGAACGGAAGTTCCAGATGTTGTCTCGGTTTGCTCCTGCGTTCGTGGCTACTGAAGCCGAGAAATGTCGTAGGTTTGAGTTGGGCCTGCGAGGCGAGATTCGTGCCATCGTGACGGCTGGATCGTTTGCTACCCTCCGAGAGTTTTCGGACGCAGCGGTAAGGGTTGAGGCTAGTTTGCCAGCATGACGCCAGGAGTCATCTTTTTCTGGAGCTTCGAGCCAGAGGACACCGAAGAGAGGTAATTTCGGTGGAGCATCATCGGGCGATGATCGTTTTGGTAGACTTGGTAGTTTCCAGAGTTCAGGATTCCGTGGTTACAAAGCACAGCCGACTCCACAAGTTAGTACGACGTCTGTTGCGTCGACAGGGAGATCGAGTGGCCCTTCTGGTCGGGATGTTTGTTTCTACTGCGGGGAGCGAGGTCACTTTCGACGTGAGTGTCCACTGTTGCCACATGAAGGTGGTGTAGGCCGAGGAGTGGCGGAGCCTGGACAGAGTATAACGTCGGGGACAACCGGCACTAGAGGAGGTGGTGGTGCCACTAGTGGTTCGAGGGGACGTGGTAGAGCGTCGGGATCTCAGGCCCGAGTGTTGTCGATGACTCAGCAGGAGGCTCAGTCGGCACCCGGTGCAGGGACAGGTACTTGTACTATCTTTAGTTGTGTTGTACCTACTTTGTTGTTGGATCCCAGGGCAGAGTTTAGGATTTGCCCTAGGTGACCTGGAGTGTTATGGTGGGTTCCGTTGAAGGATGACGGAAGGAATGGGAAAGGAGTGAGTATATGATAGGGACCCGCCCCGATCCCCCGGGGACCACAAGGGGACGTGCCCTGCTCCCGTCTGACACCCGTGGGAGACACTCACAGACCTCACTGGACACTGCCTCTCGCACACAGAGCCCATAACCACATTTTAAATCCTACCCGTGGTCTGCAACAGTCTTAAACTACACTCCCACTAACTTAAACTACATAAACAATACTCACAATCCAGTCCACTAGTGCCTTAAACAATTGCACGTCCACACACCCCACGGCGTGGCCGTGTGGCCTGTTTTTCACGGTTGCTGCTACAGTAACCGTGCAAAAAGACCAAAATGCCCTCAGGGCAGAAATTACCAAAATGCCCTTCAACTTCGGTGACCCGCAACTCGGTCATCCGATGTCCGTTTCACGCGTGCCGCCTGTCGTTATACTCAAGGAATCGAGACAAATCTAACGGTCTTTGGGTCGTGTGAAAATTCTCGGTACATCAAAAAGTCAACTTTTTCCCTTATCTCGTCCAAATTACGGTAATGCCCCTGAACTTCCGATAGTCATAACTTTTTCCCTGATCGTCCGAATTGGACGTGCCACCTGTCTATGAACTCGTGACGTCCTGAACTACGTCACGGTCACTGGTCAAAGTCCATTTGACCCATAAACCAAAAAGTCAACAATTGGCCATACAATTCACAAGGGTAAAAACGTCAATTCATACATTAAATTACAATATTACAATCTGCGAATTTCCGGGGTGTTACAACCTTCCCCCCATAAGGAATTTCATCCCAAAATTTAAGGAAACAAATAAGGAAACTGTTCCCGCATCTGAGCCTCGGGCTCCCATGTGGCTTCTTCCACGTTCTGATTCCTCCAAAGGACTTTCACGAGAGGAATCGTCTTCTACCGTAGTACCTTGTCCTTCCTGTCCAAAATCTGTACTGGTTGTTCTTCAAAGCTCAAGTCCTCTCGAAGTTCGATGGGTTGCTCCTCCAATACATGAGAGGCGTCACACACGTACTTCCGCAACATGGACACGTGGAAGACGTCGTGAACCTTAGAAAGTTCCGGGGGTAAAGCCAATCTATATGCCACCCGGCCAACCCTCTCCACGATCTCATAAGGTCCAATGAAACGTGGACTCAGTTTTCCCCGTCGGCCAAAGCGAATAATCCCTTTCCACGGGGACAACCTCAGGAAGACAAAATCTTCAACCTCGAATTCCAAATCTCGGATCCGTCTATCAGCATAACTCTTTTGGCGATCCTGTGCCGCCCTCAACCTCTCCTTGATAACACGGACTGCTTCCTGGGTGATATCCATCAACTCCGGCCCTACGGCCGCTCGCTCCCCAATCTCCATCCAGCATATAGGTGTCCTGCACTGTCGACCATACAGTGCCTCGTAGGGGGCCATCCCAATACTCGCCTGGTAGCTGTTGTTGTAAGCAAATTCCATCAAAGGCAAGTGAGTATCCCACGAATCCGGAAATTGCAGTACACAAGATCTCATCATGTCCTCCAGGGTCTGAATAGTCCTCTCAGACTGTCCATCGGTCTGTGGATGGAAAGCAGTACTGAAACGCAGTTTCGTTCCCAAGGTAGCCTGCAAACTCCGCCAGAACCTGGAAGTGAAACGCGGATCGCGATCAGACACGATCGACTCCGGCGTACCATGAAGTCGGATGATCTCCTTCACGAACAATTGAGCCAGTCGATTGGGTTTGTAAGTCTCTTGTACTGGCAGAAAATGTGCTGACTTCGTTAATCGGTCTACAATCACCCAAACTCCGTCAAATCCACTCCGGGTCCTTGGTAACTTAAAGACAAAGTCCATGGTGATGTGGTCCCACTTCCACTCGGGAATCGGTAGTGGCTGCATATCCCCATACGGTCTCTGCCCCTCCGCCTTAACCTGCTGACAGGTTAAGCATCTGCTCACAAACTCAGCAATGTCCCTCTTCATCCCTGGCCACCAATAATAGTCCCGGAGGGTACGGTACATCTTTGTACCTCCCGGGTGCATAGCATACGCTGAACTGTGGGCCTCCTCCAAAATCTCGGCCCGTAACTCTGCCTCCGCGGGCACACAAACGGCCCAATTTCACGAGTGCCCCATCATCTCGGATGGTAAAGTCCTGCCGTTCCCCAGCCTCAACTTCAATCCTGTAGATGCACAATATCGGGTCCTGAAGTTGCGCCTCAATGATCCGATCAACCAACACTGGCCGTACATGGAAACTGGCCAATAAAGCTCCATGCTCATCCGTATCTAGAATAACCCCAGCCTTCCGGAGTTCCACCAGTAAAGGAAGATACACCATCCTCAGGTGTGCAATTGATCCCACTGATTTCCTGCTGAGTTCATCTGCCACCACATTAGCCTTACCCGGATGGTACTCGATCGTACAGTCGTAATCCTTGATCAATTCCAACCATCTCCATTGCCTCAAGTTGAGTTCCTTCTGGGTAAATAGATACTTCAGGCTTTGGTGGTCGGTGTATATCCTGCACGTTGCACCGAAAAGGTAGTGTCTCCAGATCTTCAAGGCATGAACTACCGCCGCCAACTCCAAATCATGGGTAGGGTAATTCAACTCATGAGTTTTTAGCTGCCGTGATGCGTAAGCGATCACCTTACCATTCTGCATTAATACGCATCCCAACCCTTGTAGTGAGGCATCACTAAAAACTACAAACTCTCCACTGTTGTCGGGCAATGCAAGGATAGGAGCAGTGGTCAAACGATGCTTCAATTCTTGAAAACTCTGCTCACACTGCTCGTCCCAGATGAACTTCACTCCTTTCCTGGTCAAACGAGTCAACGGTGCAGCGATCTTGGAGAAACCTTCCACAAATCTCCGGTAGTAGCCTGCCAATCTGACAAAACTCCGCACCTCTGTCACTGTCGTCGGTCTGGCCCAGTTAGTCACCGCTTCCGTTTTCTGGGGATCCACGCTGATCCCATCAGCCGAAATCACATGTCCCAGAAAACCAATGCTGCTCAGCCAAAACTGACACTTACTCAGTTTGGCGTACAACCGTTCATGTCTCAGCTTCCCTAACACCAACCGTAGGTGTTCCTCATGTGCTCGGGCACTTCCTGAGTACACCAAGATGTCATCGATGAACACAATCACAAACTTGTCCAGGTAAGGTCGGAAAACTCTGTTCATCAGATCCATGAATGCTGCTGGAGCATTCGTCAAACCAAAAGGCATCACCAAGAATTCATAGTGTCCATAACGAGTTCGAAAAGCCGTCTTAGAAATATCCCCCTCCGCAATCCTCAGCTGATGATACCCAGATCGCAAATCAATCTTCGAGAAGCACTGCACTCCCCGCAACTGGTCGAATAAGTCATCAATCCTAGGTAGAGGATACTGGTTCCTCAGCGTCACCTTGTTCAGCTGTCGGTAATCCACACACAATCGGAGACTCCCCTCCTTCTTCCTCACAAACAACACCGGTGCTCCCCACGGTGAAGTACTCAGTCGGATGAATCCCAACTCGACCAATTCCTGTAACTGTGTTTTGAGTTCCCGTAATTCTGTCGGCGCCATCCGGTACGGTGCTTGAGATATAGGTCGGGTACCGGGGAGTAGCTCAATGGTAAACTCAATCTCCCGCGGTGGTGGTAATCCAGGGAGATCTTCCGGGAACACATCCGGAAACTCCCGCACTACTGGTATCTCCTCGATGCTCGGAGTATCGACTCGCTCCGACACAACATGTGCCAAATAGCCCTGGCATCCCTTCCGTAGAAGTTTAGTAGCAGTAAGTGAAGAAATCACTTCAGGCAGCGAACCATCACGCTCCCCCTGGAAGGTAACTTCCGGCAAACCCGGACTCCTCAAAAACACTTGCCGACTACAGCAATCAATAAGCGACCCATGCTCCGCTAACCAATCCATCCCAAGAATCACATCGAAGTCATGGATGTCCATAATAATCAAGTCTGCTGGCAGATCCACATCCTCAATTCTCACCGGGCACCTCCGAATCACCTGATCCACCAAGTACACGACGCCCATAGGCGTGCCAACACCCATCTCGCTATCTAAGGCTGATGCCTCACAATCTAACATACCAGCACAATGCCTCGAAATAAAAGAATGTGTAGCCCCCGCATCCAACAATACTCGTACAATAAGGTTCGAAATATGAAGTGTACCTGTAATCACGTCTGGGGCTGACCTCGCCTGCTGCTGAGTCACTGCAAAAACACGAGCAATGGACCCCGCAGTCTGCCCGCGCCCACGTGCGCCATGTCCAGCACCCTGTCCTCGGCCTCCGGCAGTGTTGGAAGCCGAACTCTGTGCAACACTAGCACCTCCAGTATCGTTGTTCCTCGACAATGACGGGCAATCTCGGGCATAGTGGCCCGCTCCTCCGCAAGCAAAACAATTAACTGTCCTCGGTCCATCCCAAGACCCTCCTGATGCACCACTCCAAGACTGATGCTGCCCAGTACCGGATCTCGATCCTCCCCTCTGAGAGCCCCCTGATCGACCTGACCAGCCACGACCCCGCAAAGATGTGGGTGCTCCTCGATAACTTCCCCCCTTAAAGATTTTCCGGCCGGTTGGTCCCGGATGGGGACGATCCCGGCGCCGCCCCTCGCCTGATGATTGTCGCGCCTAGTGTGCCGCCAGACTGGCCTCGACACGAACTGCAACGTCGATCATGTCCCTCAGAGTCGCATAAGTGGCAGCCGTCACACCTGCCCGTATCTCTCCTCGGAGCCCCAAATCAAACCTCTGACATCTGTCCTCCTCAGTACTCACAAAAGCTGCTGCAAAACGGGAAAGTTTCCCGAAAGCCTGCTCATAGTCTGCCACAGACATGTCCCCCTGCTCCAGTCGCAGGAACTCCGCCTCTTGTGCTACGCGAAAATATCGCGGGTAGTACTGATCTAGGAACCGAGCACGAAAGACCTCCCATGTGGTGGTACGAACAGACCACCCCGACATCTCCAGGCCCTGCCACCATCGGTAAGCTCCACCTTCCAGTAAGAAGGCCGCCAAAGTCACCCGCTCGCCGGGTGGGCAATGCATCACCGTAAAGATTCTTTCCCATTTATCAATCCACTCGTAGGCACCCTCGGGGTCAGATCCCCCGTTGAAAGGTGTGGCTCCCAACCGTTGAGCCCGCTCAATATTGGCGCATTCCATCTCTCTCTCAATTTCCTCGGTGGTCCGTGCTGAATGGGTTCTCCTCGGAGGCATAACCAGCTGTTAAGAGGCATAGATTAGTTAACGCAATTCTTAGACTCGAAAAGTACCTAATATTAACCGCTAGTCTAACATGCTGACCACAACCTAGTGCTCTGATACCAAGCTGACAGGGACCCGCCCCGATCCCCCGGGGACCACAAGGGGACGTGCCCTGCTCTCGTCTGACACCCGTGGGAGACACTCACAGACCTCACTGGACACTACCTCCCGCACACAGAGCCCATAACCACATTTTAAATCCTACCCGTGGTCTGCAACAGTCTTAAACTACACTCCCACTAACTTAAACTACATAAACAATACTCACAATCCAGTCCACTAGTGCCTTAAACAATTGCACGTCCACACACCCCACGGCGTGGCCGTGTGCCCTGTTTTTCACGGTTTCTGCTACAGTAACCGTGCAAAAAGACCAAAATGCCCTCAGGGCAGAAATTACCAAAATGCCCTCCAACTTCCGTGACCCGCAACTCGGTCATCCGATGTCCGTTTCACGCGTGCCGCCTGTCGTTATACTCAGGGCATCGAGACGAATCTAACGGTTTTCGGGTCGTGTGAAAATTCTCGGTACATCAAAAAGTCAACTTTTTTCCTTATCTCGTCCAAATTACGGTAATGCCCCTGAACTTCCGATAGTCATAACTTTTTCCCTGATCGTCCGAATTGGACGTGCCACCTGTCTATGAACTCGTGACATCCTGAACTACGTCACGGTCACTGGTCAAAGTCCATTTGACCCATAAACCAAAACGTCAACAATTGGCCATACAATTCACAAGGGTAAAAACGTCAATTCATACATTAAATTACAATATTACAATCTGCGAATTTTCGGGGTGTTACAGTATAACTGATCGATATGAGGTTATTGAAGGAGAGAACCCACAATCTAGAGTTTGCCTTTAGGACTTTGTAGATTTATCCGACAAGTGGCCGAAGTACCAACCGAAGGAATAAGCCAGTAGGTAGGATTCCTGTTGCTGGACAGGGGGGTGGTTGTACGTGAGGATGTACTCTGTGAATTCTATCGGGTACAGCCATATGAGGTATTTTAAAATACCTTTGTTTTCTGTTCATAGAGTTTCCCTTGCGTACACCATGAAGTTTTCGTGGTACTGCGACGTGGTGCACTGGTAGTTGGGGATGGTGTGAAATACCCAAGGTGGAGATGATAGACAGGAAACTTAAGAGACGTTATTAACTTAGTATTGATTACCGGGTAGGAGACCCCTAGTGTTGGGAAGTAGCTGTGGAATTTCGGGGACGAAATTCTTTTTAGGTGGGTAGATTGTAACGACCCGTCCCAGAAATTAGGATTAAGATAGTGATTAAGATGGGATTAGTGAGCTTAATCGGGGGTTAGTTGGCCTCGTTGGGGTCATTAGTGCAGAATGACGATTTTGGCCTGGTTTGGGCAAAAAGTTGACTTTAGTTCGGGTGGTCAAACGGACTTTGACTGGTGACCAGGACGTAGTTCGGGACGTCACGAACCCGTAGGCAGGTGGCACGCCCGATTCCGACATCCAAGGAGGAAGTTATGATGTTCGGAAGGTTGAGGGCATAACCGTAATTTGGTTAACTTAAGGGGGAAAAGTTGACTTTTCGTTTGAACGGGTTTTGTTGTGTTGACCTAGGATGGTTAGGTAGATCTCGTCGTCCTGAGTTCGATGACAGGCGGCACGTATTCATCGGACTTACGATGTAGTAGATACGGGTTTAGAAAGGTAGTGGCAAAATCGTAAATGTGACGTAAAAGGAAGGGCATTTTGGTCTTTCTGCACATTGGGATTTGTGCAACAGAGAAGGAAAATGAAGGGCTGAGATTGAGACAGTTGTGAGAGAGAAGGGGAGGATGGTGACACGTGGGGCTTGACTAGAGGGTTCTAGGGAACACGGTCCCAATTATTTGGGGTGCCCGTGTGTTCGTGGTTGTTCTTCGACCCAGAGAGAAACAGAGACTGGGAATTTGGGGAGAAATCGATCAAGTTCGGTGAGGGTGTGAGTTTGTGAGTGTGTGAGAGTGATCAGGACTTGAGAGGAAGGCAGTGAGGGAGGTTGGAGGAGTAGTGCGTGAGTTGATAGCCACGGGTAAAAACCAGGGAGGAAAAACAGGGTGACCGGAGAGATCGTGGTGGTGGAGTGGCCGTGTACGGTGCAATTGGACTCGTGGAAGTGTCCAGAGGCTGGAGGTGGACGGGAGGAGCTACTACCTCGCGGCTGAGCTCACGACTGCGATCGGAGGACAGGTAATTTCTCATCCTCTTCTATTTACTCTATTTATCCGTGGAAGTTCAAAGTGGAAGTCGTGGCTTTAGGGATAGAATCGAGGAGTCCTGTGAGGTCTAGGGAGTTCAGTGGAGTCCTAGGAGTCTTCTGGTTGTGCTGCCGTGACGGAGGAGTGCACGGTGGAGGCTAGACGACGGAGAGTACCTTGTGTGCTCTGTTTTTCCGTCGATGTTCATATCGAAAGTCGTGAAGTTTGGGGTAGAGTCGACGGTTTTGGTGAGTTGGGTGAGGTTTAGGATGGCCCTAGGAAGGGTTTAAGCTAGCCACCGTGATGGGGGGTGTCTTGGGTGGCCGGAGAAGGAAAGATGGCAGTGTTCGGGTTTTGTTTCGAGTTCGAGTCGATGAGTATTAGGCCGTGTCGAGGTGATTGGATTACGGGAATGGGTAGCCTAGGTCTGGACGATGCTGTTGGTGAAGAAAGTAGTCGATTTGGTGGACGGAAGGCGGTGAACCACTGATGTCGGTTCAAGTTTCAGACACTGTGTCGAACCGAGTTGGCTCAAGGAAGACGATGCACTGTAGCAGGCGCGTGAGGGCCACGCGCAGCCACTTTGGGCGGTGCCTGGGGGCGCGTGCGGCGGTGTTTGGGGAAAGTGTCAACTAGGTTTTTGGTCTAGGAGTTGTGACGAGTCTGTTGGACTTGGTTTCGGGTGGTTCAGACGTCGTTTGAGGTTAGTTCCGCGAGGGTGAAGGTTTAGGGTTCTGATTCGTTACGTTTAGGACCCGGGGAGTTTTGTGGGAAATTAGGAGAGTCTTAGTAGACGCGTTAGTAACGTGCTTTGGCAGTTGTTGACAGGATCGGGACTTCCCGAGGAAGCTGAGGAACGTACGAGACGTTCGGAACGCGATTGAGGGCTCGGTACTGTGAGTGGACCCCTTCTCTAAACTCGAGCGTGCATAACTATTTTTCTATAATTGTTTTATGGTTTTAATCATGATTCTATGTTTAGCGAATATGTTGGTTGATTTTACATAATTGCACGTTTTTCGAGGAAGTTCGGTTTTCAGCACGTTTTACGAGGAGTGTCGATTTCTGAGAATAATGCCATGGTTTTGGGGTTTTCAAATGATAAATGATTTCTAATGGTTATAAAGGGATTTTGGAACATGAATTGATGATTAAGGTTTTCGGTTTTAGAATCGGATTTCGGTAACGGGATTTGGTTTTAAGGTTGAAAAGTGGAAATTCCGGATTTGGGTTCGGAATGACGGTTCTGGTTGCCGGAAGGGCATCAGACCGGTGATTTCGGATTTGGGTTTGGAGGTGGATTTAGAAATGGTTTTCAAACGGTTTTGGATTGGATTTGCTGGATCTGGTTATTGGGTTTAAAGACCCTGATATTGATTTGACGGGGGACGGACCCGGATTGAGTTTAAAGACTCGGGAGTTTAAAGACTCGGATATATTGATATTTCCCCCGTAGGCCTGTTGAGTTTAAAGACTCGGGAGTTTAAAGACTCGGATATTATTGAGGCCTGTATTGAGTTTAAAGACTCGGGACTCGGATAGGTCCAGCAGGTTTGATCGGAAAATGATGGTTTGATATTCACGGTTTATGATACGGTCTTATGATGTTTTAGCTATGGGTTCTCTAACTGTTTTATAGTATTTCTGTTCTTATGATGAGGTTATGTGATTTATACTGGTTTCTAAAATGTTTCTGTAAATGTTTTATTGCGATTGATTGATAACTGTTTTAATAACTGGGTTATGCATGTGGTTTCAAAACGGAGGGCTAAACCCGGTTTTCTTATAAAATGGTTTTGGAAACTTTTATTTTATTCTGGTCCACTCACACCTTCTGTTTTAAATTGCCCTCCAGGTCGTGGAGCTAGAGCGGGGTTTCAGCGTCGAGGTAGCGTTTAAGGCATAGAAGTCGCGAGAGGGATCCCGGAGTGTTTTAAATCTTTCCGCGTGCGTGTATCTAGTTTATCGGTTTTCTTTTCTGTGTATTTGGGACTATGCTCTGTAAACTTTTAAACTTCGGGATGTATTGTATAGTTTCTCCTGCGTCTGACTGAGTACTTTGGTGGTTGCGTGAGAGTTTTACTTTGGTGTTGTGTCGGGGAGTCAGACGGGAGCGGGATTTACCTCGGATTTCGGGATGAAACCGGGGTGGGTCCTGACATGTCATGCGTAAGCTGGACGGGATCGGGATTTAGCCCTTAATCCCGGGAGATTAGGGGTGGGTCCTTACAGATAGATGATGACTTTTAAATGTTGAACGGGCGACATGTTGGTGTGTATATACATATTGAAATGTAGGAAAAAATGATGAACTAAGGTTGGTGTAAATAATACCAAATTTCCTATTTAAGTAATTATTATGCAAAATTATTACTCGAACATCTGTATGAATATAGTTTATGGTTTACAACCTGATTTTTCATAGTATAAGGAATTTATGAGTAGCTAATAATTATATAGCATGAGAGTTACTTATGATTGTTAATATTCGATGGAATGTTTTTAATGAAAACATAAGGATGATGGTAAAAAAAGTTTGAAGATATTGTGGTGATGATAAGTATAGGATACTAAAGAGAAGAAGTTTATAATGAGTGAACCATTACTTATGATATAAGGTACAAATTTGGTAATATAAGAAATATGTAAAGAATTATGTTTTTATATTTTTGCTTGTGGTTATTTCTGATATTGAGGTTGTGTGAATTATAACAATGAAATAAGACAAATTGAGGTTGGATTTGTAATTTCACGGTGGTAGCTATGTCGCCATGGTTCCAATTTGGTTTTCGGGTGTGGGGTGATCAAGAAGACTGTGTGTGTGTGTCTGTGTGTGCAGACGAACGAAAGAACAAAGGGATGCTCAATGCTCCTTAATTGAATTAGTACCAAAGTGGTATGGGCTTCCTATAAAACCAGTGGGCCTTTCCAAGACAAATGGACCTTCAATTACTTTGGATTAAATAACTTATGGGCTCAAGTCATAAAATGGGCTATCACAAGAATTCTAGGCTCAAATACTCACACACAAAAGACACCTAACCAAAAGCCTAATCATAGCCGAATGAATCTCTCGGGGAGTAAATTGGTCATTCTACTTTTCGATGTATCTAAATTTTTAATACGGGGCGTATCAATTTGGGCCTCCCATTGGGCCCGATTCATTTGAGCTTCAACTCATTGGCTTGAATTTGGGCCTGGGCTATCTTAGACTTGAAAAATTAACTTGGACTAGCAAGACAAACACTCCAACCCACACACCAAACGAGGCCCAAAAAGGCAAAAACATTCATGCAGACATTTTGGTAATTTTTCGTTTTCATTTCAAATTTCCGATACGGGGTGTAACATTCTACCCCCCTTAAGAAATTTCGCTCCCAAAATTTGGTTTTCAACTCTCAACGATTACTGGTAAGTGCCCGTGCTAATTCGATCACGTGTTAGCTTCCTCATCAAGTCTGGAAGGTCATCGCTTCACTCGAGCGAATCTTCCATTAACTAACCTCTAACACAAAGTGTCACCTCAGTTGCGGTAAGTAATTTGATGTCCCATAATGATACCACAAATCAGATGCTTCATGAATAGTTTTCTAAGTATCTTGTAAGGGTTTTTCGTTCATCAACAAAACCTCCACAAAGGGATGCCAAAACCTTCAATAAATATCGCCTTCTGCACTAACAACTTCGAGTAGAAATGGGAACTCGCAAGACTTCTGCGTTCCAATTGTCTCATAAAGTGAACCGTACCCAAATGTTTGTGTTTCACCTCCCATTCGCCAAAGCCAGCTCAACGAGGTGTTCGTAAGTGGTATTAAACTTATTGGTCTGGAGCACTCAGACTGATAGGATGGAAAACATTCTCTTGGTTATTTCAGATGGCCATGACCAACTTCATCGCAAAATTTAATTAGGGTTCAACTCACTCGTCAACTAGCACAATCCTCGAATCGGTCTCCTTTGGTCTAAGGTTTGAGGTGCACAAAGGAGTAACAAGATAGTTAGTTGGAGCAGGCATCCAGGCTCGAATAACGACCCAATACAACTCTCTGTTCAAAACAGTGATCCAAGTGGAGATTAGGAGCAAGTAAGTTCAACTAATTGTTGGTTAATAGAAAAATAGGAATGTAACCCCAACAGTCCGTCCTTCGATTTTTGATCCCTCTAGTCCAAAAGTCCCAAAACGGGGATATGGAAAACACCAAAATACATCATCTGACTTGATTTGATCTTCAAGGTGAGGATGCGATGCATAGCAAGCCACACGTTGGTAGTTTGTAACTAAAGGTTCCTCAAAGTCATCATACCAATCAATAGGTTTGATTAGTTACCTTAATCAAGAAGATACCGATTTCCTCGAAGGTTCCTCCAAACCAAAACGTCCAAACTGATGTAAAGCTTCCAACAAAGGTCACTAAAATATTGTAAAGCTCTTGAAAGGGATTGGGTAATGTGAATACACCGGAGTCCGTACCTCGTAGCTTAATGATGATTTCCATCGTGAGCATACCAAAATCCTCATTCAATCCCGTTAGCAGTATGATCCCTACAAAGGGCAATCTTAAGGTACTTCCAACAAGCTCTAAATAGGCAAAATCTCATATCCCAGTTCAATATGGTTTAAAATGTTCGAGATTCGGTCCTTATGACTTCGAAAGGTAGAGGGGTCATTGAAGGGTTAGGATCGTCACCCCACAACTCAAGTAGCGTCAAGGAAAAAAGCGTAGGAAAGAAATTGTTTAAAAAAATTCTTATCCAAACACTGGGGAAAGTCGAGTGAAGTTATACGACTCAAAATCTTAAGTACAATAACACATTTCCAATGGTTGGATGCCTAGGTCATTTCCCGGGTATGGGTTACAGACTCAATCGAAAAGGAGATTCACCACAACTTAACTAGTGAACGATCATCAGAAAAGGGTCTAATCAACAAATGTGGGTAGTGACTATGATTCTCAAAACTAGGAGCTTCAGTAATTAGGGCGTACATTCTAGTCAGTTGAACCAATCTCCATTTCCAAGTCTCAACCAATAGCCTTGCTCAATGTTACACTTCAGTCGTAAGCTTGAAGTTCCTTGGTCAATCTTAACTCATTTTATATTGATTGTGTCGTAAGAAAAAGGTAGCAACGACTGTTGGTGTCGAGGCAATTGCGGCAGCAAAGTGTGGGCAAGCTGTGAGTTGTAACTAAGCATCAACATAGTTTATTTGAATGAGAATTTGAGAAGGCTCTTCGGATTCCCGGTGATTGATGACTACGTGCAATTTTGTGCCAAAGGATTGAAGACGAACATCAAGGCTACTAGGGGAGTTCAAGTAGCAACGAATTGAAGATTAGACTGCCTTTTAAAGTGGGTTAAATGTGTCTGAATCTGTCCAATTCTTGTACTTGATTGCTTTCATAGTGGATTGATTTTCTGATTGACAAAGTACCCGTGGAGGTTTCCTTCCCATTGGACGGTTTAGCACGCTAAAAATGTGTTGTTTTCTTATTTATTTAGTCATGTTAATGTCTACTTTTTTTTTTTTTTAATTGATGTGGTTATAGCCTTACTGATTATCTAATTGTGGATTAAATGTTTGGTTGTTCCATAATTGAATTGTGAGCCTTGTCTCTTGAGAATCTTGATTGATAATTGATTTTGATTTAGTACTGAAGTGGTGAGCCTTGTCTCTTAAATGTATTGGTGAGTATTTGCGTACTTAGCAAAGGCTGTTAGTACGAAGAGTGGTCTATAGCGTATAGAGCTTTCACCATCCCTTAAGCGGGTTCAGAATCTCTTCACCAACACTTTCACATTTTGAGATGTAAACTTGTACACAATAGATAACATTTCTACTAAAGCAAACCCTTTCGTATTAATCAGTAGACTAATTTGAAACGATGTTAATTAACCGGCATATGTAAATAATGGATGGACTGGATCAGAATTCTGAATTTGATCACCTAACCATGCACATTTTCTAAAAATGTAGTATAAAATTATCATCCAAAATGAAGATGAAAAAGTCATCGATTGTTGTTATTTAGACTTTAAACACGTACCTTCTCATTGTTGATATATTTGAAAAATACCGAGGTGGAGATTGAGAAGGTGCCCCCACTGCCTGCCAATCATGCATAACCAGGAATTTTGAGTGTGATAAAAAAAGACAATGCTTGACCTTCTGTGTGAAAATAGAGAAAGAGAAGAAATTTAAAAAGCAGAATGAAGAAAAGCAAGCTGCATTATTGACTCAACGTACACACATACAGAGACAGTGAGATACCGCAGCCACAACAGAAAATCCCAAAATAAAACATAAAGCAAAACTGCTTCAGTGGCTAATCTACCACTACTGTTACTCAGACTAGAAGTTCATACAAAACTGAATGTATCCTATTCCTAGGATGAATACATCAGCGGCTAAATTAATATCCTTACAGCGGATCTGAGGGCAAGTAGCTCTTCTTCCCCAACTTTCTTCCAGACCCCGCCTATCATGAGATGGCCATTGACATCTGTGGATAAAATATCCTCACCATCCGACACACAACCATACACCGTTTGCTTCATCTTCTTAACACATGGGTTATCCAGTAGCTGCGTATCAGAACTAGCTTCTCTCTTGCAACTAAACTGCCTCAATTCCCACTTCTCTTTTCTTCCTAGTAGTAATTCAGGAACCTTTTCTTGGATATTGTTTAAATCCAGAACAGGAAGGAAGCCGGAGGACCCAACAGCTCGAGGCAACATTCCAATTGGACATGGGTTCCATGATTCTGCCAAAACCCATCGGTTAGAATGACCAGCATGAGCATCTGTTCTCGTCACTACTTTGTTCTTTGTTGTCCGACGTTTAATCAGCTCTAGTTCCTCTGCTGCTCGACTTATAGATTCTTCTTGCAGCTTAAATAGATTATTTGAATTTACACGAGCATCTCCTTCAGTAACATCCAAATTTGATGAAACTAGCGAAGAGAGTTTGCTCAGCTTTCCCGCTAGGTACTTATCGCCTGCCAGCTGTGCAATATGGATAGCAGAATCCATGAGCTGGTTATTAGCAGAAGCTGATACAATAAGACATTTACGAAGGAGTTCCATCATAATTGATTTCGACATAGTTTTTTCTGCTGAAGAAATTTTAATCTCGGCTGCAAAATCTTTTTCATGATGAGGCTTCAATGCGTCCAATTTTTTAACTAGCCATGTAAACAGAGAAGAGAGGTGTTCAACATGGAGTCTCTCTGTCCTGCAGTCTGCTGATGTGCAAACCTCGCCTAAAGACATTCACAAAAGCAGAAAACAAGATCAGAAATTTTAGATCATTTACAGTAACGATGATGGGTTAAATCCACAGAATGCTCACAAAAACCCAAACAAAGTACTGAGACTATGAAATAGATCACTGTTGAACACAAGTCAAACCCTTCAATCAACTGGAGAGTTAAAGTCATAATATAATTTGGAAAGGTAGGTAACCCGAAAGTAATTCAGTCCAAACGCAGTTTTTGTGAACTTGCACCGTGAAATTACATGGCTAGGAAACCAAAAATACATCATGCACAGATGCACTAAAACTACACCTGGGTTAGGCTCATTATATGCAGATAACTGATATAGGATCTGATGGAGGCTCCTCTCCTTTACATCGCCCACTGGGAAAACTGAAATTTGATTTTTCATAATGCCTAATCAGTAGTTTATACTTAAGAGCTTCTCATAACCAAATACCAATCCAACCTATGAGAATGCAAGTTCAGATTTCTGCTCAGATACATATTATAGGCATCCTGGTTGTGACCAAGCAATTATAATTAGATTCTATGCACAACCTCACCACTAGAAGTGTAAAGAAAACAAAGAAAAATCAGGTCATGTGATTACCTGTCTCATATATCACTGCTTCCCGAGTCTCAATCATATCAAGAACTGAATTCAGAAGTGCCAGAAGTAGCTCTGGTTCTTTATTTGAATATTTCTTTATCACAATCTCCCACTCATTCAACAAAATATGTAGATGTTGGCCATTTTGAGTGTCCTCCGATGAATCTGAAGAATTTATAGACTTCAACAACTCCTCCAACAGTACAGAAACAACTTCTGAGGAGAAGGAAGAATAAAACCCAACGAGACTTTTTAAGATTTTGATAAGGCCTTTTTTAGAACCTGAAAGTAAAAAGGCTGAATTAGCAACTATACTTGTAAAACATCAAAGTACAGATAGAGGCGCATCAATTTGTTTTTTCACAACCAAGGACAACCCTTTCTAGAATTGTTATTTTACTTATTTCCACTTCTGATTTAGAGGCATTGTTCGGAGTGCACATTTGATAGATAAAGGTATTTTTTTATTATTTATTGGACCTTTTATCCTTATGTGCCAATAGGTTGTCCTTAATTGTCAAAAGTAATGAGTTATGTACTTTTGTGTAAGAAACAATGGTTGTCAGGGACCTCTACGTCATTACCCCTAAAATATATTCTCATATTTCCAAGAGTTTGGTTATGAAGAAAGTGAATGGGTCATGAGAAAAGAAAAGTAATTTTGGTACCACTATAAGAAGACTTTCTCATCGGTTTTCTCACTACCCTGTGGCTTACACATTGTAACACGTCCATAACTGACTCACTACCTTGTGGTTTACACATTGTAACACGTCCATAACTGACTTTTAAAAATTGAAAAACATCCCTTTACCTTCTAAAACGTAATAATCTAGCCCGATTGTTGAAATTTATGTCCAAAGACGTGGCATCTGTGGGTCTCATTTTCTAACTATTAACAGCCTCATTAAAAGAGCATATCTGTTAATTTTTCACTTTTCGCTCCTAAAATTCAGATGAGAGAAAGAAAGGGAAAAAGGAAAAAAAAACAAACAAATTGGGCTTCTAAAATAAGCGCGCCAATAAAAAGCTTATGATGAGCATCTATTTCTTTCGGTGCGGCCACTAAAGAATTGCTTATAAAATAGGAGCCACAGACACCACATCAGCATTTAACTGAAGTTTGGACAAATATTGCAACGGTCGGGCTAGGTTGTTATGTTTTAGAAAGTAAAAGGGGGTGTTTGTCAAATTTTGAAAGTCAGCTATGGACATGTTACAAGGTGTACACCACAGGGTGGTAAAGCATAATTTTCCCTACTTTCACAGAATTCCTCCCTGACATGACTACATGTTATGCCTACTGACAAGTGTTGCAAACAATAATCTTGTGACAAGACATGTGCTTTTGGATATCATGGATATCATGAATCCATAAAACTATGTAAGAGAACAAATCAATAAAAATGAATATGTAGATGTAGATGTGGTATATCTGTACATTATATGCATGATACATGCTAAAACATACTTCTTTTCAGTAGCCTAGATGTGGTACAATATGAAAATGCCCTTTCCTTACAACAAAACATAACAAGCAATGCTTTTTTTATTTTCCCCTAGAGAAATTCATGCAATGATAATTTCCATACTGATCAA
The DNA here is from genome assembly GCA_032719365.1 of Prinsepia uniflora. Classification (NCBI taxonomy): domain Eukaryota; kingdom Viridiplantae; phylum Streptophyta; class Magnoliopsida; order Rosales; family Rosaceae; genus Prinsepia; species Prinsepia uniflora. Next base: position 35,422,239 of record CM064862.1, read on the forward strand.
CTAAAGAGGTAGCGGAAAAAGACAACTCCATACACGCATTTAAGCTATTAGAAATTATAGCTTCCTAATTCTAAGGGCATTCATATCTAGTGCGGATCTGTGGATACTAACTCGACAGTACGTTCCTAGATTTTCCTTGACAAATGAAGCTGTCAAATTTCATGCCAGATAAAAGGGAAATAATCCAGGAGATAAATGTTTTTAACAATCATCTTTCATTATCGGCTTATGAAACAGCATAATACAATTCCTAAGATATGTAGCTGTAACTAACATGAAAAGTTCTATGTGATAAGTGCAACCACATATAGCACTCAATGCAAAATCAATGGAAAATATTATATCCTATCGATCAAATTTAGACCCTATAATCAACATAACTTACAGAAAAAAGATTCTCTTACCACGTTTTCCCTTGGCTTCCAAGGCATGGAATTCGGGATTCTTTTTCAATCTTATGCAGAAGGCCAATTCATGGAATTTCGATCTTATCTCAGTTCTGATGCTAGCAGTTTCGTTACCATTAAATGGAATTGCCATTTTCTGAGGCTCCCAGTAATAATACTTCAACCAATCAAGGGCCTAAAAAACACGAACATCGATATAGTTTAAGAACAATAGTTAGGTCCAAACTAGGTAAGGATGAATTTAAGAACAAATTGAGTATTAAATGATTACAAGTGTCACTTGTTGTAATAATTATAAAAATTAAATGAGTACTAAATGTATTTGTAATTAATTTAATCAAAATAAATTGTACACATAATATATCCTTACTAGTAAGGACCCAAGTAGTGCCCGTAGTTTAACTGTTGGAATTTAACCGGCGTCATTACCTTCCAAGAATATTAGTACATGGATCTTCAAAGTAAAGAGAAATAAATAATCCACATAGCATTTTCAGTAAAAATAAAAACTATTAAAAAAAAGGAAGCATATTGTCTTAAATTTATTTTTTTACAAAAAAAAGGGGGGGAATGAATCATGAACTTATACTTGGGGAGCTGCCGAGCTATGTCCAATCTAAAATCCATACAGTGAGAAGTTTCATAACAGTAATACATTTGGCACTGTTTTCGAATGCCCTAAGAATTAAAATGACTTTAGAGGACCACAGTAATCCTAAAAAATAAATGGTAATATGTGGTGATATTCATGAAGTCAGAACCGTAAAAGACTAGCTTCAATAGTTGGCTCTCAAATACAAGTTTACTTTCTCTATTCAAGATTTGAAATTTCTACCCCAAAAATTTGATAAACATAAACTCTTCAAGATAACATATCACTTTGTTACATGTGAACTGCACAATATCCTTTTTCCACATAAAAGACATTGGTGCACTTGCAAATATTTTCAGGAATCAGATTGGGAAACATGAAATAAGAATATCTTAAACAAGAAACCCTAGCCTTGGATCCATAACAAAAGGAACTCATCTAGTTTAGAGTTTTGCACAAGTTAATTGGGTGTAGATGCTAAACTTCTGTAAATTGCCTCTTGAAGATGAATGAAGAAAAACATAAAGCCATTTTGCACTAGTTATAAAAGAATTCAGAAATCTTATCAACAAAAAGAAAAAGGCCAGTATGTGCAGCACCCACAAGTAGTTTCCCCAAACAACAAAGCCTTCGTAGGAAGCCTACTATCATCATTAATCACCAAATAAACTAGATTTGTTGAACAAAAAACTATTGCTACGCATGCATCAAGAAGAATCTAAAGTTGAATTACCCGCATGATGTATACCTTAACTGAAGCACTACGAACAACGTCAAGTGCCGGAAGTTCACGGTGAGACCCCTCTAAGAATTAAAGCCATAACAGTGAAAAACAAAAAAGATCAAACCAGTGTCATAAGCGTTAAAAATTACTTGAATACTCAAATCCCCCAATAGAGTTTGATTGGTCAAAGGACATGGCTGGTAACTCTAGGCTACAGAAACCATAAAAGCCTAACCAATCAAACTAACAATAAGTATTTAATTAAAACTCATTCCTCACCATGACGAATGTCAATTAGTGTACGTGGAATGCCAATTTCATCAGAAGCCACAGCAATTGAAACCTCCGTTTTCTTTCGTGTCTTCTCAACCACACAATTCACGAGCCTTCAGAAACAAGACAACTATTATGAACCTAACTTGCTTATGAACATGTGACACATATAAACAGGAGGCACAAATAATGTGAGCTTAAACATTAATCGCCTAAAATTTTGAGTAATATTTTTCTCGTAAATCCAATGAATTACAAATATTAATTTCTAGCCATGTGAAACACTAAAAGAAGGAATTCCACAACTGAACTGTTTTGATATGTTACTATCAGTAACGGGATAGTACATAGAACTCATTACAAAAATATTCATGCTAAACAACCGATTAAAAAAATTCTACTGAAGATTATTTGCGCATTGAATGCTTATATAAAAAAAAAAAAAAACTGTCTGACAGGAATTTTGGATGTTTTAAGGATTTTCTCGCAGTAACCCGAATTAAGAGCATATACAAATTTTTAAGCCCTTGCAAATCCTAGTAAAGTCTTTCTTCTGCATATTGTCTTATTGAGTGACACGATCCAGGTATAACTTGAAACTGTAATGTAGCTCTAAAACATCATAAAAGAAAAAACATCATGCATTATAGTTCATCAACGGATTCATGCTTTACAAATTATTGCATTGTGGTTAATATGGCCATACAACTAAGCATATAGATCCATACATCTCAAGATTATAAAGGGAGTAAAGAAAAGAAGGTAGAGATTTAATAAGGAAAAGAATAAAGGAATCTCACCTCATAATTGCCATACAATATAACATGGCTAGCATTTCATCTGATAGTGAAGCATCACTTGATCGATCTTCTCTGCAATTATCTAAAGCATCATCTAACTGGTCCTTTCTATAATTCACAGAACACATACAAAAAGTTCACAAAGAACGACAAATAAATTATCTTCAGCTGAAATTTTAGATACAAATACAAAAAGAAGCACAAAGGAGAAAAAACAATCATGGCATGAATTATTCCCTGACCCTTCCCTCACCAGGGAAACTACGGAAACATGTAAGAAGTTTATCTAAACAAGCCCGTAGATAACAGTAGTAAAAGTTACCTAAAGTGTGGATCTTTTAGCTGAATTTCAATAATTGATACTGTAACATCAATCACAGCAGGGAGAGATCCTCTGCTTCTCCATGCTGATATCTGTAAAAAAAAATTCAAAAATGAAAGACATATATATGTCATTGCCAGAAACCTCCAGAAGATTCAATTTAAGGCAAAACCTACTTCAAAAAACAACTTCTTTGATTGTTTACAAAATATAGCAACAAATAAATAAACAATTCAATCATATTCAACAATATTCTTAGAATTCCTCTGTGAGCCTGCCAAAAGAGTTTACTTTTTCTTTCACGATAGATGGTGAAATAATCCCAACATCAAGGCACATCGGCACGACTTCTCCAACATATATCTACAGTCTAAAGAAACATAATATTTTCTTGGGAAATATTTTCGAGGCTAAGCAGAAAAAGCACATATAAAGTTGGAGGTTTCCTTACTCTTCTTAATGCAGAGGCTACAGACTCAGATGAAGTTGAAAAGAGAGATTCTTCCACGAAGAGCCATTCGTCCCAGCTCAACCATGGAACCAGTTTGTGGCTGTACGCTGATGATGGCTGCGACGCTGATATCCCTAGTTGTTCATAATCTGTTGATTCTTCATTGAACCCTGAAAGTGCCTCCATCCTTTTACACTCACTTAGCTCTACAACCAATTTAATAAAGTTCAGCAATAGGAAATAATTTTCCAACAAATACAATTCAAAATTTCACCGCAAATTTGAGCTTCGAACCCATTTTTCTTGCCACCGGAGAGAGGCGTGAGGCGGAGTATACTGCAATTTTAAGCTTCGAACCTATTTTTCTTGCCACCAGTGAGATAGGTGTGAGGCAGACTAGGGTCGGTATCGGTTTGGTTTAATGAGTTTTTGAAAAAAGAAAATCGAACCGGCCGGACCGGTGGATTCGGTCCAGTTCTGTATATTTTAAAAAAGCTGTAAAATTTTTGAAAAGAAAAATGATACAAAATAAAATCCAGATCTAAATTTCAATACTGTGGATCTAATCAATCGGAAGGGAGACGGAGAGGAGGAGACGCCGAGAGCGAGAGATGTTGCGACTGGCGAGGGCGGGATGGAGGTGAGTGCGAGTGAAAGAGAGAGTGAGAGTGCAGCTGCTTGCGGAATTGTTTTAGGGTTTGACAGATTTGCTAAATTTTTTTGAGTGGGCTGTTTGGGCTGATTTAAATAAATATGTTTAAAACAATTCCCCAAGTAGTTGCCCTCTCACAACAGTCCTAAGGCGTTTGACGCACGGATCAAAACGGCAGCCATCTAATTAGGCATTTGAAAGTGTGAAATCATCTAATTAGCCATCTAATTAGGTAGATTTGTGTATATAACCTTATATATATTTTTAGTTATATAAGTTCTTATATGTATAAATTTAATTATATAAGTCATTTTATTTATTAAATACTTAGTTAATAATATAAGTATTAATTAAAACAAAGATAATATATTAAAAAAATTTATAATGTTGTATAATAAAATTAATAAAAAATTTACATTTTCAACATTTATTATTTCCAATTCAATTTATTTATCTAGATAATTAATTTTTATTCTCAAATTATTTGATAGTATTCATTATATTATTAGTTTGTTGAATTTTGTCTTTTAAAAAAACCGCATAGGCCTCCCCTAACGACCTAGACACTAGATCCCTATCGACCACCCTAAGAGCGCCTAACGACGTTTTGAACCTTGGTTTGACGTAAGAGTGATCTTTTGACTTCTAAACTAAACTTCACGTTTGGCAGGCATCATTAGCCAGGAGTAGCTAAAGACCACGCTAAATAAGAAATATAACTCATGTTTGGTAAGAGGTTAGACTGTCTTAAGTGAGATGAATAGTCCCGAAGAAAATAGAGCATGCTCCTTTCGTAGACTTAAATAGTAAGAAAACAAATAGTGGGTTTATCTCGTCTCGTCATCGCTCGGATTTTATACCTCAATCACTTGTGCAAGAACTCCTATCCCTTCATTGTTCGAGCACACTTTCTCTACCACCACCTGTGCTCGGGCTCTCTTCCTTCCTCTTACGCATTAAAGTCGCATTGATGAGTATTAACACACGTATACGTATTTTATAAGAGTACATTTGTACACGTTACACATATGTGTATAAGTCACATTTAATATACGTGATTTTCACACAATTTGAATAATCCTCATAAAAATATGTATTATGCATGTATTTATATGTATTTTTAATAATTGAATGAAGAGGGTTACTATATATTATAAAATAAATAATATTAAAACATTGTATAAAAGTTGAATTTTTCACTCTATGAATCAAAGAAATCTACTGAGTGATACACGTACCTACATTTCACGTATTATATTTTTCTCAAATTTTGCTAACTGTTATTTACTTTTTTGAATAAAATATTATTTTAATTCAAAGGTACCACCCTCACTATAAAATATGAGTGAACATAAATCCATTGATAGTAGAAATCGAACTGTTATTATCACTCCATTTTAAAGTTGACCGAATAAAAATCAAATAATTTGAAAATTAATTAAGCAGCTCTGTCCGATCACTTGAGGTAAAGACAGACCCTTTTCGTCCTCCACAAGACAACAAAGAGTTTCTTGGTCTTGAAGTATCATAATCGAGTCCAATTGAAGTCTACTATATATTGCCAATTGTACTCAATGTGGCATACCCTTCTCTATCAATTTATTAGCAAAACTTAGTTCTGCACCAACCCAAAGGCACTGGAATGGTGTCAAACATGTACTATGCTATCTTCAAGAAACAATTGATATGGACTTATTTAGGCTGAAAATCACAAGTAATTGGCTATGCAGATGCATGTTATCTCTCATATCTACATAAAGCTAGATCTCATGCTAGGTGTGTCTTTACGCATGGTGCTGCTTAGGTCTGGACACGGTTCGGTATGATTTGGTATGAATGTGATATCAGAACCGTATAAATTAATTTTAACCCGGTTTGGTATTCCACACTGTAAAATTGATACATGATCGTACTGTACTCATTGTGTTCGGTAAGGTTTCAGTTCAGTTTCGATTTTGAACCAAAATTACTCAACAAGAAGTTTAGTTGTATAATCAATATTATAATATGCTCAACAAAAATTTTGAACCAAAATTTATACAAAAAAATATGTATAATTAATATAATCTGCTAAATATACAAAATATGCATCCCCGAATTGAAGTGACCTCAGTTGGGATGAATCCACCGTGGCTATCGTAGCCATCAATGAAGTGTGGTCTGAAATTCTGAATACATCACGGTAAGCTCCATTAGTATGTTTCTTGTACAACACAATTCTAAAGTTCTAAACCTACCTTATTCTTAAGACTTTTCTTTATGTAGGAACATCCTGAGGCTGAGACCATAAAAAACAGTGGCTGCTCAAATTACAAAGATTTATGCACCATATTTGCAGAACCCTCAACCAATGGAAAACATGGCCATCCAGCTAAGCATGTGGAAGGGGCACCACAATCGCGTCCATTAGAGCTCTTTTTTATGCACTAAGAAGCGTCCTCCTCAGAATCCGAGGAAGTAGATAATGCTACAGAGGACCATGAAATGGTACACCAAGCAGTACTGCCGCCGCAAGAAAGGGCGCAAGGGCATCGATGATGTTATCAAAGCTAAGGACGGCGGTTTCGCATTAGCTTAATGCTAGATATACCGCTTGATCTTTTTTCCTTGACAATTTGGATCCCTGGGCATGGTGAGGGTGCGAGGGACAGACGAGAGTGCAGATTCTTTGAAAGAAATGGTTTGTTCCTACAAAGCCGAGAGAAAGACGGTTTGAGGTTTTGTATAATTAGCGTGTTATGTTTTTTTTTTTTGGATTTAATTTAAATATTTGGTTTTTAATTATTAAAAAAATAGTCTGTTCGATATCGATACGAGAAGGTTTTCCAAAACCTCAATACTAAATTTGTACCAAATCTAACTGGTTTGATTTTGGTACGATACTAGTATTTCAATGGTTTAACTATTCAGTATTTTGTTCAGAACGATATAATTTTAGTTTTTCGATTCTATGTGCTTAGGACTAGTGCTGCTGCTACATCTCAGCGATCAGTAAAGCAAACATTAACTACTACATACCTATTGATTAAAAAACCCCTACTATGTACCTCTTCAAACTATTCAAAGATTTTACATGTTAATGTCCATAATACAACATATTCGAGAAGACAATGATGCATGTATTGCCCAAATCAAGTAACCCAAAGTGCCAACATTCACTTGAACTTGTCAGACAAGGAACACACGAAAGTCTCACTAGTTCATGACTCCGCCTCTCGAGCCTCGATTCCCGTGCAGCGACCCTGGAGGGTTACAAAATGAAGAAAATATGTGAGTGGACAAAAAGAAACATTGTAAAAACATAATTTGAAAACATCCAGCATTTACCCTCTGTTTTCTAAAACTATGCATGTATACAAAAATCATTTCACTTAGATTAAAACAAAACACAATTTATCATCTCGAAATACATGAAAAGAGTTCTCAAATCAAAAGTAATATTAAACCATCTAAGACATCAGTAAGTCAACATAACCATCACACGAGGCCACAAGAATCAACACAAGGTCAGCATATCAATCACGTATAATCAACCCATCAGCATTACAATATCAATCATCAAGCCACGACACTATTGGTAGGTTCACCACTCGAGGTCCAAGTAGGGACCTGACTCATAAAGATGGCTAGCTTGACGTCTGAGTCATGTCAGTCTCAGGAAATGAGCCATGCTCAACGTCCGAGACTAACCAACCAATAGCCATAACCACAACATACATCACAAATCATCACATCAATCCACACAATCAATCCATATCCAACATCACCATAGAATTCACATATAGTCAACTCAACGTCATCACAATACTCATATACAATCATACCAGATCCAAATCATCCTCGAAGCACAAGCATAATCTCAACCATCATATCACAAGTGCACTATCCGTAGGCCATCACATAATCACTCACACGGGATTCGGAGCCTCCGACTTGACGTCTGAGTTGTCAACACAATACTAGTCTCAGGATTCGGAGCCCCCAACTCGACGTCCGAGACTAGTCAATCACAAGCATCATAACACATAATCGACCCAAGTCGAAGTCACAATCATCACCACAGTTCACATCACCAATACCAAGAAACACATACTCATTACACATCTCAATACTACAGATGAAATCCATCATCAAATCCTCAGGCCTAAGCCCAAAACCAAGTTTTATACAAAGTCTCGTAAAACGTGCATAAATAGCTTTTTTCAGGAAAATCATCCCATAATCAAAACGATTCCACATCATAGACATTTCCATCACACATATCGAGAAAACATTATTTAATCACATTTTTCCCAAATCCACGATTAAAAGAAATTCGGAATCAAAATCTCACGAAACCTCGTAAAACGTACCATTGAAATACTTTCAAAAAACCATCCAAAATCATATAAAAATCGCCAATAATACAACATCAATATCTCATGTCATAAACCACATTCAATCCCAAAATCACAATCGAAATGGAGTCCAAAAACGTAATTTACGAGAAATCTCGTAAAATGCACAATACAATAATAATTAAATATAAAATCGCTAAAATTCCATATCAAATGTAACGACCCGTCCCGAATTCCGGGATTAGTTTAGTGACTAATCTCGATTAGTGAGGTTGAACAGTGGTTAGTAGGGCGGAATCGGACAATTTGTGCAAAATGACCGTTTTGCCCCTAGTCGTGGGCAAAATGTTGACTTTTTGATCAGGCGGTCAAATGGACTTTGACCGATGACCGTGACGTAGTTCGGGACGTCACGAGTTCATAGACAGGTGGCACGTTCGATTCCGACTTTCGTAGAGAAAGTTATGGTGTTCAGAAGTTGAAGGGCATTTTGGTAATTTGGCATACTAGGGGCCAAATGTTGACTTTTTGACTGGGAGGTCCGATGGGCGAGGGCCAAGGACCGTTACGTAGGTATCGTCGATACGAATCCAATGACAGGCGGCATGCCGAAATCGGAGATTCGACGACAACGTTATGGTCAAGGAAACGAACTAACGAACCGAGGCTCGGATTAAAATAATAATATAATAATGAATAGTGACCGTTGACTGTGCACATCCGGATGAGTGACAAGTGTCACCCATCCCCTGAATTCTGATCCTTGTTTCCCTCCAAACATCATCATTACTACATCATCATCATCTAATCCACCATTTCCCCTAATTTTCTCCCCTTTGTCTTCAAACCGTGCACAAATATTGGGGGAATCAGATTGGGGAGATTTGGCTCCCTTCTTCTGCTGTTCTTGAGAGAAAATGAGAGACTAAGATGAGGGAATTAACGGGGAAACACGAGGGGTTGTGAGAGTGTTGAATTTGGGATTTTGGATTTCGGGAAAATTGGGGGGAAAATTCGAATTGGAGGAATTAGGTCGTGAGGATCGCAATTGAGCTTACCTTCAGCTTCCTGGGAGTGCCACGATCATAATTGTCGAAGAAACGAGAAGAATTGGCAACGTTTTGGCTCTGATCACACTTGGTGACAGAGGAGGAAATTTGAGTTTGAGTCGTGAAGTTGGAGGCTTCGATGGACGAAATTGAGGTGGGGAAACTGCTTCTCATGATCCCATGATGCTTCTGGGTTCGTCAATGGAAGGAAAACGGTTGTGGTTGACAGAACTCCATTGTTGAACAGTGACGGTGCTCGAGCTTGAGTCGTGACGATTGGGCACAGGTTTGATGCAATTGATGTGGGGGAATTGTTCCTTAGGGTCCGTTGATGCTTCTGGGATCATCAATTGGATGAAACCTGCAGCCATTGAAGGGATTCCATGAATGAACAGTGTTCGGAGTGTTCTTGGTGTTCATCATCGAATCGTGGGAATTTGGGTAAGTTATCGTGTAATTGATGTTACAGACCTGTAATTGAACTAAGAACGAAACTAACTGATTGATCAATTGAAGGAATTAGGACCGAATTGATGGACTTTGAACCGGGTTGTATCGCGGGCAAATTGGACCCGTTTACCAGACAAACGGGTTGGGCTGGTGACACTGTAGCAGGCGCGTGGGTTTCACGCGCAGCCACTTACGGCGGCGCGTGATGGCGCGTGGGCACGAATCTCGAGGTGAGGTCAACATGACTTCTGTCCTATTTAATGTAACAGACATTTTGGAATTGGTTTCGTGTCGATCGGACACCGTCTCGATATTGTTTGGGATATCCGAAGGTTTTAAATTAAGTTTAAAAAATAAGTAAAAATTCGGGAAAATTACGGGACTTTGATAGGATGTTAATGTTGAGGTTAGTGACCCTCTAATGTGATTTGGACAGGATTGGGAGTCCCGGTGATAGTGGTGTGGCCCGGGAGGGCCGGTGGCACACGTATCGAGGCATACCGTTAAAACGGTCTGTGAGTGGACTTTGGTTTTATAAATCCTATGCATGCTTAAATGTGTTATATGGTTTATATACATGATTTCTATGATGGTATTTGTGAGCATTGATTTCGGGTATGTTGCACGTATTTCGAGGTGTTTTCTGTATTTCACGTATATCGGGATTAACGGTTTATTTGTGGTTTTGCGTGCTTGTGGTTAAATAAATAATATGATAAAACGGTTTTTATATTGGAAAGATGAATTCGGGCTTGAGGCCCACTTGTTTTGGAAATCTCGGACTTGGAGTCCATTTGAGTACGTAATCGGGTTGCGGGCCCAGTTGGTTTATAAATCGGGCCGTGGGCCCAGTGGTTCATAAAGTCGAGCATGGGGCCCAGTTGGATTAAAATGATGATTTCGGGTCAAGGGCCCTATATTTAATAAATGTGGTTTCGGGTCAGGGACCCTAAATGGAAATGTGTTGTTTTATGGAAAATTCGGGCAGGGCCCATTGTGATGTTGTGAAATGAGTTAATAAAACTGTTTTTCCATATACCATCTGTACACATGGATATATGATGGTCTCCTCCAGATGTCTGGGACACTGGGGAAGTCACGGTGCATTGCCTGTGAAGGGTCACCATACGGAGCAGCCGGACCGTATGATGACTCAGGAGCAGAATTGCTATAATTGACGTCTGGGACGTCAGACATCAGGGATGTCAGATATATGGACCCGGAGAGACCCCGGGCAGCACGCGTAGCTTATGAAACCGTGAGATATGACGTCAGGGACGTCTAGCATCAGGAATGCTGGTGATGGTAATGGTAAAATACGAATTAATGAAATGGCTTTCCGGGTGGATTTATGATTGTGTGATTTTAATGAATTAATGTTCATTTATGGTCGTGGGTGGTGACCCACATGGTTGTTTATGTATAGTTATGGTATTTCACAGTTTTGGGCTGAGTTCCCACACTTGGTTTTTGGTTAACGGTTTTTAGGGCTAAGGCCCTGATGGCTCGGTTGAGCAAAGGTTTTGGTTACTGGTTTTCGTGGCATGCATACGTTTTTATTGGAGGGCATAAATGTCTTATAAATGTATTTGATGAACTTATTGGTTTTTGTCCACTCACAGCTTTTGGTTTTAATGCCCTTCAGGTTGATTACGGATGCGACTGCAGCAGAGACTGGGACATTGCACACCTCCTCCATCGATCCTTGCGCACTCTGGATGCCCCGTTGGGCAGTGGCTCTTGGTTATCCCTTGTCTGACACCCCTTGTTGGACAGGAGCAGGGCAAATTCCACGGTAATCCCGGGGGGATTGGGATGGGTCCTGTCAACTTGGTATCAGAGCATGGTTGCTCTATTTGTGCGCGCAGGTCGAGGGTGTGATGTCTCTTTGGGCTGCAATTCGTTATCAACCTGATAGATAGTTTTTGGGTTTGGATAGTGGATGGAGTGTGATTGGCCCGATATGCCGTGCATTAATGTGATTCGACCCAGGTGGGGTTGATTGTGATGAACTGGTATTGTGGGACCGTCGGTTCGGTCATGTGATATTGGATTGTTGTGCTGCTAGGTGCAGCCAGGTTCGGGGAACCTCATGTGAGTAATGGTTTAAAAATGTGAACCCTTGTGGTGGTTTCTAGTGTGAGGGATGTTGGTTCATCGGAGTTGGCCGATGACCTAGTGGTGGAACCCACGTTGATGGGATGGTAGGATTGGATTTGATGTCTATTCGATGTTTAGACCGCGGGGTCGGTCAGGTTGTGAGTTTTATATTACGGAAAGCTGTTTGGTTCGGTTGAACCATAGGGTGTGATTGTGGAACCCTAGTATTTAAAAGGTAAACCTTAATTGTGGCTAGTGGATGAGAACTTGTGCTGCGACGAGCGGCTGAGGTCATGGATGACCATGTGGATGGCTCTGGTGAGTCTCGTCAGAACTATGGGATTCGATCTACGGATACGGTTCTGAGATAAATTATGGAATCCCGTGTTGGATCGGGTATTGGTGTGATGTGTGGATGCGGATCTCGATAGCAATGACAGTTAGTCGGAAGTCATATGGAGATGACTGGCTATCGAGGGTAATTGGTGTGGTTATAATACTTGGGGATCAGGGGACGTTCAGGGAACGTTCATTTTCCTGATGTGGATTGTCAGTATAGTGGTACCCATAGTCATGAGGTACGGGATCGTCGTTCGGTATGAACGGAGATCCAGGGTTGTCGTATTTGCACACGGTGTGCAGGTATGGATGTTTGTGGGTTGGTACTTTTGTGCTGATGCTAGTATGGATGCCTGTGTGCTGATACTAGTGTTGTTGATAGTGTGTTGGTGCTGGTACTAGCGCTGGTGCTAGTGTCAGTGATGGTGTTGACGATGAGCCACAAGTTGGGGTGTGACTCCGTCATGATAAACATATGTTCGGTCTTTGAGATTCGGTAGTGGTTGAGTGATGGACTGGATGGGATCCAGTTAAGATTGTGCTGTGTTGGGATAAGTCCCAATGGTGGTGAGATAACCAGTAAGGAGTGGATTAAAAAGGGTATAATTGAGAACTTGGGAAACCGAGTGTTGAACCTGTAAAGGTCGGGATGTGCGAACGGGACAATAACGGATTGATTGTGGACACGGGGTTGTCCAAGTGAATTGAGGAGGTAGGAAGTCTAGTGGTTAGACTTGACGTCTTGTTGGGAGCATGTCTGTTTCCAACATGGTTGGAACCTTAGATTCGAGAAGCGTTGTGATTGGGGAACGAGAGTGGTGTTCGTTCTTGGTGATTGGTATTCCGAAGTCATTGGGCTTGACTTCTTGTTTTCTGCCCTGGCAGACATTGACTGTAGTTACCAGTACGTTGAGCGTGTATTGGTTGGTGGGCCCATGTGTGTTGTGGGGTCATCAGGGGGAGTTGCGTATTCACTATTAGGTAAACGAGATTTCCCATTTTCTGCTTGGTGGCAGACAATGTTGTGGTGTCACATGGCATGGTGAGTGCAGTGAGTTTTGTTGCATCCACGTAGGATGAGTTTTGACGTCATCATTTTGGATCATCCTTGGTTTTTCCTAGGTGGAATGACAAGGATCGATACGAATTTGGGGTGTGTGAGTCGTAAATGACGGGGTTGAACTTCTTTTCGAAGTGGGGCCCGTATGGTATTCTACTCGGGTGAGTAGGTTTTCAAGGTAGTTGAATTTTGTCAATCTTAGACGTGTGGAGGTTGGATTGGCTTCCCTATGAAGTCAATCAAGTGTATTGAACGGGTAACCGATAGGTTTGGTTTTGGTGTGTCTTGGTAAATGTGAATGAGATTTCGGGATTTGGAATCGAATTTCTGGGTGACGATTCAGGATTCGATTTTGGAACTTGAAAGTATATTTCCGGATTTGGGTACGGAATGATTATTCCAAATGCTAGCTTACGGAATAATGATTTCGGATTCGGATTTGGATATAAATTAAAATTTGATGTCTGGGCTTGGATCCGGGATTTCTTACGAAATTGCGGATCCGGATTCGGAATTGTAACTAAGTTATGGGTGGAGTTTCGTTTTGTCTCATGCCGGATTGGGCAAACGCACTCCATTATTGGAACGCGTTCGGCTATGACCTAGGTGGTTGTAGTCTGGTCATTAGATAGATGTGTGTACTTCGTACATGGTTCGAGGTACAATACCTTGTAGACTTGTGATGTCTAGTTACAGTATACGGGATATACCTGAGGTGTGTCGGTGAGCGTGTTGGTAGTCGGATTGGTTCCGATACCACTGGATTAGTTGTGGGCCGGACATTACTATGCAATGGGTCATGGTATTTCCGATGTGTTTAATTACACACAGATCGTGTGAAAGGTCGGTAAATGTTTATTTAAGCCAAGTACGTTGGTGGCATGTGTAGCCACGGGTGGGTCTAGTGTCAGTTTTCGACTGACAACAACTGTGTGGTGACAGTTGTCAGGATGTGTCAACATAGATTGTGGAGTGGGGTCAGCTGACTCCTAGTGGGAGTGGGAAAGGAACCGTCGAGTTGTTGCGTCAACGAGAGGGTAGCTTGGACAAGTGGTGTCAAATTCGAAACAAGTAGTTTCAGTCATTCGACGGGGTCGAATGTAGTCGTTGCGTTTTGAGTACTAGTGGTACGTTTGGGTGTAGACAAGTTTTGTCTAAGTAGTTGGTGTACGGGTGTACACGTGTTGCGTGGTCGATTCCACTTTCCGCGGGGTGTTTGTGGAATCAGGATAGTCGAGTTTCGAGAGCGAAACTTATTAAGGAGGGAAGTACGTTGAGATTAGATCGGTTGGAATTTCGAGGACGAAATTTATTAAGGAGGGCAGATTGTAACGACCCGTCCCGAATTCAGGGATTAGTTTAGTGACTAATCTCGATTAGTGAGGTTGAACGGTGGTTAGTAGGGCGGAATCGGACAATTTGTGCAAAATGACCTTTTTGCCCCTGGTCATGGGCAAAATGTTGACTTTTTGATCGGGCGGTCAAATGGACTTTGACCGATGACCGTGACGTAGTTCGGGACGTCACGAGTTCATAGACAGGTGGCACGTTCGATTCCGACATTCGTACAGAAAGTTATGGTGTTCAGAAGTTGAGGGGCATTTTGGTAATTTGGCATACTAGGGGCCAAATGTTGACTTTTTGACCGGGAGGTCCGATGGGCGAGGGCCAAGGACCGTTACGTTGGTATCGTCGATACGAATCCAATGACAGGCGGCATGCCGAAATCGGAGATTCGACGACAACGTTATGGTCAAGGAAACGAACTAACGAACCGAGGCTCGGATTAAAATAATAATATAATAATGAATAGTGACCGTTGACTGTGCACATCCGGATGAGTGACAAGTGTCACCCATCCCCTGAATTCTGATCCTTGTTTCCCTCCAAACATCATCATTACTACATCATCATCATCTAATCCACCATTTCCCCTAATTTTCTCCCCTTTGTCTTCAAACCGTGCACAAATATTGGGGGAATCAGATTGGGAAGATTTGGCTCCCTTCTTCTGCTGTTCTTGAGAAAAAATGAGAGACTAAGATGAGGGAATTAACGGGGAAACACGAGGGGTTGTGAGAGTGTTGAATTTGGGATTTTGGATTTCGGGAAAATTGGGGGGAAAATTCGAATTGGAGGAATTAGGTCGTGAGGATCGCAATTGAGCTTACCTTCAGCTTCCTGGGAGTGCCACGATCATAATTGTCGAAGAAACAAGAAGAATTGGCAACGTTTTGGCTCTGATCACACTTGGTGATAGAGGAGGAAATTCGAGTTTGAGTCGTGAAGTTGGAGGCTTCGATGGACGAAATTGAGGTGGGGAAACTGCTTCTCATGATCCCACGATGCTTCTGGGTTCGTCAATTGAAGGAAAACGGTTGTGGTTGACAGAACTCCATTGTTGAACAGTGACGGTGCTCGAGCTTGAGTCGTGACGATTGGGCACAGGTTTGATGCAATTGATGTGGGGGAATTGTTCCTTAGGGTCCGTTGATGCTTCTCGGATCATCAATTGGAAGAAACCTGCAGCCATTGAAGGGATTCCATGAATGAACAGTGTTCGGAGTGTTCTTGGTGTTCATCATCGAATCGTGGGAATTTGGGTAAGTTATCGTGTAATTGATGTTACAGACCTGTAATTGAACTAAGAACGAAACTAACTGATTGATCAATTGAAGGAATTAGGACCGAATTGATGGACTTTGAACCGGGTTGTATCGCGGGCAAATTGGACCCGTTTACCAGACAAACGGGTTGGGCTGGTGACACTGTAGCAGGCGCGTGGGTTTCACGCGCAGCCACTCACGACGGCGCGTGACGGCGCGTGGGCACGAATCTCGAGGTGAGGTCAACATGACTTCTGTCCTATTTAATGTAACGGACATTTTGGAATTGGTTTCGTGTCGATCGAACACCGTCTCGATATTGTTCGGGATATCCGAAGGTTTTAAATTAAGTTTAAAAAATAAGTAAAAATTCGGGAAAATTACGGGACTTTGATAGGATGTTAATGTTGAGGTTAGTGACCCTCTAATGTGATTTGGACAGGATTGGGAGTCCCGGTGATAGTGGTGTGGCCCGGGAGGGCCGGTGGCACGCGTATCGAGGCATACCGTTAAAACGGTCTGTGAGTGGACTTTGGTTTTATAAATCCTATGCATGCTTAAATGTGTTATATGGTTTATATACATGATTTCTATGATGGTATTTGTGAGCATTGATTTCGGGTATGTTGCACGTATTTCGAGGTGTTTTCTGTATTTCACGTATATCGGGATTAACGGTTTATTTGTGGTTTTACGTGCTTGTGGTTAAATAAATAATATGATAAAACGGTTTTTATATTGGAAAGATGAATTCGGGCTTGAGGCCCACTTGTTTTGGAAATCTCGGACTTGGAGTCCATTTGAGTACGTAATCGGGCTACGGGCCCAGTTGGTTTATAAATCGGGTCGTGGGCCCAGTGGTTCATAAAGTCGGGCATGGGGCCCAGTTGGATTAAAATGATGATTTCGGGTCAGGGGCCCTATATTTAATAAATGTGGTTTCGGGTCAGGGACCCTAAATGGAAATGTGTTGTTTTATGGAAAATTCGGGCAGGGCCCATTGTGATGTTGTGAAATGAGTTAATAAAACTGTTTTTCCATATACCATCTGTACACATGGATATATGATGGTCTCCTCCAGATGTCTGGGACACTGGGGAAGTCACGGTGCATTGCCTGTGAAGGGTCACCATACGGAGCAGCCGGACCGTATGATGACTCAGGAGCAGAATTGCTATGATTTACGTCTGGGATGTCAGACATCAGGGATGTCAGATATATGGACCCGGAGAGACCCCGAGCAGCACGCGTAGCTTATGAAACCGTGAGATATGACGTCAGGGACGTCTAGCATCAGGAATGCTGGTGATGGTAATGGTAAAATACGAATTAATGAAATGGCTTTCCGGGTGGATTTATGATTGTGTGATTTTAATGTATTAATGTTCATTTATGGTCGTGGGTGGTGACCCACATGGTTGTTTATGTATAGTTATGGTATTTCACAGTTTTGGGCTGAGTTCCCACACTTGGTTTTTGGTTAACGGTTTTTAGGGCTAAGGCCCTGATGGCTCGGTTGAGCAAACATTTTGGTTACTGGTTTTCGTGGCTTGCATACGTTTTTATTGGAGGGCATAAATGTCTTATAAATGTATTTGATGAACTTATTGGTTTTTGTCCACTCACAGCTTTTGGTTTTAATGCCCTTCAGGTTGATTACGGATGCGAATGCAGCAGAGACTGGGACATTGCACACCTCATCCATCGATCCTTGCGCACTCTGGATGCCCCGTTGGGCAGTGGCTCTTGGTTATCCCTTGTCTGACACCCCTTGTTGGACGGGAGCAGGGCACATTCCACGGTAATCCCGGGGGGATTGGGATGGGTCCTGTCATCAAATCCCAATCAATCCAATATCATAAAAATCACACAAAAACACGTTTAAATCATGTAAGTATGCATGCATAATAGTTTAGGGGAAATAAAGTCCACTCACACACCATCCGCATAACCGAATCCTTCTTTGCACACATTTTCGTAACTTTTAGGGATCTTAGAACTTTTCATAAATCACATCTAAGGATCATTAACCATCTCCAATATGTTCTATTTTAATCCCACAGGTTTTTGAGATTTTTAAACAAATTAAATTGAATCCTAAACTTTCAAATAGTCAAAATTGTCCCGAGACAACTTCTGATCGCCTCAAAAATCGTACTGTTGGATTCGTAACATCAAATATATTAAAACTCATGTTGACAACACCTCGAAAATCTCCCACACGCGCCACTTGAAGTGGCTGCGCTTGGGAGCCACGTGCTTATTATTCATCGTCTTCTCTCTCGCGCCAGACCCGGTACCTGCAAACCGGGTCGTGTGACTCGCGAGTTGACCCAACTTGAAATTACACTATTTACATCCCTTTTCACGTTTTAATAGTCTAAAGATAGGTACTTGAGCTCATGAATTGATCGTTGGATTCAAAAACAAGTTTCCTTACCCCACAATCACTACTCGAGCTTCAAGCTCCACGACCATGGCGCATATGAGTTGCCTAGTGACTTTTCCACGTCTAAAACCCATCGTACAAACTCCAGAAGGTATTGAAACAAGTAATTCTAAGTTTCATGGTCCAAAACCAAAAACCCGAAGAGTACCTCACGGATCCAGGTTTCATGCTCAGTGTTTTCTTCCTCTTTCCTCACAGTATTTATGCAGTTTTTCTCCTCTAATTCATCTTCTCTCATCACTGGTTGTTTCTCTTCACTTTCTTGGCTTCAACTCCCTCATCTCCTCCACGGTTCACCATTTTTCATGCTTTCGGTGCACACCCACCGAACCCAACATAAAACCATTTTTTCTCATTTTCCTCTATGTCTCAAGTATATATATATATATATATATATAAGCATAGAGGTAGGTGATAGGATCCAACCCGAAAGACACTGTATACAACAGACCTGGGTTATGTTTCTGTCTGACAAGTAACCTAAAATACCAAAAGTACCCGCGAAATCCTGTTAGACAAGAGATACTTGTATACTCGTGAGTTTATACCTCCGCTTTGAAAGTAGCCTCGATTTTCGTGCAACGAGTCTAGAGGGTTTCAAAATCAGGGAAAATGTGTGAGTGAATGAAAAATAAAGGTTTGAAAACATAGTTCAAGAATATACAAATTTCCCTTTATTTTATAAAACTATGCATGCATCAAATTTACCAGAAAGACACAATCTTAAAATACGTGCAACAATACGAAAATCCAAAAATTTAGAAAACATGTCCAATATAAACTTATATCAAGTACCAACACACATACGTTCAAGACAAAGCATAAGCACAATAACATAGAGAATCAACCAATGCATAACCATATCAATCACACACATAACCAACCACACTGTACCAATTGATCATACCGAACCAACCCATCATGTCAACTGACCCATCCTTGATGTCTGCAAGCTGAATCATTATATCAAATATGTACTACTGGTAGGCTAATATCACTTGGGAAAAATAGAGCCCTGCTCTGGACGTCCGAGTGCCCAGGAAATTAGAACCCAGCTCTGGACGTCTGGGTGTGGGCTGATCTTAGGAAAAAAGAGCCCGGCTCTAGACGTCTGAATACTAGTCCGTCTCAAAGAAATAGAGCCCATCTTTGGACGTTTGAGAACAACCAATCTATGCTCGAGTAGGGTCACACATATCCAGAATCCATAACCATACATCATACCAGTCTTAAGATCGAGAGCCCCCGACTTGACGTCCAAGACTACTACCTAGCAGGCACCAACACATATATACTCAGTAGTCACATAACTATAGCACATACTCATTCCACACTCAGAACCATGTTTAGAAACCAAAACTAAACCTCAAAATCCAGGCCTAAGCCCAAATCATATGAAAATCTTGTAAAACGAGCCATTAAAATATTCCATAAAATCATATAAAATCTCAATCTATCAAACACCACCAAAATCATATACGAAATTCAAATCGAGTATAAAACCACTTTCCAAAACTCAAAAGTAAAAAAGAACACAATACGACAGGTTCCTCGTAAAACGTGCACAGTTGCAATAAGACAAGTTCTTCAGACAGTCAAAACTGCCCCGAGACGATATCTGATTACCTCAAATATACCATTAGACTCGTAACATCAAAAACTTAAAGTTTCATGTCGGTCCCTTTTCGAGATGATGTGACACACGCCACCAGAAGTGGCTGCGCGTGGGCCTCACGCAAGGCCACTATTCTTGATCCCTAACCTCGAGCGGACCCGATTCTTTGCAAATAGGATCGCCCAACCCACGAGTTCAACCTGCTTCAAATTCCGCCAATTCTTAACCTTTTCTCATGTTCTAACTGTCTGATCGACTCTACTAGCTGCTCGGAAGAGATCTATTGTAAGAAAATGGCAAGAACTTACTTCGAAGAACAGACCCAAATCCCAGAACTTTGGACAAACTTCCACCTTCATCCCATCATGTTTCCTTCGTCCAACTGCCTGGTTTTTAGGCCCAACTCGATCCTAGGGCTCCTAGAACGACGTTAGGACACTTATTGTCTAGTGATCAGACCTCAGACAGAAGTTCAATATTATGAACTCTTTGAGGGAGTTTCGGGTTCATAATTACTAGGGGTTTTCCATCCTCAAAACATCATCATAATGTCACCTTTCTCCCTCAGAATCTCCTTTCCTCAATCTTGCATTCATTTTTGGTGTCTTCCTCCTCCCTCAACTCAAGCTTTCTCCCTTTCGGCCATACCATTCATGGTGTTCGGCCTATAACCACCTAAAACCATCAACTAGCATACCCCTATCTATAAGTAGAAACATATGTTGATGGAGGGAGGGAAAATATCACCCCTTTCTAGATCCTTGACACATGGCTGCATCTAATAGGTCATTGATGCAAAATGACCACCTTCAAGCATAAATTACCAAAATGCCCTGAGGGTTTTTTTACCCTATCGAAAATATTCGACTTCCAATTTTATCATGCCTTGTGTCTACGAACTCATGATCCTAATACCTTAGTAACAGTCTTTTCGGAATCCGCAAATGATGTCCTAATAAAAAAGTCAACACTTTGACTTTTCCAAGGGCAAAACCTTCTTTTTACCCAATTTGACAGATTTGCTTTTCCTCGAGGATCCAGGTTGTTACAGTAGATCTGTGGGAAGAAAACATTTAGAACTTTCTAGCGTACTCTAGACCTTTACAAAATGAACAAAAACCCTTGGTGGCAAAATTACCATTTTGCCCTTCACCACTTTTGACCCATAACTACTTCACCTAATCTCCTATTCAAGCATGCTACTTGTCCATGAACTCAAAATCTCGAGACCTTCATAATGGAGTTCTCAGAATTCTCAAAAGATGCCACGGACGAAAAGTCAATATTTTGACTTGTAGGGAGAAATGGTCAATTTCATCCGACTTTCTTAATTTTACCGTCATGGAAAGTTTGGGACGTTACACAAGTTGAGTTTGGGAAGTCCTTTGGAAGTTTTTCATGAACTTTTATATAGGTCTCGAACTTATGAGTTTGTAGATAGGCGGCACACGAAAATCAGAGTTCTGATACAGAAGTTACGGGTCTAGAAACCTCAAGCGCATTTTAGTAATTTTTAGGAGATTAGATATATTTAGGTTCCTTCTTCCCTTTTTTTGGAACCCTTATGGGAGGATGACAATGCCCAAACTACGCATCAAATTAAACACGTAATTCGAGTATTATGCAATTTAAACCCTTTTTGTGTAGATGTAGTATCGGTAAATAGGGATCGTTCTTTAACCGGAGAAATTAGGGAATATTAATAATATGTTAGTGGGAAAGAATAATGAATAAAAGAATAATAAATAAATTAATGAATTAAAGAATTAAATAATCAAAGAATTAAATAATCAAAGAATCAATAAATTAAAGAGTAAAGGAATAAGAGAATAAAAAATTAATGAATTAAAGAATTAAATAATCAAAGAATTAAATAATCAAAGAATCAATAAATTAAAGAGTAAAGGAATAAGAGAATAAAGAATTAATGAATTAAATAATTAAATAATAAAAGAATTAAATGAGGAGTTTTGGGGGAATGTAATCATACAAATACAAGTAGAAACAAATATAAACTAATCCTACTTCTACTCTAACTTATGTACAAGTGGACTTCCTTTTGACACAAACTTTACCAACACACTAACAATTGCATAAATTTGAATTAATCTCGAAATCATACCTTCACAAACTCATATCTCTTCATACATTATTCATATTATAAATGTACCGAACAACGGATTTTTACTTATAATGCGATTACCTTAAGTTTGTGATTTAATGCGCCGAACAGCAGTCATACATTAAATCTCTTCAACTCTACTCTAAATGTCCCGAACAGCGGATCAACATTTATTTTCGAAATGAAGGTTAAGCTTTAAAATGTAAGAAGTAAATGATTTTTAGAAAGTAAAACACATGGAGATTGTATTGTATTCAATTTTTACAAAAGATAGGAAGGAAAAACCAATACATATATTGCATTATAATTAGAACCAATAACAAATAAAAGAGTTTAAGAGGATGGAGAGCAAATGTTACACTTTTCAGAATGGATGAGAACAATGGATTGTTTTTCACAAGGAACACCGAACAGCGGTTGAAACCTTATGAAGATGGAAAAGATTAAACAAGGAAATTCAGACTTGAACTCTCAAAATTTGTATTGGAAATATTTTGCCAAAGTTTCTCCTAATAAAGGCTCAATTGTGTGCCTCTTGGAAGTGTTCTCAACAAGTGAAATGAACCCCTATTTACAGGGAGAAAAATCAAATTACACTCTAAAAATAAATAAAAACAAATAAAAATTACAATAAAAATATTCAAAAGTGAAATGATGAGATTGGGTGGTTTTTGGGGAAAAGATGTTAAAAAAACAAAAGAAATATTCAATAGTGCTGCTGGTTGGGACTTGTCAGAAACCAGCTGAAAAAGGGGAGAATATTCGGCCGGTACGCGCTGGAAAGGAGGAGAGTGACCGGTAGGAGTGCGCTGGAATGCAGAGGGTGTCGTCGGTAGGCACGCGCCGAGGTACTGGAGGCGAGTTCGGCAGGCGCGCACGGAAGCCATGAACTGTCAATCGGTGGAGGGTTGCTAGCACGCGACTGGGCTGGAATCTTCAGTGGATTGGGCTGTCAACTGGGCCGGGATGTATTTGGGCTGTTGGGTTTGTAATTTAAAATGGATTTGGGCTGCATAAAGAAAATGAAAATTAATTAATTTATAACTTAATTAATATTTCCACCGAATTTCGATCATAATTTCTTCGTTATAATTCCGATCGAGACGATTTTTTTACCAAAATGCTCCAAATTACAAACTTTATTTATTTAAACCAAAAAAAACAAAAAAAATTATTTTATCTAATTATTTATTATTTTAATATTAAAAGTCAAGTATAAAGGTTATAAAATAATGCTTAATTAACGACCTATCAGAGGATTACTATCCATTTCCACCGTGCGATTAAGACCGCAAGCCATACCATCATCGAACTATGCCTTAGATGTTTCGACTAAATATGAGGGCATGAATCGATTCTTGTAGCTTTGCAAGTTGATTGGTGGTAGATTTGAGGTGGAGGACTCACCGTGGATGACAGGACCCGTCCCAATATTCTTGGGGACCACCCTGGGACGTGCCCTGCTCCCGTCTAACAATAAACTCAAAAACCATAAATGCCCTCAAGGGATTCATAATACACTTATAGAGTTTTTAAACACACCATTGTTAGACCAGGGATACGAGCATAATGTCAGTACATATAAAAATATAATACACAACAACCTACCCCGAAGGGTGATCAGGTGCGCTGTAGTACAATCTATGCCTCTGCCTCGGAGTCAGTCTCTACCTTAGAATCCTGACCTGGAGAGTCAATAAAACAGTAAAAATGTGAGTGGAACAAAAATCAATAAGTTATAAACTCATTTCTTAAACAACAGTAATATTTAGACCCTCCGTTTTATAAACATGCATGCATATAATTCTAAACATATGGAAGTAAATCAAATCATATAAGAACGTAACCACCTGAACACACACATACATGAGTAACACACAATATAACCGATCCTCAGACATTCGCGATGTCCAGAACCAATACTAGTCACGATCTATAATGCTATGCGTGCAACTCGGGGTCTCATCTCCTAGTACTCTCCATGATCAACTCAACGATGTATGGAGTGATATCTACATGGGGTGCCTGCCCTAGATCTACCACGTCCCGGACGATATCATAATACCGCACTCATGAGTCTAAGCCTCTCCTCGAAGTCACTCATCCTAGGCAATGCACCTTAACTACTTCAGGATCCTCGACATCTGGAGGAGACTCAATAATGTATACAAGATGGTATATGTGGAAACATGCATCAGGTTCTTTCAACACTATTTAAAATCATTTATAAAACCCAATTTCTCAAACCCGATCATGCCAGATAACTATTCAAATCGATATGAAAACCATCTTTCCTTCAAACCTCCCTTGACTCCAAAATCCGGGTCAAACGATATCCAAACGGGTCTCAATCCAAAACTGCATTTTCATGCAAATCCGTAAAATAGTCCATGGCTGATGATTTAAGTTTCCAAATACCATGATATAAAATAATTTAACTTAAATCATATAACAAAACATGTAAAACAATTATGCATGCATTTCAGTTATAAAACAAATGGTCTACTCACACTCAGTCCATGCTGTGCGCTCAATCTCAGCGTCGTACCTATCACTGAGCTAGTGTAACGACCCGGAAATTCGAAAAAGGAAAAAATTGGAAAATTCGAAGGAAATGACGATTTTTCCCTTGGTTGTAAGGGCATAAAGTTGACTTTTTGATTGGAACCTTGTTTGGACTTTTTGTAAGTACCATTGGCTAGGTCTCGAGATGCTGAATCCGTAGACAGGCAGCATGCGTCAATCGGAGTTCGGACGTAAAAGTTATGGGTCTCGAACGGTGAGGGGTATTTGGGTAATTATCCAAGGAGGGGAAAAAAGGTAATTTTGAGCTGGGCTGTGATGTGTCGGCTGTTTTGGTGAGTCATGCAGGTCTGTGAGTGACACATGTCACTATGCAGACGGTCATTAGTGGCTATGATGAATAGGATTTGTGTATGTGTGTTTAAATTGTAAAACGTGTGTGTGTGTCTTGGAGGAAAAACAGAGACGTCCATATAAACCCATCCAAAACCATAAAATATTCTCTCTGTTTGATCACAATTAAGAAGGGTTGAGAGAAAAGGAGAACTGGAGAGGAATTAAGAGTGATATCGTGAGGAAATAGAGAAGAAAAGGGCAGGAAAAACCTAGAAAACCAGAAAACGTTTAATGGACCTTAGGATCTAACTCGAATTGTTAGACGTTTATGAGTGAAAATGATTGTGAATTTAGCTTCCTGGGATTGAGACGAGTCGAACCCAATGAAACTTGAAGGGAATTGGGGTCGTTTTGGACTAAAACAGAGAAGGGGAAGACTTTAGATTTTCGAGCTTGATTCGAATGGATTAGAGGGATTGACGGATAAAATTGGGGTTGGAATTACACTTAGAGGACTCCTACAAAGCTGCTTGTTGGATCAATTGAAGGAAAACGATGGAGAATGATGAGGTTCGATGAATGCATAATGTATGGCAGTTCTTCAAATAATAAAGTTTGATTCGATTGGATTGAGGTAAGTTATAGTGTAATTGGATTTATAGAACCGTAATTCAATCCATAACAATGCTAAGGGACGGTTCAATTGTTGAAATTGATGCAGAATTGATAGGAATCAAATCGGGTTAGTACGCGGGTCGCAGGATTCGTTTACCAGAGAAACGGGTAGGGACGATGCACTATAGCAGGCGCGTGAGTTTCACGCGCAGCCATTCACAGTGCCGCGTGATGGCATGTGGGCACGATTCTCGAGGTGAGTACAACATGACTTTTGTTCTATGCAATGTAACAAACCTTTTGGCGTTGGTTTCGTGTTAATCGGACACCGTTTCGATATTTCTTTGAGGGTCCGAAGGTTTATGTTACATGTTTAATTAATATTTAATTCTTGAAAAATTATGAGGAATTGATATGATGTTAATTAAGTCATTAGTGACCTTGAGTAATGATTTTGGACAGGATTCGAGATTTTTGGAAAATGTCGAAAATTACAGAAACGCGTGCAGCTCGGAAAGCGAGCAGTTTGGACGGTGTGTGAGTGGACGTTTGTTTTATAAATTGACATGCATGCATAGTTAAATGTTTTACAAGATTTATGGCATGATTTGAATTGCAATGATTTGGTATGATTATTTCTGGATTTAATGATTATTTTAATCAGTGTTTTGGACACGTTTTTCAAGAAACTGTGAAATTACTGTTTTGGGCGAAAGCCCGATATTTGTGATTGGTTTTGACTCGGATTATGAGTTGGGAAATTGATTTAATGGATTTGTAATGTTTTTCCGATATGATTTTACAGATTTACGTGTGTTGGATTATGTAATGATTTTACGGGTTTACGAGAAATGAGAAATGAGATTTGGGCGGTTTTAATGATGATTTTGAAATAATAATTTTGATTGTGTATTGATGTTTGATGCCCCTAGATGGTAATTCTTGGGTAGACTTCGGATGTGTGATTCCCGAAGTGACTCCGGATGTGTAATTCTGGGAGGGACCGGATGTGTAATTCCCGGTGAGGCTGGATGTGTAATTCCCAGCAGGATGACGACTTTGGATGTGTAATTCCCAGAGGATCCTCAGATGTGTAATTCCTGAGTTATATACTTTATTGTATGATAAAATGGTTTTATAAAATGGTTTAAATGACATTTGGGCTTGAGAGCAGGAATTTGATGTTTTCATGTGATTTGGCTGGAAGGCCGATGATGTTTTACATATGTTGATTCTATGCATGCATGGTTTGATAAAATGGAGGGTAAATGATGTATTTTGATAAATGTGTTTTAAATGATATTATTTTTGTCCACTCACACATTTCCTATTTTGATGACCCTTCAGGCCGTGGCACGACGTTCGGGGCTGATCGAGAGGCAGAGGCATGAACAGAAATCAGTGCAGTTATCCCTTGTCTGACAGGGGATGAAGGGTAATTTCGGGACTTCAGCTGACTTGTTAGACGGAAGCAGAACTGGGCAAGATTATCAAAGTCCAGTCGGGACGGGTCCTGTCAGCTAGTCCAAAGTCTCCGGGTCTGTCCAAAACATGTCTAAAGGTCACTAATATGCTATACATGTTCATACACTAAACCCTCACAAAGCATTATACCAAAAACATGTCCGAAAGACGCCTTCCGAGGCTTTAAACCCCCAAAATGACCTATCAAACGATCTCTGATCGACCTGAAACCACCGCCATTGGATTCAGAAAGTCAAGACATTTTGAACATGACCGGTTTCACCTTGAAATTCGATCTCACGGGCCCTCACGCATGAGTCAAAAGTCGGTCAATGATGGTCCTCGCCAGTCAATGGCGGTTAACGCGGTCAACAGCCGTCCACAACGGCGGTCAACGCTGGTTAACGACGGTCCACGGCATCCATGACGGTCAACGCCGGTCAACGGCTGACGTTAGCTTGACATGTCTGACATTTATCAGGTCTGACACGTGCCACATGTCAGCCTCTGATTGGTCCACGTGTTTGACATGTTAGTGCTGACTGTGTCTTACAACTTGCCATATGGCAGCACTTGATTTGCCATGTGAACTGACAGCCGCTCTAGATGATGACGTGGACTGCCACATCATCATCGTCAACCTTGAGACGGGTTGACCTGTTTCTCTATAACAGTCGAACAAACCCGCGACCCGACCCGGTCTTATCTCACTTAATTCCAACCTATTTTTGACCATTTTTCTTCCTACATGTTCGTATTGATCCCAGGAAGGGATCCATGGAATCAAAACTAGCTTAGAAGGTCTAGATTTTACCTTGGAAGCTTGAAGCCTTTCGGGCAAAGTTCTAACTTGGTTTTTGGGCTTTTCCGACCACCTCAGTCGCTGCTTTTGTTCCTACACGTTCGTATTGATTGTACAGCCTCTAGGAACATTTCCCAATTGTCAAAACCGCTCAACATACCCTAGAAATCAAATTCAATTTTTGGATCCCAATTGGGTTTTCGGGTTCTTAAATGGTTCTGGGTTTCCTCCACCGTGCTCAGCTTTTTTTTGTCGTCTCTCAGCCATTCCTTCACTCTCACTCTCTCAGGAAACACAGAAGATGATGGAATGGTGCTTCAGTTAGGTTTGGTGTTTATGTGTGTGTTTCGGGTTGCACAGAGAAGAATGAAGATGAAGATGAAAAAATGGACCCAATTATTTGGGGTCTTGGGCTAATTAGATGAGTGACACTTGTCACTCATCTGTTGGTCCACCAAGATATTTGAACCAATCCAAACCTACCAATAGCCTTCATCATTTGGCTCAGAAGCCCACGGGCTCCGGTAGGCTCGGTGACAAAAAGCCCGATCTGGCTCGTTATGGACTGTGGGTCGGTCCAGCCCACATGTTGATGGGCTGGGCTTGGGCATAGGGTATTCAAACCCGATAGGTCCGAGTCCAATAAGGCCCGGTAATCCTAGTCTGACCCGCCCATGTAAACCCGGTCCATAAGACCAAATATATAAAATAATATAAATTAAGAATTAATACCTAGTCAAATCTTATTACTACTATTTCAGCCTAAACCCAAAACTCCAACCCTAGCTCAATCTAGTTTTTATAGAAGTGCATGTTTTTATATACAGCTCCACATCCCACTGTTTCATGTTTACCGAAAAGGTTACTTGAGTCATTGCAATTTGATATAGGGAATTCATCAAATTCACTCTTTTTGACTCACTTTGATTCTAATACCTTTACTACACCGAGTGACAAGCTCTACAAAGAATCTCTCATGAGCTAGCCCTTCGGGTAACTCTTCATAGAACTTACTACAATTCAAGTAGATTTGTGATTAGTGACCCCCCTTACCATGTCTTGACTTTGTGATCGAAAGGTTAAGTCAATTCTCCAAACCCAATAGGTCCCCTCCTTACCTTGTCTCAATATTCAATAATGATATGTAAGCTCAACTCACACTTTTATAATTAGGTAGGTCGAAGTGGGCTTAGTAGGCCCGATCCATAAAGCTTGTTAAAAGCCCAACACAAACCCAACCCGACAAAGGGCATGAACTTTCATATTTATGATCAAGCCCGCCCGACCTGGTCTGGTATTTTTTAAATTATGAAATAGGCCCGGCCTGGCCCGACCCGGCCCAATGACGAGGGCTACCTACCAGCTGTACAATTCCTCGGTATGCATGAATAGTACCAGATTTATTCCGTGACCCATATCTTTCCCGTCGAACGTCTGATTTTCACGTGCTGCCTGTTTACGGACTCGTGATGTCTCAATCCACGTAACGGGCCTTGGTCAAAATCAAAACAGTGTCCTGGGTCAAAAGTCAACATGTTTCCCTTACTAGGGGCAAAATGTTCATTTCACATAAAATTTCCGAATTTAATTTTAATTAAAGGTCTAGGGCGTTACAGTGGACGGATGTCGATGAAATCATGGAAACTCAAGACTTTTGAGGCATTTTTTGGTGTATTGAGGTAAGGTCACTTACTTTAGACTCCAGCTTTGAAATCCTAGTGAAGAGCAGATGAATCTACATATGTAGTTCATCAAAAATGGTCGACATTTGAAGGAGCTATGGGCTTCATAAAAATGGAGGTTTTTCGGTGAGAAAATCCAGTTTCCAGCAAGCTAGATTGTAGCACCTGTCGTTTTCTCAAGCGAAATACCAATTGATGGAATATTCCATCACCATTAGACGATTCCTTCAATATTGATGGAATACTCTATTTTGGGAATGAAATATTCCATGGTGGAATATTCTCATGCCATTATAATATTCCGTTAGTATGGGTGGAATATGCAAGAAAAATTTGGGAATATTCCCTAATGAAATATAGATTCCGTCAAGATAGAATATGCAAGGCGCGTGGTTGCCATGTGATAAAACATAGGGAGCATGTCAGCCCATAACACGTTTCCCTACCAACCCACGGCACATAGTGGCGCCTGGGGTGGCTACTAGCCTTCTACCAGCCTGCGGTGACAAGACCCACCCCGATTAGCACCCCAATAACCGAGATGAACCCTGCTCCCGTCTGACAACCCAAAATGAAAGACCAAAACGACCTCACGAAAAACCACACATTACATTGCCAGACAAGGGAGAATTTAAAATCCAACAAGAGTCAACCGTTATACAGAGCATAGTAATAAATGAAAAGACAGAAATCCTACTCAGAGTTATTACACGCACAACAGAAAAACTGAAAACACTACGAGACAAACTCCGGGAAAACACTATGCCTCCGACCCTGCCCCAACGTCAACCCCCACGCTAGCTCCACGACCTGGAAGGCAGTTAAAACCAGAAAAGTGTGAGTGGACCAAAAAGAATAAAAGTTTCAAAAACAGTTTCATAACAAAACAGGGTTTGGTCCTCCGTTTTGAAAACATGCATGCATAACCTAATTTCTGAAAACATTTATAAATCACATTATTTTCATCATGGAAACCGCAGCAACATAAACACAGTAGGATAAACGTTATAAAACATTAGCCGTAAAACATAAGATACCAATGTAATCATCCGATCAAACCTGCTGGATCTATCCGAGTCTTTAAACTCAATCCAGGCGCCAATATAATCCAAGTCTTTAAACTCCCGAGTCTTTAAACTCAATCCATGTAACGCCCCGGACGTTCTGGAAATGTAATATTATTAAATATTGAATAAAATGACGTTTTTACCCCTGTGTTTGTGTGGTCAATTTGTTGACTTTTAGATTTGGAGGTCGAACGGACGTCGAGTGATGACCGTGACGTAGTTCGGGATGTCACGAGTTCATAGACAGGTGGCACGTCCGATTCGGACGCTCGGAGTGAAAGTTATGACGTTCGGAAGTTCGGGGGCATTACCGTAATTTGGGCGTTATAAGGGGAAAAAGTTGAATTTTTGTTTGACAATTGATATCCATTTGACTCGAAGACCGTTATGTTCGTCTCGACGCCCCGAGTACAACGACAGGCGGCACGCTTGAAACGGACGTCGGACGACCGAGTTACGGGTCACGGAAGTTGGAGGGCAGTTTGGTAATTTTTACCCTGGGGGCATTTTGGTAATTTCCGCACGGGGTACTGTTCACCACCGTGGAAAACAGAGCAGCGGCCGTGGGTTTGTGCGATCAATTGTTTATGGCTTTAGTGGATTGTTCAGATGTTTGTTTATGTGAATTGAGGTAGTGGGAGCATGACTGAGTGGAGTGAGCAGGTTGCAGGCACGGGATTGAGTTTAATATGGCCATGGTTTTTGTGTTTGTGGGAAGCAGGTTTCAGAGAACCCCAGCTGGTCTCCCACGGGTGCTGGCCGTTTGAATCGAATGTCTGAGTAAGAGAGTGAGGGGGGATTCGGTTGGGTCATTTGGGCATCATTGTGAGGGCTGAGGTTGAGAGAGACGTGAGAAAACAGTTTCGGGTTTTCAGGGGGGAAACTCAGAGTTCAAATTCTACGGGCTTCGAGGCGAAACTAATCACTTAGGGAGTCTTCTGGGAGTGTTAGGATCACGATGGTGCTGGAGTTGTTGAGTTTGGAGCCGTGTTGCCCGGGAACCCAAGTTCCAGCTTGAAGGAAAAACCAGTGGAGGGAAAAATGGAAGATCAAATTGTGGGGACTTGCGAGCTAAACTAGGGGTCATTCTAGTCTTCTGGGAGCAAGAGGAAACCGACCACGTCAAATTCGAAGGACGACATCCACGAATTGGCCAGGAACGGAGTGCCCTGGTTCTGAGTATTTTCGAGCTTGAGGACGACGACTTCCAGGTAACGGCGAGACCAATTGACGGTACCATTGTGTTCGTATGAATCCCCTTAACCTACTGGTGAAGTTAATTTGAGATTGGGGTTAGTTTGGGTGAGTTCCAGAATGTCGATTTGTTCGACTGTTCGAGTTTGAGTTGGGTCGTTTGGGTACTAGTCGAGGTTAACCTTCATTACAGACCTAAAATTAAAGGATTAGGGAAGATAATAGGATCAAAAACGAGAGGAATTGATTGAGAATTGGGCTTGAACTGGTCGGGTTGAGTCGCGGGTATTAGACCCGTTTATCAGTTGATTCGGGTAAGGACGAAGGTACTGTAGCTTGGCGCGTGGCTTTCACGCGCAGCCACTTTGGGCGGCGCGTGACGGCGCGTGTGGCGTCAACTCCGATCACGGTCAACATGAGAATTAATCCTTACAGTTTAAATAACATTTTATCTTTAGAGTTCGAATCGATCGGGAGTCATTCGGGATAATTTCGGGAGTCCGGAAGATTAAGTCTTTAAGTTTATTTTTGCCGAAAAATCCGGAAAAATTAGGAAAAATCCTACGAATTATTTTGGGATGTTTGTAACCCTTCTTGTACGTTTCACAGGCCCGGACACTTCCGAAGCTACGGAGGAGCGCGCGGGACGCGATTGACGTGTCCTAAGACAGTGAGTGGACTCTTTGATTTTTAAATTGGGCATGCATGACTATTTTGCTTATTTATCTCATGGTTTTACATATGATTTTACGATGGTGAGATGATATATCGGTTTTACTTGTTTTCACGTTTTTCGAGATAATTATCGTATTTCACGCATTTCGAGATTTCGGTTTTTGCCTATGCATGCGTGATAATTTTTGATGAAGTATCTGGTTATGAATATGCATGTTTCGGATTTATGATGTTTGATCATATTGTGAAGAAATTTTCTGTTAATTGCATGTGTTGGAATTTACATGTGAATTCGGGCATGAGTCCTGTTACGATGAGAAATGTTTTTGGAATAATGTTGGAAAAAGAATTGTGATGAATCCTGATTTATTATGTTTAAAAACGGTTTTGGGTTTAAAGACCCGGTTGATGGTTGGATCTGGTTTTGGGTTTAAAGACCCGGTATGTTGATTTTGGGGGCGGGCCCGAAAATGGAGTTTAAAGACTCGTGAGTTTAAAGACTCGATTATTATGATACCCCCGAGGCCTACTAATCGTGTTTTGAGTTTAAAGACTCGTTGATATCCCGGGAAGGCCTAATGTTGAGTTTAAAGACTCGGATGGATCCAACGGCATAATCATGATTATTGATTTATGTTTCACTTGATTTGTGCAAATAATGTTTCAAAAAGACGGTTTCTGGAATCTGGTATTATTATATGGTTTTACATGAGTTATGACGATCCCTGTAACGTTTTTCTTGTGTTTCGGAAAAAGAGTTTTCAAAAGTTTAATACACAAATTTTGAATATTTGGTTATGCATGCGGATTACAAAACTGGAGGGCGAACCCGATTTCGGAAAAACTGTTTTTCCTGTTAAACTTATGTTTCGGTCCACTCACACCTTGTTGTTTTAAATTCCCTCCAGGTCGTGGTACAAGCGTGGGGGCAAGCGCCGAGGCAGAGGCGGAGGCATAAAGTTTTCCGTTGCGGAGTAGTTAGTTCACAGAGTAGGACTTGTTCTTCAATTTGTTTTGTAATATTGCTCTGTGAAACTGTGGACTTGACGTCCAGTCGCATGTATTTGTTTAATCTCCCTGGTCTGACAATGGGTGTGTTGTAATTTTTAACTAGTTTTCCGGTCCTTTGGGTTCGATTGTCAGACGGGAGCAGGATGCTTCCCGATTATCGAGGCGATAATCGGGGTGGGTCCTGTCAATCCAGGTCTTTAAACCCAATCCGGGCCCGTCCCCCTTCAAACATAATCCGGGTCTTTAAACCCAATCCGGGCTCGTCCCCTGTCAAACATAATCCGGGTCTTTAAACCCAATAACCAGATCCAGCAAATCCAATCCAAAACCATTTGAAAACCATTTCTAAATTCATATCCAAATCCGAATCCGAAACCATTGGTCTGAAGCCATTCCGGCATCTAGAACCGTCATTCTGAACCCAAATCCGGAAATCCACTTTTCAACTTTAAAGCCAAATTCCGCTTTCCGAAATTCGATTCTAAAACCGAAAACCTTGATCATCAAATCATGTCTCAACTCCATTTATAATCATTGAAAACCATTTATCGTTTGAAATCCCAAAACCATGGCATCATAATCAGAAATCAAGCCTTTCTCGTAAAACGTGCCAAATACTTAATTTCTCGAAAAACGAGCAATTATGTAAAATAGTTATAGCATATTCAAATAATCATGAAATCACATATAAATCCATAACTCAAGTAATTAAAAGCAGTTATGCATGCTCAGTTATAAGGAAGAAGTCCACTCACAGTTACCGGGCACGTCACTCGCGTCCCGTACGTCCGGTACGTTCCTCGTCCGCCTCGGGGATTCCCGATCCTGTTACAAGTCACCAAAACTTGTCACTAACACTTTAACGAAGGTCCTCCTACTTTTCCCCAATTTTCTCGAACTTCGAACGTAACCAACCGGGACCCTAAACCTTCAACCTCGTAGAACTAACCCGAAACAACATCCGATTGTCCCGAAACCTGTCCTAAAAGACTCGTTACAACGATTAGACCAAAAACCTAGTTGGACACGTCCCTATAAAATGCCCCACGTGCCTGCACACAGTCACTGTTCTTCTTCTTCCTCGATGGCCAGACCGGTCTGAACCGGCGTGACCGGTTCTCCGCCTTCCTGCAACCGTTTTCCTTTCTTTCAACTCTCCTAGCTTTGTCCTACCCTAAGCAACTCAATCCCTTACTCAAAACACGACAATATTGCCTCTAACCCGTCGTCCTAAACTCGAACCCGTAACCAACAAAACCCATGTTTCTCAATCCGGCCACCCGTGCATCCCCCCTTCACGGCTGCACAACCAACAGCTTCCTAGAGACCTACTTAGTCGACTAGCACTCACCAAACACCTATACTTAGACCCAAAAGCGACGACTCACCGTTTGAACATAAATTGGAAAACAGAGCAAACAGGGGAAAATAAGAGAAATTACCTGCTGTCCGTGCTCCACCGCAAGCTCCGCCGTGTCCACTAGGTCCCTAAGGCTCCAATACGGTCCCTGACCACCACCAACAACCACGATTGATCGACACACGGCAGCACCACTACCAAACTTCCTCTCTGTTCTCTGTTTCCCCTGAGACACTCGCACACTCTTCACACACAAACACTCCTCTCTCTTACACCTCTCACCACTTCCTCTCCACTCTCAGTCTCCTCTGAACACACTCACACACCCAAGAACTCACACACTTACTGCAACCCGATCGATTTCTTCCCAACACTCAGTCTCTGTTTTCCCCTCAACACACACACAAGCACGACCTACCCGTTTAATTTTGCACCGTGCAACATCCTAGAAGCCACTAGAGCACCCCCACGTGTCCACCATCCCCTGGCCCAAACTCAAAATATCCAATCTCTCCTGTACACTTGTCCTCATTAGATTGCACAATTCCCAATGTGCAAAAAGACCAAAATGCCCCTTGTGAGTCAAAATTACCAATTTGCCCTTCGCTATTCTAGACCCCTATTTTGCTCGTTCGACGTCCGATGAACGCATGCCGCTTGTCGTTGAACTCAGGACGACGAGATCTATAACGACCCATCCCAGAAATTAGGGTTAAGACCGTGATTAAGATGAGATTAGTGAGCTTAACCGGGGATTAGTTGGTCTCGATGGGGTCGTTAGTGTAGAATGACGATTTTGCCCCTAGTTTGGGCAAAAAGTTAACTTTTAGTTCGGGCGGGCAACTAGATTTTGACCGATGACCAGGACGTAGTTTAGGACGTCACGAATCTGTAGGCAGGTGGCACGCCCGATTCCGACATCCGAGGAGGAAGTTATAATGTTCGGAAGGTTGAGGGCATAACCGTAATTTGCTTAAAATAGGGGGAAAAGTTGACTTTTCGTATGATCGGATTTTGACACGTTGACCTAGGATGGTTAGCTAGATCTCATCGTCCTGAGTTCGATGACAGGCGGCACGTATTCATCGGACTTACGATGTGTAAGTTACGGGTCTAGGAAGTTAGTGGCATAATCGTAATTTTGGGGTTTAAGAAGGGACATTTTGGTCTTTTGCACTTGGGACTTGTGCAACAGAGAGGGACAAATGGAAGGCTGAGATTGAGACAGTTGTGAGAGAGAAGGGGAAAATTGTGACGCGTGGCAAGGGCCTAGTGGCTTCTAGGCATGTGCACGGTCCAAATAATTGGGGGTGCCCGTGTGTTCGTGTTTGTTCTTCGACCCAGAAAGAAAACAGAGACTGGGAATTTGGGGAGGAATCGATCAAGCTTGGTGAGGGTGTGAGTTTGTGAGTGTGTGAGGAGTGACCAGAGATCAAGAAGGAGACAGAGAGGAGGTTTGGAGGTGCAATGGCTGTGTGTGGGTGAGAGGTGAGCCACAGGAAACCAGGGGGAAAACAGAGAACATAGAGGAGTTTTTAGTGGTGGTGCGGCCGTGTTCGATCAATCGAAGCTGGTGGAGGTGTCCAGAGGCTGGAGGTGGACTGGAGGAGTTGTGTTGCCACGGTGGAGCTCACGACGGCGACGAGAGGGCAGGTAATTTCTTGTTTTCCTTTCGATGCTCTATTTTGCCGTTGATTTTCAAATTGAAAGTCGTAAAGTCTGGGGTTGAGTCGACGGTTCTGGTGAGTTGGGTGAGACTCAGTGAGGTCCTAGGATTGGTTTAAGCTAGCTACCATGACGGGGGAAAACTTGGGTGGCCGGGTAGGAAAATAGGGGCAGTGTTCGGGTTTCTGTTCGAGCTTGAGTCGACAGGTTTTAGGGTGAGTCGAGGTGTTTGGAGTAGGGGAATGGATAGTTTAGGACGAGACGAATAGGGTGGTGAAGAAAGGAATCGATTGGGTGGACGGACGACGGAGAATCGTCCTCGCCAGTTCGTATTGCAGAAGCCGGTTTGACCGGGTCGACTCGAGGTAGACAGTGACACTGTAGCTGGCGCGTGAGGACCACGCGCAGCCACTTTGGGCGGCGCGTGCGGCGGCGGTTGGGAAAACGGTCAACTTGGTTTTTGGTCTAGGAGTTGTGACGAGTCTAATGGAATTGGTTTCGGGTTGTTCGGACGTCGATTCGATGTAGTTCCGCGAGGGTAAAGGTTTAGGATTTCGGTTCGTTACGATTAGGACCCGGGGATTTTTGGGGAAAATTAGGAGAGTCTTAGTAGACGTGTTAGTAACGTACTTTGGCAGTTGTTGACAGGATCGGGACTTCCCGATGAAGCAGAGGAACGTACGAGACATTCGGGGCGCGATTGAGGGCTTGGTACTGTGAGTGGACCCTTTCCTTAAACTCGAGCATGCATAACTGTTTTTCTATAATTGTTTTATGGTTTTAATTATGATTTTATGTTTATCGGATATGCTTTGTTGATTTTACATAATTGCACGTTTTTCGAGGAAATTCGGTTTTCAGCACGTTTTACGAGGAAAAGTATGATTTCTGAATATGATGTTATGGATTTAGGATTTCAATGGATAAGTGGTTTTAATGGTTATAAAGGTATTTTGGAACATGATTTCGATGATCAAGGGTTTTCGGTTTTGAAATCGGATTTCGGAAAGCGGAATTTGGTTTTAAAGGTGAAAAGTGGATTTCCGGATTTGGGTTCGGAATGACGGTTCTAGATGCCGGAAGGGCATCAGACCAGTGATTTCGGATTCGGGTTTAGATATGGCTTTAGAATGGTTTTCAAATGGTTTTGAATTGGATTTGCTGGATCTGGTTATTGGGTTTAAAGACCCGGATATTGATTTGACGGGGGACGTGGCCGTATTGGGTTTAAAGACCCCAAATGAGTTTAAAGACTCGGGAGTTTAAAGACTGGGATATATTGATATTTCCCCCGTAGGCCTGTTGAGTTTAAAGACTCGGGAGTTTAAAGACTCGGATATTATTGAGGCCTGGATTGAGTTTAAAGACTCGAGAGTTTAAAGACTTGGATAGGTCCAGCAGGTTTGATCGGATAATGATGACTTGATATTCATGGTTTATGATACGGTTTTATGATGCTTATGCTATGATTTCTATAACTGTGTTTTATAGTGTTTCTGTTTTTATGATGAGGTTTATTTGAACTATAACTGCCTTAATAACTGGGTTATGCATGTGGTTTCAAAACAGAGGGCCAAACCCGGTTTTTCTTATAAATGGTTTTGGAAACTTTTCTTTTATTTATGGTCCACTCACACTTTCTGTTTTTACATTGCCCTCCAGGTCGTGGAGCTAGAGCGGGGTTCCGATGTCGAGGCAGCGTCTGAGGCATAGAAGTCGCGGAGGGGATCCCGGAGCGTTTCAATTTTCCGTAGTACGTGTACTCTTTGTATCGGTTTTCTTTCTTTTGTATTCAGAACTATGCTCTGTAAAACTTGATGTGTTATAGTTTCTCCTACGTCTGAAAAAGTACTTTGGTGGCTTCGAGTGAGTTTACTTTGGTTTTGCGTCGGGGTGTCAGACGGGAGCAGGATTTACCTCGGTTTTCGGGGTGAAACCGGGGTGGGTCCTGACAATTGGTATCAGAGCATAGGTTTGTCGAGTTTATCGGTCTGTGAGGTTGTGTTAGGTTGTTTGACTGTTTCTATGCCTCTTTCCGCGTGCGGTTGACGATACCTCCGAGACGTAGACCCTCTCCACGACCTGAAGACGAAGCAGCTAGGGGGACAGAGAGTGCTACGATTGAGCGAGCCCAGCGGCTCAGGGCTACTACTTTTGGTGGCGGGGTAGATCCTGAGGCAGCCCAGAGGTGGATTACGAGACTTGAGCGGATCTTTGCAATGATGTATTGCCCACCGGAGGAGCGAGTGTTACTGGCTACGTTCTTACTAGACGGTGCGGCGTACGAGTGGTGGTATACCCTCGAGTTGTCTGGTTGGGACGCCCACA
Organism: Prinsepia uniflora; assembly: GCA_032719365.1. Taxonomy (NCBI): domain Eukaryota; kingdom Viridiplantae; phylum Streptophyta; class Magnoliopsida; order Rosales; family Rosaceae; genus Prinsepia; species Prinsepia uniflora. The sequence goes on from CM064862.1 coordinate 35,461,309, forward strand.
CGGTGACCTGGGAGACGTTTCGGGAGAGATTCTTAGATCAGTATTATCCTCGTTCTTTCCGAGATGCCAAGGAGGCTGAGTTTCTGCAGCTTCAACAGGGGAATCTGAGTGTGGTTGTGTATGAGCAGAAGTTTCAGATGTTGTCTCGGTTTGCTCCTGCGTTTTTGGCCACTGAAGCCGAGAAGTGTCGTAGGTTTGAGTTGGGCCTGCGAGGCGAGATTCGAGCCATAGTGACGACAGGATCGTTTACTACTCTCCGAGAGTTATCGGACGCTGCGGTGAGGGTTGAGGCTAGCTTGCCGGTGCGACGCCAGGAACCATCTTTTTCTGGAGCTTCGAGTCAGAGAACACCGAAGAGAGGTAATTTCAGTGGAGCGTCGTCTTCGGGTGAAGATCGTTTCGGTAGACCTGGTAGTTTCCAGAGTTCGGGATTTCATGGTTATCGGACACAGCCGACTCCGCAAGCTAGTGCGACGTCTGTTGCGTCGACGGGGAGATCGAGTGGTGGACCTGGTCGGGATGTTTGTTTCTATTGTGGGGAGCGAGGTCACTTCCGACGTGAGTGTCCACTGTTGCCACATGATGGTGGTATAGGTCGAGGATCGGCAGAGCCTAGACAGAGTACAGCGTCAGGAACAGCGGGCACTAGAGGAGGTGGTGGTGCCACTAGTAGTTCGAAGGGACGTGGTAGAGCGTCGGGATCTCAGGCCCGAGTGTTTTCGATGACTCAGCAGGAGGTCCAGTCGGCACCAGGTGCGGGGACAGGTATTTTTGCTATCCTTGGTTGTGTTTACTTACCTTGTTGTTGGATTCCGGGGTAGAGTCTAGGATGTTTTCTAGGTACCTGGAGTGTTACGGTGAGTTCCGTTGAAGGTTGACGGAAGAAACGGGGAAAGGAGTGACTATAACTGATCGATATGAGGTTATTGAAGGAGAGAACCCACAATCTAGAGTTTGCCTTTAGGACTTTGTAGATTTATCCGACGAGTGGTCGAAGTAGCAGCTGAGGGACGTGTTAGCGAGGGAGTGAGCTAGTAGGTAGGTTTTCCTGTTGGCCTAGATTGTCCTGGGTAGGAGTTGATATGGGTTCCGGAGAAATGTCAGTGGTAGTACATGAGGATGTACTCTATGGATTCTGTTGGATACTCCATATGAGGTATTTACAAATACCTTTGTTTTCTGTTCATAGGGTTTCCCTTGCGTACACCATGAAGCGTAACTGGTAGTTGGGGATGGAGTGAAATACCCAAGGTGGAGATGATAGACAGGAAACCCAGGGATGGTTGTTGTCACCAGGTAGGAGACCCCTAGTATTGGGAACTAGCTGTGGAATTTCGGGGACAAAATTTTTTTTAGGTGGGTAGGTTGTAACGACCCGTCCCAGAAATTAGGGTTAAGACCGTGATTAAGATGAGATTAGTGAGCTTAACCGGGGATTAGTTGGTTTCGATGAGGTCGTTAGTGTAAAATGACGATTTTGCCCCTAATTTGGGCAAAAAGTTGACTTTTAGTTTGGGCGGGCAACTAGATTTTGACCGATGACCAGGACATAGTTTAGGACGTCACGAATCCGTAGGCAGGTGGCACGCCCGATTCCGACATTCGAGGAGGAAGTTATGATGTTCAAAAGGTTGAGGGCATGACCGTAATTTGGTTAAATTAGGGGGAAAAGTTGAATTTTCGTATGATCAGGTTTTGACACGTTGACCTAGGATGGTTAGCTAGATCTCATCGTCCTGAGTTCGATGACAGGCGGCGCGTATTCATCGGACTTACGATGTGTAAGTTACGGGTCTAGGAAGTTAGAGGCATAATCGTAATTTTGGGGTTTAAGAAGGGGCATTTTGGTCTTTTGCACTTGGGATTTAAGCAACAGAGAGGGACAAATGGAGGGCTGAGATTGAGACAGTTGTGAGAGAGAAGGGGAGGATTGTGACGCATGGCAAGGGCCTAGTGGCTTCTAGGCATGTGCACGGTCCAAATAATTGGGGGTGCCCGTGTGTTCGTGTTTGTTCTTCGACCCAGAGAGAAAACAGAGATTGGGAATTTGGGGAGGAATTGATCAAGCCTGGTGAGCGTGTGAGTTTGTGAGTGTGTGAGGAGTGACCAGAGATCAAGAAGGAGAGAGAGAGGAGGTTTGGAGGTGCGGTGGCTGTGTGTGGGTGAGAGGTGAGCCACGGGAAACCAGGAGGAAAACAGAGAACAAAAAGGAGTTGTGAGTGGTGGTGAGGCCGTGTTCGATCAATCGAAGCTGGTGGAGGTGTCCAGAGGCTAGAGGTGGACTGGAGGAGTTGTGTTGCCACGGTGGAGCTCACGACGGCGACCGGAGGGTAGGTAATTTCTTGTTTTCCTTTCGATGCTCTATTTTGCCGTCGATTTTCAAATTGAAAGTCGTAAAGTCTGGGGTTGAGACGACGGTTCTGGTGAGTTGGGTGAGACTCAGTGAGGTCCTAGGATTGATTTAAGCTAGCTACTGTGACGGGGGAAGACCTGGGTGGCCGGGAAGGAAAATAGGGGCAGTGTTCGGGTTTCTGTTCGAGCTTGAGTCGACAGGTTTTAGGGTGAGTCGAGGTGTTTGGAGTAGGGGAATGGATAGTTTAGGACGGGACGAATAGGATGGTGAAGAAAGGAGTCGATTAGGTGGACGGACGACGGAGAACCGTCCTCGCCGGTTTGAATTGCAGAAGCCGGTTTGATCGGGTCGACTCGAGGTAGACAGTGACACTGTAGCTGGCGCGTGAGGGCCACATGCAGCCACTTTGGGCGGAGCGTTAAGGCCACGCGCAGCCACTTTGGGCAGCGCGTGGAGGCGCTTGCGGTGGCGGTTGGGAAAACGGTCAACTTGGTTTTTGGTCTAGGATTTTGACGAGTCTAATGGAATTGGTTTCGGGTTGTTCGGACGTCGATTCGATGTAGTTCTGCGAGGGTAAAGGTTTAGGGTTTCGGTTCGTTACGATTAGGACCCGTTGATTCCCTTTCGAATCATTCTCTAACACCTGGTGGCGTGTACCTGGGGTTTTACATTGTTCAAGATCTATTTACGACAATTTTCATGTCATTGGGGTCCAATTTAAGCCTTATTTTAGGAAGTGCATCTCGTAGGCTTATGGGTCGAGGGAGTGAGAGTCGGGATATCGAATTTGGGCTCGAAAAGAGTCAGGATATCAAATTAGGGCTCGGGAAGGGCCACGATATCAGATTTGGGTTTAGGAAGATCCGGGAGTACTGGAAAATTGGATCAGGATTCGAGACAAGTTGGGTTATCAAGATAAGATTCATGACAGGACCCATCCAAAATCCCCTTGGATTAACGTAGGAGGACCTACTACTGTCTGACACCACATGTCAGATTAGGGATATTACCATGATCCACTCGGGGTTTCCAGAGTACACAGCTTCATGTGATGCCTCGGTCTCTACTACAGCTCGCATCCGTGATCAACCTGAAGGGTGTCAAACCCAATAAAAAGGACGAGTGGACAAAAATAAGCAGTTTGGAAAAAACAATTTCCGAAATCACAATTTTAACCCTCCGTTTTACAAAGCATGCATGCATATCCATTAAAACCTTTACTTTCCAATAAAATAGGACATATATGAAAACCTGTGTAATCATTGCAAAACCAACACATGAGAAAACACCTGGACATAAAACAATAATTCAAAAATGTGACCCATTCTTATATACCACATTTGTCTCATACCATTGTATCATCATCATCAGTCAAGATATCCAAGCAGTGTGTGCACATAAGCTCCAGGACAGCTCACGTCCAAGCACGTCACCGAGAACAAATCTACGGTCGACGTTCATATCGTCGCCGCGAACAAATCAACGGTCAATGTCCATATCGTCGTGAAAAAATCAACAAACACTCTCATACATCATAAGCGCTCCTGATACGAGCCACTCACGTCTGCTCAACAACAGGCAGTGCATCGTGACCTCTCCGGGGGGTGGGGTACATCGCATCTCAGAGGTGAGCAACAATCATCATTAGGTCCTCTCCGAGGAAACACATTCCTACCATAGTCATATCCATCATCTCAGAGAATGGTCATAGTAAAAAAAGTGGAAACATTTATCAATCTCATAAGCGTATTTTTCGCAAACATTTTGCTTTCAAATCAAATGATGCGTTTCACGTAGGGTCAGCCCAAAACATAGCTTCCACCAAATATTCTAAAATAGTGTCCAACACTCATTTCATAATCACAATATTTCTTTCAAATTCACATGGACTCACAATCGGAGTCAAACATCTTTTCAACAGGATCTCAAGCCCGAAACATCATTTCCACGTAAATATGTAAAATCGTTCATTTTCAAACTATGATCAAACCAGTACATAAATCTCATGAAAATCGTCAATTAAGCAATACAGAAAGCTTGTATTTCAAATCATACTCATAAAGGCATTAAAACATATATGCATGCATCATTTTATCAAACAAAGTTCACTCACACACGGTCCATCCTGTGCGCTAAAAGCCCGCGCCGTATGCCAATTCGAAGCCTTCGGAACGTCCGGGCCTGTCCAAATCACAACCAAGTGTCACTAACAGTCTATACAAGTTCATATAAGAAACCCCTAACAATCCCGGAATTGAGAACGCGTCTTGAACACGCTTTCAGAGGCTAAAAATCTCCAAAACAAACCAAACGATCTCCGATCGACTCGAAACCACCACCATTGGATTCAAATCGTTTAAACCTTTTGAATAAGATTGGTTTGACGTCGAAATTCATGCCCACGTGCCCTCACGTGGTGCTCAAAGATTGGTCAACGAAAGTCAACGTTGACGTCATGCTAACGTAAGCTACTGACGTCATCTGTTGATGTCAGCTCTAACTAACGTCACTACTGACGTCAGCCAGATAGATATGACATCTGACAACTCTTTGACACATTTCCACATGACACCACCTCATTGGTCTGTGTGGTCTGGCACTGCTGACGTGGACTGTCACGACAGCTTTGACAGGTCTGACACACTACCACGTGGCACCAACTCGCTGGTCCACATGGTCTGACATCGCTGATGTGGATTTGCCATGTCAACTACCACATCACCTGACACCTCCTAACAACTTACCACGTGCTACCAACCATCCTCTGCCACGTTTAATTGTAACGAGTCGTTCGACTCGCGAACTCGACCATGTCCGTTCTCCCACATTTCAACTCCTTTTCTACCATTATTTCACCATTTTTTCTAAATCTACCCAGAAATCGATCTATGGGTTCAAAAGTAGGAAAACTCACCTAAGATCTCATGGCTAAGATCGATCCCTCACGGTCCAAATTCAAACTCGAACCCAGGCCTGTCTGGTTGCCTATTCTTCTTCATTTTTGGTTTAACAGACTCGCAAGGACGCAGAGAAGATGAAGGTGACTAGAAAATCGAGTTTCAACCCTTAAAATCGAAATCTAGAAGTTCGAACCTAAACGATTTTTGGGTCCACCTAGTTTTTCTTAGTTTTCGCCCACCGACGTGGCTCCTCGAATCCTCCATCGTCTTTCTCTGTCTCTCAGCCTTACTTTCATTCCCTCTCAGGCACCAGCAGGAGCTGAAGCAAAGAAGAAAATGGTTGGGGTGGGTTTCGGGTGTAATGAAGAAAATGAAGGAAATGAGATGCATGAATGTGGGTTATGGACCAAAAGATGGGTGACACTTGTCACTCATCTATTAGTCTAGGATAGATCTTTTTAACCCACTAAAATCAAACCAAAACTCAATCGTCTCGTAATTCGTGCAATCATAATAGTTCGTACAATCGTTATAAACTCGTAACTTTCTCGCACGAAGTCCAAATTTTACATGCCGCTTGCCTACGTGCTCGTAATCCATCGATCTAAGTAATGAACCTTGTTCCATATGCATTTGACCTCCCGTGTCAAAAGTCAACATTTTTCCTTTCTAGGGGCAAAATGATCATTTCACCTTAACTAATCCCGATTAGTGTCGATAATTCTCAATTAATTCTTGATAATCATGAAATTTTGGGACAAATCGTTACAATTTACCCTTCTTAAAGAATTTTGTCCTCGAAATTCACATTAACCCAAATCCACTGCGGAAATCCAACCCTGCCTCCATCTCGAGGCTTCCACATGTGTAAGTGGACACGTCCAACCTCCATCCACAGTACGCATCAGACACATACGTCTCTTGACGTCAACTATAAACCAACAGTCAATGCTGAAACTCAGTTCATCCTCTGTGACCATATCAGAGAGTGGCCAATCGTCACTGGAAATCCCAAGACTCAACACCCAAGCCTCGCTCGAGGCATCGACACTCATTGATTTCACCTGTCACCTAGGTGGGCGTACTCAGAATCCAATCTGACAATTCTCTACTCCCACTGAGCAATCACAAATCCCTACCTCACTAGACGTTTTCCCAACACGGATAACACTCACAACACACCTCTTCTCATCAAGAAACCAACTCTATGATCCTGACTCCTATCGAGTCTCAAACTGGTATCTTATTCATCCTGAGTGTATTTGGATCCCATCGAATACTTGCTCTAGCCGAGATAATCGCAACTTAGTTTCACTAATGTTCCTCTGGCCCACTACCATGGCCCTGAGCTCCAAGCTCAGACAATAACCGAACCCTCTAAAAGTCCCTCGCCTCTAGATCATGGTACTAGGAATCTGGTCCAAGTGTCTTAAAGGAAACGTCAAATTCGGATCCAATCTGATTATCATACCGTGTCCATCACGGATTCAATCTGCCTAAAGCATGGCTACCCTGCCATTCGTGCTCCAACACTAGACCTATATGTCTGATCCCTACTCTGGACAAATCACATACCAACTCAAAATTTTCTCGGAGTTCTTCGGTCACTCGACCAACTCCAGAAATAATCCAACAGTTCACTAACTAATCCCATTTCTTGGTTCACTCCAATGGTCAACCAATTTACGCCTACGCATGCTGATGCGACGGGTCGGATCCTAAAACTGTGTTGTAACAACTAGTCTAACCTACGTGTTTCACTAGAACACTATCCAACAACACTCCATGATCATCTACCATCAGCACAATCCCTCCATCTGGAGTTTCAATAATGAAGGTAGATGAATAGTACACAAGAGATAACGAGCCTGTAAACATCCTACTCGAGGAACCGGCTACTATATTCACTTTTCTCGGATGATACTCAAATGTATCATCATAGTCTTTAACTAACTCTAGCCAATTCCTCTACCTTGAGTTCAAGTCCCTCAGAGTAACCCGATACATAAGGCTCCGTGATCTTTAAGATCTGGGGTTCTATGGGTTATGGGCCCACCATGCTTCCGCTGCGCAACTCTGATGTACAAACGTCGCCGTGACAAACTCCCACCTATGTCTAGAAGAGTCAAACTAGAGCAGCGATCAAAATTTTGTTCACTCAATTATCAACTCACACCAGATTGACTCCCTTCCGAGTCAATCCCGTCAACTGGCTACTATCCCAGGGGAAAACCTCTACCCGAAAGTTAATAACACTCATCCAGTCTGAGTGAATCCAATCTTTCGACGATGATATCATACCCAGGAAATCATCAGTGGTCCACATTTCTCAAAATCCATTTTCATCTCAACAAGTTTGAATCCTTGGTATACCTTAGCAATATCACCATTAATGTTCCGTTGCCAACTCACGATGGCTAATTATCACCACAGTACTAATCGTAAGCCATCTCGGAGAATTCCACTTCTGAAGTCAATTCGGGAATCACACATACGGGCATACAATACATGCATCCAAAGCATGCCTTTCAATCAACTCCTTGACATCGAGTCAAGTCATAACCAATTTCAAAAGGGTATCTGTGCTACACCCTCAAGTTTATCGTAACTCAACCTTCCTCTTAGGTAGCAACCCCGGTAATCCTACAAGGAACACCACCAGAAATGTCGACACAATCAACATCTTCCTAAAGCTTACTGAGCCATTTGGGGACTTCACAACACGTGTCCCATATCCCGAATAGTCATTCTTTAGTATTTTCTCGGCCTTCAAGCCGTAACGAAAGAAGTGCCCTCTAGTCCACCTAAAGACCAAGCTTGACAATTCAAGACTATCCAACTACATCTGGTTCCTCCAAAACTCAAGAGAGGAATACCGATACCAACGTCCCAACCCAGTAGGATCAACTCCTGAACAAAAACTGTAATTCTTCTAAGAGTGAGTGGGTCCATACTTCATCAACACTCGTGCATACTCGCCAAGGTAAGACAAAATACCTGTCTCAACTCCAAGAATAGTGTATGTGTCTAAAAGTCTCACCAGACTCGAAGGGTAATTGTAATCTTAACCAACCCTCTCGGGATCCTCTCTATCCCGCTCACCGATCTCTGTGATCGAACAATTTCCACTCGAAGACTCAGAGCTAGAGGCAACCCTCTTTAAGCTCTTGGAGTACATGAATCCTCATGACACCCTCGGCGTCAACCGGAACCACTCGGTCATTATTGGAATTCTGACCGGCTCATCTCTACCTGAGATGCCACATCATCACTCGAGTCTTACTCCCAAGACTCGACACGAACCAATGAAGCCTCACTGCCTCAATCTTCATCGCATCCAGTGCGAACCGAATCTACACCACAAATCTCTGCTCATGTCGGAGGAACTCCGCCTCCCTAGTATCTCGATATGACTGGGGCGAGAATGACGTTAGAAACGTTCCTCGAACGTCGCCTAACTCTCGGTAGTCTCATCCACGTCCGTCGATAGCAATGTATGCCACTGACCTCATTCAGACTGACCCTAAAAGCTCATTGCTATTGAGATCATGCACTCATGCGAGCAACCGATCACCCACACAATCCGCTCCAATCATGTAATCCACTTATCGTCCACTCCGGGACCTGATCCACAAGTTCCATTTTCTTGGTAATTTTGTTCAACCTCTCTCGAATAATGGTCATCAACAACCTCGGCTGCTAAGAGCACCACATCTAGGTTGACCAATCATTAGTCACGACTTTGAAAAGTTGTTATACTGGGATCCAATCCACCGGTAACTCTACGACTCCCAGCCACTGGGCACACAGAGACTCTGCCCTCCTCGAGTTGGACCCCACTGAAACACAGCATCTAATGCCAATAGAACCTATCCGAGGTTTGTTCCCACTTAACCGTACTATCTGTACTCTCACTTTCTAGCCTGATGACGGGCGGTCGTCGCAGAGACATCACATTCGAAGAAAATCTATCGTGCATTGAGGATGCATGACACCACAAGAGCAACTCAGTGCTCTGATACCAAGCTGACAGGACTCGTCCCAAATCCCCTTGAATTAACATGGGAGGACTTACTCCCGTCTGACACCACATGTCAGACCAGGGATATTACTATGATCCGCTCAGGGTTTCCACAGTACGTAACTTCATATGATGTCTCGATCTCTACTACAACCTGCATCTGCGGTCAACTTGGAGGCTAACAAAACCAATAAAACGTGTGAGTGGGTACAAATAAGAAGTTTTGGAAAAATAATTTCCGAAATAATAATTTTAACACTCCGTTTTACAAAGCATGCATGCATATCCATTAAAACCTTTACTTTCCAATAAAACAATACATATATGAAAATCTCTGCAATCATTACAAAACCAACACATGAGAAAACACCTGGACACAAAACCATAATTCAAAAAACGTGACCCATTCTAGTATCCCACATCTGTCTCATACCATCATATCATCATCATCAGTCACAATATCCAAGAAACGCGTGCATATAAGTTCCAAAATAGCCCACATTCGAGCACGTCGTCGAGAAAAAATCTACGGCCGACGTTCATATCGTCGCCATGAACAAATCAACGGCTCACGTCCATATCGTCGTGAACGAATAAACGAACGATCTCATACATCATAAGCACTCCTGAGTTGAGCCTCCCACGGCTGCTCAAGAACAAGCAGTGCATTGTGACTTCTCTGGGGGGGGGGGGGGGGGGGGGGGACACATTGCATCCTGGAGGCGAGCAACAATCATCATAAGTTCCTCTCCGGGTAAGAAACAAATTCCTACCAGAGGCCCTCTCCGGGGGAACACGTTCCTACCAGAGTCATATCCATCACCTCGGAGAATGGTCATAGTAAAAACAGTGGAAACATTTATCAATCTCATAAACGCAATTTTCACAAACATTTTTCTTTCAATTCAAATCATGTGTTTCACGTAGGGTCTCAGCCCAAAACATAGTTTCCCCCCAAATCTCCTAAAACAATGTTCATCGCTCATTTCATAATCAGAATAGGATCTCAAGCTCGAAACATCATTTTCAAGCAAATCCGTAAAATCGTTCATTTTCAAACTATGATCAAACTAGTACATAAATCTCATGAAAACCGTCAATCAATCAATACGCAAAACTTGTATTTTAAATCCTACTCATAAAAGCATTAAAACATATATGCATGCATCATTTTATCAAACAAACTCCAGTCACACACAGCTCATCCTGTGCACTCAAAACCTACACTGTAAGCTAATCCGAAGCCTTCGGAACATCCGGGCCTATCCAAATCACACCCAACTGTCACTAAAAACCTATACAAGTTCATATAAGAAACCTCTAACATTCCCGGAATCGAGAATGCGTCCTGAACATGCTTCCCAAGTCTAAAAACCTCCAAAACATCTCCGATTAACCTGAAACCACCACCATTGGATTCAGATCGTTGAAACCTTTTGAACAAGACTGGTTTGACCTCAAAATTCGTGCCCATATTTCTTCATGCACCAGTCAAAGATCAGTTAGTTGTTGACGTCACTGCTAACGTCAACTTGATAGGTTTGACATCTGAAAGTTCTCTGACACATTGCCACGTGGCACCACCTTACTGGTCCACGTGGTCTAGCACTGCTAACGTATATTGCCACGTCAGCTCTAATAGATCTGACACACTACCATGTGGCACAACCTCATTGGTCCACGTGGTCTAACATTGTTACCATGGACTTGCCACGTCAGTTGCCACGTCACTTGACACCTTCTGGTAACTCACCACGTGGTACCAACCATCCTCTGCCATATGGACTGACAAGATGACGTGGCTTACCACGTCATCATTGTCTACCTAAGACGGGTCGATGTGTTTGACTGTAACTGGTCGTTTGACTCGTTTGACTATAACGACTAGTTCGACCCGCGAACTCGACCTGGTTCGTTCTCCCTCATTGCAACTTATTTTTCTTCTATTCTTTCACCATTCTCTTCTAAATCTACTAAGAAATCAATCTATGGGTTAAAAATTAGGAAAACTCACTTGAGATCTCATGGCCAAGCTCGATCCTTCAAGGTCCAATTTCAAACTCGAACCCAAGCCCGTCTAGTTGTCTATTCTCCTTCACTTTTGGTTCAACAGACTTGTAAGTACGCAGAGAAGATGAAGGTGATTAGAAAACTGAGTTTCAATACTTAAAATCCAAACCCAGAAATTCCAACCTAAACTGGTTCGGGTTTACCTGGTTTTTCATGGTTTTCGACCACCACAGTGGCTCATCGACTCGTCCACCGTCTCTGTCTGTCTCTCAGGCACCAGCAAGGGTTGAAGCAAAGAAGAAAATGGTTGGGGTGGGTTTCGAGTGTAATGAGGAAAATGAAGGAAATGAGATGCATGAATGTGGGTTATAGACCAAAGGATGGGTGACACTTGTCACTTATCTATTGGTCCAGACTAGATCTTTTAGGCCAACTAAAAAAAAACCAAAAGTCAACTGTCTTGTAATTCGCGCAACCGTAATAGTTCGTACAATCGTTCTAGACCCGTAACTTTCTCTTACGACATCTAAATTCGACGTGCCGCCTGTCTATGTACTCGTAATCCCTCGATCTACGTAATAAATCTCGATCCACGAGTATTTGACCTCCTGGGTCAAAAGTCAACATGTTTCCCTTCTAGGGGTAAAATTGTTATTTCACCTCGGCTAATCCCGATTAGTCTCGATAATTCTCAATTAATTCTCAATAATCATAAAATTTCGGGACAAATTGTTACATCCTCAGTAATCACCTTTGCATACCGATCAGGAATGGTGGTTGAGCTCATCTCCTCTATCTTAGAGAGTCCCTTCTACGAGCCAAGTAGGGCTAGGCACGGTTCGGTATGGTATGAAATTAGTCGATACTAGAATCATAACATTTAATTCTAACCGATTAGGTACAGTACCCTATTCTACTTTTTGAAAATGAAACTGAAACGTACCATATCGATTAAGTTCGGTATGATTTCGATACAGTTTTGGTTTTGAGCCAAAGTTTTATGAAATTCTAAAATATTATTTTCAACCCTCTCTTTGACCAATTTGCCTTTCACATATACATATATATAACACGTAATTCAATTCAACAAAAATATCATCAAGTCATCGACACATCAATAAACTCAATCAACATATATTCCAAATGATAAATCAACCAAAATATCATGACATCAAGCAACATTGAACATACAGTCCTGATTCCAATCTGCCAAACATCATCAAGTCATCAACACAATATACACATCAATACTCAATACATCAACATAATTCAACAACATCATCATCAACATATCAATGTACATACTAAATTGCCATCATCAACACACACACACACACACACACACACACACACACACACACACACACACACACACACACACACACACACACACACACACACACACACACACACACACACACACACACACACACACACACACACACACACACACACACACACACACACACACACACACACACACACACACACACACACACACACACACACACACACAAACTGTAGTGGCCCGCCCCGTATTCATGAGATTATCAAGATTAAACAAGGATTGATCGAAGATTATTGGGATGATTTGCCTTTGACCGAGGCCTGTTGCGTAGATCGCGGGCTTGCGATTATGTAGATAGGCGGCACATTGAATTGGACATCGTAGGGTGAATTTACGAGTCTAGAACAGTTTAATCAGTTATTCTTCATGCAACATCACTAAAGTACCCTCGAAATTTAAATATGTATACTTACCACGTGTGAGACAAGGGATAAGGTCAGAGACCATCCAACGAATTGGTATCTCGAGGAGGGTCATCAATCACATCACATTTTATCACAGTCATATCATCACAATCATCACACATCATCTCAACATCACAATCATCGCGGATGTCAAGGAACCACATGTTTATATCAATAACAATTTAAACCATAATTCCATACCTCGTAAAATGAGCCATTAAAATATTCATACAATCATGTAAAATCCTATTTTACCAAACATCGTCAAAATCATATAAACATGTCATAATGGGCGTAAAACCATCACCCCAAAACTTAGTAAGGATCCAAAGTATAATAAACCTTATTTCCTCGCAAAACGTGTTATTACAATATCTCTTAAACGTTCGTAAAATTACCAAAATTCACATAAATAGCACATAAATAACCATCAAGAAATTCTCATTATAAATCATATAAAAACCATATAAAAATGCATGCATATAGTTAGGAAAACAAAGTCCACTCACACGTACCATCGCTTGAGCAAAACACGAGCCATAAGCCCATCTGAAGCCTCCGGGACGTCCAGGCCTGTCAAATTCATACCTGAGGGTCACTAATAATCCATAAAAATCAATACAATAAATCCTCAAAAATCCTGAAACCGAAAACGCGTCCCGACCACGCTTCCCAAGGAGAAAAACTTAAAAAAACACCAACCAAACGATCTTTGATCGACTTAAAACCACCACCATTGGATTTAGGACATCGAACCCTTTCAAACAAGACCGGGTTGACCTCAAAATTCATGCCCACACGTGCCAGTCAAAGTTTGGTCAATGCAAGTCAATGCGAATGTCACCTTGACATTTGACAATCCTTACAACCTGCCACGTGGCACCACCTCGATAGGTGCCACGTGTCATCACCTGACACTTGACACGTGCCACATGTCTTTGCTGATGGTAACCTTTGCCACGTCAACACTGACAAGCCCTTACAGGTCGCCACATGCCACCAACCATACTTGGCCATGTGTAATGTCATTGTCTCCTACCTCTTGCAGGTCAGCCCGCGACTCTGCAACGGGGTCACTCGACCCAAATCGTGATCCGACTCGGTCTCCCTCCAATCAAGTCCAAATCAGTCAATTCTTTCAACATTAAGCTCGTCTCTCACCCAGTAACAGATTCATAACCATAGGATCGAGAAAACGTACCTAAAAATGTCTAGTCAAGCTTGATCCTTCACGGGTTTCCATCGAGCTTCCACCTGAGCTCATCCCAGCAACGAAAATTTAAGTTCTTTGGCCCTACGAGCTTGTACGAACTCACAGACGGTAACCATGGCTTTAGTTTCACATTCTAAACACCCTAGATCAACAACTCAAAATCAAAGTTACGGGTCCATGGGGTTTTTACCTGGGTTCCTGGTTCCAGCCATGTCTCCACGGCTCCACCTTCAGCCATCATCTTCCTCTCACTCTCAGCCTCACTTTGGGCTCTTCAAACCAGAACAAAGAGAAGATGATAATATGGGAATGGTTTTGGGGTGGTTCCGGTGTGTTTGGAAAATGAGAGAGTGAGGGAGAGATATGGAAGCAAGTGTAAGGGTCATAGAATGAGTGACACCTGTCACTCATCATGTGGTCCCCACAAGATATTTTTGGGCCCCATATAAGACAAACAAAAATCCAACCTTCTCGTAAAATGTGTATCGAATAACCGATTAAACCGTTCTAGACCTATAATTTCACAATACGACGTCCAAATTAAACGTGCCGCCTATCTAGGTAATCGCAAACCTTTGATCTACACAACGGGCCTCGGTCAACGTTAAGAAAGTCTCCCTGGTCAAAAGTCAACGTTTTCCCCCCTCTAGGGGTAAAATTATCATTTCACACCAAATCATCCCAATAATGTTCGATCAATCCTTGTTTAATCTTGATAATCCCTTGATTACGGCGCAGGTCAGTACAATCTACCCCCTTTAAAGAATTTCGTCTCCAAAATTCACACTGGCCTAAATCCAAAACTGTGGAAAGCCAATACTTCCTCCAACCCGAGACTCCCTTATGCTGACCCACGTCCAAAATCCATCCACAGTACACATGAGAACATAACGTTCCTCAATTTCAACTGTAATCCATCGGTTAATGCCAAATTCCGGCTCACCCTCAATGTATGTACCTGATAAGTGAGGGGTTAAACTGCCACTGGAACTCCAAAACTCAACTCCCAAAACTCGCTCGAGGCATCGACACTCGTTGTCCTCACCTACCACCATGCAGGTGCAACTCAGAACCTAATCTGACGTCTCTACTCCCTCTGAGCAATCACAAGTCATCTTCCATTAGGAAGTCTCATCGTCCACAATACCCATGACAACTGTCGTGACTAGCTGGTAACCCACTAACTTCACTATTTATGTCTGAGTTCTTTACCAAAATCTGACTCGCATGAGAGTCTTCTTATGGCACTTCAACTCACCAAGAGACCAACTATATGATCTTGATTCCTCTTGAGTCCCAATCTAGCACCTCACTCATCTAGAGTGTATTTTGACTACATCGAATATTTGCTCTAGCCGAGATAATCACGAATAAGTTTTACTAGGGTTCCTTTGCCAAAAACCATGGCTAAGAGCTCCAAGCTCGTACAACCAATGAACCCTCTATAGCCTCTTCCCTCTAGAGCACTGTATTCGACGTCTGGTTCAAATATCTCAATGAATAGTCAACCTCGGATCCAATCCAATTACCATAATGTGTCCATCTCGTATCCAATCCGACTATCGTACCACATTAATCTCGGGTCCAATCCGACTATCATATGGCTACCATGCCAATCATGGCCCGACATTGGACCCTGTCTGTCCGATACCAGATCCGGAAAAATCACATACTGAACTCAAAATCCTTTCTGAGTTCTCCTGGTCACCCGAGCAACGCTTGAGACATGTCTAAAATGTACTCCCTAAGAGCTCCCATGACAAACCATCCACTTCACTAACCAATCCAAACTCTTGGTTAACTCCAAAGGTCAACCGACTTACGTCTACCATGACTTACCAATCCTATAATGACCCATCCCGAATTATCAGGATTAATTAATAATTAATGAAGGATTAGCCTTGCTAATCAAGGAGTAGATGAGGATTAACGGACGTTCGAGCGAAATGACGATTTTACCCCTAGAATGGGCGAATCGTTGACTTTTCGTTCAGGCAGTCAAATAGACTTTGGCCGATGACTGTGACATAGTTCGAGACACACACTCCTCCTCCTACGATATTGGCGTACTCTGGAAGCCCCGATGAGGGCTAGAGACGGTATTTTCCCTGGTCTGACACTGTGTGTCAGACGGGATCAGGCCCGTCCCACGTTAATCCCGGGGGATTTGGGATGGGTCCTGATAAAGTGATATCAGAGCAGGGTATCAGAGCGTGTCTTGCTCTTAGAGTGTGCGCAGGTCAAGGATGTGATGTCTCTACAGTCGTGATAGCCCGTCATCAACCTGATAGTTAGGGTATTAGTACAAGGATTCAGTGGAATCGAACCTTAGTTAGATGGTGTTTGGCATGTGGTACGATAGTTTGAGGTTCGATTGGCATTGGATGTCGCGTATATCGAGAAAGTGGATCCCGAGTAGGATCAGTATTCATTAGAATCTAATGGCTTAGAGCCGTAGTGTTACTGGTGAGTAGGACCCAGTGGACCAGTAGACACCGTATGACGACTTCCGAGTCGGGACCGCTAGTCAGTTGTGTCATGTCGAATTAGAGAATATCCTGTAGAGAGCAGCTGAGGCCATGGTTGACCTGAGTGAGATTGTTGGGAATAGGAATGTTGGACCCAATTTGGCATGAGAAACCATGTTTCAATGTGTCGAATCCCGGAGGGATGTCGACTGGCAGAAGATGCCCGAAGGAGCTATCGTGTGACTTGATGGACCATGTTCTTGTGGAGTCAGTGGCTGGGCACCGTAGAGTTACGAGAGGATGAGATCCTCACATTGTGGTTACTGGTTTTTTGGTACCAATATTGGAGTATGACGTCTCTTCGGAGTCCAGAGTGAGGGATCGGTCAGGATGGTTAGGTTGTAGTGAGCAGCCGGGTTTGTGATAACCCTAGTTAGTGATTGATTGGACAAGTTACTAGGAGTGTGGTACTTGTCGACCGGATCTTGAGGTGGACCGATCAGTGGATGTTACATGTGGAGTGGTTGGTACCGGCGGTGAGTCGATCACATGGATTTGGAGTCTTGGAAGCAGAGTGTTTCCGAGGTTGGTCTGTATGAAGTTGTGGTGGACACTGCTATCGATGGACGTGATCGAGTCTTATCGAGTTGGATAGGCTTAGGTTACCGTGACGATTGTGACGATGGGATTCGTCAGTCGTGATGATGATACAGGGTGCGTGAGTGACGCACAGTACAAGCATAGATTCTGGATTCGACTCGGTTACGGCTGAATGCGATCACAGAATGAGACACTGACGTTGGGTGTTGGCACACTTGCCACGCTACCTCTATGAGGTGACTGTGACGAGTAGGATATACCTGGATGAGTGACACGTGCCCTAGATATCCTAGGATGGATTACACGAGTGTGAGTCTTGGAGTTGATCCCATAGAGTTGGGATGTGCAAACCAGTATGCAGACAGAATAGTAGATGTGCCCAGAGTGGCGAGCATGTGAGTTCGGTAGGCACTGAGCGGGACAGAGAGGATCCCGAGTGGCTAAGTGCGAGGCATCAGGAGTACTTGCTTTGGTGACCAGTTCCCTGATGATAGGAGACTTGGGGCGCGAGTGTGTACCCAGGAGTAGTAACGTTAAAGGTTGAAATGCCTAAGTGGCATTTCATGGTGTAATGGATGACATGAGTGACGTCTTATGACGTATGGGATAGTTGGACAGATATGGTAGTACGCAGAGATTTAGCTTCAGATCACATCAGACGTAGCGATCTGTTTAGCCTACTAACCGATGTTAGTGGATTCTGACCAAGTTTGTGAGCCAGAGTTGGATCAGGTGGATTAAAAGTACGAGATACGAGTGTTGGAGGCCGTTTATGCACATCTGTAAATAGTATACAAGGTTTAACCTTGAGTCGTATGAATTCCACTCGGAATGAGTGTACCTACATAAACGGTATTCACGGACGCGTGGATGGTGTCCGGTTGAGCTGAGGACTTGAGAGTCCATTTCAGATTGGTTTTGGTTAACTACGGTTGACCTTACCTCCTGAGTTGGAGACTTGGAAATTGTTTCCCTATGGGACGCGTAAATTATCGTGTAATGAGTGAGCTCAGTAATTGGAAAAGAAGCATGTTTCCAACGTGATTGGAACTTCGGAATCAAGAGAAGTTGTGACTGAGACGTTGAGAAGAGTGTTTGATTCCGCATTGGAGATGGATATTCCGAGGTCACTGAGTGTGACTCTTTAGTAGATAGTGATGGGTGCTACAGAATGACATGGGATGAATTTTGATGTCTTCATCTTGGGTTCTCCTTGATTCTTCCCTAGGTGGGACGACGAGGAGTGATACGACAGCTAGGGGTTCAACGAGGGTGTAAGAACCAAACACCTAGGCTGTGAGTCAAATTTGTTTGACTTGACAAGTAGATGGTGCTTAGCGTCACAGGATGTGACGAGTGAGTCCACCTGGTGACGGACGGTTGGAGTCTGAACGGTGGTTGGAGCGCGGACAGTAGTATGTGGTTGACGTGGCCAGAGTGCAGTCTTTGAGTAGGTCAGGTGACACCCGAATGTTGATGTGATGTGGGTTCACCGGGGTGTTGTGCACATTGGATGATGGGATTGACCTCGGTCAATCGATATGTCGGGTTGAGAGTGTCCCGAGATTATGGGAATGTTGTAGATTGGATAGAGTCCTAGATGGACATGAGTGGTGATCAGATTAGATCCGATAGTGAAAGGTTGAGACTCGAGGTGAGTCTAGATGTCAGCAGAGATCGCTGAGTGATGCAAGATACAATACAAGGACTGGTGCACGAGTCGAGATCATAGTAGAGCAGCGAAGCGCAGTGAAGTAGGGAGTGTTGACTACTCACGAAGTCGTGACATATCGTGATAATGGATTGATCGGTATCCAACGAGTTTGGATAGGTATGGATTGATAGGACTCTAAGGAGAGTCAGTATGGGCATAGGTCTAAGGATGACCTATGAGATGGGATTCATGCCATTGTGATGGCAGGATCTATAGGGTGTTGTCTGATCGGATGCTGAGTAGGAGGCCAGCTTGGACTTGATAACCTTTAGAGGGAGTACGTAATTCAACCTGATGGCTGTAGGATGGAACGTGTTAGAGTGGCAAACTGAAAGGTCGTTTGAAATTCAGTTTGGTATTGCTGACCTGTCAAAGTGAGTGACAGGCGAGATCGACGAGTGTCGACGTTCTGTCTCGAGTGAGATGTACGAGCTGACCTGTAGTTCTCAAGAGTGAGTTGGAGCTTTGGGAAGCTCTAGTGATGGTACGTACCGACGCGTACGATGTTCGTGTTGGACGTGTACGGTTACACGGGTACCCTCGTGTGTGGGTGCAATACCCCTCTACTTGGGACATGGTTGAATTTCACAGTTGGGTTGTGGAATTGGGTCGATTTGAATTTCGAGGATGAAATTATTTAAGGGGGAAGATTGTAACGACCCGTCCCGAATTATCGAGATTAATTAAGAATTAATGACAGATTAGCTCGGGGATTAGACGAGAATTAACGGACGTTCGGGCGAAATGAAGATTTTGCCCCTAGAATGGACGAATCGTTAACTTTTCGTTCAGGCGATCAAATGGACTTTGATCCATGACTGTGAGGTAGTTCAAGACATCACACTCCTCCTCCTACGATCCTGGCGTACTCTGGAAGCCCCGGTGAGGGCTAGAGACGGTATTTTCCCTGGTCTGACACTATGTGTCAGACGGGATCAGGCGCGTCCCACGTAATACCGGGGGATTTGGGAAGGGTCCTAACAAATCCTAAGTGAAAAGTCTTGTCGGTTACTTACCTCGATCCCCATCCTAATGATGTGAAGGGTCGAATCCCGAAGCTATGCGGTAAACAACTAATCCAGCAATATACGTCTCACAGAAACACTGCCCAATAACACTCCATAGTCATTTACCACCAGTATAATCTGTAACGACCTCTCCCGAATTTCAGGCTTAATTTATTAATTAATTAAGGATGATCATGACTAATCCCTAATTAGTTGAGAGAATACGGATGGACGGTGTAAAATGACCGTTTTGTCTCTAGAATTGGGCAAAATGTTGAATTTTGACTTGAGGAGTCAAATATACGAGGACCGATGATCATGACGTAGATCGGGACGTCATGAGTGTAACGACCCGGAAATTCGAAAAAGGAAAATTTGGAAAATTTGAAGGAAATGACGATTTTGCCCCTGGTTATAAAGGTCGAAAGTTGACTTTTTGATCGGAACACTTTTTAGACTTTCCGAAGAGTTGCTTTGAGATTGGTTGGATACAATCGAGGATTGTAGAGGGGTTCTCTATAATATTACCAGTTGTTGTGACTGACTAGAAAGGAAGTCAGATATGTTTGAAACAGGGGGCCATGTACAGTATGGTTATAATTGGGGAAGTGATCCTATTGATGTTGATCTTTCCTGTGGACAGATTGATGTGTCATTATGAGATTTGTGTTTTGACGAGGTGTTTTTGGCAGCTTAGGGCTGGGATTGCCGATGCTAGTTAAACCCTTAGGAATTTTACTTCCCCCTACATGGTTTGGGATCAACCATAGTGATCTATGGGTCGAGTATGCAGAGGTCATACCTCTGGAAAGGAAAACCATCGGGATTGGCTATGAATGGTAAACCGAAAGGGCTAATGGCTGATAAGGCGATGGTCGGGGTATATTGAGATTACGACCGCATGGTCAGGTTGGGTACCTTTTTGGAGCGGCTAAAGAGATAGCCAGTACACTAAGTAGAGAATTAACATGTTCGATGACTTAAGGATATGTGAAATCCTGTTATTAATGGAACTCCATGGGATTGGAGTAATACATGACTTTTGATCATTTGGATTACTGGGGTCCAGCTGTAGGATCATACTCGGTGTATGATTTGTGGTATCGTATGAATGATTGTACTTGATGCTAGTTACTAGCATGAGATAGGCATTGGGAATGTCTCTACAATATTACCAATTGTTGTGACTGACTAGAAAGGAAGTCAGATATGTTTGAAACGGGGGCCATGTACAGTATGCTTATAATTGGGGAAGTGATCCTATTGATGTTGATCTTTCCTGTGGACAGATTGATGTGTCATTATGAGATTTGTGTTTTGACGAGGTGTTTTCGACAGCATAGGGCTGGGATTGCCGATGCTAGCTAAACCCTTAGGAATTTTACTTTCCCCTACATGGTTTGGGATCAACAATAGTGATCTATGGGTCGAGTATGCAGAGGTCATACCTCTGGAAAGGACGACCATCGGGATTGGCAATGAATGGTAAACCGAAAGGGCTAATGGCTGATAAGGCGATGGTCGGGGTATATTGAGATTACGACCGTATGGTCAGGTTGGGTACCTTTTTGGAGTGGCTAAAGAGATAGCCAGTACACTAAGTAGAGAATTAACGTGTTCGATGACTTAAGGATATGTGAAATCCTGTTACTAATGGAACTCCATGGGATTGGAGTAATACATGACTTGATCATTTGGACTACTGGGGTCCAGCTGTAGGATCATACTCGGTGTATGATTTGTGGTATCGTATGAATGATTGTACTTGATGCTAGTTACTAGCATGAGATAGGCATTGGGAATGTCTCTACAATATTACCAATTGTTGTGACTGACTAGAAAGGAAGTCAGATATGTTTGAAATGGGGACCATGTACAATATGGTTATAATTGGGGAAGTGATCCTATTGATGTTGATCTTTCCTGTGGACACATTGATGTGTAATTATCAGATTTGTGTTTTGACGAGGTGTTTTCGGTAGCATAGGGCTGGGATTGCCGATGCTAGCTAAACCCTTAGGAATTTTACTTTCCCCCACATGGTTTGGGATCAACCATAGTGATCTATGGGTCGAGTATGCAGAGGTCATACCTCTGGAAAGGACGACCATCGGGATTGGCAATGAATGGTAAACTGAAAGGCCTAATGGCTGATAAGGCGATGGTCGGGGTATATTGAGATTACGACCGCATGGTCAGGTTGGGTACCTTTTTGGAGCGGCTAAAGAGATAGCCAGTACACTAAGTAGAGAATTAACATGTTCGATGACTTAAGGATATGTGAAATCCTGTTATTAATGGAACTCCATGGGATTGGAGTAATACATGACTTTTGATCATTTGGACTACTGGGGTCCAGCTGTAGGATCATACTCAGTGTATGATTTGTGGTATCGTATGAATGATTGTACTTGATGCTAGTTACTAGCATGAGATAGGCATTGGGAATGTCTCTACAATATTACCAATTGTTGTGACTGACTAGAAAGGAAGTCAGATATGTTTGAAACGGGGGCCATGTACAGTATGGTTATAATTGGGGAAGTGATCCTATTGATGTTGATCTTTCCTGTGGACAGATTGATGTGTCATTATGAGATTTGTGTTTTGACGAGGTGTTTTCGACAGCATAAGGCTGGGATTGCCGATGCTAGCTAAACCCTTAGGAATTTTACTTTCCCCTACATGGTTTGGGATCAACCATAGTGATCTATGGGTCGAGTATGCAGAGGTCATACCTCTGGAAAGGACGACCATCGGGATTGGCAATGAATGGTAAACCGAAAGGGCTAATGGCTGATAAGTCGATGGTCGGGGTATATTGAGATTACGACCGCATGGTCAGGTTGGGTACCTTTTTGGAGCGGCTAAAGAGATAGCCAGTACACTAAGTAGAGAATTAACATGTTCGATGACTTAAGGATATGTGAAATCCTGTTACTAATGGAACTCCATGGGATTGGAGTAATACATGACTTAATCATTTGGACTACTGGGGTCCAGCTGTAGGATCATACTCGGTGTATGATTTGTGGTATCGTATGAATGATTGTACTTGATGCTAGTTACTAGCATGAGATAGGCATTGGGAATGTCTCTACAATATTACCAATTGTTGTGACTGACTAGAAAGGAAGTCAGATATGTTTGAAATGGGGACCATGTACAATATGGTTATAATTGGGAAGTGATCCTATTGATGTTGATCTTTCCTGTGGACACATTGATGTGTCATTATCAGATTTGTGTTTTGACGAGGTGTTTTCGGTAGCATAGGGCTGGGATTGCCGATGCTAGCTAAACCCTCAGGAATTTTACTTTCCCCCACATGGTTTGGGATCAACCATAGTGATCTATGGGTCGAGTATGCAGAGGTCATACCTCTGGAAAGGACGACCATCGGGATTGGCAATGAATGGTAAACTGAAAGGCCTAATGGCTGATAAGGCGATGGTCGGGGTATATTGAGATTACGACCGCGTGGTCAGGTTGGGTACCTTTTTGGAGCGGCTAAAGAGATAGCCAGCATACTAAGCAGAGAATTAACATGTTCGATGACTTAAGGATAGGTGAAATCCTGTTATTAATGGAACTCCATGGGATTGGAGTAATACATGACTTTTGATCATTTGGACTACTGGGGTCCAGCTGTAGGATCATATTCGGTGTATGATTTGTGGTATCGTATGAATGATTGTACTTGATGCTAGTTACTAGCATGAGAAAGGCATTGGGAATGCTTGTGATGGACATTATAACAAAAATTTAATGATTTCATTTGGGATACAGATTGACCCTACGGAAGAGGGTAGTGTGATTGGATGAACGAGGGGAATGAACTCCCATTTTATTGGATCCTTTGAGGTTATTGGCCTGGTGGCTGGGTGGCTTTTGCGTGGTGATTTAAGCCATTATACCATGTCATGAGTGGATGGCATGTGCTTGAGATGATAATACCGACACTTGAGATTCCTGGATTGTGTGGACTCGGACGTGAGCTAGGCTACGTGTTCCGAGTAAGTATTTGGTATGATTGCCTGTGAGGCAGGGGTTTACTGAGAAATTTTGTTCTGACGTTGACCTAGTGATGGGGACTGGTTGTATGGTTTGCATAAGTTTGGTTCTGACTAATATCTGGTTAAACCAGAATGGTATGAGGTTGATTCCGTTTTTGGTTCATATTAAATAGATTTCATCGGAAGAATTAATGGTCCGACTGATTGGAATTTCGAGGACGAAATTCTTTAACGGGGTAGGTTGTAACGATTAGGAAATTCGAAAAAGGAAAATTTGGAAAATTTGAAGGAAATGACGATTTTGCCCCTAGTTATAAAAGTCGAAAGTTGACTTTTTGATCGGAACACTTTTTGGACTTTCCGAAGAGTGGCTTTGAGATTGGTTGGATACCATCTAGGATTGTATAGGGGTTCTCTACAATATTACCAGTTGTTGTGACTGACTAGAAAGGAAGTCAGATATGTTTGAAACGGGAACCATGTACAGTATGGTTATAATTGGGGAAGTGATCCTATTGATGTTCATCTTTCTTGTGGACACATTGATGTGTCATTATGAGATTTGTGTTTTGACGAGGTGTTTTCAGTAGCATAGGGCTGTGATTGCCAATGCGAGCTAAACCCTCAGGAATTTTACTTTCCCCCACATGGTTTGGGATCAACCACAGTGATCTATGGGTCGAGTATGCAGAGATCATACCTCTGGAAAGGAAGACCATCGGGATTGGCAATGAATGGTAAACCGAAAGGCCTAATGGTTGATAAGGCGATGGTCGGGGTATATTGATATTACGACCGCATGGTCAGGTTGGGTACCTTTTTGGAGCGGCTAAAGAGATAGCCAGCATACTAAGCAGAGAATTAACATGTTCGATG
Organism: Prinsepia uniflora; assembly: GCA_032719365.1. Classification (NCBI taxonomy): domain Eukaryota; kingdom Viridiplantae; phylum Streptophyta; class Magnoliopsida; order Rosales; family Rosaceae; genus Prinsepia; species Prinsepia uniflora. The sequence continues at coordinate 35,486,239 of CM064862.1, forward strand.
ACTTAAGGATAGGTGAAATCCTTTTATTAATGGAACTCCATGGGATTGGAGTAATACATGACTTTTGATCATTTGGACTACTGAGGTCCAGCTGTAGGATCATACTCGGTGTATGATTTGTGGTATCGTATGAATGATTGTACTTGATGCTAGTTACTAGCATGAGATAGGCATTGGGAATGCATGTGATGGACATTATAACAAAAACTGAATGATTTTATTTGGGATACAGATTGACCCTACGGAAGAAGGTAGTGTGATTGGATGAACGAGGGGAATGAATTCCCTTTTTATTGGATCCTTTGAGGTTATTGGCCTAGTGGCCAGGTGGCTTTTACGTGGTGATTTAAGCCATTATACCATGTCATGAGTGGATGACGTGTGATTGAGATGATAATACCGACACTTGAGATTCCTGGATTGTGTGGACTCGGACATGAGCTAGGCTACGTGTTCCGAGTAAGTATTTGGTATGACTTCCTGTGGGGCAGGGGTTTACATAGAAATTTTGTTCCGACGTTGACCCCGTGATAGGGACTGGTTGTATGGTTTGCATAAGTTTGGTTCTGATTGATATCTGGTTAAACCAGAATGGTATGAGGTTGATTCTGTTTCTGGTTCATATTAAATAGATTTCATCGGGAGAATTAATGGTCCGACTGATTGGAATTTCGAGGACGAAATTCTTTAAGAGGGGTAAGGTTGTAACGACCAGGAAATTCGAAAAAGGAAAATTTGAAGGAAATGACGATTTTGCCCCTAGTTATAATGGTCGAAAGTTAACTTTTTGATCGGAACACTTTTTGGACTTTCTGAAGAGACTGTTGAGTAGGTCTCGGGACGCTGAATCCGCAGATAGGCAGCATGCATCAATCAGAGATCGGATGTGAAAGTTGTGGGTCTGCGAAGGCCAAGGGCATTTTGGTTATTTTGAAAGAAGTTTATCATGGACCAATGAAGCTTTTGGATGAATCAATTGAAAGAAATCAGGTGGGATTGATGAACTTCGAGGAAGGAACAGTGCCCAGATATCCTTCGATGTTCATCTTCGAATCGTTTGGTTTGAGGTAAGGAATTGTGAAATTGAGTTTACAGAACTTTAACTGGACTTAAAACGAGGGTATTTGAATGTTCAATTGCTGATTAGGATGTCGAATTGATAGAGAACTAGTTGGGTCGTCTCGCGGGTTGCAGAACCTGAATTGCAGGAATACGGGTTAGGACGACGACACTGTAGCAAGCGCGTGGTGGTCACGCGCAACCACTCACGGCAACGCGTGAGGGCGCGTGAAGCCTTGTTTCAAGGTGAGGTCAACATGACTTTGAATCCTCTCAGTGTACCGAACATTTTGACACTGGTTTCGAGGAAATCGGATATCGTTTCGATAAAGTTCTGTGTATCCGAAGTTTTGATTTACGTGTTAAATACGTATTTAAATCCCAGAAAAATTGGGTAAAATCATATGAGATATATTAAAGTGTTAGTGACCCTCGATAATGATTTTGTATAGGAATTGTGATTTCCAGAATTTACGGAAAAATGTGCAGTTCGGAAGCTGGCCGTTTGGACGGTGTGTGTAAGTGGACTTTGTTTTCTAACCGTGAGGCATGCATATATGATTTAAATGCTTTATTACATGATTTGATATGCTTTGGCATGATTGATGTTTCAATCTAGTGATTTCTCGATTTTCTGGATTATTATATTATTTTTAGCACGATTTTCGAGAAATTGTGAAATTGATGTTTTGGGCGTAGGCCTGGGATTAAAACTGATGTTTTGACTTGGGTTATGAGTTAGGGATTGAAAATAATGTTTTGACTCGGGTTATGAGTCAGGGATTGAAAATGATGTTTTGACTCGGATTATGAGTCAGGGATTGATTTCATGGATTTGTTTTGACTCGGATTATGAGTCAGGGATGGATTTCATGGATTTACATGAAAGTGGCAACTCGGGTTTACGGTTGCACTGATTTACATGAAATTGAGATTTTGGGCTTAAGACCCAATGGAATTGTGATTTTGATTGGATTTGTATTTCCATGTGATTACATGATGGTATTCATGGTTTTTGGATTTATGGAATAAATCGGGACTTTGGTTTTCCGGATTTGATGAAACTATATTTTGGGGCTGAGACCTTGTGTTGATAATGATTTGAGTTTTAAACGCAACTATTTTTACTGGTTTTCATGATGGTGATGTGTTACGGATATTTAGGGCTTTCAAATGGAAATGTGTTTTCCCCGAAGTGCACCCTGGATTGTGGATATTAGGGCTTCCGGTTGGGAATCTGTTTCCCCGGAATGAACGCTAGAGATAACGCTCGCCTCCGGGATGGGATGTGTTCGCCCGAAGGGGTCACGTAGCATGGTCTGTTGTCGTACAGCCGAGGAAGGCTCGACTCAGAACAGATGTAATGGATTATGTGGAGATCGGTCGGTGATGTGTTCACGACGATCTGGATTGTTGGCTGGTGATGTGTTCACAGCGACGGATGAGCGGATTTTGAGCGGTCCTTGAGCCTATTTGACTTGCACGCGTTGCAGGGATAACATGACTAATGAGATTGAATATGGAAATAAGCCCCGTGGATTTATTGAGATTTGAATTGATTTGATGAACATGAGTTTCAAGGAAAATGTGGACACGAAATTTAGAAACATGTTTTCATTTTTATCGGTCCATGCATGCATGCATGTTTGTGAAAACTGGAGGGTAAGAATGTGTTTTGGTAAATGTATTTATAAAAGTTTGTTTTATCCACTCACACCCTTTTCTGTTTTATTGACCCTTCAGGTCGTGGCGCGATAGTCGAGGCTATTCGAGAGGTGGAGGTATGAGTGGACACAAGTGCACTTATCTCTTGTTTGGCAAGTCTTGGAGGGTAATTTCGGAATTTCGGTTGACTTGTCAGACGAGAGCAGGACCAGACACGGTTATTTACGTCCTTAGGGGACGGCTCCTGTCAATGAGTTCGTAGACAAGCGGCTCGTCGAAATCGGACGTCGGATAGAGAAGTTATGGTTACGGGATCAAAATCGATTTAATTAGGGTCTCCTGATTCGAATTAAATAATAATTAAATCTAATTGGGTGATTAATTAGTGTGGACCCTTGGATGAGTGACAAGTGTCACTCATCCCATTGGTGGGTTTCCTTAAAAAGGGGATCTATGTTTATCGGGTGAGGTTTAATTAAAAAATTTTAATTTCACTCATTTTCTCTCTCTCCCTTCCCGTGCATCATCTTCCTTCTTCCTAAATAAACACACACAAATACAACTACATTAAACACCTTCAATCATCATCCTTTGCTTGTGACCCGTGAATGAAAGTTGGAGAGGACGCTGAGACGAACAGAATGGTGGCCACGGTGAGGACCATAGTGCACGGTGACCGGAGTTCGAAAATGGTAAACCGTGTGATTCAAATTTTAGGTTTTTGATTTTGATGGTGTTGTTCGATTCTAAGCTTAGGATGATGTTCCTTGAGCTCTCACGAGCTTGTAGGTGCAGTTTGGGATGGTTTTGGACGTCAGAGGTGACCGGAATTCTGGCTGAAACTTTGAATGGCCGTAACTTTAAATCCAGGTACCTCCTATAATTTCTGAGGTTATATTTGGAATCCTTGGCTCGACTAGATGGATTTACATAGGTAGAACGTCGAATTTGGTTGAGAAACGAGTGAGATATCGAAGTTTGAAGTTTGGGGCATCAATGGAGTTTTCTGGCGAGAAAATCCGGCGAGTCGCCAGTGAGTTAACTCGTTGACTTGGACCTGTTGAATTTTTCCAAAGTTGACTTTCACATTGACCACGTGTGTGGGGGCACATGGGCTCGAATTTCGAGATGGACCCAATGTCATTTTAAAGGTTTCGACGATCCGGATCCATTGGTGGTGATTTTGGGTAGATCAGAGATCGTTAAATTGGTCAAATCGAGATTTTTCACCTTAAGAAACGTGTCAAGGACACTTTGAATTTTTTGGGAGTTTTGGAGGTTTATCCTATAGACTTGTATAGTTGATTAGTAACCTTCGAGTGTGATTTGGACAGGTCCGGATGTTCTGGTGATGGTGAATTAGCTTGAAAGGCTTATGACACGCGTATCGAGGCGGCAACTAGGATGGTCTGTGAGTGGACATTGATTTCTAAATTGATGCATGCATAACTGTTTTATATGTTTTCTATATGTGATCTTTGATGATTATGATTACGGTATTTATGATTCACGTATTTACACGTATTTCGAGGATTATGGTTTATTACTGTGTTTCTACGTGACTGTGGTTTTAATAATGGTTCAATGGTATGATTTCGGATTTGGAAATATGGAACCAGGCATGAGACCCATTTGATCTGGAAACTATCGGACTTGAAGTCCATTTGATTTAATGAGATATTAGGGCTAGAGGCCCAATTGACTTACATGATCGGGCTTGAGGCCTAATTGGTTTATGATATCGGGCATAAGTCCCATAGTGTTTTCTAAAATGTGATTTCGGGTTCGGAGACCTTAAATGGAATTGGATTTGGAGATTTACGACGGTTTTATGGAAATCCCGGGCATAGGTCCCTTTGAACTGTTTGAGGTGATTTATGAAATGTTTTCCATAAACCATCCTCACGAGTGGTTGGTTGTTTCCTCCAGACATCCCGTAGTATCCTGGACTAATCATGGAGGATTGCTTGCGAGGGGTCATTACACGAAGCGACCAGACCGTATAGTGACTCATGAGCAGGATTGCTAGAGGTTAAAACCCAAGGAGGGTCATTGATCTGCAGTTCATTGACCTGGGTGCATCCTAGGGAGACTAGGGATTGAGACCTCGAGTAGCACACGTAGCTTGAGAAACTGTGATAGTGGTATTGATTAGGCATTAGGGATGCCGAGGATTGGTTATATTATATTTCGATAAACTGGTTATTTAATATTGGTTGGTTTTAGGCTGAGTTCCCACATGATTGGTTTTGGGCTGAGTTCCCACATGATTGGTTTTGGGCTGAGTTCCCACATGATTGGTTTTGGGTTGAGTTCCCATATACTTGGTTTTAGGTTGAGTTCCCACATGATTGAATTTGGGATGAGTTCCCATATACTTGGTTTGGGGCTGAGTTCCCACATGGTTGGATTTATGATGTTGGGCTAAGACCCTAATGATTTAATTAAAGTAAATAGTTTGATTACTGGTTTTTGAATGCATGCATGCTTTTAGTGAAGGGCATAAATGTCTTGTTATGAAATGTGTTTTTATTAAACTATTGATTTTTCGTCCACTCACAGCTTTTAATGGTTTTTAATGCCCTTTAGGATGATCACGGATGCGGGCTGTAGTAGAGATCGAGACATTACACTCCTCCACTGATCCTAGCGCGCTTTGGAAGCCCCGTTTGGGCTAAGGTTCGAGTTATCCCTTGTCTGACACTTTGTGTCAGATGGGAGCATGGCACATCCCGCGTTAATCCCGGGGGGATTTGGGATGAGTCGTGTCATAATCTTTCCATCTAGATCTCCAATATCGAAGGTAGATGAACAGTACAAAAAAGACATAACGAGCCTGTAACTCTCCTACTCAAGATATCGACTATAGTTTCCACATATCTGATTGATACTGATGTGACTTTAATATGATGTGATGTGATTGATGACCCTCCTCGAGATGCCGATTGGTTGGACGGTCTCGGATGTCGAGCTGGGCTCCATTTTTCACGAGATCGATATTGTGATGCATAGTCTCGGACGTTGAGTTTGGCTCTGTCATTCCCGAGACTTGTCTTAGATGTCGAGCCTAGGGCTTCGTAATTCTTGAGACTAAGACTGTTCCTCAGACGTCGAGTCTGGGATTCTATCATTCTTGAGTTGATCCACACTCGGACGTCGATTCTAGGACTTCGTCTTTCTCGAGTAATATTAGCCTACCGTGTAACAACCCGTACCCTCGGAAGGGTATAAATGTAATTTTTGTAAATATTTGTATAAAATGACGATTTTGCCCTTGTGAATAGTGCGTCAAAAGTAGACTTTTTGATTGACCGGTTGGATGAGTGTTGACAAGTGACCGTGACGTAGTTTAGGACGTCACGAGTCCATAGACAAGTGGCATGTCCGATTCGGACAATCGGAGAAAAAGTTATGATGTTCGGAAGATTGAGGGCGTTACCGTAATTTTGATTAATCGAGGAAAATGTTGACTTTTTGGTGGACTTGTGATTTTCACGTAGACCGAGGACCATTGGATAGGTCTCGACGTCCTGAGTACAACGATAGGCGGCACGCTGTCATCGGACGTCGGACGAAATAGTTACGGGTCGGGAAAGTTCGAGGGCAAAATGGTAATTTGTACACCTAGGGGCAATTTGGTCTTTTTCTCCTCAGCCCAATCAGATCAGAACAAACGGCAATAGTGGATTGGGATATTTTGTGCAGACCATGGAGAAGAGGACACGTGGGGCTGGTTGGATGGTTCTAGGATGATCCTACATACACACGGCTACAAATTGTTCAATGTGCACCGTGCAATTGGCTTCGACACAGAGAAACAGAGAAGAAGAAATTGTGCGTGTTCGATCGATTCAGTGCAAGGGTGAGTGAGTTGATGGCTTGTGAGAGTGATAGAGAGACGAGGGTGAGTTGTTGATCGTGTTTGGAGTTGAAACCGTGCACGGAGGCACGACGGTGGACGACTGGAAGTTTTGGGAAAACAGAGAGGCGGTGACCCTGTGGTGGTGGTTGTGCCGTGTGGTGGCTCAAACCAAGACACTAGGGGACTCAGACGACTGCAAGGAACTCAACGAGCACCGTGGCACGCGGCGGTGCACACGGCGGAGATAGAATCGAAGGTAAGCATCGAATCCCCTGTTTTTCCCGTGATTTTGTTTTCAATAATCGTGGACTTTGGGCTAGAGTCGAGGGATTTGGTGAGTGAAGTGAGGTTCAGGGAGGTCCTAGGAGTCGTCTGGGATGGTCCCCGTGACGGGGGAGGACCTGGGTGGCCGGCGGCCAAAACAGGGCTCACAGGCCGTCTGTTTTGAAGATGAAGTCGTGGGGGTTTTAGGCCGTGATTCTTCGATGTTAGGACGGGGTTAGATTGCTAAGGATTGGACGAAGCTTCTGGGATTGGATTGGACTGAAATGGTGGAGAAATGGAGGAGAACCGGTCACCCCGGTTCAACTGTGTTGAACCGGGTGACTCGAGGTTGAAGATGCACTGTAGCAAGCGCGTGAGGCCCACGCGCAGCCACTTTGGGCGACGTATGCAGGCGGGTGGGGAGGATTCCGGCCAACCTTCCAACATGGTTTTGGTTCTAAATGTTCTAAGGAATCCATTGGTGTGATATTCGGGTTAATCGGATGATGTTATGAGATAGTTCGGGAATTCGGACGGTTTCTGGTCCAAGATTAAAATATGAATAAATTCCTGAAAAATTGGGGAAATTAGGGTTAGTATCCTTGATGTATTTATGACCCTATTTGGTGCATATTGACAGGACGGGAGACGCCTGAGACGGTCGAGGAGCGCACGGAGCGCGATTGACTCGTTCTGATTTGTGAGTGGACTCCTTCTTTCCTTACGAGCATGCCTAACTGTTTTAGTTGTGTTTTATGATATTAAATATGGTTTTTATGCTTTTTGATGGTAATTATATGTGATTGATATGTTTGCACGTTTTTCGAGGAAAACTGGATTTCGGATTTTGATGCCATACTTAGGGATTTCAATTTATAATTGTTTTCTGATGATGATAAATGGATTATGAAACATGATTTTTGGATAATCGCGGGTTTTGGTTTAAAATGTGGATTTCCGGATTTGGATTCGGAATGACGGTTCTGAACGCCGGATGGGCTTCGAACCGGGGATTTCGAATTCGAGTTTGGCTACGGATTTAGAAATGGTTTTACATTGAATTTGGATTGGATTTGCTGGATCTGGATATGGGTTTAAAGACCCGGATTCTGATGGATGGGGGACGGGCCCGAATTGAGTTTAAAGACTCGGACATTTATGATATATCCCCCATAGGCCTATTGAGTTTAAAGACTCGGGAGTTTAAAGACTCGGATTACATTTGAGGCCTGATTGAGTTTAAAGACTCGGATAGACCCAGCAGGTTTGATCAAACTCGGATATTTGTGGATTTGGTTTTATGATATGATCTTGCTATACTGTCTTATGTTACGGTTTTCTGATACTTCGTTGGGCATGCATGTTTTCAAAACGGAGGGAACAAATATTATTATTATTATTATTTTTCGTTAACTCTGATTTGATGATAAAATGTTTTTGAAACTTTTATTTATTCTAGTCCACTCACACTTTTTGGTTTTTAAATTTTCCCTCCAGGTCATGGTGATAGCGTTGGGGTGAACGTTGAGGCAGGAATCGAGGCATAGAGCTTACGACGTTCTTTCATTGCGAGACTAGCATAGTAGGATTTTGTGCCCATTTTGTAGAACTATGCTCTGACTTAGAGTTGTATTATATTTACTCCTTCGTCTGATAGTTATGCTTATAGTGGTATTAAGGTTATTTTGGTACTTTGAGTGTGATTGTCAGACGGGAGCAGGGTTCGTCCTGGGTATCGAGGCGATATTTATGACGGGTCCTGACAATTGGTATCAGAGCATAGGTTTGTCGGTTTGTGTCGGTACGAGGTCGTATATAGGTTGTTTTACTAACTCTATGCCTCTTTCAGGGTACGATCGACCATGCCTCTGAGACGTGAAACCCCTCCACGACTTGAAGACGAAGCGGCGAGAGGGACTGAGAGCGCTTCAATTGGGCGAGCCCAGCGACTTGGGGCTACTACTTTTAGCGGTGGGGTAGACCCAGAGGAAGCTCACCGATGGATCACCCGGCTCGAGCGTATTTTTGGGGTGATGCATTGTCCTCCAGAGGACCGGGTCTTGTTGGCTACGTTTCTGCTAGATGGAGCAGCGTATGAGTGGTGGTATACGCTGTAGTTGTCCGGCTGGGATGCACATATTTTGACGTGGGAGACTTTCCGGGAGCGGTTCTTGGACCAGTATTATCTTCGCTCTTTTCGGGATGCCAAAGAGGCGGAATTTCTTCAGTTGAAGTAAGGGAACATGACAGTGGCTAAGTATGAGCAGAGATTCCAGATGCTATCCCAATTCGCTCCTGCATTTGTTGCTACCGAGGCGGAGAAGTGTCGTCGATTTGGGTTGGGTCTTCGGGGAGAGATTAGAGCCATTGTGACAGCCGGCTCATTTGCTACATTCTGGGAGTTGTCTGATGCTGCTGTTAGAGTGGAGGCCAGTTTGCCTGCCAGGCCACAGTACTCGGGCAGTGTGCGACGCCGAGAGCATTCTTTTCCTGGAGCATCGAGTCAGAGGACCCCGAAGCGGGGCAATTTTGGTGGTTCGTCATCAGCTGGTGGAGCCCGGTTTGGCAGACCAGGCAGTTTTCAGGGCTCAGGATTTCGGGGAGCTAGAGCACAACCGACTCCTCAGGCGAGATGACAGGACCCATCCCAATCCCCCCGGGATTAGTGCGGGATGACCCTGCTCCCGTCTGACACGAAATGTCAGACAAGGGATATTTCCGACCTTTGCCCTCCCGGGCTATCAGAGTACGCCAGGATCCGGAGGAGGCATGTGATATCTCGGTCTCTGCTACAGTCCACATCCGATGTCAACCTGAAGGGCAGTCAAAACATTAAAAACTGTGAGTGGACAAAACAAAAGTTTATAAAAACATTTCATAAGACATTTGTACCCTCCACTAAAAAGCATGCATGCATTCGAAAACCATTTATCCAAAACAAACCATATGTGGGACTAAGCCCAAAGCAGATATAAACCAAGGTCGAAAGGACCACAATGAAAACGACCATACGGCCACTGCCCAAATCCATAAGGGACTCGGCCCTAAACCATAAAGAAACCAAGTATACGAGCCACTGCTCAAATCCTGTGCACACCTGTGCACACCACATATCATATATCATATATCATATATATACATATAAGTCACACAACCAATCCTGTCACGGTATCCAAAGCTACGCGCGTGCTACCCGGGTCTCAATCCGAGTCTTCTCAAAGTCAAGGTCAATGTCCGCAGACCACTGATCCTACTCGAGGTAATAGTAACCATAGCCTTCCTGAGAGTAAGGAACCCAACTGGGGGGTGACTCCACTCAGTCGGTGCTCCGTGACTACTCCGAGGTCCACCCAGGCCAACGACCCTCCCCGGAGGAGATAATAGAAGTAAAGGAAGGTAGATGAACATATATATACATAACATAATATCCATGCCCGATTCCCCTGAACCGTCATGATCCATAATATTCATAACCAAGGTAACATGCCGGTTCCCATAAACCGTCATGTACCGTAATAATCAACAAGGGTTCATGCCGGTCCCTATAAACCGTCAAGAACCAGAATGACCTGAAAAAGGTTCATGTCGGTCCCCATAAACCGTCATGAACCACAATGACCTTTCCAGAGTTCATGCTGGTTCCCGTAAACCGTCATGGACTTGGAAATCCATTTAGGGTCCCTGACCCGAAATCATAAACCGTAAGGTAACTGGGTCTCGTGCCCGAACATATGACTCAACTGGGCACTGTGCCCGATATCTAAGGGCCAGTCACGACTCCTATCATAGTGATGCGTGCAACCATCCATCTAGGACCGCTCTCAATCCTGGTATGTCGCCGTGAACGAATCAACCGACGCGACCACCACAAGATCATGGTGCACTCATCACCGATCGATATCCTGAACCGTCAGCACTCCGAAGTCGAGCCTCCCCAGGCTGCCCGACCACGAATCGTGCATCGTGACCTCTCCGGAAGGAACACATCCCAATCCGGAGGCGAGCGTCGTATCGTTGATCGCCGTGCACATAGCACCCGTCGCGACCAAGATTTAGACCCGAAGGTCGTAAATAGCGTCATATGCCCGAGACAAAACCAAATGGGTCTCATACCTGAGTTTATCCTTTTAGAAATCCAAAACCTTTTCATTAAAACCAATAAAGAAATACATACCCGTATAAGCACCGTATAAGGTTGAAACCTCGAAATACGTACTTATACGTAACCACATACAAATGCACCCATGGCATCATCAAACAAGTAATAAAACATATAATAAACATTTATGCATGCACCAATTTAAAACCGAACCTAAACCTTCCGATGCCCCGAAACATATCGAGACGGTGTCCGATTGACACGAAACCAGTCCCAAAATGTTCGTTACATCGAATAGATGATTTCACATGTTGGAACCTTCCTCAAATTGTGTGCCACGCGCCCTCACGTGCCCCAAGAAGCCACTGCGCGTGGGCCTCACGCGCCCTGCACAGTGTCACCAGCTCCAGCGATCGAACCGGTCCGGGCCAGCCGGTCCGGTCCAACCCCTGCAACTGGACCGGCGTAACCGGTCCAGGCCTCCTTCTCCCTCATTTTTCATCTGTTTTCCTCCATTCCAATTCCTAAATTCCTATTTTTGTGTTTCCTATCTAACCCAATCCTTAAAACCTAAGAAAACTACCCGAAACCCCTTGGTCCGAAATGGACCTCACGGTCCCATTTTTCCGATCGGTCCCCCACGGCTTCTCAGCCGTTAAACCTCACCAAAACCGTCATAACGACTCCCCAGAAACCTAATGGACTCATTAGAACCATTAAAAATGAACCATAACAATAAAAATGGAATTTGGATTGAAAACGGACTAACCGGGTACCGGCACGGGTTCGTCCCTTCCAGCCGCCGTTCACGGCGTCCCTGGCCATCCAGGCCGGCCACCTCAACTCCCTCAGCCTCCTGGTCTTCTGTCCTGGTCTTGGGTGCAATTTGGAATGGTTTGGGTTGCACGGGAATGAGAGAAAATGGTGAGATCGGGTGGGTGTTTGGATGAATGGAAAGCAAGAAGATGATCGATGCATGTATGGGAGTTAAGGGCCAGTGGATGGGTGACAAGTGTCACTCATCCATTGGTTGCTAAAAAGTAACTGGGCCTACTAAAGACAAACGGTCCTCGTAAAACGTGTCATCGGGAATTGTATCCCGAAACTTTCGTGAACCGTAACTTCGCCGTCGAACGTCCAAATTCGACGTGCCGCCTGTATATGGATTCGTATCGTCCTTATCTACGTAACGGTCTTCGGCCCTTGGCCATTGGACCTCTCGGTCAAAAAGTCAACATTTGCCCCTTTTTAACCAAAATTACCAAAATGCCCCTAAACTTCCGAACGTCATAACTTCCTCCCCGAACGTCGGAATTGAACGTGCCACCGGTCTATGAACTCGTGACGTCACGAACTACGTCACGGTCATCGGTCAAAGTCCATTTGACCGCCCGATTGAAAAGTCAACGTTTTATCACCACCAAGGGCAAAACGGTCATTTCGCATCGTTCGTCCGATTTAGCCTAACTAATCACCGATTAACCTCACTAATCATGATTAGTCACTAATCTAATCATGAAATTCGGGACGGGTCGTTACACGAGAGCTACTTCTGTTGCTTCTACCGGGAGACAGACTGGTGGACCCGGTAGAGATGTCTGCTATTATTGTGGAGAGCGAGGACACTTTCGGAGGGAGTGCCCATTGTTAGCCCAGGAGGGTGGAGCAGGCCGAGGTACAGCAGAACCCGGGCGGAGTACTGCATCAGTGTCAGGGGCAGCAGGCCCTAAGGGTGGCGGTGGTGCCACGAGCGATTCTAGGGGGCGCGGTAGGTCATCAGGACCTCAGGCGCGAGTTTTTGCTATGATCCAGCAGGAGGCCAGATCAGCACCGAGAGTGGTGACAGGTACACTTACCATACTTGGTCACACTATTTTTTCTTTGATAGATCCCGGGGCTACTCATTCATTTATAGCCCGGAGTTGTAGTTTGTTGACGGAGAGGGAGGTGTCTGCTTTGGAGTGTGCCCTAGGGGTGAGTACACCTACTGGGGAGGTGTTGGTAGTGACTCAGGTGTTGAAAGAGTGTCCGGTGATGGTAGGTGAGGTTGAGTTAGTGGCGGACTTGTTACTATTGGATCTATGGGTTTTCGATGTTATCCTGGGTATGGACTGGTTGACGAGACATCATGCTTCTATCGAGTGCTTCGACAGGAGAGTGACTTTTCGGAGTCAGGGATTACCAGAGACTACGTTTCAAGGTGATCAACGTGCACTTCCTACCGGAGTTATTTCGGCACTTGAGGCTAGCAAGCTGTTGCGTAAGGGGTGCCAGGGTTACATAGCTCATGTGGTAGATACACGTGCTTCGCCAGTGAGGGCGGAGGATATACCAGTGGTACGGGAGTTTCCCGATGTTTTCCCCGAGGAGTTGCCAGGATTACCACCTCATTGAGATATTGAGTTCACGATTGATCTTTTACCAGGTACACAGCCTATTTCACAGACTCCTTACCGCATGGCACCTGCAGAATTGAGGGAACTTAAGGCCCAGTTACAAGAGTTGGTCGATATAGGGTTCATTTGACCGAGTATGTCACCTTGGGGAGCACCTGTACTGTTTGTCAAGAAAAATGACGGAGGGTTGAGATTTTGTGTGGACTACAGACAATTGAATAAGGTAACGATTCGGAATAAGTATCCCTTACCCCGGATTGATGATTTGTTTGACCAACTGAAGGGAGCACAGTACTTTTCGATGATTGATCTTCGCTCCAGCTATCATCAGTTGAGGGTTAAAGAGGAGGATGTACCGAAGACAGATTTTCGGACCAGGTACGGTCATTACGAGTTTGTGGTGATGCCTTTTGGATTGACTAATGCCCCAGCAGCTTTTATGGATCTTATGAACCGAGTGTTCCGGTCGTATTTGGATCGTTTTGTGATTGTCTTCATTGATGACATCTTGGTGTATTCGAAGAGTGCAAAGGCGCACGAGAAGCATATGAGAATAGTGCTTAAGACCCTAAGAGAGCATCAGTTGTATGCGAAGTTGAGCAAGTGTCAGTTTTGGTTGACCAGTGTTGGATTTCTAGGACATGTGATTTCAGCCGAAGGCATCAGAGTGGATCCTCAGAAGGTGGAGGTGGTAATTGGGAATAGCCCAAGACGGTGACAGAGATTAGGAGTTTTCTGGGTTTAGCAGGTTATTACCGGCGTTTTATTTTGAGGGTTTTTCTATCCTTGCCGCTCCATTGAGACGGCTGACTCGGAAAGGAGTTCGGTTTGAATGGGATGAGAACTGTGAATAGAGTTTCCAGGAGCTTAAAAGGCGGTTGACATCTGCTCCTGTGTTGGCCCTTCCAGACGACAGTGGGGAGTTCGAGGTTTACAGTGACGCTTCTTTACAGGGTTTGGGCTGTGTATTGATGCAGCATGGGAAAGTGATTGCTTACGCTTCTCGACAGTTGAAACCCCATGAGATGAACTATCCTACTCATGATTTGGAACTTGCTGCGGTGGTTCATGCACTGAAGATTTGGCCACATTATTTGTATAGCGAGAGGTGCAGGATCTTCACGGATCACAAGAGTTTAAAGTATCTGTTCACTCAGAAGGAACTGAATCTGAGACAACGTGGTAAATGTGGTAGCTGATGCCTTGAGCAGGAAGTCAGCTAGTTCTTTGTCGCATCTGAGGACGGTCCGGTTACCTTTGTTGGTTGAGCTCCGTAGACTGGGAGTAGAGTTGACGGTGGATGTTCAGGGAGCACTCCTAGCGAGTTTCCACGTGCGACCTGTTTTGATTGATCAGGTTATTGATGTTCAGTTTGAGGACCCTATTTTGGGCATCATACGGATTGAGGTCAAGGCTGGAGAGAGACAGGACTTTGAGATTCGCGAGGATGGAGCTTTGATTAAGGATGGACGGTTGTGCGTACCCGAGGATAAAACATTGAAGAAGGTGATACTGGATGAGGCTCACTGTTCAGCCTATGCGATGCATCCTGGTGGGACCAAGATGTATCGTACACTTCGAGAGCATTACTGGTGGTCAGGTATGAAACGAGAGATTGCAGAGTATGTCAGTAGATGTTTGATCTGCCAACAGGTGAAAGCTGAACGGCAGAGACCTTATGGAGCCATGCAACCTTTGCCGATCCCCGAGTGGAAATGGGATCACCTGACGATGGATTTTGTATTCAAGCTTCCCAGAACACCGAAGGGACACGATGGCGTGTGGGTGATCGTGGATAGACTTGCGAAGTCTGCTCATTTCTTGCCAGTACGGGAGAACTTCAGGTTGACGCAGTTTGCACATTTGTTTATTGATGAAATTATTCGGCTGCATGGTACACCAGAGTCGATAGTATCTGACGGAGATCCGAGGTTTACTTCCCGGTTTTGACAGAGTTTACAGGAAGCTTTTGGGATAAAGCTGCATTTCAGTACGGCATTTCATCCTCAGACCGATGGACAGTCTGAGCGGACTATCCAGATTCTCGAGGACATGATGAGAGCGTGTGTCTTACAGTTTCAGGGTACTTGGGAGTCTCATTTACCTTTGATGGAGTTCGCCTACAACAACAATTATCAGGAAAGTATTGGGATGGCTCCTTATGAGGCTCTGTACGGGCGACAGTGTCGGACTCCATTATGTTGGACTGAGGTTGGTGAGAGGAGACTTACTACTTCCGAGCTGGTAGATCTTACGCAGGAAAAAGTGGCATTGATTCAAGATTGACTGAAGGCAGCTCAGGACCCACAGAAGAGCTACGTCGACCATAGGATAAGGGATTTGGAATTTGCAGTAGGAGACTGGGTTTTCTTGAAGCTATCTCCTTGGAAGGGAATCGTACGGTTTGGCAGACGAGGGAAGCTGAGTCCTCGTTACATTGGACCTTATGAGATCTTAGAGCGGATTGGTCCTGTTGCTTATCAGTTGGCCTTACCAGCAGACCTGGTAAAGGTACATAATGTTTTTCGTGTATCTATGCTTCGGAAGTATATACGGGATGATTCACATGTTCTGGAAGCACAACCTGTTGAACTGAGGGAAGACTTGAGTTTTGAAGAGCAGCCTGTAGCGATTTTGGACCGGAAGGATAAGGTCTTACGGAGGAAGACGGTTCCCTTAGTTAAAGTATTGTGGAGGAATCATCAAGTGGAGGAAGCTACTTGGGAACCTGAGGCCTTAATGCGCGCAAAGTACCCTTACTTGTTCCACTGAATTTTGGGGACGAAATTCTTTTTAAGGGGTAGATTGTAACAACCCGTACCTTCGGGAAGGGTATAAATGTAATTTTTGTAAATATTTGTATAAAAGGACGATTTTGCGCTTGTGAATAGTGCGTCAAAAGTTGACTTTTTGATTGACAGGTTGGATGAGTGTTGACCAGTGACCGTGACGTAGTTTAGGACGTCACAAGTCCGTAGACAGGTGGCATGTCCGATTCGGACAATCGAAGAAAAAGTTATGACGTTCGGAAGATTGAGGGCGTTATCGTAATTTTGAAATCGAGGAAAATGTTGACTTTTTGGTGGACTTGTGATTTTCACGTAGACCGAGGACCATTGGATAGGTCTCGACGTCCTGAGTACAACGACAGGCGGCACGCTGTCATCGGACGTCGGACGAAATAGTTACGGGTCTGGAAAGTTCGAGGGCAAAATGGTAATTTGTACACCTAGGGGCAATTTGGTCTTTTTCTCCTCAGCCCAATCAGATCAGAACAAATGGCAATAGTGGATTGTGATATTTTGTGCAGACCATGGAGAAGAGGACACGTGGGGCTGGTTGGATGGTTCTAGGATGATCCTACATACACACGGCTACAAATTGTTCAATGTGCACCGTGCAATTGGCTTCGACACAGAGAAACAGAGAGGAAGAAATTGTGCGTGTTCGATCGATTCAGTGCAAGGGTGAGTGAGTTGATGACTTGTGAGAGTGATAGAGAGACGAGGGTGAGTTGTTGATCTTGTTTGGAGTTGAAACCGTGCATGGAGGCACGACGGTGGACGACTGGAAGTTTTGGGAAAACAGAGAGGCGGTGACCTTGTGGTGGTGGTTGTGCCGTGTGGTGGCTCAAACCAAGACACTAGGGGACTCAGACGACTGCAAGGAACTCAACGAGCACCGTGGCACGCGGCGGTGCACACGGCGGAGACAGAATCGAAGGTAAGCATCAAATCCCCTGTTTTTCCCGTGATTTTGTTTTCAATAATCGTGGACTTTGGGCTAGAGTCGAGGGATTTGGTGAGTGAAGTGAGGTTCAGGGAGGTCTAAGATGGTTTTGGTTCTAAATGGTTTTGGTTTTGGTTCTAAATGTTCTAACATGGTTTTGGTTCTAAATGTTCTAAGGAATCCATTGGTGTGATTTTCGGGTTAATCAGACGATGTTATGAGATAGTTCGGGAATCCGGACGGTTTCGGGTCTAAGATTAAAATATGAATAAATTCCCGAAAAATTGGGGAAATTAGGGTTAGTATCCTTGATGTATTTATGACCCTATTTGGTGCATATTGACAGGACGGGAGACGCCTGAGACGGTCGAGGAGCGCACGGAGCGCGATTGACTCGTTCTGATTTGTGAGTGGACTCCTTCTTTCCTTACGAGCATGCCTAACTGTTTTAGTTGTGTTTTATGATATTAACTATGGTTTTTATGCTTTTTGATGGTAATTATATGTGATTGATATGTTTGCACGTTTTTCGAGGAAAAACTGGATTTCGGATTTTGATGCCATACTTAGGGATTTCAATTTATAATTGTTTTCTGATGATGATAAATGGATTATGAAACATGATTTTTGGATAATCGCGGGTTTTGGTTTAAAATGTGGATTTCCGGATTTGGGTTCGGAATGACGGTTCTGAACGCCGGAAGGGCTTCGAACCGGGGATTTCGAATTCGAGTTTGGCTACGGATTTAGAAATGGTTTTACATTGAATTTGGATTGGATTTGCTGGATCTGGATATGGGTTTAAAGACCCGGATTCTGATGGATGGGGGACGGGCCCGGATTGAGTTTAAAGACTCGGACATTTATGATATATCCCCCATAGGCCTATTGAGTTTAAAGACTCGGGAGTTTAAAGACTCGGATTACATTTGAGGCCTGATTGAGTTTAAAGACTCGGATAGACCCAGCAGGTTTGATCAGACTCGGATATTTGTGGATTTGGTTTTATGATATGATCTTGCTATACTGTCTTATGTTACGGTTTTCTGATACTTCGTTGGACATGCATGTTTTCAAAACGGAGGGAACAAATATTATTATTATTATTATTATTTTTCCTTAACTCTGATTTGATGATAAAATGTTTTTGAAACTTTTATTTATTCTAGTCCACTCACACTTTTTGGTTTTTAAATTTTCCCTCCAGGTCGTGGTGATAGCCTTGGGGTGAACGTTGAGGCAGGAATCGAGGCATAGAGCTTACGACGTTCTTCCGTTGCGAGACTAGCATAGTAGGATTTTGTGCCCATTTTGTAGAACAATGCTCTGACTTACAGTTGTATTATATTTACTCATTCGTCTGATAGTTATGCTTATAGTGGTATTAAGGTTATTTTGGTACTTTGAGTGTGATTGTCAGACGGAAGCAGGGTTCGTCCCGGGTATCGAGGCGATATTTGGGACGGGTCCTGACACTGGTAGTGCACCGTGATATGATGATTCAGCAGTAGACATCAAGGATGGGTTAGTTGATATGATTGGTTATTTTGATATGGTTGTGTTGGAAGGTTTGCTTTGGTGTGGATTTGGTATACTTTCTATGGGATAGGTTTTGGAATTTCTAATTTTCTAGTTACTGCACGTAGTTTGAGATTGATGTTTTATTCGTAAATTCGATGCATGCATAGCTTTATTGAATAGAGGGTTTAATGATTGACTACGAAAAATGGTTTTCCAAACCTTTGTTTTGTCTACTCATATTTGTTTTTGGTTTTGGCACTCTCCAAGTTAATCGCTAACGCGGGCTGTATGAAGACTAATGCATCAAGTAGTTTTGCGTACTTTGGATATCCTGTTTATAATGTAGCCTTATCCCTTGTATGACACGTTGTAAGTATACATATTTAAATCTTGAGGATATTCTAATGGTGTTGCATGACGTGTCAGACAGGCACAGGTCTTCCTAAACTAATCGAGGGGAATTGCGGGGAAGGTCTTGTCGATTTGGTATCAGAGCACTAGATTGCTCTCTTTACGAATCGCACACTGGGTGTGTATGATAGTTTCGTTACGGACATGATGCCTCCACGACGATAGCCCCGTCATCAGCCTGGTAGCGAGGAGAAGGATAAGAAAGTGTGAAGAGTTAAACGGGAAAGAGCCTCATATTGGTTCTGTTAGGTATTGGATGTTGTGTTTTAGCGGGGTTGGACCCTGAGAATGGCCGATTTTTGTGTGGGCTCAGTGTCTTGGAGCCGTGGGCTTACTGATTAATTGAGATCTAGGAGGGTGACTATTCGGAGTTTGGATGTGCTACTAGGAGTAGCATGGGTTGTTGATGACCTTGGTTCAGGAACAGTTGGGGTCATGTCACACACACACACACACACAAAATTAAATGTTGTTTCACTTCTTCGCACTTCATGTGGTTGCTGGTAGTCTTATCAGGTATGGTTGGCGCAGCTTTACTTGTCCTTAACTGTTTCCAAGCAAGTTAGACGTACATGTCAGTGCCAAGCCTCCCTCTTTATGTCCACCACCCCCCCCTTGTTTCCTGCTCATGCACAAACGAATTCATAAACAAATTTATAGAAAAGCTTTTGTCTCTTCTATTTCCTTCACCCATCTAACAAATTTCAATTTCGGCAATCAATCTTTTCACCATCCATTGTCTCTCTCCAATACTTCCTCACTTTTCACCCATCCATTCTTTTCATGTCTCATTCTCCACTCTTTTTCATTTTTCTTGTTACAATTAGGTAGGTGGGGGATGATCACCTTCTTTTTTTTATCACTATTCTTTTTTCTCATTAAGTGTTCCAAGCAAACAAGAAAAATACACCTCAATTCAACCCCAACAAAATCAATTCTCTCTTAAAGTCTCAGACTTTTTTACTCTTTACCCTCAAATTAGTCTCATCAACCCCATTGCACCCAGATGAGGACAATTATGGCCAAGACCCCTCATAACTCCTCATTCTCTTTCTTCAGGAGGTACTTCCACTAGAAAAAGAAGGTCAATGACGACGAAGAAGACAACCATGAAGTCTTAAACTTCTCATACTCACATGGTCGATTTGGAATAGGGAGGCACCTATTCCTTAAACCCAAGATAGTATCACTACCTATAATTTCATGGCTAGTTAGCATCACTACAACTAGATGGACCCATTTAATGCACTTTCTGCAACTTAAACTCATGAAAATTTGATCCATTGTTTTAGATTTTATACTTTATAGGATGGTGAGGAACTAAGACCATGTTTCAAAAAAAATCAATCGAGTACATATATTTTTCGTAACAGCGAAACCATCTCAACACAAAAATTTCAAGCACAAGAGATAGTAAAACATCTCAAAATTAAAATTGAATTTAAAATCAAAAACCTAATTTGAAAATCTAATTCAATCTAATAATAGAAGTGAAGAACTAAGAGGGAAGAAGAGCGGTTGATTAGAGAGAAACAACCAACCATAAGTCGTGCTCTATTCGTCGTCAATATCATGTTTTTGCGTCTCCGTCTGCGTGAACCTTGAAAATTGAATAATATGAGAAGAAAGAATGAGAGAAGAGAAGAGTGAAGAATGAGAGAAGAGTAAATTGAGAGAATGAGAGAATACTTGAGACGTTAGAGACTTAGAGGAGGCGATGAGCGAGAGCGACAACATGGAAGAAGAGAACGAGAGAGAAGAAAATAAGAAATAGATTTGGTTTGAGTCTAAGCTATAGCTTGCAAGGCTCAATCCTAATGTTAGTTTAGGTGTTCTGGTTTTGATCAGCTTTTATCAATCCTATACTTTTACTATAGGATTGCCTAATCAACCAATAAGAAATAAATTTAATTATTTAAAAAAATTTGAATTCGGTATGGGATGATTTTTCAAAACATTGATACCGAAACTGTACCAAACTATATCAGTACGGTTTTGGTAATGTACCAATCGTATATCAGTTTCGCTATTTAATTTTTTTTTTCTGTATCGTTTAATCTGGAATAGTATGATTTCATTATTTCGGTTCCATATGCCCAGCCCTAGAGCTTAGCACCCGGGCGTTGACGACCAGAACAACAGTAAGATGTATGCACTCGGTGATCTGCATCCAATTGGTGTCCACCACGGATGTCCAAACCACGTCAGAAGCCTCCCATCTCTCGGAAAAGTACGACCAAAGGCTATGGGTGAAGATTGGTTTCTTCAGGGGCTTCGACATGTCATTTGGCAGAAGATCCAGTCGTGGTTCCTTAGACACCTTATCCCTGGCATCCTCTATTGCCTTGATATAGGCCTCCTTCCTCTTACACCTGGTGGTCTCCACCCCCTCGGCAGCATGCTTGTTCAGTGCCACTTGCTACCCCTTGGCGGCAAGTAATTTCTGTCGCCGAATCTGTGATCGGTCGACACCAGCTTCCATTACTGGCTTCTTCTGTCTTAGTAGATGACGTCCCTCAAATTCACCGGTCGAACCCTCCTCACTCAGCTCCTCCTTCACTGGCCTTTTTAATTTTTGGCTGATTGGACGTGCTCTTCTGCTTCAGCACCCTCTGTGCCAAATGCGTTGCATAATAAAAAACCTAAGTCATCATCACTCGGTATGTACAAAAACAAAATGTCAATCGGTAGAATAAATCAATCGACACTTACCAAAAGGGAGATCAGGCTAACCTTGATCAATTACCAGGAAACCTTAATGTACAATGGCTCTGCTCTAGCTCACTTAGCTTCTCATAACAAGCTCACACACTTGCTTCTCCTCGGTCAAACACCTTCTTTTAAATGCACTTGCAAGCAATCAAATCAATCATCACATTTTGACTTGGCAAGTAAACAAAATATGTGCATACAACCTAAATTCCCAATCAGCACTACAACCTTTCACTTGGAAATCATGCTCAATCCTATCTCTGAGCTAACTAATATTCCATTCCAAAGGGCCAGACACTGAGCAGAATCGGTGCCTCCAACTTTTTACGAGGTTGGAATATCGTGGATATATGCCTCGCGCAATGACTTCGCAACATATTCAGTCTGCATCTATCTCAAACTAGTCGTCTACTGTTTGAAGTTATACAGATGGCAGAGCTAAACCCAATGCGGCTTGGGAAGTCGACATAATCAGAATACATTCAGCTGGCCGACCACAATTTTGGCCCGAGCCAGAATATCTTGAAACCACGGATGCAACGGCAACCACACTCCATGCTCAAAACAGTCAACATAAACAAAAATTGACCCTTTTGATGGCTCACTCAACCTTTCCCCAACTGGAAACATAGTCATTTCACATTCAGGTGACACATTATAGAACTCCCTGAACCATAACAGATCGGCTTCCTTAATTGTGTTGATCTCATAATCCACTACATGGATTTAAACAGGCATGGTGCTACAAGGGAGACTATTCTTCCTCGTATTTGTTCTGTGGAGGGATCATAAGGTGGAGAAGGCCACGTGGGACCGAGGCTTTTATGCGAGAATAGTATCGACAAATTTTCAAGTGGCAGGTGACTATTCCCCCTTGTATTTGTTCTGTGGAGGGATCATGATGTGGAGGAGGCCACGTGGGGTCGAGGTTTTGATGCGGGACCAGTCACTGCTTGACATTTGAAATCATCTCGGTACTCTACTCAATTTCACTCTACTCCTACTCACTGACCAACTCAACCACATGAGGACTAGATAAGGAACCCTCCCCTCTCTTATCTTGTTTGGTACCCTTGACCTTCTTGGTAGTCTTTGCCTACTTACTACTCTTAACCTGCTCAGTACTCTTCACGTGGCCTGCTCCAAAATGTTCATAACATCGAAAGGATGAAAAAACATATTGGACGTAATCCAAAATTCCCTAGCACGTGTCCCCATGCATTGCTTGAAGCGGCTGCGCGTGAAGCCCACTGCTAGGGTACTATTCATCGTCCTTGTCACCTGATAGTCTAGTTTTCGAGTTACCCAACCTAGTGATCCAACCCGACCATATCTCACCTATTTTTCAACCTTTTTTAGTTCTGTTCGACCAAAACATTATAATCTAACTTCAGAGAATATTTGTATAATCAAAATATACACACTCACCCTAAAATCTGCTCGACCAGTCGAAGAACTCACATCCAAGTTTTACCCGTGGTGTCTGGGCAATCCCATCATCCAAAACCACGGTTGAGCAGTGCATTATGATGGTAGGGACTCTAAGAGGATGATTCTAACCTTGTTTCCATGGTTCCTACTCGAAAATTGGTTTAGCCAACCTCACACCTGAAAATCCTTCACAGGTCCAGCTTCCTTACTCTCTCTCAGTTCAGTTTCAACCTCTCTTTCCTCTTCCTAATTTCCTTTCACTCTTATATCTCTCTTTCTTCTCTTCTCTCTATCTTTCTCCCATGCTTTTTCTTCCTCATTTTCTTTTTTTTCCTCTCTCGGCCGAAAACCACATAACATACACACCACACCTCAAAACTTAAAACAACACACACACCACAATCGCCAAGTCGGTGGCACGAAAACAAAATAGATAAGGGACACTTATCCCTGCCCTAGCCATCCAAAAAAAAATCTCACAATAAAATTACCAAAACGCCCTTCTAACTAAATTACCAAAATGCCCTTATGTAATCTAGACCCGGAACAAACCGTCAAATCTTTGTTTTTGGAATGCTGTCTGTCGACGTACTCGGGAGGCTGAGACCCTCGTAACGGTCTTCTCGAATTGCCTAAACAAGGATTCGATAAAAAAATTCAACACATTGACTTTGGTCAAAAAGTCAACCCTTTGTCTTTTGGGGCAAATTGGTCAATTCTATTTGACTTTTCCGATCTTACCCTCGTTGAAATTCCAAGTCATTACAAAATGAATCGACAAGGTCATCGGTGCAGAACTTGGAAATCTCTTAGGGCTTAAGGATGGTAGGCTAACCAAGATTAGATGAAATGTGGTGGTCAAATCTAGTCCAAAAGGCACTTCAATTCCATGCTCGGGGTTAGCGGTCCAATTAAATCGCAAGGATAAAGTCTCTAGATTACAATTGTGAGCACAAAGCTGATAGCTGATACCTAAAAATGGAAGTTCGTCAAAACCTCGGCAATCGTCGATAAACGTAGGTAGCTACCTCGTAACTTCACTGATGCACTAACCCAAGTCATCACATGAAAGGTATAGTTCATAGCTAAAATGGACAAGTTAAGTACCTAAGTCGAAAAACTCAAGGGAAAGAGGAGCAATCAACTAAGATGATGACGTTGACACAATGAAAACATCAAAGATGTTGGATTAGCACCTAATTCGACAAGAATCTAATGGTCTCAAAGGGATTTGCACAAGGCATATGTAATACCTGGTCTTGGAAGCAAGACCCGTGAGCTTGAGAAGCAAGAACGGTGAGCAAGACCCGTGAGCTTGGAAAGGCAAGATCGGTGAACAATCCCACATCGCTCGGGGAGAGAAAGGTGAAGTGTCGTATATGTGTGGGCACATATCTATCTAACACAAGGTCTTTTGGGATCTCACTGGCTTTAGATTCCTTGGGAACTCCAAAGTTAAGCGAGTTAAGGTTGGTGCAATCCCATGATGTGTGACCTACTAGGAAGTTGCACGTGAGCTCCCAAAAACAAAATCATGAGGGTTGGGCTCAAAGCGGACAATATTGTGTTAGATAGGTCGGGTCGTGACAGAATGGTATTAGAGCTGGACCCTGACTGGAAGTGTGCCAGCGAGGACTCTGGGCCCCAAGGGGGTGGCTTGTAAGACCCGGTCTTGGAAGCAAGAACGGTGAACAAGACCCGTGAGCTTGAGAAGCAAGAACGGTGAGCAAGACTCGTGAGCTTGGAAAGGCAAGATCGGTGAACAATCCCACATCACTCGGGGAGGGAAAAGGTGATATGCTTTATATGTGTGGGCACGCATCTATCTAACACAAGAACTTCTGAGAGCTCACTGGCTTTGGATTCCTTGGGAACTCCAAAATTAAGTGAGTTGAGGCTGGTGCAATCCCATGATGGGTGACCTACTGGGAAGTTGCACATGAGCTCCCAAAAACAAAACCAGGAGGGTTGGGACCAAAGCGAACAATATTGTACTAGATGGGCCAGTTCGTGACAGCATAGGATTTGAGAACCAAATTCTATAAATTTTCAATTTGAAACACAACGAGCACAAATGACCCCAAAAGATGGAAGTTTTCAAACTGAAAAGAGTTGTTTGAATAAGAATTGAATGTCACTACCCTTCCTATCTAGCACAATATTGTCCACTTTGGGCTCAGCCTCACGGTTTTGTTCTCAGGAGCTCAGATGCAACTTCCCAGCGGGTCACCCATCATGGGATTGCACCAGCCTCAACTCGCTTAATTTTGGAGTTCCCAAGGAATCCAACGCAGTGAGCTCCCAAAAGTTCTTGTGTTAGATAGATGCGTGCCCACACATATAAAGCATATCACCTTTTCCCTCCCCGAGTGATGTGGGATTGTTCATCGTTCCTTTCAAGACATGGGTCTTACATCGAAACTCACAAAATCCAAAATTTCTTTTTCTAAAACGTTTAGTTAAAAAAAGAATGCATATGGCTTTAAATTCATCCAAGCGTTGGGGACATGTAAACCACGAGAAGAAAGAAACAAGGGAAATTTAAAAAAAAAAAATCAAGTATGTGGAACATGACAAGTAAGCCGAGACATGAAATCAGATTGAGAGGACTCTAAAATATTTACTAATAATTGTAAAAAGGATAACACTCTCCCATGAAAAAAACCAAAATGGTCTATAGTAGTAGTTAAAAACTACTTCCAAAATTAGTAGTTCGCTTAATACATGATAAGCAAACGTGGCAAAGAGGAGATACAAATTCCAAGTTATAAAATGTGTAAATCAATAAGATCGAAAACTCAATCGTACTAAAGTTTAATGAACTTGTTATTGTAATGAACATGGTATCAAAATGTACCACGTCCTAATATGTGCTACATTCATGACATTGATATGACCCTACATCCACCCAGAGCTATAGAAATAGATAAACGTCACAAGAAATGAAATTCATACAACTAAGCAAACATCAAAAGTGACTCGCAGTAAAGCAAAATTATTTGAGTGTCGATTAATATATCGCTTAGAAACACTGGCTTAAATAATAATATACTTTAAATCGCCACTTAAAACAAGGGTGTACAAATCATGCAACCTAAAACGATTAGACCACACAACTTGCCTAGCTGTTGCGGTACGAAAAATGGAGGTTTAAACAACATAAGTAATTGTAACGGTAACAGTGACTAAGATCTCGCACCAGAAGGGCAAACGATTATACGTCCTAAAAGACAATTAAGAGAAACGCTATGCAGTTTGCTTCCCAAACTGCATGTAGGTTCACTACGAATATGCAGTTTTGAAACTACAATAAGTTGCATGATCTTGGTTCCGAGTGTTAATCTAACCGACTCTCACAACCATAAACATATTTTGAAGAAACCCCACTCTAACCAAGAACTTAATTAATTGAAAAAATCTTGCTGAAATTCTTCTAAGAATCCCAAGTCTCCAAAAGAACGAGTTTGTTAGACATTTCTAGTGGAGCGATTTCCTAAATTTTTGATCAAACGGATTCAACTTGAACTTCCAGATCAATTCTGAAGATATCATCTCCTGTGGTAATCCTCTAAATGAGCTGATAGCTTAAAATCATATTCACCGCGTGCATCGTCGAATAACTCTTTCACACCATCCATACGAGTCCCAAACTTGTAAGCACCACCCAAATGCGAAATTTGACTGAATGCAAATCTAACTAAGTAGAAACTAAAGGGTAAATAAGCTAAAACAAAAAAATCTTTTCTACTCGTGAAAACTCATGGTTAAATTGTAATCGAAGTAAAAACAAACATCAAGTGATGATTCTAACTATTCAAGGAATTATCTATCAAGGGAAATCAGGATGTATGATCATCAAGTGTCCAAAAGCTAACGACACATTCGAAAACTATGCTCTGATACCAAATTGACACATCCCGATCCGAAAAGTCCACTTGGACGCCAAGATTGAGGAATGCTAGCCAACAATAGATGGTGATGTCTAGATGACCAAAGCCAATTAGTTAAATGTTATGTTTTAGGAGGTTGAGTGAAATATAACCAGTGAAAACCGATTGTATTTCATAGTAATAATGGAAGTATATAACATAGATAACGAATGATGATCACACAATTAAGTAACTACCTGCGTTATCTGATTTCCATTGCGTCAACTCTAGAGTGAATGTCCGAGCAGCACTCGAAGCATCCTCGAAGTACGAGAAGCACCACCAGAACATAAGGGGTTCAAAAACAAAGGGTGAGTGGACCAACTAAAAATATTTCGGTGTAAAAACATGAATTATAAAACACGCTTTAACTGCTCAGTTTTACAAAAAACTCGTAATCGTGAAACCTTAACTTGCATGTTCTATGATAATTAATGATCAAATATTAAATGATCAAATGAGTCATGCAAAAATAAATGCAATACATATCAACACACTAAGAAGACTTAATCACGAGTCGCATGAGTCATACGCATATGGCATCATGCATGTATTGAGATACTGGAGACTCCTAAAATGGGTTCTATATCACTAGTCACAATGCTAAGGTCGACTCGTGAAGACATCATGCATGTACGTTATACTATTCATCAATCTTAGCATGTTAAAGTAAAAAGGTACCATAAACATGTAAATGCAATCATTAACTTGGTTTAATATGCACAGGAAAGTACCATAAACATGATTAATCAAAGATACTTCCAAAAAGTGTCACAAAATAACTTATCAAAGCATGCTCAAAACCCATCATAAAGTAGTTATCGTAAAATGTACAAGTAAAGAATAGTTATGAAAATCAAGTTTGGGAAAGGGGTCCATTCACAAACTAGTTGGGTAGTTGAAAGCACCACGTGTCAAACTGCGTAAGTCGAAGCTCGTTACAATCCTAAATAAATCCGACCACAAGATTACTTTAAAAATTTTAAATGAAGTGGTCTAACATGGAGGAGGTGATCGTAATGGGTAAATGATGAAGCTCTAGTTCGAGCATGAGGGTCATTGGCTCGATGGTCCATCGACCACAGAGAGGAGGATGAGAGGGAGAAGATAAGCGACCACTAACCCTTCTTCGAAAGTGGTGAAGCGGTTTCCAAGTAATAGTTGTGTTCTTCTCACAGAGTTGAGGTGAATAAGAGAGGTGTATAGGAAGAAAAGGTGGGTTGAAGTCTCATGGGTGCTTGAGTTCATTCTCAGTGGAGAAGGTCTTCTATTTTTGGTCCCTTTCTCTAAAAACTAAGTTAAGAGTTTTAAATATAAAGGTAAGTGGGCTTGGGCCAACAAGGCTTGAGTCAAAAAAGCCAAAACCAAAATCCTAAATGGGCTTTTCCACGTTCAAGGGACCTAAAATAACTAGTTGGTCTTTAGGAAAATCTTAGTAACTCAGCGAAGGAGGTCCAAACGGAAGATGATTAGGGGTAAATTGCTAATTTTACTCTTTTTGATTCTATTTTCCCAAGATGTATCATCCTTAGAATTGAAATATTTTCATTTTGCATCTATATTCGAATATTACATGCTCTATTACTAAGATGGTCTCGACATATGGATATTGGGAGGGTGGAAGTTATTGGATCTCAGAGAAGCAGAGAAGTCCATCGAGTGCTTAGGATGGACTGTTCCATTGCTTTCCAGGTAAACTTCTCAACTCAAACTCTAGCTGAAATGAAAATGGGATTAGCTCGTATGGATTTAGGGTAGATCACTCTCTCTCTATCTCAATTCTGGATTGAATTGATCAAGCAATTCTGTAGAGATTCACAGAATTGCAGAATGCACTCTATGTGTTTTATAAAATGCAAGTTGAATGTGAATGGATTGTTCTTGGTATCATAGTGCCCATAATCTCTCTCTGGTCTCACTGTACCACTTTTCTTATTCTCGTGAATCAAAATGGACGATTACAATGCATAAATTCACTCACACACTCACTCACTCACTTACACACACTCTCAACATGACCGTTATGAATGATAGTGACATTTCCTTGACTTATGCATCACACAAACACGTCACTCATTTTTAACAGAATCCACCTCACTCAATCTCTCATTTGCTCCCTTTTCCTTTCTTTTGACACATGTCCTCTTCGAGTTAGCAACAAACACACTGCCAAGTCATCTTAGTGTACACCTTACACTCCAACAGTCCCTCCTAAGGTGTTCACTGGTATTACTCCTAGTAAATCTTCTATGTAGTAAAACCGTTCCTTAGGAAGAGCCTTAGTGAATATGTCTGCCAAATGATCCTCAGACTTGCAGTATTGAATTGAAACTTCACCATTATGTATTGCATCTCTTATATAATGCCATCTTCTGTGAATATGCTTGGTCTTTTGATGGAACATAGGGTTCCTGGCCATGGAAATTGCAGACATGTTATCACACATGAGAGGCGTAGCTTCTATCTGCTCTTCTCCTAGATCACCTAGGACAAATCTTAACCAGACAGCCTGAGTGGTTACCTCAGAGGCACTTACATAGTGTGAAAGCACTGCCAGAGGTACTCTTCATATCATCAATAGAGCCTCCCCAATCACTATCACAGTATCCTACTAGAATAGCAGCCTTCTTGTATCCAATTCCAAAGTTCAGAGTTCCTTGAACATATCTTAGCACTCTCCTAGCAGTCCCAAGATTCTTCTTGGTTGGATTGTGCATGAATCTTGACAGTAAACTTGCTGCAAACATCACATCTAGTCTAGTGGCTGTGAGATAGAGCAGACTTCCAACAATCTGCCTATATACTTCCTCATCTACTACTCCACTTCCATCCTCCTTTTGTAACCTGTCACTAGTAGCCACTGGTATACTAACAGGTTTGCAATCTTTAAGTCCAAACCTTTCAAGGAGAGTTGTAGCATACTTTCTTTGGTGGATATAGATCCCTTCATTTGACTGTAGAATTCCCATCCCTAGAAAATGATGTAGAAGTCCCAAGTCAGTCATTTCATACTTCCTCATCATATCTTGTTTGAACTCAATCATCATTCTAGAACTATCACCTGTGTAGATTATGTCATCCACATAGATAGACACAATCAAAGTCCCCTCTCCTTGTTTTCCCTTCAAGTACAAAGTAGGTTCACTTGTGCTTCTTTCAAAATCACAGCTTAGTAGATAAGAATCTATCTCACCATACCAATCCCTTGGTGCTTGTTTCAAACCATAGAGAGCCTTATTCAGTTTGTAGAATTTAGATTCATTTCCCTGAACCTCAAAACCTTCAGGTTGGTCAATGTACACCTCCTCCTCTAGTACACCATTCAGAAAAGTAGACTTTACATCTAGTTGAAAAAATTCCCATCTTCTTTGCGCTGCTAATGCAATCAAAACTCTGACTGTGTCCAGCCTTGCTACTGGGGCAAAAGTCTCGTTAAAGTCCACACCAGGCTTTTGTGCATACCCTTTTGCAACCAACCTGGCCTTGTGCTTCTGTATTGAGCCATCCAGGTTCAGCTTTGTTTTGAACACCCATTTGACACCTATCACAGGTTTAGTTGTAGGTCTATTCAGAAGTTCCCATGTTCCATTCTTTTCAATCATTTCTATTTCAACTTCCATTGCTTTTCTCCAAATAGATTCCTTGACTGCTTCCTTGAAACATTCTGGTTCTATCATGCTCATGTGTCATCTAGCATAGACGCCACTTAAGCTTCTTAGTTTCACATGTGTATTACTGGTCTCTTCTGTAGAACTACTTGCAGTAGTGTTAGGTGATGAAACAGAACTGTGACTAGGCTGATCATCTTCACGTGGACTTGAACTTTTCATGTATAGAGAATTAGATGATGTTGCTGGTTCTATCTGAGAATCTCGAGCAGTGAAACTTAGAGGAATGCAGCTTGAAACTTCTTCAAGCTTCTCCCAATTCCAGTGACTTTTCTCATTGAAAATCACACTCTTGGACACAACAACCTTTCTGCTTTCCAAACTGCAAATCCTATAACCTTTTTCACAGTTCCCATAGCCAACAAAAATTCCTTTGCTACTAGAATCATCCAACTTCTGCCTGGCCTGTTTTGGAACATGCATGTAACATAAAGATCCAAAGATCCTTAAGTGAGTCACCCCTGGTCTTCTTCCTGAGAACACTTCAAATGGAGTCTTGTTTAACACAGTCTTTGTAGGACATCGATTCAGAAGATATACAGCAGTGTTAACTGCTTCTCCCCAAAACTCATAGGGTAAATGCTTACAATGAAGCATTGACTTAGCCATTTCTACAATAGTTATCTTCTTCCTTTCAGCTACCCCATTCCATTGGGGAGAATAGGCCATAGTTAGTTGCCTTTCAATTCATGCTTCATCAAGTACCTTCTGAAACTCATTAGACAAGTACTCTCCACCCCTGTCACTTCTCAGTTTATTAATCTTGAACCCACTCTGCAATTCTATCATAGCCTTGAGTTTCTTAAACACATTCAGGACCCCTGACTTGTGTATTAAGAAATACACCCAGCACATTCTTGAATGATCATCAATGAATGTTAGGAAATACAGATTGTCTCCCACTGTTCCTGTCTGCATAGGACCACACACATCTGTGTCTATGAGTTCCAATGGTGAGGATGCCCTTCATGCCCCTTGAGTATCAAAGGAACTGACATGATGTTTTCCAGCTATGCATCCTTCACACACCCCCTTTTCTCCATGTATACTAGGCAATCCAATCACCATATCTTTCTGTTTGAGTTGTCTCAGACTAGCAAGGTTTAAATGACCAAACCTCATATGCCACAACTCAGTACCTTCTTCAGTGCTAGCCTTCAGACCCTCAACTGTTTCAGATTCCTTGGTTCTGAAATTCACATAGTTGAGAGAAAGTTTGAAACACCTGCTTCCTGTCATAAGAACTCTAGCCACTCTTTGCCTCAAAGTCCCATCTTCAAAGATTTCTGCAAATCTATTTCCAAACACCAAACTGTACCCATGTTCTACCATCTGTCCCACACTCAATAGATTTTCATCTAATCTAGGCACAAGCATGACTTCCTTGATGTATTTTTCTCCTTGATCAGTGTGAACAAGTAGGGAACCTTTTCCTGCCACCTGAACACGATCTCCAGTACCCATTTTCACTTTCACATTTAGGTTTCTATAAATATTGGTCAGCAAAGACTCATGACCAGTCATATGATTGCTACATCCACTATCCAGGTACCAAACAGCTTCATCATGTTCTATGGATGCTGAGTGGCAAGCATAAAACATACTTCCCTCAGCCTCTTCAGCTTTCTGAGCAAAAACTGCAGCAGATTATTTCCCTGGACAGTTCTTTGCCATGTCACCAAATCTTGAACATTTGAAACACTTCACTTTGCCACCCTTCAACCAAGATTCACCCCAATGATGCTTGTTACAATCCTTACAGAAAACCCTCATAACTTCTCCTCTTTGAGTTTCTGTAGATCTTTCCTGCTTCTCATTTTCTTTAGCTTTATCAGAATTCCAAGGTCTAGGCCCTGGTTTACGCTGAAACTTCTTAGTTTTCCAAGAACTAGGTCTGGATTTTCTCTGAGACTTTCCAGAAACATGCATGCTTGTGAAAGCTTTCTCAATCTCACTCTCATTATGCATTTCCAGCCTTTGATCAAAAGCTCTGATAGAAGCAGAAATGCTCTCAACACTAACCAAGTCTAAATCCCTAGTTTCCTCTAGAATTGAAACTATGGAATCATAATTTTTAGTTAGGTTAATCAATATTTTTTGTGTAAGTCTCTTCTCAGTGATTTCTTCTCCATAAGTCTTCATTTGATTAACAATAACTAACAGTCTAGAAAGATAAGCAGAAAAACTTTCATCCTGTCTCATACGGGTATATTCAAAATCCCTTCTAAGAGCTTGAAGTTTTACAGCCCTTACCTTAGGATCTCATCTGAACTCCTTCTTAAGGACATCCCATGCTTGCTTAGCAATCTCAATATTTGAGATTCTTGGGAAGATCTCCTCTGATACTGAGTTCTGAATCAGATTTAGAGCTTTAGCATTCTTGATCAAATCAGCATGACTTACATTTTGATCGATTTCCTCATCCTCATTATCATACTCAGGCTCAGGCAGCCCTTGAGTAACAATAATCCACAGATCACAAGCTTTCAATGCTGTCCTCATTTTTATGCTCCAAAAATCATAGTTCTCTCCTTTGAATACAGGTAACTTGGGATCTCTAGCTCCTGTCATTGATTTCTTGGTCTCGAAGAAAAACAGGATTGCACAGAAGTTTCTTCACTAACTCAGCCGATTTCAAATCACAGAAGCATCAACACAATCAGACGCCCCAAATAAGCAGATCCACCTGCTCTGATACCATATTGGATCTTAGAGAAGCAGAGAAGTCCATCGAGTGCTTAGGATGCACTGTTCCATTGCTTTCCAGGTAAACTTCTCAACTCAAACTCTAGCTGAAATGAAAACGGGATTAGCTCGTATGGATTTAGGGTAGATCACACACACTCTCTCTCTCTCTCTATCTCAATTCTGGATTGAATTGATCAAGCAATTCTGGAGAGTCACAGAATTGCAGAATGCACTCTATGTGTTTGATAAAATGCAAGTTGAATGTGAATGGATTGTTCTTGGTATCACAGTGCCCAGAATCTCTCTCTGGTCTCACTGTACCACTTTTCTTATTCTCATTAATCAAAATGGACGATTACAATGCATAAATTCACTCACACACTCACTCACTCACTTGCACACACTCTCAGCATGACAGTTATGAATGATAGTGACATTTCCTTGACT
The DNA here is from genome assembly GCA_032719365.1 of Prinsepia uniflora. Classification (NCBI taxonomy): domain Eukaryota; kingdom Viridiplantae; phylum Streptophyta; class Magnoliopsida; order Rosales; family Rosaceae; genus Prinsepia; species Prinsepia uniflora. Next base: position 35,520,120 of record CM064862.1, read on the forward strand.
TATGCATCACACAAACACGTCACTCATCTTTTAACAGAATCCACCTCACTCAATCTCTCATTTGCTCCCTTTTCCTTACTTTTGACAATTGTCCTCTTTGAGTTAGCAGCAAACACACTGCCAAGTCATCTTAGTGTACACCTTACACTCCAACAGAAGTGACGTTGAACGAACCGTGACGATGGCATTTGGTGTGAATCGTGTTGTTGGTGAAGAATGCAGAGCCGAAGTAAGTCTTAAATCTTTGTGCATTGACTCTTAGTCGCTTGCTTTTCCCTCTTTGTTCTTCTTGGCTGCCTATAAGAATTGACGGTATGGAGACTGAGAATGCAAAAAAATTGCTGAGCTTGAGAACCAAAGAGGGAAAATTGTTTTCAATGGTCATTTGTTATTTCATTTTTGAAATTCACTTTTGGTTCAGTACACATGTATTTGGTCCAGAACTAATAGTGAGAATTTCAGTCATTGCATTGGCTTGCCAAAATTTCTGGATGTTTATTACACTTATAAGGACCTTGATGAGGTGCGAGAAGAAATGAAAGATTATGTCATATCAAATTGGGTGTAATGATACTGAAAGTGCTGCTATGTTGGAATTGGTTCTCATATGATTTTTTTTTTTTCATTCAAAACTACAGTTTCTTAGTACGTAGCTACTTATTTAGAATTTTATGTGTTTGATATATGGCTTTGAAATTGAGCTGAGGAGCATATAATACTGATACATCATCATTTTCTTTGTGAACTTGATTAAACAATTATGTATAAGTAATTTTGTTTCTCATTGATTATTGGAGAATAATTCTTATGTGTTATATACTGCTGCTAAAACAGAGAAATAATAGAGATCAATGTTAAATGTATGCATACGTCAGAATCAAATTTAATCAATTTTGTGATCTTGTTCAGATTGGTATGCATCAGTAAATTTTAAAAACCGTTGCGTGAAGTAACTTATGACACCGGTTTTCTGAAAATACCATTGCGTAAAGTAACTTTAGGCCTTAGTTTTATCGTACACACTGTTGGGTAAATCAGTTTTAAGCATCAATAATTACTACATACAGTTGTGTAAAGCAGTTTCATGCATTGGATTTAACTAAATACTGTTGCGTAAAGGATGAATAGGCAACGGTATTGCACAAAAACTAATGTGAAAAAGCACTTTAGGCAATGGAGAATATCTGTTGCCTAAAGACCCCCGAATAGACATCACCGAGTAATACCACGATAGTTATAGGGACTTGGCACATAGATTTTTTCCGTTACCAAAAGTGTTTTTTTGTTTGTAGTGAATTATGCCCGACGAATCTAATCATCGTAATTGTTAATTTTGCCCAGCTGAGAGGTAATTTTCCGGGCCATGCCTCCTTTTTTTATGTGTCAACATCTTTTCCTCCATTTTTAACGTGCCCCGCTAATGAGCCTTGCCTTACCTACTTTTTCATTGCGCAAGAATTTTTCCCAGCGATCGTTTATTTTGACTAGCTAGGCAAAATCACTTAGGGCGACGAAAACACCATTGTCAGGCAAATTCTGGGCAGCCCCTTATTTCTTGTAGTGGAGGCATATCGCATGCATGGAGGACATCCGAAGAGGTACTGTTATAGATATGAAGAAGGTAGATGAGCACCATAACCCCCACCGTTTAAATAGTTTGTAACCAATCTATACTAATTAGCATACTTAAGTCTATGTAACCTACTTAATTGTTGTACATGTAAAGTTAATATATCCCTCCATATTTTAATGTATGCCTATAAATAATGGTCACCAGTAGTGAATAAGATATACGAGCTTTCTTCATCATCTAGACAGATCATTTCTCTCGGAAGAACTAATCAAATAATATAATTATATCTCCTCTACAATCAATTGTGTCTGATATTTTATGGGAATAGAGGGATAAATGATATACAGATACATACGATCTTCTTCTTTGTGTCCATTGCTTTACCTTTCTAATTATAACACTTTGTAAAAAAAATTTCACCGGTTTGTCTGTATTTTTTTCATTTTGTTTTTCCTATTCATCTTCCTAGCTAAAAACAAAATAATTTTCAGTCTTTTTTTTTTTCTGGTGACCAAATACTGATGATTATAATTGTGTACGGCTGAAGAAGCAATTTTAATTTAATAATAATTCATTTGTGTGCAACTTATGAAGTTATGAATAAATCAACAAAAGAGTACGTACAATCATCAACTTCTTATGCCTCTAGATTTGCTAATATAGCTTAATTGCAGAAAAGACAAGAAGAATTAGAATTGGAATTTACATTTACATGGCTGCTTCCTTCTCTTTCAGTTTCCATTCCAGCCCTATGAACTTACATGGTGAAAATCTAGCCCTATACTCAGAAATGGTTTCCAGTTTGGGCGACCACAATTGTTCCTTTGGCCCAACAAGCTGCTCGTAGTGCTTTTGCAACTCAGGTGTGCTGCAAAGAATACTAGTAGTATTACCATTGCCATTGTCATTGGCATCATCATTATCATCTCTAGTTTTATTACCTCTTGTAATAAGGCTTGTTACGAACTCAGGCACCACCTTGATCAACACCTTCCCATTAGAAGCCTTTATGTACTCAAAAGGAGACTTTCCTACGAAATTGATAGGCTGCAGGGGAGCCGCCTTCTTGTCGGGGCTTGATGATGAGCCTAGGGCAGCGAGCAAGGAGACGGAGAGGACTCGACAAGCGAAGTGGTCGATGGGAAGGACAAAGTAGGTGTGGCCATGCATGAGCTCATCGTCGATGGCTAAGGCCGGGAGGGGGTTTCCGATGAAGAAAGCGTCAACATGGCAAACCATCTGGTCTGGAAACTCGAACATGATCTCTCCAGCTATGTGCTTATTATTTCCCCTGAGGAGTCTTGTGGTTCCTTGATCTGAGAATATCACTTTTATGGCTAACTTTGTTTTCTGTTGAAAACATGGAGACATTGCATTGCCCATATCAATCTATAGACGAATTTTCTCTGGATTACTGTTGGCTTTTAGGTAAGGAACGACGGGAGAGAAAGGATATATATGGGGCTATGAAATTGACTTTGAGAAAGTCTTGGTTGGTTTTATTTTCCCCCCTCCTTTTTTTGAGAATTGAGGAGGCCGAAGTCGGTGGTCAGCTATGCCGGCTTTGACAATCTCTCTCTATATATACGTATAAATCGAGTGAGTTATGTGCCCTTAACCACTCTCACACATGTGATCACTACCGAGTCAGATATGTGGCCTTAATTAACCACTCACACACGTGATTACTACTTCCTTTTAACTTTTAATTGTCCTTCATTAATTACAATTCACTTTTAAGAAGATTAAAAAGATTCACACGCAATAATTTACCAAAATTAGAAGATTTTTCATTTGTTGAATCAAAACCAAGACAAGCCGGACATATATCGGGCCTCAGACCACCCCAAATTTTAAACGAAATGTGATCATAAATGAAAAATTAGCCATTAATAATGATTTAAAGAATAAGTTGGCTGAAATAAAAGTTGATGAATAAATTGTTAATTGACTAAAGAGAGCACGTAGCATTGAAAGTCTTCATCGTTGAGATTTAACTTTTATAATTAATGAGAAAATAAATTATTTCTTTTGTAAGGCTTCGTGTTAACACACCAAATTAAGCTGAAACAATTTGTTCCTAAAGGATCATTTCGAAATCATCCTCCATAACAAGTACAATCAATTTGACATATTATGATATGGTAGTCACTAAAGTCCCTTTCCCACAAAAATTAAAAATAAAAAAAAATAAAAAAATAAAAAAAAATAAAAAAAAAAACCTTCTAAGGCCCTTTTTCTAAAAACTCAACCATATAAGGTTATTATGTCCTCTCCCCTTATTATGTTCTCTCCCCTAAATACTGAAAACCCTAGCCGCAAACCCTTTGGTGGGGATCAGCGACAGCCCTAAAAATCTCTTTTTCTTCTCCTCTCCTCAGCGTCTCCTCTCCCATTGTTCCTCCTTTCTCCCCTTATGTCCACCCCATCGACTCTCTTGTCTATGATTTTCCATCTCACCCATACTCTTGACTTTCGGCTCCGCCTTCGGTGGCTATCTTTCAGCACCTCCTTTTGCTAAGAATTTTGCTTTACCTCTTATAGTGAAACTTATGGCTTCTCTGGATATGGACTACCACCTTCATCTCAGTCTACATCTACCAGGCCTCAATCTTCTCCTCTGCCCTCACCAGATGCTCTATGTTGTCACTTACTATGGTCTCTTCATTGCTTGCTTCCTCCCCTCGACCCCGCTGCTTTCACGTCCAATTGTCTTTGATAGGCTGTGTTGTGGGTCACTTTTAAAGTGCTTGATGCACAATTTTAATGGATTGTGGGAGCGCTTGTGGGAGCGCTGTATGCTCAGGTGGCTTACTCAATCCCATCTTTGGAATGGCTCTCCATCATTATTTTTGGTGGTGGATTTTGTAGTGTGGTTATGGTGACTTGGTGGGCGGCCGTTGGAGATTTGGAGATTCTCCAATTTTCAAATCTAGGTTTCCATTAGATTTTACAAATTTTATTATTTTTTGTTTATTGTATGCTTATGGGCCGTCTTATTAGTTTTACTAATTGCATTTCATTCATCTGTTTGGCTATTTCTATTATTGGGCCTTCAATACCATGTATTTTATTTGTTCAATCTAATGGATATGCTTAATTTTCTAATTAAAAAAAATCACATAAGGTTATTATCTTTTGGTATTTTCAATTTTGGTGCAAGCAACCAAAACTAAGTTAGTTCACAATTAGTTTCACAATTAGTTACTTTTATTCTTTATTTGTCCCCAATCCTTTCCAATCTTCATCCTCTCCCATCCCACCTTCATCTGCATCCCACTTTCGAAAGAAGACAAAGAGGAAGAGGACTCGACCTTCCCCCTTCATCCTAATTTGGAGATCTTCATCTTCATCTTCATTTGGAGAACTTTATCTTTATCTGGGTTTCTAGGTTTTGCAATTAGTTACCAATTAATTCCTACTCATATACCATTTGGTAACCATTTAGTTACATAACCAAAAATTCAGAAACTTGGAAACTCATGGATATGAAGATGAAGATGAAGCGAGAAGATGAAAAAAAAAATGTAGAGGAAGAGGAAGAAGATGCAACCTTCCCCATCAGCTTTGTCTAGGGATCTCCATTTTCATATGAGTTTTTTGGTTTCACAATTAGTTACCAATTAGTTCTCATTTATATACATTTAGTAACCATTTAGTTACATAACGAGAAACCTAGAAACTCATGAACATAAAGATGAAGAAAAAAGAGAAAATGAGGATGCAGAGGAAGATGATACAACCTTCCCCTTCATCTCATCATATGGAGATCTTCATTCTTCATCTTCATTCATGTTTCTTGAGAGAAAAAATAGGAGAGATGAGAGAGAAGAGAGGCGAAAGGGAGAGAAGAAAATTTGAAAATTAGTCCTCCCTATATATTTATACATGGTTTAAAATTGCAAATATCATAAGTTAATAACCTTATATAGTTTATTTTTTAGGAAAATGACTTTTTTTTTGTGTGTGAAAAAATGAATTTAGGGACAAAAAACCTTAGGGTATGTGTTGATGAGTAACTTTAAAGTTTCATCCAATTTGGGTTATATTACAAAGAAATGCACTAAAAAAATAAAAGATATAGGCATTGTAAGTAGGTAGACAAGGCTGTCAAGAAGTTTCGTCGAGCAAAAATAACAAGGCGTCGAGCAACAGGTTTACCCTGCGAGTCTCCATCGAGCAGGCCTCCCTAGGCAACGGTTTGGCTCGACGGAGAATGCGGTACGCCGAGCTAGATCGCAATCAACACCTTTTACCCGACGCAACGTTCGTCGAGCAACTTTATCGAAAAACACGAGGACGAGCAGCCATATAACGTTTGCCCAGTGGAGGTGCGCTGAGCAAGGAAGCCTTGCACCTCCGCCGGGCAATGTTTAAATATTAAGAATTTGCCTGGGGGCTATGTTAAAAATAGTTTTTTTAATTTTTTTAATATTTAAATAATTATATTTATGTAATATTGTATATTTAAAGAAATGCAATTAATATAAAAAAAACATTTATAATTAATAATAATTAAATGAAAATTAATTACAATATATATATAAATAAATGTAATAGTTTTACGTATTTACAAAAAAAAAAATCTAATACAACTAAATATCCGATGGTGGGTGAGCATCATCCTAGATAGGCTGTCGACTGGAGTCTAGTTGGGACTACGAGCTAAGGTCATCTAACACACGTTGACATATTTGGCTAAATAGGAGTGCAAGCTGGGCTTGAATTTGCGCGTTCTAGGCCTGCATTTTCTGGTGTTGGGCCTCGAGGTGCGCATACCCGGCCTTAAGCTCATTATTCTCCGCTTTGAGGTTCTCCAAGTTGCCCCATATCTGAGAGACCTCCTCAAGATTGACTCCCTAGGAAGAACTTGAGAATCAGCTTGAGACATCTCGAAAAAGCCCTCCTCTGACGCCCCAGACAACTTTCGCGGGTCGCCAACCAAGATGGTGCTCCAGGATGGCAATCAACGTCTTGGGATCTAGTAGCTAGTCTTGAAATAGTAGCTCAAGTTGTTGTTGGGTCAATTGTCCCTGAGTTTGCTGCACATCCTCCACCATGGCCGCCTACAAAATGGAATACAGAAATAATTAAAAAATTAATTAATGAAAAATAATAAAATATTTAATAACTGCAAACATTGAACTTATGTGAATAGCGTCACCTGCCTGATTGCCTCATCCAGTATAAACGTCCCCCCCCAGGCTTCTACTTATGGAAACAGCGACCCATCTGCACGACGGGCCTTATGTCGATCCAACAAGGGGTGTGATCTCCCGTGGTGCTCAAATTTATTCTCTGCCCAGTTCGCCTTGTTGGCCCTTGATTTTATCTACACAATAGAAAAATAATTATTACTATTACGAAACTACGTAAATTAATATTCTCAATAAAAGAAAGAAAAAGTTAATTTACTAAAAATTGGTCGGTTATCCAGTGGTCGCATAACCAAAGCCACCCCCCTAGCTTGTCCCTCTGCATCTCCTCTAGAGGATTTTTCATAGCCAGATCATGCGACCGCCATCGATCATAGTAGGCATGGAGCTCGAATTTCCAATCGGAATATCGCTTTTACCAATGGAAGTTTATATATTCCATGAGAGGGGCGTTGGTCGCATCCCATTCAAAATTAATTTGCAATCAAATATTAAAGTATGTTAAACTATTAAAAATTATAAAAATATTAAAAATATTTAAAACAATTTCATACCTGTGAAGCAGACCAACATATTTCGAGCTCTGTTGGAGATTGGGTTCTGTATGTGTCAGCCATCATCTTCGAATTGTTGCGAATAATCCCACCCATTTCCTTGACTATAAAAGAATGTGTGTTGGGGTATGGTGAGCCAAGTCGTTCCACCCACACAACATGGATCCTATTTCCTGTCGACCTGCAAGTTTGCTGGGACTTTAACTCCTTACTGATGTTACGCATTTTTATGGTTCTCCCTGCAAATTCAGTTAATAATAGTACATATTTTAAATAAACAAATACAAATTTTAAATTCAATTAGATATTGAACTTACCCGATAGGATCTGTGCATCGACTCCCTCTTGAACGTCAGATCTAGTAGCCTCGGGGGGCGATAAGAGGTTGTGTAACGACCCGTCTCGAATTTCGGGATTAGATTAGTGACTAATGAAGGATTAGTGAGATTAATCGGTGATTAGTTGAGCGAAATCGGCCGGACGCTGTAAAATGACCGTTTTGCCCCTAGTCGTGGGCAAAATGTTGACTTTTGACCCAAGAGATCCAATGACCGAGGGCCGAAGACCGTTACGTAGATCGGGTCGATACTAGTCCGTAGACAGGAGGCACGTCGAAATCGGACGTCGGAAGGGAAAGTTATGGTTCACGAAAATTCGATTAAACTATTGCACGTTTACGAGACGGATTACATTTGTATCCTGGTGGGCCCAGATATTTAATTCATGCCCAATGGAAGAGTGACAAGTGTCACTCATACCATTGGCCCATAACCCCAATTTGTGGATCTCTTTATTGATTTGTGAGTTTTTGGATTAAAATAATATTATTTTTATTATTTTATAATTCCCACTCCTCCATCTCTTAATCCCAGCCATCCATCCTTATCTCTTCTTCTCATCTCCACCCTTCATTTCAATCACCTTTTCATCATCTGACTCCCACCACCAACCTTCACCATCTTCTCTATTTTTCTTCAAAACCCGAACAACCATCCCCTCTACAACCCCTCCAAACATCACTAATAGAACTCGGTTTGTGAATGGGACTGTGTGACAGAAGAGAGACGATGATGATGAGGCCGTCGGGGGAGGACCGTCGTGAACGGTGGCGAGGGCCCGAAGCCAAACCCGTGAGGTAAGCTTATATTTCGAAAATCCAAAGTTTGGTTTTAGAGTGTTTTGACCCTTTTGATGGACTAGGCTATGACCTAGGGGCCTACACGAGTCGAAGGGGACCGGTTACAAGGTTGGAGACGGCAGCGGTGTTCGGTTGCAGATGGCCGGTTCTTCCACCGATCGTGAAGGTATATTTTAGGATTCTATTCAGGTTTTTGAAGTCTTGAATAAATCGATAAAAACGAGACAAAGAGTCTAGGATTTAAAGATTGGAAAACGGACCAAAAATGGGGGAATTATAGCGTTGAACCAGGACCACCGGTTCGGTTGGACCAAACCGGTCTGGACAGAGATAGGGGATGATGAATAGTGCTAGTCGCTTGGGCTCATGTGCAGCCCCTTTAGGCGGCGCGTAGGTGTGTGTGAGGGGTCTTTTGGGGATGACTTCAACATGACTTTTAATCTATTCGATGTAACGAACATTTTGGGACTGGTTTCGTATCGATCGGACACCGTCTCGATATTGTTCGGGACGTCCGAAGGTTTAGGATCGAGTTTAAAAATAGTTAAAAATTCGAGAAAATTACGGGACTTCAATGAGAGGTTAATGAGGTAGTTAGTAACCCTCTAAAGTGATTTGCACAGGTTTGGGAGTCCCGGTGCCTGTGGTTAGCCCGTGGAGGCTTACGTCACGCAAATCGAGACGGCAACGTAGGACGGTCTGTGAGTGGACCTTGATTTCTAAACTGTGATGCATGCATAAATGTTTTATATGGTTTTAGATGTGATTCTATGATGATGATTTGGATGTTAGTGATTTATATGATTTCACGCATTTCGAGGCGATTTACGTATTTGCACATAAATCGAGGTTTACGATTTTGCACAGATGATACATGCTTATGGTTTTATAAATGGTTTAATGAAATGGTTTTGGATTTAAAAAGGGAAACCTAGGCATGAGACCCCTTTGTTTTGGAAACCTTCGGACTCGAAGTCCATTTAGTTACGTTTTCGAGCCAGAGGCACAATTGGTTCGTGAATCGATTTCAGATTTGAAAATATGGAATTGGGCACGAGACCCATTTGATTTACGAACTTCCGGACTTGAAGTCCATTTCATTTAACAAGGCATTGGGCTGGAGGCCCAGTTGGTTTACCTATTGGACTCGAGGCCCATTTGATTTACGTACCGGCTCGAGGCCTAGTTGGCTTACGTATAGGGCACGAGACCCATTTATTTTATGAAATCGGGCTCGAGGCCCATTTGGTTTACAAATCGGGCCGGATGCCCAGTTGGTATATGAATTCGGGCTTATGGCCCAGTTATGGTTTACGATTGTGATTTCGGGTTGGGGACCCATTAATGGATTTCTAGTTCATGACAGTTTATAGGGACCAAGCATGAACCTTTGAAAGGTTTAAGAATGATTTCAAATGGTTTTTCATATACCATCCTTATATATTATGGATTGTCTCCTCCGGGGAAGGTCGTTGGCCTAGGTGGACCCTAGAGTAGTCACGGAGCACTAACTGAGTGGAGTCGTCCACGTTGGGTTCCTTACTTTCTGGAAGGCTATTATGGATTATAACCCGCAGGGAGGGTCATTGATCTATGGACATTGGCTTGGGTGGACCCTGGGGAGACTTGAGATTTGAGACCCCGGGTAGCCCGCGTGTAGCTTTAGATACCGTGACAGGATTGGTTATATGATATTGATAAACATGATTTCTTGGATTTGCGAAATTTTGTTTTATGAATGATAAATAAATTTGGGCTCAGATCCCACATATGTTTACTATCTTATGGATTTGTTTAAATGGTTTTGGGTAGGGGCCCGTATGGATTTGGTTAATGAAACATATGTGGTTTGATAAATGGTTTTCCTATGCATGCATGCTTTTTAATGAAGGGCATAAAGGTCTTTTATAAAATGTGTTTTATGAACTATTGCTTTTTGTCGACTCACGGTCTTTTCTGTTTTTCAATGCCCTTCATGTTGATTACAGATGCGACTGTAGCAGAGACCGAGACATCACACTCCTCGACCGGATCTTGGCGCGCTCTGGTAGCCGGTTGAGCTAAAGGTTTAAATTTTCTCTAGTTTGACACTTCGTGTCAGACGGGATCACGACACATCCTGTGTTAATCCCAGGGGGATTGGGGTGGGTTGTGACATGTTGTCCTCGTTTCGAGCTGGTGCAGTGCCTCGCTAATCCCGACCCTAGTAACACCCGATCGTCAAGAATGACAATTTCGGGGGCCAAGTAGGGGGGCCGAGGAAGGTCCTGTCTGATCTGTTTATATTGGGTTGTTCTGTCGGGGAAGGTGCTGATCCCGGAGATGGCTCCTCTGCTGGCATCGTAAGACGAACTCTCGAAGTGATCAATTTATGCAAAAACATTTGCAATACAAATTTTTTTAATAATTAATATTAATTAAATAATTAAATAAATAAATGTATAACAAATAATTTCTTATAATTTCCAAAAATGGCAATAATCCCATAATTTCAAATAATTTCGAATAAATCACTAATTAAATAATGTTTAATAATTTCCAAAAATTGCAATAATCAAATAATTGCTAATAAATTCAAATAATTTCCAATAATTCACTAATTAAATCATTTTAAAAAATTTCTGAAAATTCCAAAAAAATTTGATAATGTCCAAAAAAGATAAAATAATTTATAATAATTGCTAATAATTTTTAAAAATTTACAAAAATTTCAATAAATTTCAATATTTTCCAAAAATATCAAAAATTCAAAAATTTCCATGAATTTCCAAAAATCTCAATAATTCAATAACTTCTAATAATTTCCAAAAATTTCCAATATTTTCCAACAATTCAAAATTCAATAACTTATAATAATCCAATCATTTATAATATTTTCTAACAATTCACTAATTCAATAAATTATAATAATCCAATAATTTCCAATATTTCCAACAATTCAATAATTTAATAATCCAATCCAATATAACATTCAATAACCAATCCAATATAAGATTGAAATAAAAAATTCTAATAAATAACAACAAAGAAAAAATAAAATTGAGGGATTTACAATAAGTTGCCCGAGAGAGGAGCTCGAGATTGGGTGAGAGAGATAAAGTGCAGCGAAGGGGCTGGTTTGAGTGTGGGTTTGGGTTGTGGGTCGACGGATTCAAGGTGTACGGGAGAAGGGTTTTTGAGTGAGTGAGTGATGGAGATTGAGGGAGAGAGGAATAAATATTAAGTGAGGAGGGAGAACGATTGAGTGAGGGAGGGAGGCAAGGAGACGCAGTTGCAGAGAGGGAGAGGTGCAATTGAGTTTTTGAGAAAATAGAGAGGAAGAAGAAAGTGGCTCGGTTGTGTGTATCTCAGTGGGGGCTTTGCCCATCGAATACTTTCGTCAAGTATGCGTTAATGATTCACCGGGCCATATTGGGCGGTAACTTCTATTTTTCGTGAAATATTTGGCTGAATTTTGGAAATTTCGCGAAATTTCATTTTTCTCGGCGCATTTCCACATCCACCGGGCTAACTCGTCAATGCTGCTATTATATATTCAATCGATATGCTAACGAGTGAATTTGAAAAATTCAACTGTGTTAGGATATGTCGTGTCTAGACCTTGTGTGTCAAAAATCGTGACATTTTGAGCACTTAAAGACCTTGAATCAACAAACAATTATTTGTTACCTAGTCTTGCGAAGATTAAATTCCCTAAATTTTTGCGAAGATGATCTAGGTGTGTTGCTCATCAATTTGGATGGTTGGGTTATTCGAACCATGAAGAAAAAATTAGAGAAAATCGCAAAAACATCCAATTCATTAACACTTAGAAATTTTTGAAGGCAACTTCAATAGTAGTCTTCGTTTTTTGGTTCGATCAATATGCTAACGAGTGAATTTGAAAAATTCGACCGTTCAATTTGTGATATGTCATGTCTAGACCTTGCCTGCCAAAAATCGCGATGGTTTTAGCACTTAAAGCCCTTGGATCAACAAACAACGATTTGTTACCGTCGATCCGTTTCGCACCGTTACCTAATCTCAAGACGATGAAATTCCCTAATTTTTTTCGGAGATGATCTAGGAATGTTGCACATTAATGTGGACGATTGGATTACTCGAACTATGAAGAAAAAATAGAGAAAATCGTAAAACCATCCAACTCATTAACACTTATAAACTTTTGAAGGAAAATTTAATAGAAGTCTTCGTTTTTTTGGTTCGATCGATATGCTAACGAGTGAATTTGAAAAATTTGACCATCCATATTTTGATATGTCATGTCTAGACCTTGCCTGTCGAAAATCGCGACGTTCTGAGCACTTTGTATTATGTTTGTCATGCCTCCGAGATGCGAGTCTCGTGCATGGCCTAGTTGACACGACCCATCCCAAGCTCCCCGGGATTAACACGGGATGTGTCATCCTCCCATTTGACACGAAATTACAGGACCCATCCCAATCCCCCCGGGATTAGTGCGGGATGACCCTGCTCCCGTTTGACACGAAGTGTCAGACAAGGGATATTTCCGACCTTTGCCCTCCCGGGCTATCAGAGTACGCCAGGATCCGGAGGAGGCATGTGATATCTCGGTCTCTGCTACAGTCCACATCCGATGTCAACCTGAAGGGCAGTCAAAACATTAAAAACTGTGAGTGGACAAAACAAGAATTTATAAAAACATTTTAACGAGAAGACATTTGTACCTTTCACTAAAAAGCATGCATGCATTCAAAAACCATTTATCCAAAACAAACCATATGTGGGACTAAGCCCGAAGCAGATATAAACCAAGGTCGAAAGGACCACAACGAAAACGACCATACGGGCCACTGCCCAAATCCATAAGGGACTCGGCCCCAAACCATAAAGAAACCAAGTACACGAGCCACTGCTCAAATCCTGTGCACACCTGTGCACACCACATATCATATATCATATATACATATAAGTCACACAACCAATCCTGTCACGGTATCCAAAGCTACGCGCGTGCTACCCGGGTCTCAATCCGAGTCTTCTCAAAGTCAAGGTCAATGTCCGCAGACCACTGATCCTACTCGAGCTAATAGTAACCATAGCCTTCATGAGAGTAAGGAACCCAACTGGGGGGTGACTCCACACAGTCGGTGCTCCGTGACTACTCCGGGGTCCACCCAGGCCAACGACCCTCCCCGGAGGAGATAGTAGAACATGTAAAGGAAGGTAGATGAACATATATATACATAACATAAACATTCATGTCCGGTTCCCCCCTGAATCGTCATGATCCATAATATCCATAATTAGGTAACATGCTGGTTCCCATAAACCGTCATGTACCGTAATAACATAACCAGGGTTCATGCCGGTCCCCATAAACCGTCAGGAACCAGAATGACCTGACAAAGGTTCATGCCGATTCCCATAAACCGTCATGAACCACAATGACCTTTCCAGAGTTCATGCCGGTTCCCATAAACCGTCAAGAACCAGAATGACCTGACAAAGGTTCTTGCCGATTCCCATAAACCGTCATGAACTTGGAAATCCACGTAGGGTCCCTGACCCGAAATCATAAACCGTAAAGTAACTGGGTCTCGTGCCTGAACATATGACTCAACTGGGCACCGTGCCCGATGTCTAAGGGTCAGTCACGACTCCGATCATAGTGATCCATGCAACCATCCATCCAGGACCGCTCTCAATCCTGGTATGTCGCCGTGAACGAATCAACCGATGCGACCACCACAAGATCATGGTGCACTCCTCACCGATCGCTATCCTTAACCGTCAGCACTCCGAAGTCGATCCTCCCCAGGCTGCTCGACCACGAATCGTGCATCGTGACCTCGCCGGAAGGAACACATCCCAATCCGGAGGCGAGCGTCGTATCGTCGATCGCCGTGCACATAGCACCCGTCGCGACCACGATTTAGACCCGAAGGTCGTAAATAGCGTCATATGCCCGAGACAAAACCAAATGGGTCTCATACCCGAGTTTATCCTTTTAGAAATCCAAAACCAAATCATTTAAGTCAATAAAGAAATACCGACCCGTATAAGCACCGTATAAGGCCGAAACCTCAAAATACGTGCTTATACGTAACCACATACAAATGCACCCATGGCATCATCAAACATGTAATAAAACACATAATAAACATTTATGCATACACCAATTTAGAAAACAAGGTCCACTCACAGACCGTCCGAGCTGCCGCCTCGATTTGCGTGCCATACGGCTCCCCGAGCAGATCACCATCACCGGGACTCCCAAACCTGTCCAAATTTTAATAGAAGGTTACTAACTACTTAATTAACCTCATACCAAAGCCCCGTAATTTTCTTGAACTTTTAACTATTTTTAAACCTACTCTAAACCTTCTGATGCCCTGAAACATATCGAGACGGTGTCCGATCGACACGAAACCAGTCCCAAAATGTTCGTTACATCGAATAGATGATTTCGTATGTTGGAACCTTTCCCAAATTATAGACCACGTGCTCTCACGGGCCCCTAGAAGACCCTGGTTACTGTTCATCACCATCATTCTCAGGAAAACCGGTTTTTCCTGGTTTTCCGGTCCGGTCACTATGCTGAACCGACGGAACCGGTTCAGCGTTCCTACTCCCTCAAATCTCGTCTGTTTTCTTCCCAATCGATTCTAAACTTCCTAATATTATCCTAGGAACATGTTTGGATGATCAAAACAAGGAAAAACCCATAGAACCCGAGGTTTGATTTTTGAACCTCACGGGTTCAGTTTTCTCATTTTCCTCCCACGGCTTCTCAGCCGTCAACCACCACCAAAACCGCCTTAAAACTGTCCTAGAAACCTAACTAACTCATCCTAATCGTCAAAAATCAACCATAACGTCAAAATCAATTAAAAAGGAAATTTGGGCCTTACCGTGCACTCGCACGGGTTCGTGGCTGCGCCGTCCATGGCTGCGCCGTCCTAGGCCGGCCACCACATCCTCCCGTCCTCCCTCACTCTCTGGTCCTCCCAGCTGATCATGGGCTGAAGGTAGGATGGGTTTGGGTTGCACAAAGATGGAGAGAAAAGGGTGAGATCGGGTGGGTTTGGGTGTGTGTGTTTGAAATGGGAAAAAGGAAATGGCTTGCACGGTGCATGAAGGAATATGGTGTCCATTGGATGGGTGACACTTGTCACTCATCCATTGGGCATCAAGACAAATATCTGGGCCCACTAGAGTCCAAAAGTGAACCCGTTTCGTAATTCGTGCAATAGTACTTCGAAACTTCCGTGAACCGTAACTTCGCCGTCGAACGTCCGAATTCGACGTGCCGCCTGTCTACGAATTCGTATCGTCCCCATCTACGTAATAGTCCTCGGCACTCGGCCATCGGACATCCCGGTTAAAAAGTCAACATTTGACCATCTTAACTAAAATTACCAAAATGCCCCTAAACTTCCGAACGTCATAACTTCCTCCTCGAACGTCGGAATTGAACGTGCCACCTGTCTATGAACTCGTGACGTCACGAAATACGTCACGGTCATCGGTCAAAGTCCATTTGATCGCCCGATTGAAAAGTCAACGTTTTGCCACCACTAGGGGCAAAACGGTCATTTCGCATCGTTCGTCCGATTTCGCCCAACTAATCACGAATTAACCTCACTAATCGTGATTAGTCACTAATCTAATCATGGATTTGGGGACGGGTCGTTACAACCTTCCCTCCTTAATTAATTTCGTCCTCGAAATTCCAACCGACCTAAATCCAACCGTTCTTCCCTCCTTAATTTGTTCCGTTCTCGAAACGCCAACTATTCTGATTCCACATCCATCTCATGGAAAGTAGAATCGACCTCGAAATACGTGTACACTCGTACACCAACCAACTAGAACAACACTTACTCGTCTGCAACCAGACGTACCACTAACGCTCAGTATCAGAGTAGCCCAAGTATCCTATGATCGACCCACTTGTCAAATCTACCATTTCGCTGACATAAACAACTCTTCGGTTCCTTCCTCAATCTCCACCCTATCTTGACGTCTGCTCCCACTGGGAGTCACCAAACCGCACTCAACGATCTACGTTGACACCTCCGACAAACTGTCACCACTTGACAGTCGTCAGTCAGAAACTAACACCATACTT
Source organism: Prinsepia uniflora (assembly GCA_032719365.1). Taxonomy (NCBI): domain Eukaryota; kingdom Viridiplantae; phylum Streptophyta; class Magnoliopsida; order Rosales; family Rosaceae; genus Prinsepia; species Prinsepia uniflora. The sequence goes on from CM064862.1 coordinate 35,536,636, forward strand.
ACTTGTGGTTATACTAACCACCAAATTACTTAACCTGTGTGTAACTAGACCCATCAGAAACACTATGACCCAACGCACAGTATCCAATGTCTAGTTCACGACCTTGATTAATCCTATGGTATCAGAACCAATCCGACTACCAACTCGCTCACCAACGTATCACTGGTATATCCAGAATACCGCTACCAGACACCCCAAGCCTATCCAGTATCGTACCTCGAACAACGTACAAGGTACGTACATCTACACATCAATCAGCCTACACCCATCTAGGTTGTGGCCAATCACGTTTCTACGATGGAGTCCATTTGTCCAATCCAGTACTAGACAAATTGAAACTCCGACCCATTATTTATTTCCAAATCCAAATCCGAATCCGCAATTCCGTAAGAAATCCCGAATCCAGACCCAGAAATCATATCCATAATCATGTCCAAATTCGAATCCGAAATTATTATTCCGTAGCTAGCATTTGGAATAACCATTCCGAATCCAATTTCATAAAAAGGAAATCCATCGTCAAGCTCCAGAATCAAATCCTGAATCGTCACCCAGAATCCGATTCCAAAACCCAAATACAGAAATCCTTTTTCAAGTTCCAAAATCAAATCCTGAATCGTCATCCAGAAATCTGATTCCAAAACATGAAATTTCGTTCTCGTCTACCGAGACGCATCAAAACCGAACTTATCAGTTACCCGTTTAAACAATTACCACAATACAATCGATTGACTTCATGGGGAAGCCAATCCCAATATCAACATATCTAGGCCGACAAAATCCGACCTCATCGGAAAACTACTCATCGGACAACTACTCAGGCGAGTAATAAGCCATATGGGATTTACCTCGAAAAGAAGTTCAGTCCCATCATGCTCCACTCAACATCCAAGTAAGAGTAATAAACTCTCCACCTATCTGGATATCCAAATCACGATCCAGATCCAACACTACGTCAACCGACCATAGACGTCACGATCCCCGATCGTCACGACGTCCAAAGTCCTCAACCCTTTCCCACATCTAAATAGATTAGTCAACGACGAGACACGCTGAGACTGTGGGTTCTCACTGATTACCTCGTATCGATCCTTGTCATTCCACCGAGGAAAAATCAAGAATGATCGAATAATCTATCCTACGTGAATGCAAACAACACTCGCTGCACTCACCACGTCATGTAACCTAACATCGTCTGCCACCAAGTAGAAAATGAGGAATCTCAGTCACCTAACTTCGATATACTCACTCCACCTGATGACCCAAGACAATCACGGGTCCACCAACCAATACACGATCAGTGTACTAGTGGCAACCAACAACATCAATAACATCTACATCATCTACCACCATCAATTATGGTAGAACCTGAGAAGTCACCCAAAATGACTTCGACATACCCAATACCAATGCGGAAAACCCGTATTCCTCTCGTCACCTCAATCGCAACCTCTCGCGATTTCGAAGTTCCAACAAGATTGAAAACAACATACCCAGACATCAACCACTTGTTCCCTAACCAGTTTAACTCTATCTGAGATCCACTCCTGAACCACAGATACCGAACATATGCCCATTACGACGGTGTCACACCCCGATCCGTAACTCATCGTCATCACGATCACGAGCACCAGCACCAGCACTAGTACCAGTATCATCACCTGTCAGCATCAGCAAAAAGTGTGCAAATTAGACACTCCTGGATCTCCGCTCATACCGAACGACGACCCCATACCTCTGTTCGAAAAGGAGAACTCTGCCTCCCTCGAACTCAACAGCTCTGGGTACGGTCACTCTGACAACTCATACGAGAAAAGGAAACGCTCCCCGAACATCCCCAACTCATTCTGCGATCGCACTCAGCCGTAACCGAGTCGAATCCAGAATCACTGCTCGTACATATGGGTTACTCACGCAGCCCGTATCATCGTCACGACTGACAATCTCATCGTCACAATCGTCACGGTAACCTGAGTCTACTCGACCTGATAAGACTCGACTACGTCCATCGATAGTAGCGTCTGCCCCAACCTCGTGCAGACCTAACTACCAGGAATCACGATATACAAACTCCGCATCCAACAGAATCAACCGCTCGTACCAACTACTCCGTATCCCCGCTCCGGGATTCCATCGACAAGTACCAACCTTGATAACTTGTCCCACCAATCACTAACCAGTCGTACTTCGACTAACCCAAATGTCGTCTACCAGGTCGCCCACGACCTTAGTTGCACCAACCCACAACTGAAGTAGCACGACAACCAACTCGGTCTAACCGATACGTACAACCCTGACTGCAAAGTGCAGTCCCAACACAAGCTGACATGACTAGACCGACTAACGAATCCAATTCCGAATAGTCGTCCAAGTCAAACCACTCGTCAACTCACATTTCCGAACCATACACATACGGTAGGGTTCCACGATCACACCTAGAGTTCCCCTGAACCCACCTTCGAAAAGCAGTAAAATCAACAATCTGACCGACCCCGCGGTCTTGACATCGTAAAGACGTCAATCCAATCCTACCGTAAGTCCAACCAGGATTCCTCGAATCTGGCTCCTAACTGCCGACTGCAGTAAATCCATTTAACTCAACATAATTCGACCATCTGATGGTCATAACATCGAATCAGTCGTCGGAACCGATCTTACGACATCGTGAAGACAATCCCAACTAACCGTCTCACGATCACACTCCAGAATACGAACACGTTAATCCTTCCGTAGGGTCCCACACTGTCAACCTTGACAGAACTATGGCAACCCCAGCCTCAAATGCCGAACCAAGGCATGCCAATCCTACTAACTATCGTACCGGCACCTCAACATCAGGTTGACCACGAACTGTAGCCCATTGAGATATCACATCCTCGACATGTGCACGGAGTATTGCGCAAAATACGCTCTGGAATTCAGAGTAACATGAGAAACCATGCTCTGATACCACGTTGACAGGACCCATCCCAATCCCCCCGGGATTAGTGCGGGATGACCCTGCTCCCGTCTGACACGAAGTGTCAGACAAGGGATATTTCCGACCTTTGCCCTCCCGGGCTATCAGAGTACGCCAGGATCCGGAGGAGGCATGTGATATCTCGGTCTCTGCTACAGTCCACATCCGATGTCAACCTGAAAGGCAGTCAAAACATTAAAAACTGTGAGTGGACAAAACAAGAATTTATAAAAACATTTTAACGAGAAGACATTTGTACCCTTCACTAAAAAGCATGCATGCATTCGAAAACCATTTATCCAAAACAAACCATATGTGGGACTAAGCCTAAAGCAGATATAAACCAAGGTCGAAAGGACCACAATGAAAACGACCATACGGGCCACTACCCAAATCCATAAGGGACTCGGCCCCAAACCATAAAGAAACCAAGTACACGAGCCACTGCTCAAATCCTGTGCACACCTGTGCACACCACATATCATATATCATATATACATATAAGTCACACAACCAATCCTGTCACGGTATCCAAAGCTACGCGCGTGCTACCTGGGTCTCAATCCAAGTCTTCTCAAATTCAAGGTCAATGTCCGCAGACCACTGATCCTACTCGAGGTAATAGTAACCATAGCCTTCCTGAGAGTAAGGAACCCAACTGGGGGGTGACTCCACTCAGTCGGTGCTCCGTGACCACTCCGAGGTCCACCCAGGCCAACGACCCTCCCCGGAGGAGATAGTAGAACATGTAAAGGAAGGTAGATGAACATATATATACATAACATAAACATTCATGTCCGGTTCCCCCCTGAACCGTCATGATCCATAATATCCATAATTAGGTAACATGCCGGTTCCCATAAACCGTCATGTAACGTAATAACATAACCGAGGTAACATGCCGGTTCCCATAAACCGTCATGTACCGTAATAACATAACCAGGATTCATGCCGGTCCCAATAAACCGTCAAGAACCAGAATGACCTGACAAAGGTTCATGCCGGTTCCGGTTCCCATAAACCGTCATGAACCACAATGACCTTTCCAGAGTTCATGTCGGTTCCCATAAACCGTCAAGAACCAGAATGACCTGACAAAGGTTCATGCCGGTTCCCATAAACCGTCATGAACTTGGAAATCCACGTAGGGTCCCTGACCCGAAATCATAAACCATAAAGTAACTGGGTCTCGTGCCCGAACATATGACTCAACTGGGCACCGTGCCCGATGTCTAAGGGTCAGTCACGACTCCGATCATAGTGATGCGTGCAACCATCCATCCCGGACCGCTCTCAATCCTGGTATGTCGCCGTGAACGAATCAACTGACGCGACCACCACAAGATCATGGTGCACTCCTCACCGATCGCTATCCTTAACCGTCAGCACTCCGAAGTCGAGCCTCCCCAGGCTGCTCGACCACGAATCGTGCATCGTGACCTCTCCGGAAGGAACACATCCCAATCCGGAGGCGAGCGTCGTATCGTTGATCGCCGTGCACATAGCACCCGTCGCGACCACGATTTAGACCCGAAGGTCGTAAATAGCGTCATATGCCCGAGACAAAACCAAATGGGTCTCATACCCGAGTTTATCCTTTTAGAAATCCAAAACCAAATCATTTAAGTCAATAAAGAAATACTGACCCGTATAAGCACCGTATAAGGCCGAAGCCTCAAAATACGTGCTTATACGTAACCACATACAAATGCAATCATGGCATCATCAAACATGTAATAAAACACATAATAAACATTTATTCATGCACCAATTTAGAAAACAAGGTCCACTCACAGACCGTCCGAGCTGCCGCCTCGATTTGCGTGCCATACGACTCCCCGAGCCGATCACCATCACCGGGACTCCCGAACCTGTCCAAATTTTAATAGAAGGTTACTAACTACTTAATTAACCTCCTACCAAAGCCCCATAATTTTTCCGAACTTTTAACTATTCTTAAACCTACTCTAAACCTTCTGATGCCCCGAAACATATTGAGACGGTGTCTGATCGACACGAAACCAGTCCCAAAATGTTCGTTACATTGAATAGATGATTTTGTATGTTGGAACCTTTCCCAAATTATGGATCACGTGCCCTCACGGGCCCCTAGAAGACCCTGGTTACTGTTCATCACCATCATTCTCAGGAAAACCGGTTTTTCCTGGTTTTCCGGTCCGGTCACTGTGCTGAACCGACGGAACTGGTTCAGTGTTCCTACTCCCTCAAATCTCGTCCATTTTCTTCCCAATCGATTCTAAACTTCCTAATATGATCCTAGGAACATGTTTGGATGATCAAAACAAGGAAAAACCCATAGAACCCGAGGTTTGATTTTTGAACCTCACGGGTTCAGTTTTCCCATTTTCCTCCCACGGCTTCTCAGCCGTCAACCACCACCAAAACCGCCTTAAAACTGTCCTAGAAACCTAACTAACTCATCCTAATCGTAAAAAATCAACCATAACGTCAAAATCAATTAAAAAGGAAATTTGGGCCTTACCGTGCACCCGCACGGGTTCGTGGCTCCGCCGTCCATGGCTGCGCCCTCCTGGGCCGGCCACCACATCCTCCCGTCCTCCCTCACTCTCTGGTCCTCCCAGCTGATCATGGCTGAAGGTAGGATGGGTTTGGGTTGCACAAAGATGGAGAGAAAAGGGTGAGATCGGGTGGGTTTGGGTGTGTGTGTTTGAAATGGGAAAAAGGAAATGGCTTGCACGGTGCATGAAGGAATATGGTGTCCATTGGATGGGTGACACTTGTCACTCATCCATTGGGCATCAAGACAAATATCTGGGCCCACTAGAGTCCAAAAGTGAACCCGTTTCGTAATTCATGCAATAGTACTTCGAAACTTCCGTGAACCGTAACTTCGACGTCGAACGTCCGAATTCGACGTGCCGCCTGTCTACGAATTCGTATCGTCCCCATCTACGTAATAGTCCTCGGCCCTCGGCCATCGGACATCCCGTTCAAAAAGTCAACATTTGACTATCTTAACTAAAATTACCAAAATGCCCCTAAACCTCCGAACATCATAACTTCATCCTCGAACGTCGGAATTGAACGTGCCACCTGTCTATGAACTCGTGACGTCACGAACTACGTCACGGTCATCGGTCAAAGTCCATTTGATCGCCCGATTGAAAAGTCAACTTTTTGCCACCACTAGGGGCAAAATGGTCATTTCGCATCGTTCGTCCGATTTCGCCCAACTAATCACGGATTAACCTCACTAATCGTGATTAGTCACTAATATAATCATGGATTTCGGGACGGGTCGTTACACGAAGTGTTAGACAAGGGATAACCCGAAATCTCAGCCCGAACGGGGCTTCTAGAGTGCGCCAGGATCCAGTGGAGGAGTGTGATGTCTCGGTCTCTGCTGCAGCCCTCATCCGTGATCAACCTGAAGGGCATTAAAAACATCAAAAGCTGCGAGTGGACGAAAATCAATAGTTTAATAAAACTCATTTATCTTAAAAAGACATTTATGCCCTTCACTAAAAAGTATGCATTTATACGAAAACAATTTATCAAACAATTTATTCAACTAACCATTATTAGGGTCTCAACCCAAATTCCGTAAATCCAAGTCATACGTGGGAACTCAGCCCAAAACCATAGAATACTAAAATCCATAAATCCAGATCCAAATGGGTCACTGCCCAAATCCTAAAACACAGAAATACCATTTCTGAAATCCAATTACCATTTCATAAATCCAACAAACCATGCTTAACAACTATCATATAACCAATCTTGTCACGGTTTTAAAAGCTACGCGCGTGCTACCCGGAGTCAGGGTCCACCCAGGTCAATGTCTGCAGATCATTGACCCTCCCTGGGGGTTATAATCTATAAATGCCTTCTTGAGAGTAAGATACCCCACGGGGGTGACTCCACTCAGTTAGTGCTTCGTGACTACTCTAGGGTCCACCCAGGCCAACGACCCTCCCCGGAGGAGACAATCCATAAATAAAGGATAGTATATGAAAAACCATTTCGCAATCATTCTCAAAACCTTTCAAACCTTTCAAAGGATCCATGCCCAGTCCCCATAAACCGTCATGAAACTAGAAATCCATGTTTCCAAATCCAAATCCATTTAGGGTTTCCGAACCCGAAATCACATTTATAAACCATAAATGGGACTCATGCCCGATATCATAACCAACCGGGCCTCAAGCCCGATCATGTAAACCAACTGAGCCCCTGGCCCGATGCCTTATTAAATCAAATGGACTTGAAGTCCGATAGTTCGTAAATAAAATGGGTCTCATGCCCGATTCCATATTTCCAAATCTGAAATCAATCCATCAATCCATGAACCAATTGGGCCTCTGGCCTGATAACGTAACTAAATGGACTTCAAGTCCGAGAGTTTCCAAAACAAATGGATCTCATGCCTGAGTTTACCTTTTCAAATCCAAAACCATTTCATCAAACCCTCACCGGAACCACAAACACGTATAATCAGTGTAAAACCATAAACTTCGATATGCGTGCAAATACGAAAATCACCTCGAAATACGTGTAATCATGTAAATCACCAATACCATAATCATCATGATAGAATTCATATATATATATATATATATATAACATATAAAACATTTATGCATGCATCACAGTTTAGAAATCAAGGTCCACTCATAGACCATCCTAATTGCCGCCTCGATATGCATGCCATAAGCCTTCCCGGCTAATAACTGTCACCGAAACTCCCAAACCTATCCAAATCATACTAGAGGGTTGCTAACTACCTCATTAACCTCTCATTGAAGCCCCGTAATTTTTCTGAATTTTTAAACATTTTTAAACTCGATTCTAAACTTTCAGACACCCCGAACCATATCGAAACGATGTCTGATCGACACGAAACCAGTCCCAAAATGTGTGTTACATCGAATAGCTTAAAAGTCATGTTGAACACTTCCCTAGAAGAGGTCCCACGTTGCACTGTTCATCATCGTCTACCTCAGGTCGACTCGGTTCAGACCGATTCAGACCGACCCAATCCAACCCGAACTGGCGTTCCTAGTTTTCCGCTAATTCCAGTCCATTTTCGATCCTATTTCTACCATTAGCTTCATCCCTTCATTTCTTATAAATCTAAGTCCTTAAAAATGTGAAAATCGATCAAGAAACGTACCTCCCACGATTAAACAGTGACGACGATGTTCCTTCGCCGTTCCCAGCCGTTTCCGACCACCACTACGATCAAAATCAGTCCCTACAAGGTGGTATGAACCCTAAAAACATGTTAGAATCGACCTAAGCCTTCAACCAACGTCCAAATCTCATTTTCTAAGTTTGGTCGAATCTGGGTTTCGGGTTACCTGGGTTCCAGTTTTCCTCCGCCGTCCACGACGATCACACCGTCTCCGTTGTCCCCCTCTGTCTCTTTGTCACTCTCAGTATCTCACCCACTCACTGGTCTAAGCTGTAGGTAATGGGTGAAGGTGGAACAACTGGTGGGGTGGGTGTTCGAGTTTTGGAGAAGAAAAAAAATGAAGTTTGATCTTGATGATGATGGTTCAGATGAGATGGAATGAATGGTGAGGATGAGTGGGCTGAGGAAAATGGACGGCTGGGAGGGAGAGAGAAATGTGAGAAAATTATAAAATAATCAAAATAATGTTATTTTAATCCTTAACTATCCAGTCACAATTGAGATCCACAATTTGGGGTTAAGGACCAATGTGATGAGTGATACTTGTCACTCATACATTGGGCCTGAAATAAATATCTGGGCCCACATGAGTACAAATGTAATCCATCTCGTAATTCGTGTAATAGTTTTCCCAAACCTTCCGTGAACTATAACTTTCTCGTCGAACGTCCGATTTCAACGTGCCGCCTGTCTACGAACTCGTGATGTCCCGATCTATGTCACCATCATCGGTCCTCATAAGTTTGACTGTCCGAGTCAAATAAATAACATTTTACCCAAGACCAAGGGTAAAACGGTCATTATGCACTGTCCGTTCGAAATCACTCAAATAATCACCGATTAATCTCACTAATCCTTTATTAGTCACTAATCTAATCCCGATAATTTGGGACGGGTCGTTACAACATTGTAAGACCCGTGTCCTGAATGGAACGGTGAACAATCCCACATTCCTGCGAGTAGGGAATGGTTTGGGAGAGGATTGGTGGTGTGCCTTAAAGGTGTAGGTACACACCTATCTAGCACGAAATCTTTTGGGAGCTCAGTGGTGTTGGGTTCGATTGGAACTCTAAAGTTAAGCGAGTTGAGACTAGTGCAATTTCATGATGGGTAACCCTCTGGGAAGTTGCACCGTGAGCTCCCAAAAACAAAACCGTGAGGGCCAGGAGGCCCAAGGCGGAAAATATCGTGCTAGAGTCCGGTCCTGACCGAGGAGGGTCAGGTCTTGACACTAGTCATAAGACGAGTGAAAGGTTTTGGATTATAGGTAGAATTGTGAATGTTATTATCCTTATATGAGGAATTTTTCGTAAGTGTTGGGTAACTTGTAAAGTTTAGGAACGAAAAGTAATAGTATGTATGGGTAAGATAGAAGAATAAGTTCTCTACTTAAGTAAATATTTGAGCTATTGGAATGTGGAAAAGTTTCTTTTGTCGGATTTGGTACTAACAAAGCATGTTAGTAAAAGGATAAGTTGAAAATATTGGATATGGACTCGAATATGGGATGAGATTTTGGAATAGGATTCAGAAAGAGTCGAAAGCAATGATTAGGGATCAAGAAGGAGCCGAAATGTGAGGTTACAGGTTCAGTTCTAGATATATAATAAGCAGTTGAAAATGATTTAAGGTATTATGAGTTGGATACGTATGTATTCTTTTGCGAATGGAAGTCATATGGAAACTTGATTATGCAGACATGCCCCAAGGAATATTGAAATTGTTTGGTTAGTATTAGATTTTGGTTGGTGCTGGATTTTATTCAAGAGCAAATTGAGGTATTGGCCTACGCGTAGAGCTATAGTATGAGGTACTGGATACAAGAGTCAATTGTTGGTTACGTATGGTAATGAAATTGGCAAGCTCATAAACTATGTTTGGGATTATGTTGGTGATTAAGTCCCTAGTTAGGATTTGGATGATATCTATTGTAGTTTTCAAAGTTTGATTTATATGACTCAAAAGATGCGCAAGGGTATGTTAATATTGGACGGGATCCCACTGTTAATGATTGATTAAGTTTTGAGTAACTCAGTTGTCCAATTAAGTATGGACATGAGTTTTGTTCATGAAATATCGAGAACGAAATGTTTTTAAGGAGGGTACGCTGAAACATCTCGAATATCGAGTAAATGTAAATTTGGGAAAAATTTGAGTTGAAAGACTAGTTTGCCCTTGAAAAAGTCAAAATATTGACTTTTTGATCGAGACATCCTTTGGAATTTCGAGAAGACCGTTCCATAGGTCTCGAGATCCCGAGTTCATATATAGGTGATATACCAAAATCGGAGATCAGGTGAAATTGTTATGGGTCAGAAAGGATCAAGGGAAAATGGTAATTTTACACCAAGGGCATTTTGGTCACTTTGTATGTAACACCTAGGTTACTCTAGAAGGTTCCACATTCTTCCTCTCATTCTCCCAATCACCGACTACTATATATATGTGTGTGTGTGTGTGTGTGTGTGTGTGTGTGTGTGTGTGTGTGTGTGTGTGTGTGTGTGTGTGTGTGTGTGTGTGTGTGTGTGTGTGTGTGTGTGTGTGTGTGTGTGTGTGTGTGTGTGTGTGTGTGTGTGTGTGTGTCGTTGTGGATGGAAGAGATGAAAATGGATTTTGGGTGGGTTTGGTGGGTGTGCACTAAAAGAAAGGAAAAAATCCATGAATGACCTTAATTGTAAGGGAAGAAGAACCAGAGAGTTAGAGGGGTGAAGGAGAGTTCTAGGGAGGGAAGGAGTGACAAGGATGTGGAGGAACTGGGAAAACAGAGAAGATATGTTCAGAGTAAGTCTTCGCTGAGAGTCCATGGAACCAAGTTTTGGCTGAGGGTCGTGGAATTAATTTGGGGATGTTCCACGTCCAACCAATGTTCTCAGAAAGATGGGCGAGTGCAGAAAGTCATTATATGATCAAAAAGACGAATAGATGAAAGTAGAAAGGCTGAGGAGCGGACTTGGTGCCATGGCCAAAATGGAAGAAATCTAACCATGATTATAAGGTAAGTTTTTGTAGTTTTGAGATCAAGGATCTTCTTCTGGAAGTTATTATATTAATTTTGACACTTAGAACCCGAGAAAGGATGAAGAAAAACTAGATTTTAAATAGGGTTAGGGTCGCCGGGTCGGGCGACCCGGATTGTAGAAAACGGGTATGAGACCCAAGCTTGAATATGAACAGTGCCCTGCGTGTGGGCCTAACGCACATGGACTTTGCTAGGCGCATGAGGGTGCATGCCTTAGAGTTTGGAATTTCGACCAACACAAAAGTTATAGTAGTTAATGTTACAAGTCCAATGATAAAATTTTCGAAACGATCGGATATCGTCTCGAGGTAATTTTGACTATCCGAATGTTTAGGCATTATTATATTATGTTTAAAAATCCTGAAAAATTGTGGGATTAAATATAGGGATACTTGAGATGAGTAGTGACCTTAAAACATGATTTGTGGCAGGAATTGATGTTCTCAAATTTTACAGAAAGCCGTGCAGATCAGTTCGGTTGCATAAACAGTACGTGTGAGTGATCGTTTATTTTTATTAAAATATTATGCATGCATATTTAATTGATTTAAATGTGTTTATATGTGTTTTTTATGAGATTTGGGTGATTGACATTTTTATATGAATTTTGATGGTTTTATGAAAATATTTAATTATTATTTTATTGCACGTGCTATGAGGTTTTTCGTAAATTATGTTTCCAAATATCGTTTCGATTGTGGGTTCAAATTGAATATGATTTATGACACGAGATATTTTGATATTGGATTTTTGTGATTTTCATATGATTACTGAATGATTTTTTTGGCAAATGGCTATTTCTGCATGTTTTATAAGGCACGGTGTATAGTTTGGTTTTGGACTTACGCCCGAGGTTTTGAATATGAATTTGGTTGTGATGTTGAGATGTGTTATGGATATGTGGGTTCTCAATATTCGTGATGAGAAATGCTGTGATGATTGTGATGTTTCTGGATTACCCTCATCAAGGTGCGTGTTAGTTAGTAGTCTCAAACGTCGTGTCGAGGGCTCCAGATCCTAAGACTAGTTTGGTACTGACTCAAACTTCGAGCCGGGCTCCAGATACTAAGTCAGGTTTCACTTAGATGTCGAGATGGGGTCCAAATTCTGAGTGAGTGAGTGAGGTTCACACTCGGACGTCGAGCTGGGCTCCAGATCCCGCATGGTGTGCCTACCGGTAGTGTAGTGGACATGGTGATTGATGTTGTGCATCGAGGATGGGTCGTATGTGGATTAGTTATGTGAATGTTGTGATGGTTTCATGTTTACTATTCTGGTGGTTGCTATGTTGGTTTTGTGTCGGGTATTGTGATGATTTACATGTTAGTTGTCATGACTATCGATGTTATACGTTATGGTTGCCTGGTTCTTTTATATGCGTTCAGAGTTTTAGAAAACTGAGAGTAAAAAGTTATCTTTTGAACTGTGGTTTTTAAATTATTTATTTTTATCCACTCACACGGTTTTCATGATTTTTGTAATCCTCTAGTGCCATTGATGTTATGCGTTATGATTGTTTGGTTCTTTATATGTGTGCATAGTTTTAGAAAACAGAGGGTAAAATGTTATATTTTAAACTGTGGTTTTTAAATTATTTAGTTTTATCCACTTACACGGTTTTTGTAGTTTTGTAATCCTGCAGGGCCATTGCACGAAGTTCGGGGCTGAACGAGAGGCAGATGTTTGATTAGGTGAATATTCCTTGTCGACAAGCTGGGGGTAATTTTTTGCACTCTGTACTTCTTATCTTACGAGAGTAAGGCCCGGACGTAGTTTACAAGATGTTTTCCCTCTCTTATCTTCTCAGTTAATATTCACTGATACTATGCATAGACAATTATATATGTGTAGCTATTGTTGATCAAGGATGTGTGTGGTGTAACCGTGAAGAATTGAAGAAGAAAATCAAGAAATATGAGAGTAAAACAAAGGAATCAAACCCATGTGTAAAAACCCAGAGTTACTTGAATTTTGAATTTTCGAGTTTGATGAGTTGGACGTGGGCTGTTGAAATTAAGGTTGTATACCTATTTCTTGGACTTAGACGAGTTAAAACACTAAAGGAATGAAGGAAAATACGCAAGGTAGAGCCCAAAACGAGGTTCGAAATTGGGGCTGTGGAAAATCGACTGAAATTGAGGGACATGTAACCGGGTCGCGAAACCGGGCCAGGACCCGAATTGCAGACCCGGCACAATGAAGGGGATGATGAATAGTGGCCACCCACAAGGCCCACACACAACCATTTCTGGTACCTTGTGCCATGTCATCTTAAAAAACGAACAACATGAAAGTTCATTGTTTCGATGTTAAGAGTACACCGGTATAATTTTTGAGGTGATCGGACATCCTCACGGGGCAAGGGTTATGGATTATTTTAAATTCATTTAAAAATCTCAGAAAATTGTGGGATTAAAATAGAAGATATATGTGATGGTTAATGACTTTTAGATGTGATTTATGACAGGTTATGAGATTCCCAAAAAATACGAAAATGCGTGCAATGCGGGAATTGACTTTATGGATGGTGTGTTGGTGGACTTTTTTTGCCTAAACTATTATGCATGCATATTTACATGATTTCAATGATTCCCTATGTGATTTTGGTGATATTGGAGTGATTGGGCTTTTATATGGATTTTCGGTGATTTATATTCAATTATTATTTTATTGCATGATTTACGAGGTTTCTTGAATGTGGCTTTGGATTGAATGTGGTTTATGACATGAAATAATGTGATCTTGGAGTAATTATGAATTCCATATGATTTCTAAATGTTTTTTTTTTATGGAAATTACATTAATGGCATGTTTTACGAGGCTGGTGTCTAAGTGGTGTTTTGGGCTTAGGCTCGATGTAAGGACCCATCTCGAATTCCGGGATTAGATTAGTAACTAATCATGATTAGTGGGGTTAATCGTTGATTAGTTGGGCGAAATCGGACGAACGATGCAAAATGACCGTTTTGCCCCTAGTCGTGGGTAAAACGTTGACTTTTAATTCGGGCGGTCAAATGGACTTTGACCGATGACCGTAACGTAATTTGGGCCGTCACGAGTTCATAGAAAGGTGGCACGTTCGATTCCGACGTTCGAGGTGAAAGTTATGACTTTCGGAAGTTAAGGGGCATTTTGGTAATTTTGGTTAATAGGGGAAAAATGTTGAATTTTTGATCGGGAGGTCCGATGGCCGAGGACCGTTACGTAGATCGGGAGGATACGAATCCATAAACAGGCGGCACGCTGAAATTGGACTTCGAACGGGAAAGTTATAGGTCACGGAAGTTCGATTTCACTATGCGCGCATTACGAGGCGAGGACACGTGGCTTATTCTGATTGGGTCAGACATTTTAAGTGGGACATGTGGACCAATAACCTGAAAATGTGGACCTATGTCTTGATTGGTGAGATTGGATTTAAATATTAGGATTTTAATTAATTGTTAATTCCCACTTAACTCACCTTTTGATCTTGGCCCTTCATCTAACCTATGCCTTCAATCTGCACCGCCCATCTCATCCCTCCCCATCTGATCAAACTCCACCATCTGGTCAAACTCCACCATCTCTCTGTTATACCACAACCCGAAACCTCATTTTCTTTTCCCCCATACAAACACACATATCCCTCACCTCACCATCTCTGTTGTGTGTGCACAACCTTGAGAGTGACTGAGATAGTGAGAGACGACGGGAGGCGGCAAAGAAACGGCGGCGACCACGGTGGTTCACGGCAAAGGTGAGTAACCCGAGAGCTCAGTTATGTTCAAGTTTTGGAAGTCGAGCTTTAACTGTAGTTTTGAACTCCTATTTAGTTCTAATGGGACTTAGGGACAGAAACAGACCCAGTGGACGTGAATTCGAAGCTTGAAGTGGCCTGGATCGATGGGGAAGTTAATCGAAAATTCTGGGTTTCGGATTTGAGTTCAGAGGTATGAATCCAAATGAGATTTCTTGTTTTTGATTCCATATTAAGCTTAGTTAGACTTAGACGATCATGTGGGTGGAAACCCCGTCGAAAATGGTTGGATATTAACTGAGAACCGGCCGGGTCGGTTCAGCGGTTCGGGCAGGCCGGGTCGATAATGTTCGGGGCATCGGAAGGTTTCGGATCAAGTTTAAAAATAGTTAAAAATTCGGGAAAATTACGGGACTTGAATAGGAGGTTGATGAAGAGGTTAGTGACCCTCTAGTGTGCTTTGGACAGGTTTGGGAGTCCCGGTGATAGTGACGAGGCCCGGGAAGGCCTATGGCACGCTTATCGAGGCGCATCGTAGGACGATCTGTGAGTGGACTTTAGTTTTATAAATTTTATGCATGCATAACTATTTTATATGGATTATGATTGTGATTATATGATGTTGATTTGGATATTGGTGAATTATATGGTTTCACACATTTCGAGGCAATTTACGTGCTTGCACGTAAATCGAGATTTTTCCAGTTTTACACTGATTTTCCATACTTATGGCTTTGGATATGACTTCATGAAATGGTTTTGAAATTGGAAAGATAAACTCGGGCATGAGGCCCAATTGTTTTGGAAACCTCGAACTTGGAGTCCAATTGAGTTACGTAATCGGGCCGGGGGCCCAATTGCTTTATGAAATCGGGCCAAGGGCCCAATTATTTACGAAATTGGGCCGTTGGCCCAGTTGATTTAAAAAATCGGGCATGAGACCCAGTTGGTTATAAATGTGACTTAGGGCCGGGGACCCTAAGTGGATTTGAATAAATGGTTTTGGATTTGATAACTCAGATGTTTGGACTTGTGATGGTTTTATGGAAATTCCAAGCAGGGCCCTTGAGATGTTTGAAATGATTGATAAACTTTTTTCCATAAACCATCTTGATACGAGGATATGTGATGGTCTCCTCCAGGTGTCTGTGACACTGGGGAAGTCACGGTGCATTGCCTGCGATGGGTCATTATACGGAGCTACCGAACCGTATGATGACTCAGGAGCAGGATTGATATGATTAGACGTCTGGGACGTTAGACATCTGGGATGTCAGAGATATTGACCCGGTGAGACCTCGGGTAGCACGCGTTGCTTTATACCGTGAGATATGACGTCTGGGACGTCGAGCGTCTGGGACGCTAAGCATCTGGGATGCCCAGGATGGTTTAAACATGTTTTTCCTGGAAATGATATTTATAGTTATGGTTTTGGGCGATGGCCCACTTGGAATTGGAATTTGTATTCTGGATGTCGCATTTATATAATATATGTTTGGTTTTCGGTATTCATGGTTTTGGGCAGAGACCCACATGATTTATTTTACGGTTTCTGGGCTAAGGCCCTAATGGTTGTTTTTAGTAAATAGATTACTTACTGGTTTTCGATGCATGCATACGTTTTAATGAAGGGCATAAATATCTCTGTGAAATGTGTTTTATGAACTTATTTATTTTCGTCCACTCACAGCCTTTGTTGTTTTTAATGCCCTTCAGGTTGATCACGGATGCGACTGCAGCAGAGACTGGGACATTGCATACCTCTTCCATCGATCCTTGCGCACTTTGGAAGCTCGTTGGGGCATTGGCTTTAGGTTATCCCTTATCTGACACTTCGTGTCAGACGGGAGCATGACACATCCCACGGTAATCCCGGGGGGATTGGGATGGGTCGTGTCACTCGAGGTTCTGATTATAGATTTGACTTGTGATATTGAGATGTGATATAAGTATGTGTTTCCTGGTACTCGTGATGTGTGAAATGTGGTGATGATTGTGTTGATTGGATGGTTTGTAGTTAATCTCAAATGTCGAGCTGGGCTCCCTCCGAATCTTGAGAGGAGTAGTGTGTTGGCGACTCATACGTCGAATCGGGTTCCGAATCCTAAGTCTGATTCACTTGGACGTCGAGTTAGGCTCTGAATCTCCAGTGGTACTGTATGGCTTACCAGTAATGCACTTTTGATATGATGATTGAGATTCTGCTTGTTCTTCGAGGATGGTTTGGATGTGATTGATTGTGTATAATTACTGTGATGACGTTGAGTTGACTATATGTGAAATATGTGGTGATGTTGGATATGGATTGATTGTGTGTCATTGATGTGACGAATCATGATGTATTATGTATGTGTGGCTATGCCTATTGGTGGGTTGGTCTCGAACGTCGAGCCGGGCTCATTTCCTGAGACTGGCACGACTCGGACATTGAGTTAGGCTACTTTCCTGAGTCGGGTCCCCACTTGGACGTCGAGCTGGGCTCCTTTCCCGAGTGGTGTACCTACTAGTAGTATAGTGGTTTGATGATGATGGGTTGATTGTTTGTTATTGATTTGTTGACCTTGTGTTGATGGTTGTGATCTTGTGTGATGGTTATATCGACTTACCGAGATACTAGACGGTTTAATGTTACTTTTGATTTGAGAACTCTTTTCACGTATTTCGAGATTATAAACTATGTTTTGTTTTAATTGAAGTGAAAGGATTTTCGTATACATGCATAGTTTTGAAAAACATAGGGTAAATGCCGGTTGTTTTCAAAATATTTTTTTAAATTATTTCTTTTTTTTCACTCACACGTTTTCTTGAAATTGAGGCTCGAGAGGCTCAAGCATAAACTAGCAAGACTTGCATGTATCCCTTGTCTCATAAGTTCAAAGGCAATGTTGATACTTTGGGTTACTTATCAGACGGGAGTAGGGCCCGAGTACACCTTACAGGACATTTTCAGGGTTGGATCATGTCAGTCCAAGCGGCTCTTCTTGCCATTCTCGATTGGCGCATGGTTAAGAAGAATAATGCAGCTGGACTCACCATTCACGGAACGGTGTCACTTGGGAGGACTATGATGACTTGCTGGTCCGATTTCCTGATTGTGATCCATAACCATCCCCCGGTCTCCTCCTTCATTCTTGAGAACAAGAATGCTTTTTTTTTTGGGCTGATAAATGGTAGAATCCATGGTAGTCACTCTAGGTCTACACCATTCGATTAGCACCCATTGTAATATTGTCTGTTGTTAGTAGTTATCCCTGGTGGATAAGACAGTAGTTGTTAAGACATTTAGTTAGTTGAGAATTAAACTCCTCTAAGGTCTTGTATTGTGTAGAGGAAAGATAGCAAAGTGTAAACAGTAGTTCTCAGATTAATAAAGGTTACTATTTTCTTTATGTACAAGTTACGGTTGAACTGAGGGACTCGATCACTGCCTTCGTGGAAAACAAAGAATTAACATAAGGACGACTGCGTGGAAAACAAAATAAGAATTAACATAGGGGCGACTTTGTCGAAAACAAAGAATTAACATGTGGTTCATTGCATGTATCAAATCTAGCGAGTTTAGCAAATGGTTCCACAAATAAAGGCGCAGACTAATTATTTAAGGGCTCACCTTTTAAAAAAAAAATCATGAGTTGTCCTATACTCGAAAGATAAGATTAATCTCTATTTAGAGAATGGCTTGTCCCCAACCTCAAAGCAAATTTCATGCTCCTGCCAATCAAACACCAAAAAACTTATCTTCCAAAAATGACATTTTACCAATTACATCACACGTTAACCTTTTTTTTTTAATCTAAACTACTATATGGCCAAATTTGGAATGCACATTTTGGAAAAAAAAAAAATTACAAAGATTAGGTAGTTTTATATATAGCAATTGTATATTTCTCTCACAAACCCATTCAACGTGCCATGACAATTAGCTATTAATACAAAAAAAAAAAAAAAAAGTCTGATATGATTAGATGAAGAACTTAAAAATATTAGGGCCCATTTAGTACTACTTTTAAAATATATATATATATATATATATATATATACCATTTATGGGATATTACCTTGTCTATGTGATGAACATATTTCAGTGCAGAAATGCTGCCTTCCGGTAGGCTTTCAGAAAGAACGGGTTCTGGCTGTTTTTCTTCTTCAAAGTCGCTCAGCATGAATTGAAACTCCTTTTCAGTTTCATGTTCATGTTCAGGGCTTTTGGTTGAGGGATGAGAAAGTTCTAAGATCTGAACTCTTTGCTTCAAGTTTTTAACTTCATTTTTGGTTTCCCTAATTTCCTGTTTGATTTCAGCAACGGTGGGTTCCCTTTGGGTGGTTTGTGCCATTCGATCAGTAATGGTCTTAAAGCTATAAGCTTCAACTAGCTGCTGCAGAGTAGAAGTAGAGGGTTTTTTCTGCTCCTTAGCTATATTGATGTATTGCTCAAGAACAACTCTTTTTTCAAGAGGATTCTCAATTTTATCAATCAAGTCTAGAATCAGACTTTCTTCCTTTGTGATGACACAGAGGCATGATCGCTCTTCCTCGGTATTACTTTCAGCTGAGGATGTATACCAATCCATTTCCCCTAGAACTGCTTCCTCATCAGCACTAGTATCAGATTCTGATTCGGATGATGAATTGAGCATAAGTTGGCACAACTGTCGTTTTAGTCCTTCATCTACATTCAGATTATTAATCTTTTCCGGTAGTTTGCATTCAGGTCGGGTATGTCCAACTTTTCCACATTTGTAGCAAACTATGGTTCTTTTTCTAGGCAATGTTCCTGATTTATTTCCTTTATTGGATTGCCTATGTTTTGGTTTCGATGAGGATCCTTGAAAAGACTCTTTTGGTTTGCGCCGATCTTTATACCTATAAGGTTTTGAAGGTCGAGCATATGTTTTGGAGACTTTCCGTTTATGGGAAGGTTTTCTCCTAGTCAAGGGATCTTTGGGTGCGAAGCCAAATTGTTCGCAGAAATCACCCAATTCTTTAGAACGCAATATCTTCTGCTTATCTAATTGTTTCTTTAATTTCATATCAGTACAGAGTGCTAATCCTTCAGCACATATTTCAGATGTAAGTTCTCCATAAGTATACCTATCATAAGGTATGACTCCTCCATATTTTCCTCGGATACGGCTGCGTACCTTTTCTGCGAATAACGGAGGGAGACCAGAAAGAAACTTCTCTTTCCAAAAGTCAGCAAAACAATCGGACCTAAGAAATACCTTGGCATAAAAGACATCCTTATACCATCTAAAATGGGATAAGGTTGGACATCTTAGATTGATTAATATCTCCTTAGATCTGTCTTGTTGTAATTCGGTGGATCCAACAAAATGGAGGGTGATGGTATAGATTAGGGTATTTACCGCATCCTCATGAGCTGTCAATTGTCCATTAACCTCAGTGATTTTTGTTGCAGACAGAATTTCTCTCTTGGCTTCTTCGCTTAGATGGTTATCCCACCATCCTCGAAGCTGTCCAATGAATCCTGCAACAATGGCTTGAGCAATCCGATGATCTGAATTGCCATGAATCATGCTTGCAGATGAGAACATCATCATATGTCTCATTGTATTGAGAACTTGGTAATCTGTTTGTCCGTCAATGTTCCATTCAACAATTGACTTTCCATCATATTGAACTCTTTCGCCCATATCAGTATCCTCATACTGAAGATCAACAGGAGAAGGTCTCGGGTAGTAGTTTTTCATTATGGGATTCCTTGTGATCTTCGGGCCTTGATGTATCCTATTGACTTGTGATTCACTGTTGATATTGGCAAATTGGTCCTCTAATTTAGTAATCTCAGTTTCACTGATTACGGAAATCTTCGGATCCTTTTTTCCTTCTTGATCTGAGATCTTAATGGTTTTTAACCTATCAGCTAAAGCTGCGACAAAACTATCAGTATTGCCTAGCTTATAGTCCTTAAGATCAGGAACAGGTTTAAACATGGGTTGATCAATTTTCTCTTTTCCCTTTTCAGTGGTATTGGAAGAAGAACTTCCAGAGTCTCGAGGGATTCCACTCTTGGATCCGTCTTTCAACGTATTTTCAATGCGTGTCGTTTGTTCTCCAAGAGATTGAAGAAACAAATTGGTGTAGTTATTCTGGTGTATGACCGCAGTAACTCCACCTTGGACAGAGGCTTCTTGTGCGCCATCTTTATATGGCGAAGCTATGGTTCCTTTGGAATTAATGTTGATGGATTTAGGAGGTGGGTGCACAGATCTTTCTGCTTTTCCATCACAAGTTGTATAGGTCTTGAAAGGATTCCCTATGGTATTTAGGCACTGAAAGTAGTCTGGGAATTTTTCCGGATACTTGTTAGCACACCATTCAAACCATGTAAAGAATCTGCAATTGAATCCTTTTCCTATCATAAAGGTATAATGAAGTTTGCGCAAAAGCTTTCTTCGCTCTTCACTATAGGTTGCTTCTAACCAGCTTCTTCTGGTTTGGTTTGCTAGGCTTGAGTAATCTCGTTCTATGGTGTCCATATCAGGTTCAAACCTAGAGATTACACAGATGTTAGATTCAACATCTTCCCATGAAAATTCTGGCTGAGCAGGCAACTCCTGAGATCTTGGGGGAGTTGTGGCTCCTGTATTCTCGACCTTATAGAAGGGATGATGGACTTGATCTTGGGTTTTTCTTAACCCTTCAAATACAAGTCTTTCATGATCTTGTTCATAAGAACTCTGGGTTCTAAAAGAGCTAGACCTTGGGAGGTTTGGAATGGTATAGCTAGGGAGATCAGTACTGTGTCTTCCTAGGCTTAACCTAGTCAGTCGATTATTGTCGAAATGTATTTCTACATCTCCATCGTCATATTGATTTATCCGACTTGGTACCCTATTGTGGATTGGTTGGGGAGGAGTTGCATCCTGAAATCTCCATCTCTCAGGGAGTGTTACTTCATTCCATTTTATCATTTTGGGTACTACAGTGCGGGCTTTTCCTAGATTGGTCTGGAACAGAATCGTTTGTCCCTTACTATCCATTAGCTTGGCACGTGGTACAATAGTATTCATGACTTTGTACGAAATTCGGTAGATCACCGCAAGGTTTTGAGATCCAGGTTCCATATCATACCCTTGAGTATCTATACTGAGGGTGAGTGTTTTCAACACTCCGGGATCTGTCAGGGACACAGAGTAGTTGGGGTAACAGTTAAAGTAAATTGGCCCCTCGCTTAAGGATGACTCTATTAATCCTAGCATGGAATTAACAAAGTTTCTGTGTCGCTTATCTCGTAAACAGAGAAGGATTGATGTGTTTAATCCAGTACGAGTTAGCGGCTTCACCGCAACTTGTATCAATCCTATGTGCAGATAATTATGACCTTTACTTAGATGCTGATCGATTTGCTTTTGAGAGAGCAAATGGAAATCTGCATTAGCATCAGTGACAGAAACGGTTTTCTCCACCGTTTTGATCGAATAATCAGATTTAAAGTCAAAGACTCCCTTTTGGTAAATATCACCAGTAGGGACCTTCGGAATACTCCAGTTTTCTAGATCCTTTTCAACATTAAGAATTGTGACTTCTTCCACATTCTTAACCCGCATCACTCTATCAGTGCTACTAGAACCGCTGCTGCTACCAACAGATCGTTTACTAAAAGTTCTAAAGAGACTGGCCATTAGAATTGAGCTTCTCTACTTGCTCGTCTCTAAGTGAAGTATCGTCAGACTTACCGCTTCTTCCGCCTAAACAACGCCTCTACACGGCTACAAACGGCGTACTCTGCCCGCTGGCGATCTCTTCCCCACTCCAGAGAAGATCCTGCAGAAACACTTAATCTAACAACACAATTCTAAATCACTTCTAGCCGACAACCTCTTACCACCAGGTTTTTGGCTCTGATACCATTTCTATCATCGTGGGCAGGTTAAACAGGTGGGGATCGTCAGAACTCGACGTTAATCCTTTTTATGCTTATAGGCAGGTAAACTAAAAAGATATAAACAAAGCATACAAATCCATACAAATTGAAAATTACAAATATATAACAACGGATGATAATAAATTGAAATTAAAAGAGAGATCAGATGCATGAGATAACTTACATATATTATTACTGGCAATCTTTCATACAGGAGCAGTACGCTTAAACAGCACACTTAGACGGAATACAAGCACACTTTCACTCTCACACTCACACTCGTATGTTACAACACTCTTGCACACTTTCTTTTTTCACACACTTACAACTGAGCACTGAAGGCTCTTAAATAGCCAAGAAAAAGAAAAGATAAGGCCAGGTGTCAGCATTGGAAAGGACGGAGTAAAAGCAGCCTACAATTATGAGCGGCATCTTCACTTTTAACTGTTTCCTTTCACGGGCAGAAACTGTGGCCGACAGGATAAAAAGTGCTACAGGATTCTGATAAAAAGTGTACAGGATCATGATAGGATCGAATCTATCAGACGCAATCCTGAGATGCTGTGATATAGCTGTATGCATTTCATGCTGATGCTGCTTATTTTGTTTTTTGTTTGATAGGAGAGAAGATTCCAAAGCAGTCATCTTCATTATCGAACCAGTCACAGCTATTAGCTGTATCATGTTGAGATGTAGCGCCTTCGGACTTCATTTCAATATCATCGTCATCCATGTCTAGTAACCTGAGGACTTGATCTTTCAGATCCCTTTTTGAAGCAGATTCAGGGAAAGCCTCTATCAGAGACTTAAGCTTATCAGCTTTAGAAGAAACAGAGGAAGAACTGCCAATGGTATTAGACAATAAATTTTTGGCTTTAAAAGTTTGAGGTTTTAAATGATCAATTTGGAATTTATCCCACCAACGGATAAATATTTTTCGCTCCAGTTGAGGAATAAAATACCATAGATCATCATCATCTTCAACGAAACTGTAGTCCCATTTTAAAATCCAAGGCAGTTCATAACAGATTAAAAACCAGAGGAATAATTTCCTTTCTTCAGGATATTCCTTGTTTTCTTTTTTAAAAATATCAGAAAAGGAAGGGGCTATCTCTCGAGGTAAATAATCAACAGTAGGTCCCCAAACAAGAAACCAAGCTTGAAACCAGTTAGGGATTTCTTTCAGAGTCCCTAATTTTAATTGTACAAACCAGGTATGAGAATACCGGATATTTTGAAAACAAAGAACCTGATCCCAGGCCTTCTGGTAATCCCAGAAATTATAACTGTTTGGTCCCAATGCAGTATTTTTGAAATAGTGTAATTTAGAGGGGCTTTCTCCCCATTCAGCCATAGTGATTACTTTCAGAATCACTAGTTTGGAGAATGCGATCATATTATTATTATCGCTTCGATATCGGTGAGTAACTTCCACAGATTCGGTTTCTATCAGAAGCCTTTCATACCAAAATCGTGGTTTTAGATAACCACGAATGTGATGAGGAAGATATTTTTCAGCGACTTCGCGGGGAGTGGAGCGAAGGTCACTATCTTCAATGGGGATAATGGGTATCACCATGTTTTCACGGAAAGGGTTGCTGGTAATCGCCTTTTCCCTTCCTCTAGTATAGGGAAGAGCTGATGAAATTGGGGATGGAGTTGAAGAGGGACTTGGTAGGATGGCAGTTGAGGCTTTGCTGGAAGAGGATTTGCTAGCAAGGGCTAATGATTTCTTTTGATGAGGATGCATGATGGATGATGGAGAATCAAATCGGGAAGGTTTTGGATTTTCTTGGGTTAGAGGTTTATCTTTTGGATAAAGAACGTAGTAGTCGAATTTACCTGATGGTTCTCCCAGAAGGCCAACTTCAGGATCACCGGCGTCAAACCTTGCTTTGAGCTTTTGCTGGGTAGTCTTCTTGCGAACCCTGCAAAAATTCACGAGTTAAGAAGTCAGGTAACGAATTCTGTTCACCTTTAATATACTCAATATCAAAATCGAAAGCAGATAAAATCCCCTGCCATCTAGCAAAAATTTGTTTAGATGCTAAATTCTTAACATCTTTTAGCAAAATATCTTTTGCTGCCTTACAATCTACCCGTATCAGGAATTTTTTGTTAAGAAGATCACTTTCAAATTTAGTGACGGAATGAACTATGGATAATAGTTCTTTCTTAACAGTTGAATAGTTCCGCTGGGCTGGCTTCCAGATTCCAGAGGTGAAGCGGACGAGAACCTCTTTATCAGAAGTTCGTCGTTGTTTGAGGACACCCCCATAGCCTTCATCAGAAGCATCCGTCTCCACAATTTTGAAAGCGTTAGGATCGGCCAGCGCGAGGCAAGGAAGTTCCGTAACCTTTCGTTTAAGGAGTCTTACCGCTTTTGTATGTTCATCAGTCCAAGGGGATGGATTCTTCTTTAGTCGGTCAAAAAGCAGTTTACTGTCTTTGGCGAGATCTTTATAGAAATCACCAACATAATTCAGACTGCCCAAAAACCGCTGTAGTTGCCTTTTGTCAAGGATTTCATCCGGGAATTTGTCCGCAAAAGCGATGGCACGATCTATCGGGAGAATAAGTCCATGATGGATATTATGTCCCAAGAACCGTATTTTTGTTTGAAAGAGTTTCATCTTTCGTGCTGACACCACTAAGCCTGCAGTCTTAACCACTTTTAAGAAAATGTTGAGATGCTTAAAATGTTGGTCTAAAGATTGAGAAAAGACCAAAACATCATCAATATAAACAATTGTAAAAGTGGAATAAGGATTGAATATATCATTCATAATATGTTGAAATTCAGAAGGAGCATTTTTTAAACCGAAGGGCATAACGTTCCATTCGTAATGGCTGAATGGGACATTGAATGCTGTTTTATACCTGTCCTTCTCAGCAATCTGGATCTGCCAGTAGCCTGATTTCATATCAAATTTAGAAAAGATGACAGCTTGATGCAGGCGTTCGAGCAGATTTTTCTTATTGGGGATCGGATATCTTATCCATCTAAGGGCCTTATTCAAGGGCTTGTAATTTATCACCAATCGGGGTGCCCCTCGTTCGAGTTCGGGTGCGTTTTCAACATAGAACGCCGAACAGCTCCACGGAGAATAGCTTTTCCTGATCAACTTCTTTTCAAGAAGTTCATTGATTTCTTTCTTACAGATTTCCATCAATCTGCAGTTCATTTGGATGGGTCTTGCCTTAGTGGGGATATTTCGTTCCTCAAAATCCGGCTCATAAGGAAGCCCAACGATGTGCTTTTTTCGATCCCAAAAAGCATTGGGCAGTTCAGAACAAACCTGCAACTCAAATTCTTTTTGAACAGTATCAATTTTATCTTTCAGAATTTTAGTTGTTAGTTGTTCTTCAGTTCTTTTAAAATGTAATTCTTCTTTCAGAGAACAAAGAAATTTTTCCTTATCAATAATCTTGTTATGGAGGGAATTAACATATTGAACTTGAGGCTGTTTAGAGAATTTGAACATTACCTTGATTCCTTCTATCTCAGCTTCGATGCCTTGATCGGACACTTTAAAGGGATAAAGCATACTTAAAAAAGGAGTGCCCAATATTACCGCATGGCTTAATCCTTTTACCAAAACAAAGGAAGTCTGGAAACAAACCTCATCTTGGATTATGGCTGCATCCGAGATCTTATAATGAATCTTCATTGGTTGATCTGTTGCACTTCGTAATCCCTGAGACGTCTTAGAGAAGTATTTTACAGGCACTACTCCTTCATTGATGCAGTTGAGATCAGCTCCTGAATCTATTAGTGTTTCAACCGAGAACCTGCAAGTTTGGTTAATCACAAAGGTAATCATGGAATATATATATATATATATATATTGAAAATAAAGTATTACAAAAGTGTTTAATAAAAATAAGAACTTTTGTATTTTAAAAAAGCGACGGACTTGTAACAACTACTTTTAAAAGTAGTTTGTAGGTTTCTTTTGAAAGCTGTTTTTACAAATATTATTTTAGTGCATATATGTTTATTATGAAAATAAAATAGAATAATTTTTCAAAAAATACAGCAGAAGCAAAGCAATTCCAAATTGACCCTAAATGTACCATGGAAATTTAGGTTATGTTTAGATAAGTAATTTCAAAATACAAAGGGACTTTAAAATGATGAGCTGCAAGAAATTTAGAAGGATTTGTGATTACCATCTTTAAAAGTGTTACTTTGAAAATGAGCAATGCTACGGTTACCACTTACAGTCTCACTTTTTATATTGCACTACATACGATATTTGATGTGTCAATCCATATCATCATTTCCAATTATCTATCTCAAAATAAAAATAAAATAAAAACAAAATTAAACATTAAAAAAATTAGCATACAAAATGAATAAATATCTCCGTTGTTCCCCAAAAAATTAAGGCCTAAGAATTTCATAGCATAAAATCGTTTCCTTCACTGAAAATTATAAATCCTAAGAGCTCAATAGTTTTTCTCTCCGCCCATCTCTATTTCCGTGTTCCCCCACCGCATGGACGATTCTCCACCTATTTCTATTTCCCGTGCTCTCCCATCGCATGGACGATTCTCGAAGGTGATTGTGTGCAAGGTGCAAGGGAGATGCTTAGGATTAGGGTTCCCGCAAGGGCATAGGTTGGTCTTGTTGGAACGGTGTTGCAGAAGTGTTTGAGCCTTGTCTTATCTACGGCAGTCTATACTTTTTTCTATCAGATTTAGAGTTTTATTTATTTTACTTTTAAATTTTTTCAAATGTTTAATTTTGTCTTTAATTTAATTATTATTTTGAGAATTTTTTTATTTTATTTTATTATTATTTTGAGAACCGTAACTAAAAATGACGATATGCATTGCCACACAATGGTAATGATAATACACTGTCCAAGTCAAAATGTGGCCCAAAACATGCCTAAACCCATTTTTGTCGCCGACTAAATTGGAATAATATAGACTGCATGTTTGCGTTGTTTATTCAACCAATCTTATATTGATTACTAACTCAACTTGTCCCTGTGTTGGGCATAAGGCACATATTTAGATGGATACCAGATCTTAGAATGATCCATTTTCAAATGCCATGCTGAATCCAGGAATCAGGATGGTGCAATCATCCCAATTTTGCGTGGATCAGCCAAGACAGGTTGCCACACGCACATTCAACCACTTCCATTGAATTTTTTTTAATTTTTTTTTTTGTTAAATCATCATCTGTTTACTTTCAGAACCAACAGATAATGGAGAAACGAAAAAATAAAAGCCAAAATAAATAATATAAAAATGGTCAAAATAAGAAAAAAAGAGGAGCGTTTCATAAGGGTTTATAGTTAACTATAAAATATAAAATAATACAAATTATAATAAGAAGATGATCATGTGCAGCAAAGCAAATTTCAACTCTTAATTCATACGAACCAACATTTATACGCAACGACAATATTGTCTAAAAAAACTTTATTTCCAACAAAAATAAAACAAGTCACCAATATCTACGGCATCAATCACACAAATACAATATACCGTCATCACAAGAAGGCCAAAATTCACCATTTTCTATCCACATTTATCATCTCTAGATTAGCAGCTACCACAAGATATCATGTTGATGTTGTATTCCTTTTTTAGATAAACATATGTATGCATGATAGAAATTGCATCTTATTAAGCTCATGTTAACACAAAGGAAAAATAAGAAATGTTTAGGGAACTAGGATTGATGCATTTAAAATCGAGTATTCATTCATGTTAACAAAGAAAAGAGTTTGAAACTTACGTATGTACGAAAATGCAAACCAATCATTCAATTGAACTCACTACACGCATGAATTAATATTACAATCTAAACTAATAATTTTGTAGCTCCTCCAAAGATCATCGTTGAAAACATTCGTTCAAATCGGAAATCGTTGACTCATTCAAGAATTAGCAAGCATAGTTTGGACTAAGATCATCTATGGAATTAACTATAATGTTTACACAGACAAAATGATTACCAATTTGGATGAGTTTTTGTAGAAAAGATTTTTGAAGGAGGAACTGCAAAATGAACAATTGCTTTGTAATATTATTTGCAGTGAGTCCAATTGAATGGCTGGTTCCCTCTTAGGAACCTACGAGAATGTATATATATATATATATATATATATATATATATATATATATATGCCGGCTTTTAGGGAGCCTTCATTAAGGCCACATTGGAATGCAAAAATGAGAATCAAACAAGTAACATACGATGTTTTTGTTAATGAAGGCATGCAAATCCAGAGATGCTAAAATTAGTAAAGTGGCTGGAAAAGGACTAGCACGTATATATTATGATGATCAATGCTTTTTCTTCTTTGATTGCGATCATGAGAAGAAAAATGAGAAACATACATATATATATATATATATATATATATCTAAACATGGGATCTAATCGAGAGATTAGTTCATTTGAACCTCGAAATACAAATTAATCATGATCAAATGCACCTAATTAGCTACAACCAAATGTAGTTATATATTCCATGCAGAAATTATAATATGATTGGATATTATCATCAAGAGGTTCATTAGGCTAATATGATTAGAAATATCAAGACAAAAGATTAATGCTGATGATTAGTAAGATGAAGGACAAGGAAATTAGAGAATTAAGTAGAATGTTACAACTTGATTCCAAGCTAGGTTTGGTTTCATTAGGCTAATATGAACCACACAAGTGTAGGAATTATGAATATGTTGATGATGAATTAATTGATTGGATTACCAAAGTTTGAACCTCCAAGAAATCCTCCCGTAGATGCCCCGTACTCATCGGAAGGGTCGAGAATGGGAGAAGAAGCCCCGTTTCTTCCACCATTGCCGCCGCTATTAGCGCCAGCACCGCCTCCCAAATGCAATTCAGAGATGTTAGGAAATCCATCTCTATCTTCAACCCCTTGATCATATAAGAAGCCTTTGAACACATGGCCTCCAATTTTCACAACAGCCTGATATGCAAACTCATCCTCACCGTCTTCCACTGCCGTCACCCGAACACACTTGAACACTGCCGGTGCACGGACTTGACCAGGTAATGACTCATTCAAACCACCGTCTGCACAGCTGGTACATAGTTACATATACATATACTTATATAGCAGGTAGCCGGTATGTATAAATTAATATGAATTAATTAAACTAACAATTAAATTATGGGTAGTCTTCATAAAACCCTAGTTGAATTTAGATTGAAATGAATTAATTATGAACCTTGGTGACTAGAGCTGGTGTCATAGCTTCTAGGAGTAGTGTTTGAAGTTGAAATATGAGAAGTTGCGGTTTGAGAGGCATTAATCAGCCTAGGCTTCTTTGCAGTAGAAGTAGAGCCAGAATTAGAACCCGCCGCCGTTCCAGCAGCCGCAGACATAAGCTGCCGCTCTCTCCGTCGAGCAGCCGGAACCCACGTGCTCTTCACGTGAGTGGCACAGTCGAACCCCCGGCTTTTGCAGCACGTCCTGCACCTCCTGTGCGGGCAGTCCTTCTTTGCCTGGTTCCCGCAGTCTTGACACGTCATCGTTGACGAAGCCCCCGCCGACCCACCAGCGTTACTCAGAATATCGTTAGTCCCTCCTCTTCCTCCTAGTGCTCCTCTGCCACTGCCAGCTTCGACCAAGTGGGTCCCTCCTAGATTCGTAACAACAACGGCCTCATGATGATTTGTTTTCCTGAAGAAATGGGGCTGGTTCTGCTGCCACAAATGAATTCCTCCCCCACCACCACCGCTGCCGCCCCCTCTTGCTGCTGCTGCTGCGTTTCGGCTGTTTCGATGATGAGGGCTCCCCATCATACCCATACCCATACCCATACCCATACCCATACCCATGCCCATGCCCATGCCCATGCCCATGCCCATGCCCATGCCCATGCCCATGCCCATGCCCATGCCCATGCCCATGCCCATGCCCGCAGAAGCTTGTGCATTTTCCTGGTCATCGTCGACATTTGACATATTGGGTTGAGGGAGGCAAGGGGTGGCTGTGAGGAGAGGAATGACTCCGACCCCGACGCCAAGCGCTGTAGCAGGGTTGTCAGAGGCGTTGAGAGAGTGGTGTGGGTCGGAAGAAGAGAGGAGATTGGCGGGGTCGTGTGCGTGAGCGTGTCCATGGTGGTGATGATGGTTGTGGTGGTAGGCGGCCGCTGGTGCTACGACAAAGACATCGCGGAGGCCAAGCATGCCGGCGGGCATGCCGGCGGGCATGTCGGCGTAGGTGAGGGGTCTGGTGGTAGATTGAGCAGGAGCAGGAGAGGATGACCACATGTGATGAGAGGTGGGGGCGGGGGTGGGGGTGGGGGTGGGGGTGGGCCCAGCATTGAAGCCAAGAGAGAGGAGGTCAAGGTCGGGGTGGTGGTTAGGTCGGGCGCCGGTGGGTGAACTGGTTGAGGAGGATGAACCCTCCCAATCTGCAAAAGCACCAGAATCAGAAGGCAACCTGCTCCTGGTAGTAGCCACAACTACTGACACTCAGATTATCCAATTCCTCTTTTTCTCTCTCGATCTAATTCTACTTGATTCCTCGATCTCAATCAAAGAATAATTATGTATTAAGGCTAGCCCGGGGATTCATTCTCAACTCCCTCTCCCTCTCCCTCTCACTCCCAGATACATACCACTCATTCCACCCCAAACCCAAACCCACAGGGAAGCTGCGGGGAACATACAACAGCAAGCCGCTGCTTTAAATTATATATATATATATATATATATATATGTATGTATTTAACTACCTTTGCTGTTTGCGTATACTGCTGTGCCCACTTATTACCTTTCTCTCTCATCATAATACCATACTGCTGCTTCCATATCCATCTGCTTCTGCTCCTCCTTCTCTTGCTATGTCTTACACTAACCTTCTTTTTGTCTTTTTCTCTAACTCTCTCTCTTTCGCACTCACTGAAAACCCTTCCTCACAATGTCTCCTAGAAAGCCAACTGAGGTGGGTTCCTCGCCACTGCCTCACACTCACTACTTAATCCTATTACTTTATATTATAAATAAATTATATTTTTCTACATAAATTTATCAATTTTGTTATATTTGATCTTCTTTTCACACTAATTTATGCAAGTTGGATTTTTATATTTCCGATCCGATTTACATCAATTAAATTTGATTTCTTATAAAACTAATTTTACATCTGTTAGTGACATAAACGTGAGTTTTATCTATTTAAAAAGGTCCATCACATAAATAAAAATCAAAACTCATAAATAATTAAGAATCTCTTTTATTAATTTCAAAATTTTAGATAGTAATTGATTCTCTAATAAATAAAAATTGAACTCAAAAATTTTCATCTTATCTTAAAAAAATCTTATAAAATTTAAATAACATTGTGGTATTTAATATATTAAAATAAAAACACAAGGTATCATACATGGGAATTTCATCACCAAAAAAAAAAACTTTCTCCACTCCCTCTCTTTCTACTTCTCTCTCCAATAATCCACTAAGGTGAATAGCACCCAATAGCGAAATAGCAAAAAGAGAGATATAAAAGTGTGAGTGAGTTTGAGTATAATATCATAAAGACTTTTGTTCTGCAGTTTTTGGAGTTTTGTGGAGTCTCTCTCTCTACATTCACATGACAACTCTCATTCATTACTTTAGGGCAACACTACCTCTACTTGCCTACCTCTCTGCTTTTGTGGCGCGTGTGTTCCTCACTTTCCCCGTAGCGCTTCCCGCTTATTATTCAATTTCAACAGGGATGCCCCACGTGAATGAAGATTGAAGAGCGCGGGTGCTCAGCGTCTATTGCACGCGCACTAATCTCCCAATTTTCCATTAATTAAACGTGGACTCCAAGCAGGACGGGGAGTTCCTTCCGCATCCAACTCATACTTAATATCAGGCATAATATTAAAAATAGAGATGAACTGAATTTATAATTAAGAATTGAAGATGGTTGATTTATAGTTATTGATGCAAAAATTGTACCAACAAGACTGTAAAGACACACACGCACACCAAGACATAAGAAAGTAAGTGGTTCACCTAAATCGGGCTACGTCCACGGTGTTGCCTCCCTCTCATTAATAATATGATATTTGTACAAGTATATGGCTCTGAACCTTGGAGAGATAATAGTGTTTGTAGAGAGGGTGAAGAAGTTGAGTCCCCAGAATAAGGGAGGAGACTCCCTATTTATAGGAGTTATCTAAAGTTAGGTCATAGTTGTGATGGGCTTTAAGGCATGGGCCTTATTGATGGGCATCCAAGATGAGCCTTGAACATGAGCTTTAGTAATTCTCTCAAGTCGTCTTAAATGGGCCTAGTGATTGGTCAGATGCAGCGTCGACAATAGTCAATTACCTTAATAAAATAACACTTACTATAAATTTAGTAAAAAAATACTTTAATTTTTTCATATTTTTCACATTTGAAATGGACTGGAGTCCACCTCCAAAACCTTCTGGGTACGTGCATGCGTAATGTACTCGTCCGATGAGATTTGAGAAGAGAATGGAGATGAATGAAATAAAGCAAAAGTGAGTGCTTTTGAAAATGAACAGGTTTAGGTTAAGGATTATCGCATCAGCCAAACACTAATGAACATCTAATATGTTAATTCCATCGTGTTGAATCTTAATTTACCGTTTGCTATGGAATAGCGATTTACAATGAGTCTTAGAGGATGTCTACTGGTAAAGGTAAAAGTAAGGGTAGTGCCGTAGTTAGAAATTCAAGTTAGCGAGGACACTTTATAAATAATGCTAAAGGTATTACTAATCGAAATAATTTTGAAATAATGTTATGATCTAATCATGAAAAATATTAATTTTATAAAGATAATTGTAATGGCAACAAAAATAAAAATATATAAATAATGGCAATGGTTTAGAGAATTTCATGAGTATGTGTTTATTCATTTTTCAATATTAATTTTGTTATCTTCAATTTGAGTACATAAAAATTTACAAAATAATTACGTATCCACTCAAACTTCGGTACTTAGTAAATAATAATTAAATAATATTTGGTATGTTTGTAGGAAAATAAAAAAATATAAGATAAAAATTATAACGGTATCAATATAATTGTATATACATATAGTCGCAACAAAAGAAAATTCACAGGGGGTGTGAGTCCCTTCTGGGCATTAAGTGGCTTTGTCATCTTGACATCTTGCCTAAAACTATTTTTTATGTTTCTAATAGGGAGGGGTAAAGGGTAAGAATTTGAATTTTTATATGAATTATTTTCTTAAAAATAATTAAAATATATATTCTAAATTAAAACATATATTCTACCAAAGCGTCAATGATAAGCATGTTTATTTGACGCCTACATTCTTCATCTTCCTCTCAATCTTAATTTATTTTTTGCAACAGACGTTTCATGACTAATGATAATAATAATAATAATAATAATAATAATAATAATAATAATAATAATAATAATATAATAATAATAATAATAATAATAATAACTAAAAAGAGGAAAAAAGGATATTAAAGAGAGAAAGGGATATTCGAGAAGGCTTTTTCTTCTTCTCAACTCGCTCTCTTTTCCCTCGCCATTTCGATTCATTGAGTCCGAGAGAGAGACGTCGAGAAGGGGAGAACAAAGAGGTTGAGAAAGGCCAGAAGGGAAGAACCGTGAGGAAGAGAAAGAAAGGTCGAGATGAGGTCGTCGAGAGGTTCGATCGTTTAAGAGTCGTCGAGAGGTTCGATCGTTCGAGAGCCATTGATAGATTCGCTTGTTTGAGAGCTGTCCAGAGGTTCTAGAGGCGGTGAGTGTAACGACCCGTCCCGGAAGTCGGGATTAGGGAAGTGATTAGTGACGGATTAGCTGAGTTAATCGGTGGTCAGTTGGTTACTTTTGGACTTTGGGTGCGGAATGACGGTTTTGCCCCTAGAACAGGCAAAAATGTTGACTTTTAGTTCGGGTGGTCAATTGGGCATTGACCGATGACCGTGACGTATTTCGGGACGTCACGAATCCGTAGACAAGTGGCACGTCCGATTTGGACAATCGGAGAAAACGTTATGGTGTTCGGAAGGTTAAGGGCGTTACCGTAATAAAGGGAAAATGTTGACTTTTTACTGGACGCTTGGTTTTCACGTAGACCGAGGACCGTTGGATAGGTCTCGACGTCCTGAGTACAACGACAAGCGGCACGCTGTCATCGGACATCAGATGGTTAAGTTGTGGTTCTAGGAAGTTAGAGGGCAAAATGGTAAATTGGACACCTAGGGGCATTTTGATCTTTTCACAGTTGGGCCAATCAGATAAGGCCATATGGGAAAGTGTGATTTGATATTTATAATGCTGTCCACAGGATGATGGACATGTGGGGGACACCTAGAGGTTTCTAGGAGGTTTATTGTGTGCACGGCTACAAATTGCACAATTTTGAACCGTGCAATTGTTCATAGAGCAGAAACAGGGAGAGTGAGACCGTGAGATTTTCTTGATCGATTTCCAGTGATTGAAGACCTTGAGCCTGAGTGAGTGATCGAGGACAGGTTGGTGAGTTTGTAATCGTGTTTTAGTGAAGGCTGGAAGGTGACTGTGTGTGTGTGTGTGTGTGTGCAAGCAAACAGAACCAGGAGACAGAGCAGGGACACCGTGCACGGTTGTGCACCCCAGTTGAGCAAACCATCAAATTGGACGGGTGGAGGTGTTCAGTGACCTGAGGAGAGTCGTGTGGACTCAGTGGAGCACGGCGGAGACCGGAGCAAGGGTAAGTTTCCTATGTCCCCTGTTTTTCCAGAAGGCTGGAAGGTGACTGTGTGTGTGTGTGTGTGTGTGCAAGCAAACAGAACCAGGAGACAGAGCAGGGACACCGTGCACGGTTGTGCACCCCAGTTGAGCAAACCATCAAATTGGACGGGTGGAGGTGTTCAGTGACCTGAGGAGAGTCGTGTGGACTCAGTGGAGCACGGCGGAGACCGGAGCAAGGGTAAGTTTCCTATGTCCCCTGTTTTTCCAGAATTCTTTAATTTGAAAGTCGTGAGGTTTGGATGATTGTCGAGGTGTTTTAAGGATCCTATTAGCTCTAGGAGGGTGAGAGTGACCTTAGGGGTGAACTGGAGCTTCACGGTGGCCGTGGGTGGCCGGAGACAGAAACACAGATTTTCTGAGTTTTCTTCGAGTTTTGGACGATGAGATTAGGGCCTTTGTTTCACGAATTGATTAATGGAATCAATTACCCAGACCAGGACGAAGCTAAGGGAATCAAAAGGAGTGAAAATGGTTGGGAAATGGCGGAGAATAGCCTTCGCCGGTTCAGACCGGTCACGGCTGAGGAAGACGATGAACAGTAATCACTGTTCAGGCGCGTGAAGCCCACGCGCAGCCCTTTTGGGCAGTGCGTGAGGGCGCGTGTGGAAGAATTTGGGGAACCTTCCAACATGGTTTTGAGTCTAATCGTTGTAACGAATATGTTGGGATAAGTTTCGGGACAATCGGATGTCGTCTCGGCTTAGTTCTAAGTGGTCGAAGGTTTATGGTTCTGTTTAGTCACGTTCTAAGTCCGGGGAAAAATTGGGGAAAATTAAGAGAAACTTGGTGGAAGTGTTAGTGACTCATTTTGGTGACTCTGGACAGGTTCGGGAAAGCCGAGGATAGTGGAATGACCGGGAACGGCGTAAGTGCACGCGTATCGAGGCGACATCGGAATGGTTTGTGAGTGGGCTTTGCTACTCTTGATGCATGCATATATGTTTTTAGATGTTTTCTATACTTGATTCTATGATTTGATTTATGATTTTGATGGTTTACGGTTTTGCACGTTTTTCGAGGAAATTACGGAATTTCACGTTTTACGAGATATTGATGGATGTTGTGATTTAAACCTGGTTTAAATGATTTGATGTCGGGATTTGAAATATGATTTAATATCAATGATTTAAAAAGGATTTCGGAAAAGTGTTTTAGGCAAAGGGTTTTCAGGCTTGAGGCCCAGTTCAAAAAGTGGTTTTAAGAAACGTGATTTCGGGTTTTGGAATCGGATTTCCGGATGACGATTCGGAATTCGATTTGGGACTTGAAAGTGGATTCCGGGTTTGGGTTCGAAATGGTTATTCCGGATGCCAGATTACGAATGATGGTTGCGGACTCGGATCTGGAAAGGAGATGGATATGAGTTCTGGGTTTGGATTCGGGATCCTGATGAGATTGCGGATTCGGATTCAGAAATGGAAAAAGGTTTTCAAACGGTTTTGGATTGGATTTGCTGTCAGGACCCGTCCCAAATATCACCTCGATACCCGGGACGAATCCTGCTCCCGTCTGACAATCACACATAAAGTACCAAAATAATTACAACACCACTATACGTATAACTATCAGACGAAGGAGTAAATATAATACAACTGTCAGTCAGAGCATAGTTCTACAAAATGGGCACAAAATCCTACTATGCTAGTGTGGCAACGGAAGAACGTCAGAAGCTCTATGCCTCGATATCTGCCTCAACGTTCACCCCAGCGCTATCACCACGACCTGGAGGGAAAATTTAAAACCAAAAGATGTGAGTGGACTAAGAGAAAATGAAAGTTTGAAAACCGTTTATTATTAAATCAAGCTAAGAAACTAGAACACTTTGTTCCCTCCATTTTGAAATCACATGCCTAACTCAGTGATTAAACTAATTATAAACCAAGAAACATCATAAGAAACAGAAACACTATAAAATATCATAAGAAACAGATACACTATAAAAACACCATTTGCTGGTCAAATCTGCTGGGTCTATCCGAGTCTTTAAACTCAACCAGGCCTTAAATGTAATCCGAGTCTTTAAACTCCCGAGTCTTTAAACTCAATAGGCCTATGGGGGTAATATCATAAATATCCGAGTCTTTAAACTCAATCCGGGCCCGTCCCCCGTCAAATCAGTATCCGGGTCTTTAAACCCATATCCAGATCCAGAAAATCCAATCCAAATTCAATATAAAACCATTTCCAAATCCATAACCAAACTCGAATTCGAAATCCCCGGTTCGAAGCCCTTCCGGCGTTCAGAACCGACATTCTGAACCCAAATCCGGAGATCTACTTGTATACCTAAAACTCACGTTAAATCACAAATTATGTTTCACAACCCATTTATCATCTTCGGAAAACACTTATAGATTAAAATCCTCAAATATGGCATCAGAATCCGAAAACCAGCTTTTCTCGAAAAACGTGCAAAATCACGAAAATGTCTCGAATCACGTGCAAACACATCAACCACATATACTCATCATTAAGAAGCATAAAAAAACATAGTTAATAACACAAAACATTCATAAACCAGTTAGGCATGCTCGGGTTTAAAGAAAGAGTCCACTCACAAATCAGAACGAGTCAATCGCGCTCCGTGCGCTCCTTGACCGTCTCGGGTGCCTCCCGTCCTGTCAATATGCACCAAATAGAGTCACAAACACATCAAGGATACTAACCCTAATTTCCCCAATTTTTCGGGAATTTACTAATAATTTAATCCTAGACCCTAAACCGTCCGGATTCCCGAACCATCCCGTAACTTTGTCTGATCAACTCGAAAATTATACCATTGGATTCCTTAGAAAATTTAGAACTAAAACCATGTTGAAAACTTGGCCGGATTCCTCCCCACGCGCCTCCACGCGCCGCCCAAAGTGGCTGCGCGTGGGCCTCACGCGCCTGCTACAGTGTCACCGTCTTCCTCGATCGAACCCGGTTCGCACCAGGCTGCAACTCAGACCGGCGAGATCCATTCTCCACCGTCCGGCCACCGTTTCCCCTCCTATCTTCACCTACAGCTTCGTCCAGTCTCAAAGAACTCATCCCCTTCACTCTCTTGGTTCGACTCGACCCACAGCTTCACGACTGAAGCTCGAAAGAAAACACAGACAAACCTCTGTTTTCCTTCCCGGCCGCCCAGTTCTTCCCCCTTCACGGTGGCGATCCCAACCTCTTCCTAAGACCTCACTAAGTCACACCCAACTCACAGAAACCTTCGATTCACCCCTGAAGTCCACGACTTCCCGTTTGAGCTCAAGGCCAAAACAGAGTACAGAGTACTCGCCGTCGTCTGAACTCCGCCGTGTACTCCCCCGTCACGGCGACCGTCCTAAACTACTCCTAGGGCCTCCCTAAACATCACTGCACTCACCAATCCCCTCGATTCTCATCCTACCTTCACGACTTTCAAAATGAAATTGACGGGAAAAACAGAGGAATAGTACTCACCTCTCAATTCCGTCTCCGCCGTGCGCACCGCCGCGTGCCACGGTGTTCGTTGGGTCCCCTGCAACCTCCTACGGCTCCCATTGCCTTGGTTTGAGCCACCACACGGCGTAGCCACCACCACAGTCTCACGGCCTACCTGTTTTCCCAGAACTTCGCCGCACCACCACCGTGCCGCCGTGCACGATTTCTCCACCAAAACACGATCACCAGCTCAAACACTTCTCTTTGTCACTCTCACAAATCACTCTTCACTCCCCCTTGCACTGAGTCGATCAATCTCTCCCAATCTCTCACCCTCTGTTTCTCTGCGTTCAAAGGCAAAGCACGGTTTGATTTTGTGCAAAGTGTGGTCGTGCACACTTTAGTAGCCCCTGGAACCATCCAGCCCCTTGCACGTGTCCATCATCCATTGGTTAGCACAAAATATCCCTGCCACTTTCCCTTATCTGATTGGGCTGAGGGAAAAGACCAAAATGCCCCTCATGCACAAATTACCATTTTACCCTCACACTTTCCAGACCCGTAAATATTTCATCCGACGTCCGATGACAGCGTGCCGCCTGTCGTTGTACTCAGGACGTCGAGACCTATCCAACGGTCCTCGGTCTACGTGAAAATCACAAGTCCTCCAAAAAGTCAACATTTTCCTCATTTACTCAAAATTACGGTAACGCCCCCAATCTTCCGAACGTCATAACTTTTTCTCCGATTGTCCGAATCGAACCTGCCACCTGTCTACGGACTCGTGACGTCCGAAACTACGTCACGGCCAAGGGTCAACAGTCATCCAATCGGTAATTCAAAAAGTCAACTTTTAGCCTACTATTCACAAGGGCAAAATCGTCCTTTATATACAAAAATCTTATAAAATTACATTTTTACCCTTCCCGAAGGTACGAGTTGTTACATTTGCTGGATCTGGTTATTGGGTTTAAAGACCCAGATTATGATTGAAGGGGGACGGGCCCAGATTGGGTTTAAAGACCCGGATTGAGTTTAAAGACTCGGGAGTTTAAAGACTCGGATATTGATATTTTCCCCCGTAGGCCTATTGAGTTTAAAGACTCGGGAGTTTAAAGACTCGGATTATATTGAGGTCTGGATTGAGTTTAAAGACTCGGATAGATCCAGCAGGTTCGGTGAATGGAAATATGATATGGTTTTCACCAAGGTTTTCCAAGGTTTTGGGCTATGCCCAAATGAAATGGTTTTCAGTGGTTTTGGGCTGAGGCCCGGGATTTGGAAAAAGGAACTTGTGTTCGGTTTTTCTTATATGGTTTGTTTAACCAGAATATTGAATGGTTTTATGACATGAGTTTGATATGCATGCATTGGTTTTTGAAACGCATGGTATAAATGTCATTGTTTTATGAAATGTTTTGAACTCAAACTTTATTTTTGTCCACTCACAGTCTTTTCGTGTTTTCGATACCCTCCAGGTTGTTACGGTGCGGGCTGTTGGTCGAGAGAGATGGAGACATCACACCCGCGATCCACAGTAGTTCGGCTGACTGGATTCGAGAACCCCTGGTCCGACTTACGTGTTACATGAAGGTTAGACGTCAGTCTGGCATTCGTGTCGTGCGTAAGTCAGACGGGAGCAGAGTTTAGTCCCTAATCCTGGGGGATTAGGGGTGGGCCTTGACAGTGACGCCGTCGACCTGAGATCGACGATTAACTGTGCTTCTTCATCCTGAGACCGTCGACGGACTGGTGTTGCGAGGGCTTGAATCGAAAGGCACTGGGTCTACAGAGGTGAGGTTGTAATTTTGATTTTCCCATGAATTTTTTTTAATTTATAATGTGAAATTAATCAATTGCTATTGTGAATTTTTCCCTCAATTGTTGTTGTGAAATTTTTCAATTTGATTTTCCCCTCAATTTTTGGTTTTTTCCTCTGAAATTGTTCAAGTACTATTGTGAATTTTGGTGTTTACATTTCTGTTTATCTATTAAGGATGAATTATGGAATTTTCTGGGGCAAAGTAGTCGTTGGCTGCTCTTTACTTGGTGGGCCAACTGCCCAACCCAGGCATGGATGGAGGTAAGAATAGCCCCAGGGCAAGCCTTGCCCTCGCCAAACTTGCTTCCGTTAGAATTACAAACTCATGAGCTAGAGGCCATATCCTGCCTTACCCAGGCTAGGTTGCTCCCATTAGACTTGCTCTAGGTTAATTCTATATAACAAGTCGCTTCTTTGCAAAAAAAAACAAATTCAATTTAAAGATGAAGCAACACTAATGAATCCTAGTCGTTGACTCTTGGTTGTGCCCACTATTAAAACTACTTAGGCACCCGAAGATAAGGAATTCTCCTACATATTGGTTAAGTGTTTAAGTGGATTTAATTGTAATATATATATAGTTATATAAGTTATTTTATTGTTAAATACTTAGTTAATTATATAAAGATAATAAAAAAAAAATTGAATGTCATACTATAAAATTAATAAAAAACTTACATTTTCAACATTTATAATTCTTAATTTATTTATCTAAGTGATTAATTTTTATTTTAGAATTATTTGATAGTATTCATTATATTATTAATTTATTAAACTTTTTCTTAAAAAAATCGCCTAGGTCCTGCCTAACTGGCTAGACGCTAAGTTCCTATCAACAGTCCTATGAGCACCTAGCGTTATTTTGAACATTCATTATGCTTCATGGGCTAGCCCTCGCCATTGGGCCGGGTCGAGCCGGGTTTTTATCGGGCTTTTCGGGTCAGGCCTACTAAGCCCACTTGGGCCGGGCTTAAGTGGGCTTTTGCAATAAAATATTTATCAAATTTTAAAGTTACAAAAAAAATATATGACTATGAAAAAAAAATACACAAGGGTGCAAAAATGCGGCCTGGTTAAAACTTTACCTTAAAAATCTTAACAAAACTGTCCAAGTGTACCCAACTAGAGGGAAGAATGGGAAGTGAAAGTAAGCTTAAAGAGAAGAATGGAGTTGAGAGATAAGAGAGATTGTGTTGAGTGAGTGTGGGTTTGTAAGATAATGAAATATGAGTTTTGAATTTTGAGAGTTGGGAGAGAGATAATGCAGTTAGTGAAGAGAATCGGAACATGGAAAGAGTTAGGTTTGAGTGAAATTTATTTAAGTACGTGGACATAGGGTTAGCCGGTGAGG
This sequence comes from Prinsepia uniflora, assembly GCA_032719365.1. Classification (NCBI taxonomy): domain Eukaryota; kingdom Viridiplantae; phylum Streptophyta; class Magnoliopsida; order Rosales; family Rosaceae; genus Prinsepia; species Prinsepia uniflora. The sequence goes on from CM064862.1 coordinate 35,578,731, forward strand.
GTTTGAATTGGGTATTGACCATTGAGTTTTCTAAAATAAATTAGGTGGACTTGAGATTGAGATTTGAGTTTGGACTGAAATATTAATATTAAAAATGGGTTAGGTATTAATTCTTAAATAATAAGAATTTTATATATTCGGGTTTATGAGCCGGATTTATACGGGCGGATCGGGCTGGGCTTACCAGGCTTTATCGGGCTCTAGCCTATCGGGTTTGAACACCATAAGCCCAAGCCCAGCTCGCTAACTCTCGGGTCGGGCCGGCCCAAGGCCCATAGCAGGCCGCGCCGGGCTTTTGTCCACCGAGCCTATCGGCCCTCCATAAGCCCATGGACTTTTGGGTTAAATGGTGAGGGCTAGCATGGGCTGCATTGCGATGTTTTAAAAAAGGCTAGGATTAGGATTTTTTTTGTATGGATGGCTGACCTGATATAAAAGCATCCATACCAGACATTGAGAAAGTAAAATTAATGGTTCGTCAACATAAAAGAATCAAAGATAGTAAATATAAAAGAAAATTTATTTAATCCAATTCACTTAAAATAAAATGAAATTTCAAGAAATGAGTTTTTGTACATAGATAATCCTATAAAATGTTGATGTAATGAAACAACATTATTTTTTAACACTTGATTTAAATTTGAAGAATTATTTAATTCATTATATGGATCCAATTGATGTTGATTGGTCAATATTATTTTATTAATAATTTTATTTATTTTTCTTTCTATTAAATACTGTGGCCTAAACACAGAAAAGAGTCATTCGTTATAAATTGATATCAAATTCCGAATTTCAAACTTCTTATAAATATGGATAGGTAAGTCCATTATTCGGGTGGAGGGGATGGCTATTGGCTTTACCAAACAAGCCAATATGTTGAAACTTGTAAAGGTTTCCAACTTGCTCTATCACATTCACCAAAGTCACATCCCACGATAGATGGGTCTAAATTGTCAAAAATAAATCTCATCACTATCACCATCACTATTACCATTACCATCACCATCATAGTCACCGTCCAAACTTCAAACCATTCCCTTTCTCAATTCTCATATTTGACCATTAAACAGTCCAGAGAAAGGAGGAAAATGCGGAATAATTTAGGAGGCTCTTCTCATAGTTAAAGTCACGTATTCGTTAAAATCACTAATCAATTAAATTTTAAATCATTTGATCCAATAAAAATAAAATAGTTTGAGAATTCAAACAGATCTGATAGTAACAGTTTAAATTTGGATTTTCATTTTGAAAATTTATTAAATCCAAATCAGACCGTAAATAATATATTATATTTTAAATCTATTATTAATACAAAATAAAATAGATAAAAATAAAAAAGACCCAAATATACCCAGATAAATATATGTATACTAAGATAAAAATATAATAAAAGATTATTAAGTGATAGTTTTTGTTTGCTAAATCTTAATATAATGGTAATATTTGCAATCAAATTCTCCGCAAAATTAATATACAAAATATTAAGTATTGATTATTCTTTTTTGTATCCTTACTTTAAAATATATATATATATATATATATATATATATATCTTTGCTGTTTTTTTAATATACTTGTTGTTTTTTGATATACTTGTTTTTTTTTAATATCATTGATGTTTTTTTAAAAAATATAATTGTTGTTTTTTAATATCCTTGCTATTTTTTTGAATATACTTGTTGTTTTTGAATATTCTTGTTGTTGTTTTAATACACTTGCGGTTTTTTTTTATGTCTAAATGGTTTCAAACCGTTTCAATCCAAACCGAACCGTTATTAATGGTTTGGATTGAAACAGTTTCATTTGTAATTTTAGAAAATCTAAACAGTATCGAACCGTTAAGATTTTAACGGTTTGAATTTTGATATTGTCAATATCCATATCGAACTGCACCGTGCCCACCTATACCAATAATAGTGCTTCTCATTCAATTATTCTTGGCTCTTTCTAATTCATTATACTTGGCTTAATATAAACTTGTATAGTTAGATTAATGTAGGGGGCACATGAATTTATTAAAATAATTAATCAAACCATTATAAATTATTATTTATCTAGCGATTTAATTTTGATCAGATAAAAATTAAACAGTTTGAGAATTTAAATTACTACGCTAGTAACAGTTTGAAAATCCAAACCGCTCCATTAATAGTAGTTTAGTTTTAAATTTTTATTTTAGAAAATCGTTAAATTCATACTGAACTGTTTCGAAATAAATTAATTTTATTAAGTTTTAAGTCTACCATATGCACTTACATACATAAGTACACCCCAGTTGTTATGTTTGATTGGTTTCATTTATAATGTTGTTGTATTTTTTATATTTTAGTTAGAATGTTTAAAGCAAATTTGGTAAATGTTGCTGTATTTTTCTAGTTTTAAAGACCTCAAACATTACTTTATTTTGTTGGTTTCATTTCTAATTTTTTCGTGTCTTTTATATTTTGGTTGGAATGTTTGAAGAAAATTTGATTGTAATATTTGAAGAAAATGTAGTTAAAATTTTTGAAAATTTGATTCTATAGATTGTGAACGTTTAAATGAAGGAATCTTAAGATGTCTTGGTTTGAAATATGACAGTGAGTCTGTATAGTCTATATATATTATAAATTAATTATACCTAAACTGCCCATATTGATCCAAACTGAGCCGTTAGTAATAGTTTAGTTAGATATGGTGTCATTTCTAATTTTAGAAAATTCAAACTATATCGAACTCTTAAAATTTTTTATGGCTTGAATTTGGATATTGCCAATATCCGCATTGAACTGCACCGTGTCCACCCCTAATGTTGAGTGGTTGATTGGCAATACTCCCCAAATTAGAGTTGTGTAACTCCGGCCATTTCAGTGATGAGATGGAAGATAAACTTTAATCTAGGTAAATGTGTGTTTATTTACGAGTAATGAGAATCAAATCGAAGGCAATAATTCTCATTATGAACTATTCATACATTTACTTGTAAAATTAGATTTTTTTTTAACAGGTAGGCCTCACATGAAATCTGCAATACCATTACTCATTTTGGGGTAATGAGATTAATTAAGCGGAAGATGTTAATGACTTTCATTACCTATTTTAATATGTTATGTACCAAAATTACCTAACAAATTTTACAATAATTATAAAATTTAGTCATAATAAATTTACGTATACCCTAGTTTTCATTTGAATGCTTTAATACTCTAACAACTTAACATTTCAATTCTTAAGGCACTATTCTTACTCCAGACGCTTTTTTTGCTCCAAGGTAAGTACGTTATTTTTTGTTTTTCTTCTTCTTCTTCTTGTTAGGACCCATCCCAATCCCCCCGGGATTAACACGGGACGACCCTGATCCCGTCTGACATGGAGTGTCAGACAAGGGAAAATTCTATCATTAGCCCGCTCGGGCCCTCAGAGTACACCAGGATCCGGAGGAGGTATGTGATGTCTCGATCTCTGCTACAGCCCGGATCCGCTGTCAACCTGAAGGGCAGTCAAAACATTAAAAAGCTGTGAGTGGACAAAACAATAATTTACAAAAACATTTATCAAAAGATATTTGTACCCTTCACTAAAAAGCATGCATGCATTCGAAAACCATTTATCCAAAAGAACCATACATGTGAGCTAAGCCCAAAACCATACAGAAACCAACCATACGGGCCACAACACAAAACCTGTACAAATCACACAACATAGAACATATATACATATAAATCACATAACCAATCCTGTCACGGTTTCTAAAGCTACGCGCGTGCTACCAGGGGTCTCAAAGCCCAGTCTCTCAGGGTCCACTCAGGTCAATGTCCGTAGATCAATGACCCTCCCTGAGGTTATAATCCATGCCTTCCTGAGAGTAAGGTACCCAATGGGGGCGACACCACTCAGTTAGTGCTCCGTGACTACTCTGGGGTCCACCCAGACCAACGACCCTCCCCGGAGGAGACATTCCAAATAAGGAAGGTATATGAATATATATATATATATAGAAAACATCCTTAAAACACTTTAAGGGATTCATGCCCGGTCCCCATAAACCGTCATGAATCCGGAAATCCATTTAGGGTCCCTGACCCGAAATCGCAAATGTAAAGTAACTCGGCCTCGTGCCCGAACACATGACTCAACTGGGCATTATGCCCGATAACTCAGGGTCAGTCACGACTCCAATCGTAGTGGTGCATGCAACCATCCGTCCAGGACCGCCCTCAATCCTGGTATGTCGCCGTGAACAAATCAACCTACGCGACCACCGCTAGATTATGGAGCACTCATCACCGACCGATATCCTGAACCGTCGGCACTCCGAAGTCGAGCCTCCATAGGCTGCCCAACAACGGATCGTGCATCGTGACCTCTCTGGGAGGAACACATCCCAGTCCGGAGGCGAGGGTCGTATCGTCCGTAGCCGTGCACATAGCACCCGCCGCGACCACGACTCATACCTGTAGGTCAGAAATAGGGCCACATGCCCGAGACAAAACCAAATGGGTCTCATTCTTGAGTTTATCCTTTTGAAATCCAAAACCATTTCATTTAAATCAACGTAGAAACACAAACCCGTATAGGCGTTGTATAAGGCCGAAACCTCGAAATACATGCCAATACGTAACAACACACAAATGCACTCATGGCATCACAAAACAAGTATTAGAACATATAATAAACATTTATGCATGCACCAATTTAGAAAACAAGGTCCACTCACAGACCGTCCGAGTTGCCGCCTCGATACGCGTGCTATACGGCTCTCTCAAGTCAATCGTCGTCATCAGGACTCCCAAACCTATCCAAATCACTTTAGAAGGTTACTAACTACCTTATTAACCTCTCACTAAAGCCCCGTAATTTTCCAGAATTTTTAACTATTTTTAATCCATATCATAAACCTCCGGAAAACCTAACGAAACGATGTCCGATCGACACGAAACCAGTCCCAAAATGTTCGTTCCATCAAATAGAATAATTCACATGTTGGAAACCTCCCCAGAAAGTGGGCCACGCACCCACACGTACCATCGAAAGCCCTGCGAGTGGGAGCCACGCGCCACTGTTCAGTCACCAGCAAGCTTTGGCTAGACCGGTCCGAATCGGCCAGCCCGGTTCAACTTGCAAATTCGGTCTACCTGGACCGGCGTGACCGGTCCAAGGCCCTCCACTCTTCATTTTTCATCCAATTTCTTCCTAATTGATTCCATTCTACCTATTTTGATCCCAGGAACCTAAAAATATAAACTAAAACACCTAAAACCCATAGAATCCTCACGGTTCAAAACCTCCCTCACGGTTCAACATTTTCAAAAACTCCCCAGGGCTTCCTCAGCCTCCAACCATTACCAAAACCTTCCTTATACCATCCTAGCAACCTATTAAGCCCATTCCAATCATCTAAAACCGTCCATAATGGATGAAATAAAAAATGGAAGGGAAAAGGGCAAACCGATACCTTGTCTGGTTTTCTCCTCCACGCCCCGTCCACGGCGATTCAGACCTCCTTGTAGCCACCTCTCAGTCCTCAGCCACTCTCTGCCTCATCCTCAAGTTGAACCAAGTGAAGGGGAAGAGATTGGGGTGTGGTCATGGTCGATGGCATTTGGTGAGATCGGGTTTGGGTTTGGTTGTATGAAACAAGGGAATGATCGATGCATGTATGTGGGAAGGTGGACAATGGATGGGTGACACTTGTCACTCATCCATTGGACAATTTAAAATATCTGGGGCCCACCTAATGCCAAAAGGCATTCGTCTCGTAAAACGTGCAATAGTTTCTCGGAACTTCCGTGAACCATAACTTCTCCGTCGAACGTCCAAATTCGACGTACCACCTGTCTATGAATTCGTATCGACTCGATCTACGTAACGGTCCTTGGCCCTTGACCATCGAACCTCCCAATCGAAAAGTCAACATTTTGCCTATGAACAAGGGCAAAACGGTCATTTTGCCTATGACCAAGGGCAAAACGGTCATTTTGAACTGTCTGTCCGATTTCGCTCAACTAATCACCAATTAACCTCACTAATCTTGATTAGTCACTAATCTAATCCCAGAATTCGGGACGGGTCATTACACTTCTACTCTCTTTCACACCTCACCCCAATGACAAGGAAACTCTAGCCCCATCTCCGCATACTAATCCCCTTATTGGTCTACCAAACACCATGTCTATAAATCCCAGCTTAAGGCTAATTTCGCATATCTGTTGGCCCTCGTGGACCGCTTGGACCAATTGATAGGACCCTTTCCAATCCCCCTGGATTATCGTGGGATGTGCCTGCTCTCGTCTGACACCACGTTTCAGACAAGGGATAAAACCGTAACCCCGCTCGAGGTTATCCAGAGTGCACCAAGATCTGTGGTGTGAGCTGCAGCATGTTATGTCTCCGTCTCTGCTACAGCCCGCATCCACGATCAACTTGGAGGGTGCCCAAAACAACAAAACGTGTGAGTGGACAAAAATAAGCATTTATTAAAACCATTTTTCAAAATATACTTTTCACCCTCTATTTTATAAAGCATGCATGCATATCACTTCAAAACCATTTCTTTTCAAATAAAACGGTAGCACATGAAAACCTATAAAATCAAAGGCTTTCTTTTCAAACCAACATATGTGAAAACATCTAGACACAATCAATTAGTCAAAAACCTCAGGACACATTTTTATATCCAACATGTGGGATCTCTGCCTATCATCATCAGTCACGTTATCCAATCCTAGCATCGCATGCCCATAAGCTCAAGGACCGCTCTGATCTGAGCATGTCTCCGTGAACACATCACCAGCCAACAATCTCCAGATTGTCGTGAACATATCAACGATCGATCACATATAACATCCGTACTCCTGAGTCGAACCTCCCTCGGCTGCTCGATAGCTGGCGCATTGTGACCTCTCCGTACCTCGGAGGCCCTATTATACTCATCATCTCAAAGAATGGTCATAAAAAAACAATGGAAACACATTTTCAAAACTGTTTTTTCTCAAATCAAAATAGTTATTTCGCATAGTCTCAGGCTAAAATCAGTTTCCACAAATCTCATAAAATCAGTGTCAAGTTCTCCTTTCACAATCTCGAATAATTTCACAATAGGGCCCTTGGCCCGAAACATGGTTTTCAATACACATGGACTCATTCCCGAAGTCCAATATCTTTCCAATAGGGTCACAACCCGATACCTCATTTTCAAATCCGAAACCACTTATTATTCAAATCACTGTTCAATTTCTCGTTTGACTATACTCGGAGTCAAACCTTAAACCAACTGGGTCTCAAACCCAAAACACCGATTTCACGCATCTCCATGAAATAATTCAAAACCTATAGTTTCAGATTGGGTCTTAAGCCCAAAGGAGCGATTTCATGCATCTCCGTGAAATCCATCTTGACCCGACATTTCAAATCCACAAAGCATTTCATTTTCAAATCATGATCAAATTGACATAATATGCACACCAGGCATTTAAAATCATAATCATATAACAATCAAAACATATATGCATGCATCATTTTATAAACCAAAGTCCACTCATACATTGTCCGTTCTGCGCACTCCGAAATCTGCGTAGTAAGCCACTCCGTGGCTAATCCGCAATCTTCGAGACGTCCGGACCTATCTAAATCACATCCAAAGGTTACTATCCCTTGATACAAGTTCTAATCATAAACCCTCAAAACTCCCAAAACAGTCTTGTCTTGAGCACGCTTTCCGGGGTTAAAAACCTCTAAATGACCTATTAAACGACCTCTGATCAACCTAAAACCACCACCATTGGATTTAGATTGTCGTAACCTTTCGAACATGATCGATTTCACCTCAAAATTCATGCCCACACGCCTTCACGGGCCGGTCAAAGTTCGGTCAACGAAAATCAACAATCAATGCTAACGTCAGCAAAGTCAAAGCTGACGCCATCATGGCCAATGCTGACGTCATTCTGATAGGTCTAACAGCCTGCCACATGGCACTCCCTGGTTGGTGCCACGTGTCTCTGACACCTTTGACATACTACCAAGTGGCACCACCCTATTGGTCCACGTGTTCTGACAGTGCTTACTAGAGCTACCACATCAGCTCCCACGTGTTCCTGATAGGTCCTGACACCCTACCACGTGGCACCACCTGATTGGTTCACGTGGTCTGACATGCTGACGTGGACCTGACTTGTCATCTGCTGACTGGGCTTGATAGCCTACCACGTGGCATCACCTGATTTTCCACGTGGACTAACAGGTCTGACAGGTTGATGACGTGGACTGCCACGTCATCATTGTAAACCTCTGGTCCAATATCTTTACCCGGTCCTAACTTCTTCATTCCTCAACCATTTTCCACCATTTTTCCACCCAGGTGATCGTCTTCCTCCCAGGAAGGGGTCCCTGACCTCAAAACTCGAAAAGAAGGTCTAGATATTACTTGTCACGATTGAATCCTCACGGCCAACCTTTGAGTTTCCTTTCAGAGTTGTCCAGCCATTCTCAGCCCCTGTTTTTGATCCTCAAACACTCGTATGGACCCATAAAACACCACCATAGCTTCAGAACATGTCCCAAACGTCTAGAAATTGAAATTCCAAAAATCAACATAAATGGGTTTAAGGGTTTACCTTGATTTCTGGTTTCCTCAGCTGTTCACAGCTGCTCAGCTGTCGACCGTCGTTTCCCAATCTCCCACTCACCCTCATTCTCTCTCAGCCTCTCTGTGACCCTCAAACCAAGAAAATGGAAGGGAAATGGGGTTTGGGTTTCGGGTGAATGAGAAATGGGAAGGGAATGAGATGCAATAGGGATCAATGGATGGGTAACACTTGTCACTCATCCATTTGTCCCTAAAACAGATATTTTGGGCCCACTACAAAAAAAAGTGAACCCTCATCGTAAATCATGTAATCATAACCCGATTCGTTCCAGACCCGTAACTTTCCCGTAGGATGTCCGATTTTGACGTGCCGTCTGTCTATAGACTCGTATTATCTCGATCTACATAATAGACCTTGGTCCACGTGTATTTGACCTCCCGGGGTTAAAAGTTAACATTTTCCACCCATTTAGGGGCAAATTCGTAATTTCACCCCGAACATCCGATAATTCTTGACTAATTCCCGATTAGTCTCGATAATCCTTAATTAATTCTTGATAATCCCGTAAATTCGGGACGGGCCGTTACACCAATGATGTCTGGAGCTCCCCTAGTTGCAGCAACAACAATTTAATCACCGTCAACATTTTCCCCAAATTGAGCTTACATGGGATCCAAATTGAGCTGACATAGAGATATGGGTTTATTCTAGACGTTTGGTCTTAGAATGAGTTTCAAATATTTGAAGATCTAGCTATAAGGAGAATTTATCCTTTTTTTTATTTCACCGTATTCTTAAATAATGAATGGGATCCAACTAGAGCCTTAACTCAGTCCATCACCTCACTCAACTCACCTTTAATATATCTATACGCATGTAAAAAGAGAGAGAAATTTATTTACTTTTTTAATGAATAGAATCTTTCAGAAAATGATGAAAAACACTTTATTTTTTTTTAATGAATCAAATGTTTTAGCAAATGAATTTTAAGAGTGATAACGACAAGAAAACGAGATGTTGAAAATTCTGGAAAAAAAGAAAGAGAATTTTAGTGATCAATTCAATTTTAATTCGATTGATAGCGGTTAGTAAAAAATAACAAAGAAAATCATTCATATTAATGTTCTAATTATATGTAGTAGTAACTATATCAATGATAATGATTATCCATTTCTCTAATTACCCATATCTCTGATTGCCTACTTCTATGTTGAAGCACAAAATATTCCGACTTAGGATTACGTCTTGCCCAATCACCAAGTGTTACATGTCCTTCTGGATTGACACTGGTTTGGTGCCAGCCTAAAGGTATTTCGACAGTCAAGTCCCAATAAGTGTGCTCGTAAGAAGTAACAGTAAGTGGTAATTTTGACAGAGTAGTAGTGAATAGTGAATATTAGTCACCTTGTTGGGAAAATGTGAACCCCTTGAGTATGTGTAGTTGATGAATAGTTTCAATGTGGAATAAATGCACTTCTATTTTGGTGTTGACACGTGGCATGTGAATGGACGATGAGAGGTCACCTCATGTTTCAAATATTTGAAGATCTAGCTGTAAGGAGAATTTATCCTTTTTTTTTTTTTAATTTCACCGTATTCTTAAATTATGAATGGGATCCAACTCGAGCCTTAACTCAATCCATCACCTCACTCAACTCACCTTTAATATATCTATATGCATGTAAAATGAGAGAATAATTCATTTACTTTTTTAATGAATAGAATCTTTCAGAAAATGATGAAGAACACTTTATTTTTTTAATGAATCAAATGTTTTAGCAAATGAATTTTAAGAGTGTGATAAGGCAAGAAAACGAGATGTTGAAAATTCTAGAAAAAAAGAAAGAGAATTTTAGTGATCAATTCATTTTTAATTGGATTGATAGCTGTTTGTAAACAATAACAAAGAAAATCATTCATATTAATGTTCTAATTATATATAGTTAGCAAACATATCAATGAGAAAGATTATCCACTTCCCTAATTACCCACATCTCTGATTGCCTACTTCTAGGTTGAAGCACAAAATGTTTCGACTTAGGATTACGTCTTACCCAATCACCAAGTGTTACGTGTCCTTCTTTGAACATGTAGACTAGGAAGAGTAGTAGGTCATATGTTGGGGATTGGCACTAGTTTGGTGCTAGCCTAAAGGTATTCCGATAGTTAAGTCCCAATAAGTATGCTCGTAAGAAGTAACAGTAAGTGATAATTTTGACAGAATAGTAGTGAATAGTAAATATTAGTCACCTCATTGGGAAAATGTGAACCCCTTGAGTATGTGTAGTTGATGAATAGTTTCAATTTGGGATAAATGTACTTTTATTTTGGTGTTGACACGTGACATGTGAATGGACGGTGAGAGGTCACCTCACGTCCCAATAAGGTATTCCGTGTCATCTCATGTTTGACCCACTACTAGGGTTGTTTGGTTGTATGGACTAGCCCAAGTGTCCTTTCCAATTATGTGATTGTTTTGGACCTTTGACTTTTCTTTTTGTTTGTGCATGGGGTTTGCGACCCAGTAAATCTTGTACAATATAGTGTCAACAAAAGTCTCTCAAGTTCTTGACCGAGATGGAATTTCTCAGTTAGGGACTTGTCCTTTTTTTCTAGATTGAGTGGGAGATATTTGTTTAGTCCCTCAAGTAACTCGGTCGAGAGAGGTCACCGAGTCGTTTGTATGTTATGTATAGAGGTCCTTAGTGGTATGTATTCCCTATCTATGCCAATCAGTCGATGTCGCTGTCGACCTACAATGTTTTTTAAACGTGTCCTTGTTTTACAATAGTCGGTGTGTGATTGACAAGACCCAACAAGGGAAAACACCATGTATAACATACCCAGGTCCTACTCCCATCAGACAGGTGACTCAAAAACCCAAGTGTACACTAGGAACCCTGTCAGACAAGGGATACTTGCATATTCGTAGACTTATGCCTCTTCCCCGAAAATAGCCTCGATTTTCGTGAATCAGCATTGGAGGAATTCAAAACCAATAAAATGTGTGAGTGGACGAAAATAAGGGTTTTTAAAACATAGTTAAAAAACATTCTAATTTCCCTCCGTTTTATAAAATTATGCATGCATCAAGTTTATTAATAGAACAAGAATCTTGAAATACGTGTAGTAATAAGAAAATCCAATAACTTCATAAACCTGTCCAATATGAAACCATATCAATTACCAACACAAAAGCAAACATGCCAACATAACCATATCAGTCACACTAAATCCATCAGCACACCGAATTAATGAATCATATCGACGGGCCCATCCTTGAAGTCTGTAAGCTGAATCATCATATCAAATATGCATTACCAATAGGCTAATACCACTTGGGAACTATGGAGCCCAGCTCGACATCTGAGTGTCGACCGACATAGGAACTACGAAGCATTACCTTGATGTCTAAGTCACGGTCCTAGTCTCAGGAACTACAGAGTAGTACCTTGACATCCGTGACCGTCCAATCAATCCGGCATCACGAGGAGGGTCATCTAATCACATCACAATCACACCTAAACTCCAAAATCTCATTGTATACCATATAGCCGTTCCATATCCAAATTCAAATTCAGAAACTAAAACCAAACTCAAAACCCAGGCCTAAACCCAAATCACAAGTACATCAAAAACCTCGTAAAACGACCATTAAAATATTTCATAAAATCATATAAACATGACATATCGAGTATAAAACCATTTTCCAAAACACAGTGATAAATCAAATCACAATATACAAAATTCGTCGTAAAATGTGCAAAATTGTAATTACCGTAAAATCGTCACAAAATCCATAACAATCGTCTGAAAAATAATCAACAAGCAATTCACATCATAAATCATGTAAACCCATATAAAAATGAATGCACAGGATTTAAGGAAAGCAAAAGTTCACTGACACGTACCGTACGCTCAGTCGAACTGTATTTCACACTTTCCCGTAAAATCTGAGAACATCACCTTCTATCAAAAATCACTTCAAAGGGTTAATAATCACCTCAATTAACTCACTATTTAATCCCATAATTTTTCGGGATTTTTAAACGAATTAAAATGATCCCTAAATCTTTGGACATCCCAAACTGCCCTGAGACGACGTCTGATCACCTCAAAATCTGTACCGTTGGACTCGTATGGCCAAATATTGTAACTTTCATGTTGACATCACCTCGAAAGTTCCTCTCATGCGCCCCCATGTGTCACCCAAAGTGGCTGCACTGGGAGCCACACACCAACTATAGTGATTCGACTTGGCCCTAAAACACTTGTTTGTTGGTATTTTTCACTCATTTTTCTACCATTATACTCTGATATAAATGTAGGTTGGATTTGTGATTTTAAAATAAGGAAAACCCAACCATAAGTCAGGCAACCATACCTTCATGTCTCGGCCAACCTTTGACCTTCAAATTGCACCATCTCCAGCGTCCAAAAACTTTGTTTCCAAGCTTCAATCGATCACAAAGACTCTAGAAAGATCTTAGAATGCTCAACTCTACACTTCCTAGCCTTGAAAGCTAAACCCGAACATTGAACCCAAAAATGGCACTTTTAGGTCTACGGCGTTCTCCCCTTCCTCTTTGTTCTTCCACGACTTTCTCACACCCTTCTTGCTCTCCCATCACTTGCCCTTTCTTCCCCATCTCTCTATCTCTCTGGTTCCCCTGCTCTCATGGTATGGGTGTGTTTTATGGCCTTTAATGGCGCCTAGCCATCGAAATCACAACTCAACACACACACATACACACTTATAAAATAGAGGGCTAGGTCGGTGGAGGATAATTCCAGACTTCTCCAGATCTTGACATGTGGCAGCATTCAATAGGGCCTCAAAACAAAATGACCAAAATGCCCTTAAATTATAAATTACCAAAATACCCCTAAGGGTTTTTGACCCGAAACAACTTCAAACGATCTCTGATTTTGGCGTGCCACCTATTACGAACTCAGGATCCTAAGACCTTCTCAACGGTAGAAAAATGAGAGTTTGAAACCACACATAGTATTATGAGTTGGACTCATCTTGAGCTTGAGTGATGCCCGTGATCTGTGTCCTCAGAGTGATGACACGGTGCGTAAGGAAGAATTTCTCCAAGAAGGCTTTCATCATGCAATTCTATGTCGTTATATGGCCATTTGGCAACTGTAGAGCCAATCGTTAGCACGGTCAACTAGTGAGAAAGGAAATCTCTTTAGCTTCAAGATATCCTCATTAATACTCTAGGTACCATACTAGTGCATACAAATTGGAATTCCATGAAATGCATGTTCGGGTCCTTCATTGAAAAAACGTGAAATATATGAATGCGATGCAGCAAGCTTGACTTGAGCTCCAAGTCTCCAGATTTTCCCGTGGCTGGAATTAGGTGAGTGTTGCAAGATGGCACATCACCGGCTATAATCTAAGGGGAAAGGTCAGGGATTGACCTTATTTATACTGTTACTTAATGAGTTGGTAACTATGGTTCTGATTTAGAGCTAGATCTTTAGAACTCCTCCTTAGTATTTGGCTCTCGGATTTTTTTCACCAATGAACTAGATACCTAGCTCTTCCTTGTTCCTTAATGCTCGTAATTTCCTCTCAACTTCAATATCTAAAGGTGTTAGCTCGCCCTTTGGGTGACGTCTAGTGTGCATGTACTTTCACAAGAGAGAATGGTGCTATGAGTAACTCACACTTAAAAACAAAACAAAAAATACTACTAACTAAAAAACATATAAAAACGCAAAATTGCATGAAAATAATGATTTTTCGATCCCCAACGACGGGGTGCCAAAAATTGATAGGTCCAAAATGATCCTATAATTTAAACCCTCCAAGTTGTAGTTGTTAGCAATATAGGATAAGCAAGGTATCATTGATGTAAAGGATTGAGGGTACACACTTTCACACAACACACAAATATAGAGCTAAGCTTAGACTAATACTTAAATGAAAGCAAGGGCGGTCTTTAGTTTTTGAAAGCAGAAAATAGAACGATTAATGGTTGAAAATTATGATTGAGATGGGTTCTTAAGAGCACGTTAATCCACCACTAAACATATGCCAAGCCAATTGTTACTCATAATTCCTTCACTATGCCGTGAAAGATATCAATTAAGAACAAACTATAGTGCACAAGTGAGTTCTTATCACTTTCCTAAAATCCATTAACTTGTTAGCGCACTCAAAGTTAAAGAATTCTTAGCCACACAATCTCAAAACATGAAAAACACGTTTATTCAAGTCATGAAAATGATCATTAGAAAGTTTTATTGATTTTTGAATTAATTAGATTATGGAACATCCAACTAATCATAAACCCAAGTTGAACTTATTGAACTATGTATAGTTTTGCTACTTTATAGTTCTTGCTACATATGAAAATAGAGAATAAATCTTGCCATACGAATCATCCCTAAGTTCTAGAAACACTCAAATGTTCACATAGTTCACATAGTACATGTCAACCCATATCATATCAACACACAAGAGTTTTGATAAAACGAATAAATCCAACCAATCACAAGCATAACATCGAAATTAGGAATAAAAAACAATCAACTTTTACAAATATTTATGGCTGCAAAACAGCCCTTAACAAACAAGAATTCAGTTACACATGATTGAAGAAAACTTCAAACAAAACATCAAGAATTATACGAATTAAAGCAAAATAAAACAAAGGAAGAACTAAGAACTTTGAAGTCGCGGTAGAGATACAAGCTGCTTCTTTCTTAGCTCCACGTTCGGAACTCCTTCCTTGATTACATTCCAAAACTCGAAACGTCAACCAAGTGAAACTGTTTTGCAGCTTGGGTAAGCTAGGGCAAAGTTCGAACCCTATTTCGTGAACTAGGGACTTCTTTAAATATGATATAACTCCTTTAGAGTTTAGGAGAATTGTTGTAGAAGGTTCCCCTCGAATTCAAACTATCTAGCTGTTCCTAGTTGGAGTTGAACAACAAACCCGAATCTTAATGGAACTTGGCTTCTTTTTTAGCAAGGAAAAACGATAAGTGAATCTTGGCCTTTCTTGCATGCCAATTAAGTTTCAAAAGTGTGATTAGGACACCTGGATGTCATTCAAATAGTTGGATTTTACCTTATACGCAGGGACACAAATAGAACACCTCTGGGCCCGAAAACAACCCTAGTTTTGAGCCAATTAGGAACATTCTGGAACTGCGAACGCTAATGGCCTTAACCACTAAGAAACATCATGCCTTTAGCTTAGTAATGGCATTAGTAGTAGAGTCTCGGGCCTCCTTGAGCCATTTCTGGGACTTTATTCAAAATGGGCTTGAGAGTGCGCTTGGGTAGTGCCTTTGATGTGTGTTATAATTGTACTACTAGTAGGATAGGTGCTAGAATAGGTTTGCAGGTGCACTGGATGGAAAAATTTGCACCACAGACCACGGCTCTGCTAAGACATGGGCGCAGGCACTCGTATGCTTAAGATAGGAATAGGGACACTTCTATGGACATGAAATTAGCGCAATCACACCTAGAATAGCTCTAGAGACATGGTCTAGGGCTCCGTTGTAGGGATTCAATTGGCTCGCCACTCTTAAATACCAAGTTGAGGACACTCGATTTGAAGAGACTCGATGATAGGTCATGACACTCGTCAGTTGCCTCTGCTGAGCTTCACTCCTCCTCCATCCCCACCTCGACTCAACGCGAGGATCGCTGAAATGTTGTGGCTAGGGGGTTGACCTGAGATGCTTCACCAAGGAAAATGTGGACTACTCGTCTACCTTCGTCTGCTTCAAGAAAAAACATGTTGCCTCTGGTGAATGGTGTCTCCTAGGGGCATCGATGGGGTTTGACGAGCTGACTATATTTCCTACCCAGTTGTCCATCGATAAGAAAAAGAAGGCTCTCTTTCCACTATCCAACGAAGCCTCATTTACTAGTAATTTGTTTTGGTTTGCATGGTGATGTGTAACACCCGAAACTTTTGAGATAAATTAAAAAAACGATTTTGCCTCTAGTGGTCAAAGAATTGACTTTTTAACCTAAGGACTTGTTGGAAATATCGTGAAAACCATTATGGAGTTCTTAGAGTCATGCATTTATAGGCATTAAGTGTGTGGGAATTAGAGAGGGCTAAGAGGCATGTGGCCTAAGAGACTAGGGAGAGGGCCAAGTTGAAAGAACAACAAGAGCAACTAAAGGAGCAGCAAGAGCAGCTGGAGAAGTAGCAAGAGTAGTTGGAAGAGCAGAAAGATCAATTGACTCCCAAGCTTCAGTAAGTCGAATTGTCCTTTAAGGCCAAGGGTGATCAAACTCAGCAGTTCGCAACCAAGAAGAGGAATGTGGTCGAGCTGAGCGCTGGTCTTGAGGCTGAAAAGAAGAAAACGGAGAAGTTGTATAGTAAGCTTGTTATGGCCTAGAAGGATGTCAGTTGACACTAGCGAAGCCAAATCGTATCAAGGCAGCTATAGAGGCTGACCTCATCCCTGTTTATATGGAGGCGATAACCAATTTCAAGAAGTCGAACAAGCTTAAGAAGCTAAAACAATCCTTCGTGCCTGACTACGAGGAAGTTCTCTATAAGAACCTCTTTAAATATAACAGTCATATGCTAATCACGACTCCCTAGCTTGATGGAGACTTTAAACTTAAAGACTTCCCATCAGACTCCGATGTTTCCAAGTGGGAGTAAGAAGATGAGCACGAGGAGGAAGTACTAGAACAACACGAAGAGCAAGCAGTCATCGGTGGTGGTAACAAGCTTGTCGAGGGGTATCTCGATGGTGGACAAGATAAGGAGTTGCATGCTTAGTCCTTGTATTTGTTTCCTTTGTAATTGGCTGAGTGATTTTTATGTTTGTAATGCTTGACTGAGCTTCAGGTCTTTTAAATGAGAATTTTATTTTTTGAAAGATCAAGTCTATTTATTTTTATTGTCTCATTTTTCGAAGTGTTTTTTTATATGTTCGGGTGTGTTTGTGGTTTGATGTAGTAGTATGTGCTGCGACGGAATGTGGTGTATTAGGATGACTATAGCTGTAGAGCAAGTTTAGTGTGTAGGCTGAAAAAAGTGGTTGGTTTGCTTGTATGTTAGTTAACCACTATTTAGGCCAAGTGTTGAGTGTAGGTTGAGTGCATCTTTACTTTGACTCGTCTGTTTGAGTCATAATCCAAGTGTTGAGTGTAGGCTGACTGTGCCTAAACTCCGACTCGTTTATTTGAATCGTAGGTAACGGGTTGAGTATAAGACGAGTGAATCTATACTCAAACTCATTCATTTAAGTCATAGGCCATAGTGAGTGTAGATCAAGTGTGTCTGTACTCCGATTCATTCATTTGAGTCGTAGGCGATAGTGAGTCTAGGTTGAATGTGTCTATACTCCGACTCGTTTGTTTGAGTTATAGGTAGTGTTGAGTGTAGACGGAGTATGCTTATACTCTGACTCGTATGTTTAAGTCGTAGGTTGAGTGTTAACTGTGGGAAAAGTTTTCATGTATCCCGACTCATTTATTTGAGTTGTAGGCTAAGTGTTCAGTGTAGGATGTGTTCGCATGTACTCCAACCTGTCTATTTAAGTCATAGGTCTAATGTTGAGTGTAGGTCGAGTGCGCTTATACTTCGACTCGTATGTTTGGGCATAGGACATAGTGAGTGTAGGTCGAGTGCGCTTGTACTCCAACTCGTTTGTTTGAGTTGTAAGCCAAGTGTTGAGTGTGGGACAACTGCACCTGTACTTCAACTTGTTTGCTTGAGTCGTAGGCCAAATGTTGAGTGTAGTCTGAGTGTGCTGTACTTCGACTCATTTTTATGAGTTGTAGGCCATCTTGAGTGTAGGCAGAGTGCGCCTGTACTCCGTGCTCATTTGTTTGAGTCATAGGTCGTGTTGAGTGTAGGCCAAGTGTGCCTGTACTCTAACTTGTATTTTTGAGTCAGTTAGTTCTTTTTTAAAAGAATGTTGTAATATGTCAGATATTTGCTTGGTGTGTTTGGAACAGTATAGTTTTTTTAGCACTTGTCATAGATAATTGTGGCCCAAGTTTGGCTAGGTACAATAAATTTCTAAATATAAAAAATAGTCAGCTAATGGGACCATGGCTGAGAGGCTTATATGTAATTCTTCTTTAGGTGGTCAGCATTCCAAGGATGGCTGAGCAGCTCGCCCTCTGAATCAGCCAAGTCATATGTTTTAGGTTGGTAGACTCGTGTGATCTTATAAGGGCCTTTCCAATTCAGTCAGGGAGTACTTATCGAGTGGTCTTTAGTAGCAAGAGTGACCTTCCTTAGGGCCTAATCTCCAACTTGGAACATCATGATACTAGCATAGATGTTGTTTGTAGGTTATGCTGCTCAAGTTAGCCTATTCCCGATACTCTTTGATGAGGTCCAAGCGAAGTGCCAGTTGTTCTTCATTTTGGTCAGGGACGTAAATCACGACTCTATATGATGTCTCAAGTGCTTCAGCTGGGATCAATACTTTGGTTCCAAATATCATTGAGAATGGTGTCACATTTGTGGCAGTTTGGTACGAAATCTTGTATGAGAAAATTGCATTTGGGAGAAGTTTTGAACGCTTGCCTTTAGTTTGCTTGAATAAAGTCTTTAGAGTGTGCTTGATGATTTTGTTGATAGCTTCGACTTGGTCATTAATTTAATGATGAGCATGAGAGGCGAAACACATGTTAATTTACGGTTTTCACAGAATGCCCGAAAGCAAGCATTTGTAAAATTTTTCCTGTTGTATGTGATGATTGTGTGCGAAAGACTAAAGTGGCATATGATGTTCTGGAAGACAAAATTACCGATTTGCACCATTGTGATTGACAGGGCCTGTTGCTAAATTTCCTTGAAAATTGATCCTGTCATGCTCCCGTCTGACAACTCTTGTCAGAGACGGGATATCTTTTAGTTTATTCATGTCCAAATCTTATTACATTAATTAAATTAAACCCATCATTCCGGGGTTATCACCCACATCCAACCCGCTAACCCCGCTAAGTCGTAGCATCTACCAGTTCAACCTTTTTCTTAGTCTCAATCCATTTATTATAATCAACTTTAAGCTGATTTAAGCATTTACCATAAAGTCATTAAATAATACATTTTACATAATTTAAAATCCATCACATGTATCATACATGTAACCAAACCCTTCATCTACATGCCTTT
This sequence comes from Prinsepia uniflora, assembly GCA_032719365.1. Lineage (NCBI taxonomy): Eukaryota > Viridiplantae > Streptophyta > Magnoliopsida > Rosales > Rosaceae > Prinsepia > Prinsepia uniflora. The sequence goes on from CM064862.1 coordinate 35,598,433, forward strand.
CACAAACTTTATAAACTTTCCATTTACCAGCATTGATTATTATAACTTCTTATACCCCCAAACTATCTTTTTAGAATTCTCTAATTATTCTCATCCGAATTAACTAATAATAATCCCCAAATTTTCTAGAATCTAGCTCAATATTTTTAAATATAAACATAACACATTAGACATTCAAAACTATACTCAAATGAAGTCCAACAACCACGCAAATTGCATCATTAGGCATGTATAGAAGAGAGGAGTAACTTTGGTGTTTGCTGGTCGTCCAGGAACCATTGCACGCGCCCCCAAGCGCTGTCATGGGTCTCTACCATAGTCTCATGCATACTCGGCCTTATCCTCCAATCGGGTCTGCAACTCGGGCCACCCGACCCAGCAACCTAACCTGACTCGAACTTCCACATTTTTCATCTTCTCTCTCGCGTTTCACATATCTAGATTGATCTAAACGATCTTAGGAAGGGATCTATGCAATCTAAACCAAGAAAACATACCTCAAAGACGGGGTTTGAAGTCACCTTATACGGTTATCTTTCCACCTGAGTTTCCTAGGCCTTGCTGCATCGTAAATGCCTTCCTTCAACTCTAAAATGACCATGAAGACTCACAAAATAGGTTAGGAACCTCAGCCTTGAGATGATTAGTTCCAAAACCATTTAACATCCCACAGGCCAAATATGGGATTTACATGAGTTTGGAGGTTTCTCCCACACCTCCTCTACTAGCTTTCCCTTTTTTTTTTTCTGGTTGATTTCCCCCTAGTTCTCCTTTTCCTTTTGGTTCTCTTTCTCTCTCTCTCTCTCTCTCTCTCTCTCTCGCTTTCACGGTTGGCCTTTATTTTCCTTCCCTTCAGCTACTGCTATCCGAATTCTCCCCCATGCCACACACACAAATACATATATATAGGGCTTAAGTCGATGGAAGAATAAGGAAGAAAAATGAAGACAAATCTAGAAGGTCCTTTATGAAAATTATCAAAATACCCTTATGTTTAAAATGATCAAAATGCCCCTACATTATCAAGACTCAAGATGAACTTATTCAAACTCTAATCTTAGCATACCATCTGTCTATGGACTCAGGAGTCCGAGACCATCGTAATTACCCTTTCGAATTGTCTAGAAAATGTCTAAAAAAGTCTACTTTACCTTCAAGGCAAAATCATCATTTTTCATTCTCTTAAATTTCTGGGTTGTTACAGTGATGGTGGCTAAGGCCTTAGCCTTCGATCCATTTTGTGATGTATTCCACGACGGCTAAGGCTGTGCATAAGCGTAAGGATTTCTAGTGGTAGGTGTGGGAAAAAGACGAACAATTGGCGTTTGTCGCACTTCCTGGTGAAGCCCGCTACATTCACAAGCATGTTTAGCTAGTAGAATCCTTGGATGAAGGCCTTGTGTGCTAATGAGCAAAGGCAATAGTGGTTGCTACAAATTCCTTCACATATTTTTTCCAAGATAACTCTTCTGGCTTCAGAGACAAGGCACTTGGGAAAGGAAGACTGAATCCTCGCTTGTATAGTTGGCCATTGATAATGGCGTAATGGCTTATCGAGCTTCCCGTTAGCGAATCTTCTTAGCAGCAATCTTGTCAAAAGGAAAATTTTCGTCGATGAGGAAGGCAGTAAGAGGAGCCATCCAAGTGGAGTTGGTGTTGATGAGGTTGATTGAAGAGAAACTGATGCAAAAATTTCAAGAATTTTGTTAAGCCATAATTTATGCATATTTTATTCATGATTTAACACCCTTTTACTTATATTTTGTTAATATTTTGTTCTATACAATTGGAGAAAGTAATCTATTTTTTTAGAATGCGCAAAATTAGATAGAGCTTGGAATTATGGGAATCTAAGAGAAATAGTTACCTAAATCGGAGATATAACGGAGAATTTATGAAGGAAGGGAGATTGGACAAGAAATTCGATAGACGCCTACCGAATTAACCATTAAGAAGAGTCCACATGCGTGAGTTGAAAATCCATGTTGACCTGAGTAATTCGGCGTGTCCCTCCTGAAGCCGTGACACATTTTCAGCGCGCGTCTATCAAAATCATCTCCCAGTTCCCTTCCAACCTTTGACCCGCAGTTGACCACCCGTGTTTTACTATTTTATTCAGCTAGCGCTTACCAAATTTCCTTCAGCCTCTCCTTGCCATGTTGACCAATATTTGACCACTATTCTAGTGGCTGACCACCAAATTCCCTTTCTGAATAATTCCATCAGTTGTTTACCTTTTTCATGATGGAAACTTGTCCAAATTAAGATTGGTTTTGCTTTCCCTTCATCTCAAGGAAACCTTGTTACATTAGGACTTCCACTTGTAATTATTCTAAAGCTTTTCATTTCTAAGAAGGGAGGCTTAGGCTAAATGTAAAAAGACACCATCATCCATACACCATCCATCATCAACACACCTTACATTACCTTCTCCGTCCATCATTGTCCTTGTGGCTTTATCTTCTAAACTTATTTCTCTTTATAGTTTAACGCAATTCAATTCTATTATGTTTTTCATTTATAATTATGTGCGAGTAGTCGTTAATTGAATTAGGGCTGCTTAAAGCCCTAACCTTAGGGTCGATTAATTTGTTCTGGTTCTTGATTCATGTTACTATGAATGTTATGAATGTGATTGTGATTATTATATTCATTTAGTTTGTTGTTTATGAGTGGTTACTTGTTTCAATAAAATATTGATGAATAGTTGCTTGTGTGACTGGCCATCTCCTTGTAATTGTTAGCATCGAAGGTAGTGGCTTGCATCTTACCTGTAATCCTATCCATGACCCCCTAAGGTTGCATATCATTCTTCTAGGTGTAGTGTAATTTCATTAAATTCCTCTTGTTCTTGATGCTGTTAATTTTCAAAATTGAATAGACGTCCTAAGGTACACATCATGCCTAGGATATGCTAAGTAAGGAGGAATAATGTGTGTATGGTGACTCAACATCAAAGCCCTTTCACGAGCGTTGGATTTATACATTTTTTAGTAACCTAATCTTGGAAACACATTAAAGACTTAATTGGTTGGTGGTGGATAGTCCACCTAAGTTCACCTTAGTTAATTATTAAACAACATGTTTTTACCCTTGTCGCATTTTTCTTTCTTGCATTACAAGTTTCTATTTTATTTCTCAAATTGAAGCATAATCACCAACCCCCTTGTCATGTGTCTTTTGCCTTCTATTTTTAGTCTTTACATATCTAGGTTAGCTCGAGTCTTTGATTGAGTTAAGAGTCCAAATTGAGTGTCACAGCCGTTAAACAAGTCCCTGTGGGATCAACCTTTACTTGTTGCTATACTATTTCCAATGATATTGTGTGCTTGCAAGGTTTATAACTAGGATTGAACATGTTACATTCATGTGCTTGTTTAATTTATATCAGACTTCTACTAGAACATTTCGGCTTGTCTTTTCATCAATGAAGGATGCTAGTCCAGCAAGAGCATCGACGTTGCTATTTACGGACCATGGAATTCTTGTCATGGTATGGCCATCAAACTTGTCCCGGTGTGACTAGGATAATGTCCTACATAGTGCCATGGAACAATCATTAGCCTCAAATTCGTCGTTGATCAAGTTGACAATGAGTTGGTAGTCGTTGTAGATCTATATGTTGACACGACCCATCTGAATCCCTCCGGAATTAACTTGGGATGTGACATGCTCCAGTCTGATATGAAGTGTCAGACAAGGGATAATTCATACCTCGGCCCATACGGGGCTCCCAGAGTGCGCCAGGATCGGTGGAGGAGTGCGAAGTCTTGGTCTCTTCTACAACCCGCATCCGTGATCAACCTGAAGGGCATTAAAACCATTAAAAACTGTGAGTGGACGAAAATCAATAAGTTCATAAAACACATTTCATAAACAGAAATTTATGCCCTTCACTAAAAGTATGCATGCATTCAAAAAACAGTAATCGAACCATTTACTTAAGTAAACCATTAGGGCCTTAGCCCAAAAACCCTAAATCAAGACATATGTGGGAACTCAGCCCAAAACCATAGAATACCAAAATCCGTAAATCCAAAATCAAGTGGGCCACTGCCCAAATCCATAAACACTGAAATACCATTTCATAAATCCAATAATCCATATTTACCACATAATCATCCTCGGCATTCCAGATTCCTAGCGCCCTAGATGCTTTACGTCCCAGATGTCATATCTCACGGTAAAAGCAACGCGTGCTGCCCGGGGTCTCTTCGGGTCCATATCTCTGACATCCCAGATGTCTGACGTCTCAGACATCTAATCATAGCAATCCTGCTCCTGAGTCACTATACGGTCCAGTCGCTCCGTATAATGACCCCTCGTAGGCAATGCACCGTGACTTCCCTAGTGTCCCAGACACTTGTAAGAGACCATCCACAAATCCTCGTATCCAGATGTTATATGGAAAATAGTTTTATAAAGTCATTTCAAAAGGGCCTTGCCCAGAATTTCCATAAAATCATCATAAATCCATAATTCCAAAACCACTTAGAATCCCCGACCCGAAATCACGTTTATGAAACATAGGGTCCCAGACCCAAAATCACATTTGTAAATCACAATTGGGCCTCATGCCCGATTTTATAAACCAACTAGGCCACCGGCCCGATCACATAGCTCAAATGGGTCTCAGCTCGATTTCGTAAACCAACTGGGCCCCCGGCCTGATCACATAATTCAAATGGGTCTCATGCCCGAGTTCATCTTTCCAAATCTAAAACCATTTCATCAAACCATCACCGAAACCATAAGGACGTAAAACTACACTATAAAATAGTAACATCGAAACACGTGCAAATACGATATTACCTCGAAATATGTGCAACCATGTAAATCACCAATGCCACAATCATCACTATAGAAATCAGAGACTGTCCTACGCTGTCGTCTCGATATGCGTGCCATATGCCCTTCCAAGTCACATCACTATTACCGAGACTTCCAAACCTGTCCAAACCACACTATAGGGTTACCAACTACCTCATTAACCTCTCATTAAATCCCCGTAATTTTCCCAAATTTTTAAACGTAATTTACATAGGCTTTAAACCTTCGAACACCCAAAACTATATCGAAACGATGTCTGATTAACTCAAAACTAGTCTCAAAATGTTCGTTACATCGAATAGATTAAAATTCAGGTTGAACACTTTTCCAAAAAGTCCCTCACGCGCCCCCCACGGCCGCCCAAAGGCGTTGCGCGTGTGCCTCACGTGCATGCACTATTCATCGTCTTCAACCTCAGTCAAGTCCAGTCCAAACCGCTTTTCTGCAACCCGATCCTATCCGAACCGGCGTTCCTCTTTTTTGCCCATTTCTCCTCCGTTTTCAACCCTATTTCATCCTACACTTTTTTCCCAGCCTCTAGACTCGATTTACGTGATCAAAACATGAAAAATAAACGTAAAACTCACATTCCCGATCGATGATAAACCGACTATCATTCCACCGTTGTGTTCTCACGATCCCGGCCGCCTCTAACCACGGTTCTAAGTTTAGACGACTCGTACAGCCACAAGAAATGTCATAGGATTGTTAGAAACGACCAACAACTACTAAAACCTAGCTTTCGAATTTGGACCAAAACACCATTTTCGGTTTCTCTGGCCACCGTCCAAGACGGTCCTCGACCTTGCCACCGTTCAGCCTGTCCCAGTCTCCCCTTCCATTTTTCTTCACGGTCCAAAAGAAAATGATGATGATAGAGGGGTGTTAGTGTGGAATTGGGTTCACGGTTCAATGGGTTTTCACAGGTTTTAGGAGGAAACAAAGATGATCGATGATGAAGAAGATGATGATAGATGAACGGTGAGGATGTGAGAGATATGAGTGACACTTGTCACTTATCACTCATCCAAGGGCCCTACATAAAAAATATCTGACACATGTCAGTTTCTCGGTTTACGTGAATAGTCCCGTAAAAAATTCTAGACCCGTAACTTCTCTGTCGAACCTCCAATTTCCACGTGCCGCCTGTCTACGGACTTGTAACGTCCCAATCTATGTAATATTCCACGCTCCTCGTACGTTTGACTCTCTGAGTTAAAAGTTAACATTTTGCCCAATTTTAGGGGCAAAATAGTCATTTCGCACCATCCGTCTAAATTCTCTCAACTAATCCCCGATTAGCCATTCTATGATAGGTCCCACCTCGATTATCGCCTCGATAATCAGGAAGCATCCTGCTCCCGTCTCACAATCGAACCCAAAAGACCGGAAAACTAAATAATATTACATCACACCCATTGTCAAACCAGGGAGATTAAACAAATACAACCGACTGTACGTCAAGTCCACAGTTTCACAGAGCAATAATATTACAAAACAAGTTAAAGAAAAAATCCTACTCTGTGAACAAACTACTCCGCAACGGAAAACTTTATGCCTCTACCTCTACCTCGGCGCTAGCCCCCGAACTCGTACCACGACCTGGAGGGTAGTTAAAGCAACAAAGTGTGAGTGGACCGAAACAAAAGTTTGCAGAAAACAGTTTAAGGAAATCGGGGTTCACCCTCCAGTTTTATAACACGCATGCATAACCAGATATTCGAAAACTGCGTATTCAACATAGCTCTTTTGTCTGTCTTGGGCTGCCTTGAGCCGATCTCTGATGAGTTTGACCTTCTCTGTTGTCAATTCTACCAGTTTGGATTTAGTCAGCTTCCTTTCCCCCACATCCGTCCAACACAACGGGGTTCTACACTGCCGTCCGTAAAAGGCTTTGTAAGGAGCCATCCCAATGCTCGCCTGATAGCTGTTGTTATAGGCAAATTCCATCAAGGCTAGGTGTGATTCCCAAGTGCCTTGAAATTGCAAAACGCAAGCTCGCATCATATCCTCCAATATCTGGATGGTCCGCTCAGACTGGCCGTCAGTCTGAGGATGAAATGCAGTGCTGAAACGAAGTTTCGTCCCAAAAGCTTCCTGTAGACTTTGCCAAAACCGAGAAGTAAACCTCGGGTCTCTGTCAGAAACTATGGATTCCGGAGAACCGTGCAACCAGATGATCTCATCGATAAACAATTGAGCCAACTGTGTCATCCTGAAGTTCTCTCGCACCAGCTAGAAATGAGCTGATTTTGTAAGCCTGTCCACAATCACCCAAACTCCATCGTGACCTATGGGTGTCCTAGGAAGTCCAAACACAAAATCCATCGTTATGTGATCCCATTTCCATTCCGGGATAGGTAGTGGTTGCAAGGCTCCATAAGGTCGTTGTCTCTCAGCCTTCACTTGTTGGCAAATCAGACACCTGCTGACAAACTCGGCAATCTCTCGTTTCATACCCGGCCACCAATAATGTTCTCGCAATGTACGATACATCTTGGTCCCACCAGGATGCATCGCGTAGGCCGAACTATGAGCCTCGTCCAAGATTTCCTTCTTCAGTGCCTCAACGTCCGACGCACAAAATCGTCCTTCTTTTAGTAAAGCTTCATCCTCTCTGACTATGAAATCTTGCCGTTCACCGGCTTCCACTTCGATCCGAAGTACACACGAGACAGGATCTTGAGATTGAGCCTCAACGATCCGATCGATTAGGAATGGTCTCACATGAAAACTATCCAGTAAGACACCTTGGCTATCCAGTCCCAAACCAATGCTATTCTTACAGAGTTCAACCAAAAGCGGCAAATGAACCGTCCGTAGGTGTGCTACAGAATGCGTTGAATTCCGGCTTAGAGCATCAGCCACAACATTGGCTTTTCCAGGGTGGTACTCAATCGTGCAATCATAATCCTTAATTAGCTCCAGCCATCGTTGTTGCCTCACATTCAAGTCCTTCTGGGTGAACAAGTACTTCAGGCTCTTGTGATTCGTGAACAGCCTACAAGTCGCACCATACAAGTGATGTCTCCAAATTTTCAGTGCATGCACGACAGCTGCTAACTCCAAGTCGTGCGTAGGATAATTGCGCTCATGCGGCTTCAACTGGCGCAAAGCATAGGCAATCACTTTCCCATGCTGCATTAGTACACACCCCAGTCTCTGTAAGGATGCATCACTGTACACCTCGAATTCCCCACTGTCGTCTGGAAGGGTCAGTATAGGCGCAGATGTCAACCTTTTCTTTAGCTCCCGAAAACTACGCTCACAGTCATCATCCCAGACAAATTTGACTCCCTTCCGCGTCAGTCGTGTCAACGGGGCATCAATGGTAGAGAAACCCTCTACAAACCTCCTGTAATAGCCAGCCAAACCCAAGAAACTTCTGACTTCAGTGACGGTCTTTGGTTGTTCCCATTTAGCCACTGCTTCAACTTTCTGAGAATCCACACTGATCCCGTCAGTTGAGATCACATGCCCCAAGAAACTCACGCTCGTCAACCAGAACTGACACTTGCTGAGTTTCGCATACAACTGATTTTCCCTCAAGGTACCTAGCACTATCCTTAAGTACTCCTCGTGCTCTCCCGCACTCTTCGAGTAAACTAGAATATCGTCGATGAACACGATGACAAAGTGATCCAAGTATGGCTGTAACACTCGGTTCATCAAATCCATAAACGCTGTGGGTGTGTTGGTCAAACCAAACGGCATCACCAGGAACTCATAATGACCATAACGGGTTCTAAAGGCTGTCTTGGGTACGTCCTCATCCTTAATCCGCAACTGATGATACCCAGAACGAAGATCGATTTTGGAGAAGTACTGCGTTCCTCGCAGCAGATCGAACAAGTCATCGATCCGAGTCAACAGGTATTTGTTCCTGACTGTTACTTTATTCAGTTGCCTGTAATCGATGCAGAGTCTCAAACTCCCATCCTTTTTCCTCACAAACAACACTGGGGCTCCCCAAGGGGATACACTCGATCTAATAAACCCCATTTCCAGTAACTCTTGCAACTGCGCCTTCAGTTCTTTCAACTCGGCTGGTACCATACGATACGGAGTCTGAGATATAGGTTGCGTGCCTGGAACCAGATCAATGGTGAACTCGACATCTCGATGAGGTGGCAATCCCGGTAGATCCTCCGGAAAGACATCTAGAAACTCCCGTACAATCGGTATATCCTCCACTCTCAATGGTACAGCTCGTGCGTCCATCACTTGTGCTAAGTATCCATGGCACCCTTTCCTCAACAACTTACTTGCCTTCAGGCCTGAAATCACTCCAACAGGAGTTGCTCGCTGTATTCCCTGAAAGGTGGTTTTCGGTAACCCTCGACTCCGAAAAGTAACCTTCTTATCGACACATTCGATAGAAGCACGATGGAATGTCAACCAATCCATTCCCAAAATGACATCAAAGTCGTGCAAGTCCAAGAGTATCAAGTCTACTACCAACCCAACGTCACCTACCATTACGGAACACTCCCGCAACACTTGATTTACCACAAATACATCTCCTGTGGGCGTACTCACACCCATGTCACAGTCCAGTGCGGACACCTCTCTACCCACCAATAACTCACAGTCCCGTGATATAAACGAATGAGTAGCTCCAGGATCAATTAAAGCACAAACATCATGTCCAAAGATCGTGAGTGTACCTGTCACAACACCAGGTGCTACCCTGGCCTCCTGCTGCGTAACAGCAAAAACTCGGGCCTGTGGTCCAGCTGCTCGCCCACGGCCCCGGCCCCTCTGTCCACTAGTCGCTCCAGTACCATCTCCTCTAGTAGTCCCAGTCCCAGAAACTGCAGCTGTGTTCCGTCCCTGCTCTGCTCCACCCCGACCTGCGCCACCACCCTGTGGCAAGGATGGAAACTCCCTCCGATAGTGGCCCCGCTCACCACAGAAGAAACAGATAACACTGGAAGCATCTCGAGCAAAACCACCACTCTGTCGTCCCGTGGAAGCAACCGAAGTCGCGCTCGCCTGCGGAGCAGTCTGTGCCCTAGGCGCTCTGAATCCAGGACTCTGAAAATTACCAGGCCTACTATAACGATCATTGCCTGCAGATGAGGCTCCACCATAACGTCCCTTCTTCGCGGCTCTCTGACCATACGATCCAGGATATGAACGCTCTCGACGTTGTCCACAACCAGAATATTGTGGACGTGTCAGGAGACTAGCCTCAACCCGCACTGCGGCATCAGATAACTCCCTGAGAGTAGTAAAAGCTCCGGCCGTCACAATGGCCCGTATCTCACCCCGTAGGCCAAGCTCAACCCTACGACATTTCTCAGCCTCAGTAAACACAAAGTTAGGAGCAAAACGGGCTAGCATCTGAAATTTTTGCTCATACTCAGCTACCGACATGCTCCCCTGCTTGAGCTGCAGAAACTCGGTCTCCCTAGCATCACAGAATGAACGGGGATAATACTGATCCAGAAACCGTTCACGAAAGGTCTCCCAAGTCACAGTACGGGCATCCCAACCTGACAACTCCAGAGTGTACCACCACTCATAAGCAGATCCAGCAAGCAAAAAGGTAGCCAACACAACTCGCTCCTTAGGAGGACAGTGCATCACAGCAAAAATCCGCTCAAACCGAGAAATCCAACGGTGGCCATCCTCGGGATCCGCTCCACCACTAAACACCGTAGCCCCAAGACGCTGGGCTCGCTCAATCGAAACACTCTCCGCATCACCGTCAGGTCGTGGAGGGGGTTCACATCGCGGAGGCATGGCCGATCGTCCTTCTCTGAAAGAGGCATAAGTTAGTACAATAATCGAGGCACACCCAAGTGCCAGACACGAACCGTAAACCTATGCTCTGATACCAATTGACAGGACCCACCCCGATTAACGCCGCGATAATCGGGAAGCATCCTGCTCCCGTCTGACAATCGAACCCAAAAGACCGGAAAACCAAATAATATTACATCACACACATTGTCAGACCAGGGAGATTAAACAAATATAACCGACTGGACGTCAAGTCCACAGTTTCACAGAGCAATAATATTACAAAATAAGTTAAAGAACAAATCCTACTCTGTGAACTAACTACTCCGCAACGGAAAACTTTATGTATCTGCCTCTGCCTCGGCGCTAACCCCCGAAATCGTACCACGACTTGGAGGGTAGTTAAAGCAACAAAGTGTGAGTGGACCGAAACTAAAGTTTGCAGAAAACAGTTTAAGGAAATAGGGGTTCACCCTCCAGTTTTATAACACGCATGCATAACCAGATATTCGAAAACCGCGTATTCAACATTCGAAATCCCTTTTTCCGAAACACATGGAAAACATTGCAGAAAACCTTCATAACTCGTGTAAAATAATATAATATTACCAAAATCCAGAAACCGTCATTTTGCAACATCAATTACGCAAATCAAGTAAAAAGTGAATCAATAATCACAATTAAACCGTTGGATCCATCCGAGTCTTTAAACTCAATATCAGGCCTTCCCGGGATATCAACGAGTCTTTAAACTCAAAACATATTCAATAGGCCTCGGGGGTATCACAATAACCAAGTCTTTAAACTCACGAGTCTTTAAACTCAATCCGGGTCTTTAAACCCAATTTTCGGACCCGCCTCCATCATCAATTAACCGGGTCTTTAAACCCAAAACCAGATCCAACAATCAACCGGGTCTTTAAACCCAAAACCATTTATGACACAATTCCTCATGATCCATTTTCCAAAAAAAATTCATTCCGAAATCATAACTTGTCAAAATAGGACTTATGCCCGAATTCACATGCAAATGCTAAAACATGCAATTCCCGAAATCACTTCACAAATATAATCAAAACATCATAAATACGTAACATGCATAGTCATATCCAATTACTTCATCAAAACCTCATTCATGCATAGGCGAAAACCGTAACCTCGAAATACGTAAAATACGATAATTATCTTGAAAAGCGTGAAATCACGTAAAACCGAAATAACATAATTAACAACATAGAATCATAAGTGAAAACACAAGATAAATAAGTAAAATAGTCATGCATGCACAATTTGGAAATCAAAAGTCTACTCACGGTTTTAGGACGCGTCAATCGCGCCCCGTGTGCTCCTTAGTAGCTTCGGAAATGTCCGGGCCTATAAAAACATACAAGGAGGGTTACAAACATCCCCAAATAACTCGTAAGAGTTTCCCTAATTTTTTTGGATTTTTCGACGAATTTAACCTTAAGGACCTAAACTTCCGAACTCCCGAAATTGTCCCGAACGACTCCCGATCAACTCGAACCCCAAAGATAAAATGTTAAAAACATTAAAAGGAAGAAAACCTCAGTTGACCGTGATCGGAAAAGACCTCACACGCGCCGTCACGCGCCGCCCAAAGTGGCTGCGCGTGAAGGCCACGCGCCAAGCTACAGTGTCTTCGCTCTCACCCCGAATAGCCTGTTAAACGAGTCTATTACCCGCGACTCAACCCGACCAGTTAACCCTCAATTCTCAATCAATTCCTCCCGTTTTCAATCCTATCCTCTTCTCTAATCCATTAATTTTAGTTCTGTATGATCGATTAACCTCGACTGTCCCTAAATCGACCAACCCAAGCTTGAACAGTCGAACGAGTCTTCATCTAGAACTCACCCAAAATAGTTCCATTATCCAATTAACTCAGATAGTAGCTTAAGGGGACCTAGACGAACCAAAACATCCAATCAATTGACCCCAAACTAACCTGGAAGTCGTCGTCCTCAAGCTCGACAATTCTCAGAACCAGGGGCCTCAGTTCTTGGCCAATTCGTGAGTGATGTCCTTCGAAATCGATGTGGTCGGTTTCCTTTTGCCCCCAGAAGACTAATACGGCCCTTGGTTTTGCGCAAATGGCCTCACAATTTGATCTTCGATTTTCCTTCCAAACTGGTTTTTCTCTGAACTGGAACTTGAGTTCCTGAGAAATCCGTGCTCAAATCTCTTCAACTCTTGCACGGTTGTGGTTCTGTCACTCCCAGGAAACTCCCTCAGTGTTTAGATTGGTCCCTTAACCCGTAGAAATCGAACTCTGAATTTTTCCCCCCAAAAACCCGAAAATGTTCTTCACGGTTTCTCTCGATCTCTCTTAGTTTCTCAACGGCAGAATGATCCAATGAGTCCTCTCAACCCAATAGCATTCAGTTAATCGATTCAAGCGGCCAGCAACTCGTGGGGGACCAACTGAGGTCTCTGAAAATGGTTTCCCGCAAACACAGAAACCATTGCTATTTTTAAACTCTCCCGTGCACTGAGCTCTGATCAGTCACCCAAGTGTGCTTCCCACTGCCTCAATTCACATAAACAATCCATCTGTTCAATCCACTATTGCCATAAACAATTGCACGCACAAAACACCACGGTATGGCCGTACACTCTGCAAATGGCCAAAATGCCTTCAGGGCAATAATTACCAAAATGCCCTCCAACTTCCGTGACCAGTAACTCGGTCACTCGATGTCCGTTTCAAGCGTGCCGCCTGTCGTTGTACTCGGGGCTTCGAGATGAACCTAACCGTCTTCGAGTCATAAGAAAACCAATTTTCAAACATAAAGTCAACTTTTTCCCCCTAATCGTACAAATTACGATAATGCCCCTGTGTAACGACCCGAACTTTCGTAATTCTTATTTTATTGTAAAATGACCGTTTTGCCCCTGAGGGGGGGAAAAGTTGACTTTTACCTCAGGAAGTATTTAGGACTTTGACATGTGACCGTGACATAGTTTAGGACGTCACGAGTTCATAGGCAGGTGGCACGTTCGATTCCGACGTTCGAGGAAGAAGTTGTGACGTTCGGAAGTCGAGGGGCATTTTGGTAATTTGGCCATTTGGGGGCCAAATGTTGACTTTTGACCCGGGAAGTCCAACGGACGAGGGCCAATGACCGTTACGTAGGTCTCGTCGCTGCGAATCCGTAGACAGGCGGCACGCCGAAATCGGACTTACGACGAAAAAGTTATGGTCAAGAACGTAACCGAACTAACCGAGACTCGGAACTTAAAATAATATTAAAATAATGAAATCTGGTTACTTTATTCAAAATCAATCTGGACCCTTGATGAGTGACACATGTCACTCATCTACCTCATCCACATCATCCCCAAAAATCAGGATCTGTGTTTGCCATTCCATTAATTAATTAATTATACCTCCCTAAATCCTCAGCCTTCATCCTATACTCTGACTGAATCTCAGCCCTCCATTCCATCTGATCACTCTGTTTTAAAAACCATGAGAGAATTCATTCTCTCATTTCTATTCCTTTAAACCATGGCTAACTCTCATCCTTCAAACAATCACACCAGCAGCTCACCACCCAACCTTCCTCACCAGGCAGCACCAGACCGTCCACCACCTCCACCTGACACCGGCCAACGCCACCACGGCCACCCTGCAAGGCCGGAAAACCCACAAACCTGAGAAGGAACCCATGCAGCCCAAACTGTCCAAACCGTCCAAACCATGACTTCTGGGCTCGAACCAACCTAGGGCTAGGACCGTTGTGACGGCTGGACGACTCAGGACCGGACTGGGCAGCCCACGGCGGCGACACGGCGGCGGTAAGCCCATAAACCCGAGAAGACCGATTTTCCTTCCCTGTTTCGAAACTTCCGTTTTTAACGTTAGAATTGTTTGGTTGCTTTTGAAACATAACCTAGGGGACTAGACGACCATTTCAGACCTAAGTATGTGGCTGGAAGCTCGACGGCTCGCCGGAGAAGACGAACCAGAGCCGGTAGCCGGTTCCCCGTCGATTTTCAGGTGGTTTCTTGAACTTAAAAACCTGTTTTAATCCCACAGAACCATAGAACATGTTTAGACGAGTTTATAGGAACAAATCCCATCGATTTTGGTGGTCGGGTTGATGAGAACTGGTCGGGTCGAACCGTGGGTCTGCGGTGACCCGGTTCTCAGACCCGGTACTGTAGCTGATGACATCATCATGCTGACGTCAGCAGTGACGTCATGATGATGTCATCATGTCAGAATATTGTCAGACCAGAGACCAGTAGGCTGTTGACACGTGTCCTCTGACACTGTCAGTGATGATGCCATGCTGACGTCAGTAGTGACGTCATGCTGACGTCAGCATCACTGTAGCACGGTTGACCAGAGGGTTGACCGGCGCGTGGGGGGCGCGTGTGAACAGTATTTGGTGTGGGACCAGTGCCATTTTTAAGGTTTCGACGATACGGATCCAATGGCGGTGGTTTCGTGTCGATCGGAGATCGTTAAGTTGGTCAAATTAGGGTTTGACGCCTTGGGAAGCGTGTTCGGACGGCTTTCCCGGGCCAATTTCAGTCTAGGGTTTCTTAGTTGTTTAGTAAGGACTTAAAGTGACCTTTACGTATGTTTTGGGCATGACAGGAATTGTACTTTAACCCTTGGACGGGGCTTTACGCTCTGGATTGCAGCGGGATTGTACTGTGAGTGGGCCTTTGATTTCACTAAACTTCGGCATGCATAACTGTTTTACTTTCTACTATATCTATATGTGATTCAAGTAAAAGTATCTGTTTATCTTGAGTATGATTTATGGCACGTATTACGATGTTTGGGCATGAGACCCGTCTGGTTGTTTATGAATGGTTTGAAGTCATGTATATGTATAATGGATCTCGATATTATCTGTGGTACTGCACTGTATAGATCTACCCTAGGATTCTATCTCCTCCGGATGTAGGTACACCGGAGTGGTCACGGCGCATTGCCTGTGAGGAGTCATTCTACGGAGGGACCGGACCGTAGAGTGACTCAGGAGCAGGATTGCTACTATTGGACGTCTGGGACGTCAGGCATCTAGAATGCCATGCTCGGACTAGGTTCGGGATTTGGACTCGGGATTGAGACCCCGGGTGGCACGCGTAGCCTTGAGACTGTGACCTTATTGGGCGTCTGGGACGTCGGGCATCTGGGATGTCAGGGTTGGGATGTATAGTGCAGTGACTAAGATTATATTATGTTGATATTATTCTGCTTATGATTATATGGTTTTGTGGTTTATGATACTATGCATGTCTTTTCAGAAAACGGAGGGGAAAAGCTATATGTTTTCGAAATGGTAAACTACTTTGTAAACCTTGAGTTTCGGCCCACTCACCTTTGTTGTTTTACTACCCCTCTAGGTAGTGCTATCGAGGAGGAGGATCCCGAGGAGGAGGATCCCGAGGAGGAGGATCCCGAGGAGGAGGAGGAGGAGGATCCCGAGGAGGAAGAGGCATAGGTTTACGTTGCGTACCTGAACCCTACTGCTGGGTAGGTTGGCACGTAGTGTGTCTAGAGTCGTGCTCAATAAACTGTATTCGGGAACTATCCCTTGTCTGACACTATTTGTATTCGAGTATTTGTGTGGCGTGCTATGTATGACTTAACTTTGGTTTTTCTTTATGCATTTCATCTTCAATAAGGGTATTTTTGGTATTTTAATGTCGGGTGTCAGACGGGAGCAGGGCACGTCCCGGGTGGTCCCAGGGGGATCGGGGCGGGTCCTGTCAACTTGGTATCAGAGCACTAGGTTTTGGTCAGCATGCTAGACTAGTGGTCAGTACTTAGTTTAAAAGATGTCAGTATCTAATCTATGCCTCTTAACAGTGGGTTATGCCTCCAAGGAGAATTCCTCAAACACGAACTGACGAGGAAATCGCGAGAGAGATGGAATGTGCTAGCATTGAGCGGGCTCAAGGGTTGGGAGCCACACCGTTCAGCGGGGGATCAAACCCCGAGGATGCCCATGAGTGGATTGCGAAATGGGAAAGAATCTTCACCGTGATGCACTGCCCACCCGGCGAGCGGGTGGCACTGGCGGCCTTCTTACTGGAAGGCGGGGCTTATCAATGGTGGCATGGTCTTGAGATGTCCGGGTGGACTGTTCACACCACCACATGGGAGGTCTTTCGTGCCCGATTCTTAGATCAGTATTACCCGCGTTCATTTCGCATGGCACGAGAGGCAGAGTTCCTGCGGCTGGAACAGGGAGATATGTCCGTGGCAGATTACGAGCAGACTTTCGGGAAGCTTTCCCGTTTTGCCGCAGCTTTCGTGAGTACTGAGGAGGAAAAATGTCAAAGATTTGAGTTGGGACTCCGAGGAGAGTTACGGGCAAGTGTGACGGCTACTAGTTACGCGACTCTGAGGGACATGGTCGACGCTGCAGTTTCGTGTCGAGGCCAGTCTGGCGGCACACCAAGCGTGACAATCATCAGGCGAGGGGCAGCGCCGGGATCGTCCACATCCTGGACCAACCGGCCCAAAGATCTCTAAGGGGGGAAATTACCGAGGAGCACCCTCATCTTTACGTGGTCGTGGTGTCAGGACCCGACCCTCTTCTGTCAGGTCCCGATTCATCTAGCACGATATTGTCCGCTTTGGGCCTCCTTGCCCTTGCCCTCACGGTTTTGTTTTCGGGAGCTCACGGTGCAACTTCCCAGGGGGTCACCCAACATGGAATTGCACCAGCCTCAACTCGCTTAACTTTGGGGTTCCAATCCCCCCCAAAGCCACTTGAGCTCCCAAAAGGCCTCGTGCTAGATAGGTTGGTGCCTACACCTTTAAGGCACACCACCATCCTCTCCCAGACCATTTCCCCTCGCAGGAATATGGGATTGTTCACCGTTTCCTCCAGGACACGGGTCTTACAATCCACCCCCCTTAGGGCCCAGCGTCCACGCTGGCACACTTCCCGGTCGGGGTCTGGCTCTGATACCAAATTGTCAGGACCCGACCCTCTTCTGTCAGGTCCCGATTCATCTAGCACGATATTGTCCGCTTTGGGCCTCCTTGCCCTTGCCCTCACGGTTTTGTTTTCGGGAGCTCACGGTGCAACTTCCCAGGGGGTCACCCAACATGGAATTGCACCAGCCTCAACTCGCTTAACTTTGGGGTTCCAATCCCCCCCAAAGCCACTTGAGCTCCCAAAAGGCCTCGTGCTAGATAGGTGGGTGCCTACACCTTTAAGGCACACCACCATCCTCTCCCAGACCATTTCCCCTCGCAGGAATGTGGGATTGTTCACCGTTTCCTCCAGGACACGGGTCTTACACGTGGCTGGTCAGGTCGACATGGGAACTCTCAGAGGGGCGGATCGAGATTTAGTTTTGGACAGCATCAGGCTTGGAGTGGTGCATCAGGAGGGTCTTGGGATGGACCGAGGACAGTTAATTGATTTGCTTGTGGAGGAGCGGGCCACTATGCCCGAGATTTCCCTTTACTGTCAAGGAACAACGAGACTAAAGGTGTTAGTGTGACACAGAGTTCGGCTTCTCACCCTGCCAGAGGCCGAGGACAGAGTGCTGAGCGTGGCGCGCGTGGGTTCGGACAGACTGCGGGACCCAGAGCTCGTGTTTTTGGA
Organism: Prinsepia uniflora; assembly: GCA_032719365.1. NCBI lineage: Eukaryota > Viridiplantae > Streptophyta > Magnoliopsida > Rosales > Rosaceae > Prinsepia > Prinsepia uniflora. The sequence continues at coordinate 35,616,618 of CM064862.1, forward strand.
GTGACTCAGCAGCAGGCGAAGTCAGCCCCTGGTGTGGTTACAGGTACTCTTCATATCTTAAATATTGTTGTACGGGTGTTAATGGATGCTGGGGCTACTCATTCTTTTATTTCGAAAAGTTGTGCGGGTATGTTAGATCGCGAGGTGTCAACCTTGGATAGTGAAATGGGTGTTGGTACACCGATGGGCGTTGTGTACATAGTGAATCAGGTGATCCGGAGATGCCCAGTAAGGGTGGAGGATGTAGATCTGCTAGCTGATCTAATCCTTATGGATATCCATGACTTTGATGTTATCTTGGGAATGGATTGGTTGACTGAGCACGGTTCGCTCATCGAATGTTGTAGTAGGCGGGTGATATTGCGAAGTCCGGGTTTACCGGAGGTTACTTTTCAGGGAGAGCGCGAGGGTTCGCTACCTGAAGTAATTTCTTCACTTGCCGCTACGAAGCTTCTACAGAAGGGATGCCAGGGTTATCTGGCGCATGTTGTGACGACGAAGAGTGATACTTCGGGCGCCGATGATATACCTGTGGTGCGAGAATTCCCGGATGTGTTTCCGGAAGATTTGCCTGGTTTACCACCACATCGGGAGATTGAGTTCACGATTGAACTACTTCCCGGCACACGACCTATATCGCAGGCACCATATCGAATGGCACCAGCAGAGTTACGGGAACTGAAGATCCAATTGCAGGAGTTGGTGGACTTGGGATTCATCCGACCGAGTACATCACCGTGGGGAGCACCGGTATTATTTGTGAAGAAGAAGGAGGGGAGCCTCCGTTTGTGTGTGGATTATCGACAGCTCAACAAGGTCACGGTAAGGAACCAGTACCCCTTACCCAGGATCGACGATCTCTTTGATCAACTGCGGGGGGCACAGTACTTCTCGAAGATTGATTTACGATCTGGTTATCACCAGTTGAAGATTGCTGAGGGGGATGTCCCGAAGACAGCATTTCGGACCAGATACGGGCATTATGAATTCCTTGTGATGCCTTTCGGCTTGACGAATGCTCCAGCAGCATTCATGGATCTGATGAATAGGGTCTTCCGATCTTATTTGGATAAGTTTGTGATCGTGTTCATTGATGACATCCTTGTGTACTCGAGGAGTGCTCAGGCTCATGAGAAACACTTACGTTCGGTGTTAGGGAAGCTGAGGCAGAACCAGTTATACGCCAAGCTGAGTAAGTGTCAGTTTTGGTTAACCAGCATTGGTTTTCTGGGACATGTAGTGTCAGCAGACGGGATTAGTGTGGATCCCCAGAAGACCGAAGCGGTGACAAATTGGGCTAGACCGACAACCGTGACAGAGGTACGAAGTTTCGTTGGTTTGGCAGGATACTACCGGAGATTTGTTGAGGGCTTCTCTAGTATTGCTGCACCGTTGACTCGTTTAACCAGGAAGGGAGTAAAGTTTGTTTGGGATGAACGGTGTGAGCAGAGTTATCAGGAATTAAAACGTCGGTTAACTACCGCACCTGTTCTTGCTTTGCCGGATAACAGTGGAGAGTTCGAAGTCTACAGTGACGCATCGTTGCAAGGTTTAGGTTGCGTGCTGATGTAGAATGGCAGAGTTATCGCTTATGCATCGAGACAACTAAAGACACATGAACTGAACTACCCTACGCATGATCTGGAGTTGGCGGCGGTGGTTCACGCTTTAAAAATCTGGCGACATTATCTGTACGGGGTGACTTGCAGGATCTTCACCGATCATCAGAGTTTAAAGCATTTGTTCACTCAGAAGGAGCTGAACGTAAGGCAGCGACGGTGGTTGGACCTGATCAAGGACTATGATTGTACGATTGAATATCATCCAGGGAAGGCGAACGTTGTGGCAGACGCACTCAGCAGGAAGTCAGCAGGATCGATTGCACACCTGAGGCTGGTGTACCTTCCTTTGCTAGTGGAACTCCGAAGAGCTGGAGTTATGCTGGGGATGGATGAGCAGGGAGTTTTGTTGGCCAGTTTTCATGTACGACCTGCGCTAGTCGATCGGATTATCGAGGCACAATTGGAGGATCCGACACTTTGTATCTACATGATCGAGGTCGAAGCGGACGAGAGGCAGGACTTCACTATCCGAACAGATGGAGCTCTGGTGAAACTGGGCCGTTTGTGTGTTCCTGTAGTGGCAGAGTTACGGGCAGAAATTCTCGAGGAAGCCCACAGTTCGGCTTATGCCATGCATCCGGGAGGTACAAAGATATACCGTACCCTCCGGGACCACTATTGGTGGGCAGGAATGAAGAAGGATATTGCAGAGTTTGTAAGCAGATGTTTGACCTGTCAGCAGGTCAAGGCGGAGCGGCAGAGACCGTATGGAGCAATGCAACCGCTTTCGATTCCCGAGTGGAAGTGGGATCACATTACCATGGACTTTGTCTTCAAATTGCCTAGAACTCAGAGGGGATGCGATGGAGTTTGGGTGATTGTCGACCGATTGACCAAGTCAGCTCATTTCTTACCAGTACATGAGACATTTAAGCCAAACCGACTGGCTTAGCTGTTTGTGAAGGAGATCATTCGACTTCATGGTACGCCGGAGTCGATAGTGTCTGATCGAGATTCGCGTTTCACATCTAGGTTCTGGCGAAGTTTGCAGAATGCCTTGGGTACAAACTTACATTTCAGTACAGCGCTCCACCCACAGGCCGATGGGCAGTCAGAGAGGACTATCCAGACACTGGAGGACATGATGAGGTCTTGTGTACTGCAGTTTCAGGATTCGTGGGATACTCATTTGCCTTTGATGGAGTTCGCATACAACAACAGTTATCAGGAAAGTATCGGGATGGCACCCTACGAGGCACTGTATGGCCGACAGTGCAGGACACCTATCTGCTGGATGGAGGTAGGAGAGCGAGCAGTTTTAGGACCGGATTTGATGGACATGACCCAGGAAACAGTTCGAATCATCAAGGAAAGATTGAAGGCAGCGCAGGATCGCCAAAAGAGCTATGCGGATCGACGAATTCGAGACTTGGAATTCGAGGTGGGAGATTTTGTGTTCCTTAAGTTATCTCCATGGAAAGGAATTATTCGTTTTGGCCGACGCGGGAAGTTGAGTCCACGTTATTTTGGGCCGTTCGAGATCATTGAGAGGATTGGACTAGTGGCATACCGGTTGGCATTACCTCCAGAACTTGCTAGAGTGCACGATGTTTTCCATGTGTCCATGTTACGGAAATACCTATGGGACGATTCACATGCCTTGCCGGAACAACCAGTAGAACTGATGACTGATCTAAGCTTTGAGGAGAAACCAGTGCAGATTCTGGATCAGAAGAACAAGGTTCTGAGAAACAAGACGATTCGGTTGGTGAAAGTGCTATGGAGGAACCATGACGTCGAGGAAGCGACGTGGGAACCCGAAGACTTGATGAGGGAGCAGTACCCGTTTTTATTCGAGTAAATTTCGAGGACGAAATTTTTGTAAGGTGGGTAGATTGTAACGACCCAAACTTTCGTAATTCTTATTTTATTGTAAAATGACCGTTTTGCCCCTGAGGGGGGGAAAAGTTGACTTTTACCTCGGGAAGTATTTAAGACTTTGACACGTGACCGTGACGTAGTTTAGGACGTCACGAGTTCATAGGCAGGTGGCACGTTCGATTCCGACGTTCGAGGAAGAAGTTGTGACGTTCGGAAGTCGAGGGGCATTTTGGTAATTTGGCCATTTGGGGGCCAAATGTTGACTTTTGACCCGGGAAGTCCAACGGACGAGGGCCAATGACCGTTACGTAGGTCTCGTCGATGCGAATCCGTAGACAGGCGGCACGCCGAAATCGGACTTACGACGAAAAAGTTATGGTCAAGAACGTAACCGAACTAACCGAGACTCGGAACTTAAAATAATATAAAAATAATGAAATCTGTTTACTTTATTCAAAATCAATCTGGACCCTTGATGAGTGACACATGTCACTCATCTACCTCATCCACATCATCCCCAAAAATCAGGATCTGTGTTTGCCATTCCATTAATTAATTAATTAAACCTCCCTAAATCCTCACCCTTCATTCTATACTCTGACTGAATCTCAGCCCTCCATTCCATCTGATCACTCTGTTTTAAAAACCATGAGAGAATTCATTCTCTCATTTCTATTCCTTCAAACTGTGGCTAACTCTCATCCTTCAAACAATCACACCAGCAGCTCACCACCCAACCTTCCTCACCAGGCAGCACCAGACCGTCCACCACCTCCACCTGACACCGGCCAACACCACCAAGGTCACCCTGCACGGCAGGAAGACCCACAAACCCGAGAAGGAACCCGTGCAGCCCAAACTGTCCAAACCGTACAAACCATGACTTCTGGGCTCGAACCAACCTAGGGCTAGGACCGTTGTGACGGCTGGACGACTCAGGACCAGACTGGGCAACCCACGGCGGCGACGCGGCGGCGGTAAGCCCATAAACCCGAGAAGACCGATTTTCTTTCCCTGTTTCAAAACTTCCGTTTTTAACGTTAGAATTGTTTGGTTGCTTTTGAGACATAACCTAGGGGACTAGATGACCATTTCAGACCTAAGTACGTGGCTGGAAGCTCGACGGCTCGCCGGAGAAGACGAACCAGAGCCGGCAGCCGGTTCCCCGTCGATTTTCAGATGGTTTCTTGAACTTAAAAACCTGTTTTAATCCCACAGAACCATAGAACATGTTTAGACGAGTTTATAGGAACAAATCCCATCGATTTTGGTGGTCGGGTTGATGAGAACTGGTCGGGTCAAACCGTGGGTCTGCGGTGACCCGGTTCTCAGACCCGGTACTGTAGCTGATGACGTCATCATGTTGACGTCAGCAGTGACGTCATGATGATGTTATCATGTCAAAATATTGTCAGACCAGGGACCAGTAGGCTGTTGACACGTGTCCTCTGACACTGTCAGTGATGACGTCATGCTGACGTCAGCAGTGACGTCATGCTGACGTCAGCATCACTGTAGCACGGTTGACTAGAGGGTTTACCGGTGCGTGGGGGGCGCGTGTGAACAGTATTTTGTGTGGGACCAGTGCCATTTTCAAGGTTTCGACGATACGGATCCAATGGCGGTGGTTTCGTGTCGATCGGAGATCGTTAAGTTGGTCAAATTAGGGTTTGACACCTTGGGAAGCGTGTTCGGACGGCTTTCCCGGGCCAGTTTCAGTCTAGGGTTTCTTAGTTGTTTAGTAAGGACTTAAAGTGACCTTTACGTATGTTTTGGGCATGACAGGAATTGTACTTTAACCCTTGGACGGGGCTTTCCGCTCGGGATTGCAGCGGGATTGTACTGTGAGTGGGCCTTTGATTTCACTAAACTTCGGCATGCATAACTGTTTTACTTTCTACTATATCTATATGTGATTCAAGTAAAAGTATCTGTTTATCTTGAGTATGATTTATGGCATGTATTACGATGTTTGGGCATGAGACCCGTCTGGTTGTTTATGAATGGTTTGGAGTCATGTATATGTATAATGGATCTCGATATTATCTGTGGTACTTCACTGTATAGATCTACCCTAGGATTCTATCTCCTCCGGATGTAGGTACATCGGAGTGGTCAAGGCGCATTGCCTGTGAGGAGTCATTCTACGGAGGGACCGGACCGTAGAGTGACTCAGGAGCAGGATTGCTACTATTGGACGTCTGGGACGTCAGGCATCTAGAATGCCATGCTCGGACTAGGTTCGGGATTTGGACTCGGGATTGAGACCCCGGGTGGCACGCGTAGCCTTGAGACTGTGACCTTATTGGGCGTCTAGGACGTCGGGGATCTGGGATGTCAGGGTTGGGATGTATAGTGCAGTGACTAAGATTATATTATGTTGATATTATTCTGCTTATGATTATATGGTTTTGTGGTTTATGATACTATGCATGCCTTTTCGGAAAACGGAGGGGAAAAGCTATATGTTTTCGAAATGGTAAACTACTTTGTAAACCTTGAGTTTCGGCCCACTCACCTTTGTTGTTTTACTACCCCTCCAGGTAGTGCTATCGAGGAGGAGGATCCCGAGGAGGAGGAGGAGGAGGATCCCGAGGAGGAAGAGGCATAGGTTTACGTTGCGTACCTTAACCCTACTGCTGGGTAGGTTGGCACGTAGTGTGTCTAGAGTCGTGCTCAATAAACTGTATTCGGGAACTATCCCTTGTCTGACACTATTTGTATTCGAGTATTTGTGTGGCGTGCTATGTATGACTTAACTTTGGTTTTTCTTTACGCATTTCATCTTCAATAAGGGTATTTTTGGTATTTTAATGTCGGGTGTCAGACAGGAGCAGGGCACGTCCCGGGTGGTCCCATGGGGATCGGGGCGGGTCCTGTCACCCTGGACTTCCGAACGTCATAACTTTCACCACGAACGTCGGAATTGGACGTGCCACTTGTCTATGAACTCGTGACGTCCCGAACTACGTCACGGTCATCGGTCAACGTCCGTTCGACCCTCCAATCAAAAAGTCAACAATTTGACCATACGAGACACAGGGGTAAAAACGTCATTTTATTCAATATTTTACAATATTACATTTTCTGAATTTCCGGGGCGTTACAATCTCCCCCCTTAAGAAATTTCATCCCGAAATTTCAAGGAAACAAATAGGGGAACTGTTCTCACATCTGCGCCTCGGGTTCCCATGTGGCTTCCTCCACATTCTGGTTCCCCCATAGAACCTTTACCAGAGGAACGGTCTTCCGGCGTAGCACCTTATCCTTTCGGTCCAAAATCTGTACCGGCTGTTCTTCAAAACTCAAGTCCTCTCGGAGTTCAATAGGTTGTTCCTCCAGTACATGAGATTCATCAAACACGTATTTTCGCAGCATCGACACGTGGAAAACATCATGGACTTTCGAAAGTTCTGGCGGTAGTGCTAACCTGTAGGCAACTTGGCCAATCCTCTCAGTAATCTCATAAGGTCCAATATAACGAGGGCTTTACTTTCCACGCCTGCCAAATCTCACCACACCTTTCCAAGGGGACAGTTTCAGAAATACACGATCTCCGACCGCAAACTCAAGATCTCGAATCCGATGGTCCACATAGCTCTTTTGTCTGTCTTGGGCTGCCTTGAGCCTATCTCTGATGAGTTTGACCTTCTCTGTTGTCAATTCTACCAGTGTGGATTTAGTCAGCTTCATTTCCCCCACGTCCGTCCAACACAACGGGGTTCTGCACTGCCGTCCGTAAAAGGCTTCGTAAGGAGCCATACCAATGCTCGCCTGATAGCTGTTGTTATAGGCAAATTCCATCAAGGCTAGGTGTGATTCCCAAGTGCCTTGAAATTACAAAACACAAGCTCGCATCATATCCTCCAATATCTGGATGGTCCGCTCAGACTGGCCGTCAGTCTGAGGATGAAATGCAGTGCTGAAACGAAGTTTCGTCCCAAAAGCTTCCTGTAGACTTTGCCAAAACCGAGAAGTAAACCTCGGGTCTCTGTCAGAAACTATGGATTCCGGAGTACCTTGCAACCGGATGATCTCATCGATAAACAATTGAGCCAACTGTGTCATCCTGAAGTTCTCTCGCACCGGCTAGAAATGAGCTGATTTTGTAAGCCTGTCCACAATCACCCAAACTCCATCGTGACCTATGGGTGTCCTAGGAAGTCCAAACACAAAATCCATCGTTATGTGATCCCATTTCCATTCCGGGATAGGTAGTGGTTGCAAGGCTCCATAAGGTCGTTGTCTCTCAGCCTTCACTTGTTGGCAAATCAGACACCTGCTGACAAACTCGGCAATCTCTCGTTTCATACCCGGCCACCAATAATGTTCTCGCAATGTACGATACATCTTGGTCCCACCAGGATGCATCGCGTAGGCCGAACTATGAGCCTCGTCCAAGATTTCCTTCTTCAGTGCCTCAATGTCCGACGCACAAAACCGTCCTTCTTTTAGTAAAGCTTCATCCTCCCTGACTGTGAAATCTTGCCGTTCACCGGCTTCCACTTCGATCCGAAGTACACACGAGACAGGATCTTGAGATTGAGCCTCAACGATCCGATCGATTAGGAGTGGTCTCACATGAAAACTATCCAGTAAGACACCTTGGCTATCCAGTCCCAAACCAATGCTATTCTTACGGAGTTCAACCAAAAGCGGCAAATGAACCGTCCGTAGGTGTGCTACAGAATGCATTGACTTCCGGCTTAGAGCATCAGCCACAACATTGGCTTTTCCAGGGTGGTACTCAATCGTGCAATCATAATCCTTAATTAGCTCCAGCCATCGTCGTTGCCTCACATTCAAGTCCTTCTGGGTGAACAAGTACTTCAGGCTCTTGTGATCCGTGAACAGCCTGCAAGTCGCACCATACAAGTGATGTCTCCAAATTTTCAGTGCATGCACGACAGCGGCTAACTCCAAGTCGTGCGTAGGATAATTGCGCTCATGCGGCTTCAACTGGCGCGAAGCATAGGCAATCACTTTCCCATGCTGCATTAGTACACACCCCAGTCTCTGTAAGGATGCAACATTGTACACCTCGAATTCCCCACTGTCGTCTGGAAGGGTCAGTATAGGCGCAGATGTCAACCTTTTCTTTAGCTCCCGAAAACTACGCTCACAGTCGTCATCCCAGACGAATTTGACTCCCTTCCGCGTCAGTCGTGTCAACGGGGCATCAATGGTAGAGAAACCCTCTACAAACCTCCTGTAATAGCCAGCCAAACCCAAGAAACTTCTGACTTCAGTGACGGTCTTTGGTTGTTCCCACTTAGCCACTGCTTCAACTTTCTGAGAATCCACACTGATCCCGTCAGTTGAGATCACATGCCCCAAGAAAATCACGCTCGTCAACCTGAACTGACACTTGCTGAGTTTCACATACAACTGATTTTCCCTCAAGGTACCTAGCACTATCCTTAAGTACTCCTCGTGCTCTCCCGCACTGTTCGAGTAAACTAGAATATCGTCGATGAACACGATGACAAAGTGATCCAAGTATGGCTATAACACTCGGTTCATTAAATCCATAAACGCTGCGGGTGTGTTGGTCAAACCAAACGGCATCACCAGGAACTCATAATGACCATAACGGGTTCTAAAGGCTGTCTTGGGTACGTCCTCATCCTTAATCCGCAACTGATGATACCCAGAACGAAGATCGATTTTGGAGAAGTACTGCGTTCCTCGCAGCTGATCGAACAAGTCATCGATCCGAGGCAACGGGTATTTGTTCCTGACTGTTACTTTATTCAGTTGCCTGTAATCGATGCAGAGTCTCAAACTCCCATCCTTTTTCCTCACAAACAACACTGGGGCTCCCCAAGGGGATACACTCGATCTAATAAACCCCATTTCCAGTAACTCTTGCAACTGCGCCTTCAGTTCTTTCAACTCGGCTGGTGCCATACGATACGGAGTCTGAGATATAGGTTGTGTGCCTGGAACCAGATCAATGGTGAACTCGACATCTCGATGAGGTGGCAATCCCGGTAGATCCTCCGGAAAGACATCTAGAAACTCCCGTACAATCGGTATATCCTCCACTCTCAATGGTACAGCTCGTGCGTCCATCACTTGTGCTAAGTATCCATGGCACCCTTTCCTCAACAACTTACTTCCCGGTAACCCTGGACTCCGAAAAGTAACCTTCTTATCGACACATTCGATAGAAGCACGATGGAATGTCAACCAATCCATTCCCAAAATGACATCAAAGTCGTGCAAGTCCAAGAGTATCAAGTCTACTACCAACCCAACGTCACCTACCATTACGGAACACTCCCGCAACACTTGATTTACCACAAATACATCTCCTGTGGGCGTACTCACACCCATGTCACAGTCCAGTGCGGACACCTCTCTACCCACCAATAACTCACAGTCCCGTGATATAAACGAATGAGTAGCTCCGGGATCAATTAAAGCACAAACATCATGTCCAAAGATCGTGAGTGTACCTGTCACAACACCAGGTGCTACCCTGGCCTCCTGCTGCGTAACAGCAAAAACTGGGGCCTGTGGTCCAGCTGCTCGCCCACGGCCCCGGCCCCTCTGTCCACTAGTCGCTCCAGTACCACCTCCTCTAGTAGTCCCAGTCCCAGAAACTGCAGCTGTGTTCCGTCCCTGCTCTGCTCCACCCCGACCTGCGCCACCACCCTGTGGCAAGGATGGAAACTCCCTCCGATAGTGGCCCCGTTCACCACAGAAGAAACAGATAACACTGGAAGCATCTCGAGCAAAACCACCACTCTGTCGTCCCGTGGAAGCAACCGAAGTCGCGCTCGCCTGCGGAGCAGTCTGTGCCCTAGGCGCTCTGAATCCAGGACTCTGAAAATTACCAGGCCTACCATAACGATCATTGCCTGCAGATGAGGCTCCACCATAACGTCCCTTCTTCGCGGCTCTCTGACCATACGATCCAGGATATGAACGCTCTCGACGTTGTCCACAACCAGAATATTGTGGACGTGTCGGGAGACTAGCCTCAACCCGCACTACGGCATCAGATAACTCCCTGAGAGTAGTAAAAGCTCCGGCCGTCACAATGGCCCGTATCTCACCCCGTAGGCCAAGCTCAACCCTACGACATTTCTCAGCCTCAGTATACACAAAGGTAGGAGCAAAAAGGGCTAGCATCTAAAATTTCTGCTCATACTCAACTACCGACATGCTCCCCTACTAGAGCTGCAGAAACTCGGTCTCCCTAGCATCACAGAATGAACGGGGATAATATTGATCCAGAAACCGTTCACGAAAGGTCTCCCAAGTCACAGTACGGGCATCCCAACCTGACAACTCCAGAGTGTACCACCACTCATAAGCAAATCCATCAAGCAAAAAGGTAGCCAACACAACTCGCTCCTCAGGAGGACAGTGCATCACAGCAAAAATCCGCTCAAACCGAGAAATCCAACGGTGGCCATCCTCGGGATCCGCTCCACCACTAAACACCGTAGCCCCAAGACGCTGGGCTCGCTCAATCGAAGCACTCTCCGAATCACCGTCAGGTCGTGGAGGGGGTTCACATCGCGGAGGTATGGCCGATCGTCCTTCTCTGAAAGAGGCATAAGTTAGTACAATAATCAAGGCACACCCAAGTGCCAGACACGAACCGTAAACCTATGCTCTGGAAAGGTCATTGTGGTTCATGACGGTTTATGGGAACCGGCATGAACCTTTGTCATGTCATTATGGTACATGACGGTTTATGGGAACCAGCATGAACCTTGGTTAATGGATGTTATGGATCATGACTGTTCAAGGGAACCGGGCATGAACGTTTATTTTATGTATATATATGTATTCATATACCTTCCTTTACTTCTATTATCTCCTCCGGGGAGGGTCGTTGGCCTGGGTGGACCCCGGAGTAGTCACGGAGCACCGACTGAGTGGAGTCACCCCCAGTTGGGTTCCTTACTCTCAGGAAGGCTATGGTTAATATTACCTCGAGTAGGATCAGTGGTCTGCGGACATTGATCTTGACTTTGAGAAGACTCGGATTGAGACCTGGGTAGCACGCGCGTAGCTTTGGAAACCGTGACAGGATTGGTTGTGTGAATTATATGTGTATATGATATAAATATGATATATGATATGTGATGTGTGGTTACACAGGTTTTGGGCAGTGGCCCGTATGGTTGAGTCTTTATGATTCTTTCACTATGGATTTGGGCAGTGGCCCGTATGGTCGTTTTCATTATGGTTCTTTCAATCTTGGTTTTGGGCTTAGTTCCCGCATATGATTTCTGGATAAATGGTTTTCGAATGCATGCATGCTTTTTAGTAAAGGGTACAAATGTCTTCTTGTTAAAATGTTTTTATAAACTCTTGTTTTGTCCATTCACAGCTTTTAATGTTTTGACTGCCCTTCAGGTTGACATTGGATGTGGACTGTAGAAGAGACCGAGATATCACATACCTCCTCCGGATCCTGGTGTACTCTGATAGCCCGGGAGGGCGAAGGTCGGAAATATCCCTTGTCTGACACTCCGTGTCAGACGGTAGCAGGATCATCCCACGTTAATCCCGAGGGGATTGGGATGGGTCCTGTCAACGTGGTATCAGAGCATAGGATTTCTCATAGGATGCTTATCAGAGCAGGGTTGCTCGTGTTACTCTGAATTCCAGAGCGTGTTTTGCGTACTACTCCTTACGCAGGTCGAGGATGTGATATCTCAATAGGCTGCAGTTCGTGGTCAACCTGATTGTTGGGATGCCGATACGATAGTTAGTAGGATGGAATCGGGATATGTCTTGGTTCGACACGGTATGCCGGGGTTGCCATAGTTCTGTCGTGGTTGACAGTGTGGGACCCTATGGAAGGGTGAACGTAACAGTACGTTAGCAATTTGATCGTGAGACAGTTAGTTGGGATCGTCTTTCACGATGTCGTAGGATTGATTTGACGACAGTTTGGAATTGTGACCATCGGTTGGTCGGATTTGGTTGGGTTAGATGGATTTACTGCAGTTGGCAGCCAGATTCGAGGAATCCTGGTTGGACTTACGGTATGATTGGATTGACGTCCTTACGATGTCAAGACCGCGGGGTCGGTCAGATTGTCGATTTTACTGCAGTTCGCAGTTGGGTTCCGAGGAACTCTAGGTGTAAATGTGGAATCCTAAGGTAGGATGTGTATGGTTCGGAAATGTGAGTTGACGAGTGGTTTGACTTGAACTCTAGTCATGTCAGCTTGTGTTGGGACTGCACTCTGCAGTCGAGGTTTTACTTATCGGTTTGACTTAGTTGGTTGTCGTACTACTTAGTTCTGATGGGCTGTTGGTACAACTAAGGTCGTGGGCGACCTAGTAGACGACATTGGTTGAGTCGAGTTACGAATGGTTAGTGATTGGTTGGACAAGTTATCAGGGTTGGTACTTGTAGATGGAATCCCGGAGTGGGGATACAGAATAGTTGGTACGATCGATTGATTTCGTTGGACGCGAATCTCGATTGTGATGTCTGGTAATTGGGTCTGCACGAGTCTGTGGCAGGCACTACTGCCGAGGATGGTTGTAGTTACGGTTGTTGGGGATCGGTGACGCTCAGGTGACGTTTCCTTTTCTCGTATGAGTTATCAGGGTGACTGTACCCAGAGGTGTTGGGTACGATAGAGGCAGAGTTTCTCCAAAATGAGCAGAGGTTCAAGGTCGTTGCTCGAGATGAGCGGAGATCCAGGGTTGTCAGTTTTGCACACGGTGTGCTGGTGTTAGTGTGCTGCTACTAGTATGGATGCCTGTGTGCTGATACTAGTGCAGGTGATAATGCGTTGGTGCTGGTACTCGTGCTGGTGCTGGTGTCGGTGATTGTGATGACGTTGAGTCACATCTGTCGTGATGTGCATATGTTCGGTGTCTGTGGTCCCAGAGTGGATCTCAGATAGAGTTAAATTGGTTAGGGGACACGTGGTTGATGTCTAGGTATGTTGTTTCCAATCTTGTTGGAATTTCGGAATCGCGATAGGTTGCGATTGAGGTGACGAGGGGAATGCGGGATTTCCGCATTAGTAATGAGTATTTCGAAGTTAGGTGACTGAGATTTCTCATTTTCTGCTGGGTGGCAGAAGATGTTGGGTTACATGGTGTGGTGAATGCAGCGAGTTTTGGTTGCATTCACGTAGGATGAGTTTTTATGTCATTGTTTTGGATCATCTTTGGTTTTTCCTAGGTGGAAGGACAAAGATTGATATGAGGTAATCAGTGAGAACCCACAGTCTCGACGTGTCTCGTCGTTGATTGATGTATTTAAGATGTGGGAAATGGTTGAGGACTTTGGACGTCGTGACGATCGGGGATCATGACGTCTATGGTCGGTTGACGTAGTGTTGGATCTGGATCGTGATCTTGATGATCCAGATAGGTGGAGAGTTTGAGTGGAACATGATGGGACTGAACTTCTTTTCGAGGTAAATCCCTTATGGTATATTACTCAGGTGAGTAAGTGTCCGATGAGGTCGGATTTTGTCAGCCTAGATGTGTTGATATTGTGATTGGCTTCCCTATGAAGTCAATCGATGGTAATAGGGTAATCGGTTGAGCAGGTAACCGAGAGGTTCAGTTTTGGTACGTCTCGGTAGACGTGAACGAGATTTCGAGTTTTGGAATCAGATTTCTGGATGACGATTCAGGATTTGATTTTGGAACTTGAAAGAGGATTTCTGGATTTGGGTTTTGGAATCGGATTCAGGGTGACGATTCAGGATTTGATTCTGAAGCTTGACTATGGATTTTCTTTTATGGATTTGGGTTCGGAATGGTTATTCCAAATGCTAGCTTACGGAATAATGATTTCGGATTCGGATTTGGACATGGTTATGGATATGATTTCTGGGTCTGGATTCGGGATTTCTTACGAAGTTGCGGATTCGGATTTAGAAATAGATAATGGGTCGGAGTTTTTGATTTGTCTAGCCCGGGATTGGACAAATTGACTCCATTATAGAAACGTGATTGGCTACGACTTGGATAGTTGTAGGCTGATTGATGGGTAGATGTATGTACCTTGTACGTTGTTCGAGGTACGATACTGGGCAGACTTGTCGTGCCTGGTGACGGTATATAGGTTATACCAGTGGTACGTGGGTGAGCGTGTTGGTAGCCGGATTGGTTCTGATACCATTGGATTAGTTGAGTTCGTGAACTGGACGTTGGATACTGTGCACTGGGTCACGGTATTTCTGATGGGTCTAGTTACACACAGGTCGGGTGAATTGTGGCTAGTGTATACTCAGGTTGAGTAAGTTGGAGGTTAGTGTAACCACGAGTGTATAGTGTCAGTTTTCGACTGGCGACTGTCAAGTGGTGACAATTTGACGGAGGTGTCATCGTGGATCGATTAGTGAGGTCTGATGACTCCCAGTGGGAGCAGACATCAGGTTAGATTGGTGATTGAGGTAGGAACCGTCTAGTTGGTTGGGTCAGCGACTTGGTAGATTTGACAAGTGGTGTCAATTCGTAACGTATGGCTACGGTCATTCGATGTCGTCGAGTGTAGACGATGTGACGTGAGCGTTAGTGGTATGTCTAGTTGCAGACGAGTAAGGATTGTTCTGGTTAGTTGGTGTACAAGCGTACACGTGTTTTGAGGTTGATTCTACTTTCCACGAGGTGGATGTGGAATCAGGATAGTTGGAGTTTCGAGAACGGAACTAAATTAAGGAGGGAAGAACGGTTAGATTAGGTCGGTTGGAATTTCGAGGATGAAATTAATTAAGGAGGGAAGGTTGTAACGACCCGTCCCGAATTCCTAGATTAGATTAGTGACTAATCACGATTAGTGAGGTTAATCGGTGATTAGTTAGGCTAAATCGGATGAATGATGCAAAATGACCGTTTTGCCCTTGGTCGTGGCAAAACGTTGACTTTTCATTGGGCTGTCAAATGGACTTTGACCAATGACCGTGACGTAGTTCGTGACGTCACGAGTTCATAGACAGGTGGCACGTTCAATTCCGACGTTCGAGGAGGAAGTTATGACGTTCGGAAGTTTAGGGGCATTTTGGTAATTTTAGTTAAAAGGAGCGAAATGTTGCCTTTTTGACTGGGATGTCCGATGGCCTAGGGCCAAGGACTATTACGTAGATAAGGACGATACGAATCCATAGACAGGCGGCACGTCGAATTCGGACGTTCGACGGCGAAATTATGGTTCACGGAAGTTCGAGTGCACTATTGCACGAATTACGAGGCGAGTTCACTTTTGGACATAGTGGGCCCCAGACATTTAGCTTCTGCCCAATGGATGAGTGACAAATGTCACCCATCCACAGGCTATCCTTATGCCTTCATGCATATCATCTTCATCGATCTATTTTCCTTCATTCCCAAAACATTTTCCCGATCTCACCCAACCATTCAAACCAACCCAAACCCTTACCCTATGATCATCAGTGAGAGACCAGAGATGAGGAGGATGCTGAGGATGTGGTGGCAGGCCAGGACGGCGCTTCCGTGCACGGCGGAGGCCCAAAACCCGTGCAGGTATCGGTTTAACCGATTTTAATCCATTTTCGATTTCTAATTATTAGGGGCTTGTTTGGACGTTTGGGTTGAACTAATTAGGTTGCTAGGGGGGTTTTTAGGAAGGTTTGGAGAAGGGTTGGACGTCGGGGAAGCTCTGTGGGGGGTTTTGGATTTTTGAACCGTGAGGACCAAATTGGACCGGTCGGATTTATGACATTTTAGGAGTTATAATTAATTGGGTTAGATAGGAAATGAAGAAATAGGAATTTAGGAATTATAATGGAGGCAAACGGACCAAAATTGAGGGAGAAGGAGGCCTGGACCGGTTACGCTGGTCCAGTTGCAGGCGAACCGGCTGGTTCAGACCAGCTGCGCGAGGAAGAAGACGCACTGTGCAGTGGCGCGTGAGGCCCACGCGCAGTGCACTCCCAGGGCGCGTAAGGGCGCGTGGCAGGGAATCTGGGGAAGATTCCAACATGTGAAATCATCTATTCGATGTAACGAACATTTTGGGACTGGTTTCGTGTCAATCGGACATCGTTTCGATAGTTTTCGGACTGTCGGTTTAGGTTCAGTTTTAAAAATAGTTAGAAAATCGGGAAAATTATGGGACTTTAATGAGAGGTTAATGAGGCTATTAGTAACCCTCTAAATGAATTTGGACAGGTTTGGAAGTCCCGGTGACGGTGATCGGCTCGGGAAGCCGTATGGCACGCAAATCGAGGCAGCAGCTCGGACGGTCTGTGAGTGGACCTTGTTTTCTAAATTGGTGCATGCATACATGTTTATTATATGTTTTCATACATGTTTGATGATGCCATGGGTGCATTTGTATGTGGTTACGTAAAGGCACGTATTTCGAGGTTTTGGCCCTATACGGTGCCTATACGGGTCTGTATGTCTTTATTGTTCTAAATGAAAAGGTTTTGGCTTTCTAAAAGGATAAACTCGGGTATGAGACCCATTTGGTTTTGTCTCGGGCATATGGCGCTATTTACGACCTTCAGGTCTAAATCGTGGTCGCGACGGGTGCTATGTGCACGGCGATCGACGATACGACGCTCGCCTCCGGATTGGGATGTGTTCCTTCCGGAGAGGTCACGATGCACGATTCGTGGTCGGGCAGCCTGGGGAGGCTCGACTTCGGAGTGCTGACGGTTCAGGATATCGATCGATGATGAGTGCACCATGATCTTGTGGTGGTCGCATCGGTTGATACGTTCACGGTGACATACCAGGATTGAGGGAGGTCCTGGATGGATGGTTACACGCATTACTATGATAGGAGTCGTGACTGACCCTTAGATATCGGGCACGGTGCCCAGTTGAGTCATATGTTCGTGCACGAGACCAAGTTCATGACGGTTTATGGGAACCGGCATGAACTCTGGAAAGGTCATTGTGGTTCATGACGGTTTATGGGAACTGGCATAAACCTTTGTTAGGTCATTATGGTACATGACGGTTTATGGGAACCGGAATGAACCTTGGTTAATGGATGTTATGGATCATGACGGTTCAAGGGAACCGGGCATGAACGTTTATGTTATGTATATATATGTGTTCATATACCTTCCTTTACTTCTATTATCTCCTCCGGGGAGGGTCGTTGGCCAGGGTGGACCCCGGAGTAGTCACGGAGCACCGACTGAGTGGAGTCACCCTCAGTTGGGTTCCTTACTCTCAGGAAGGCTATGGTTAATATTACCTCGAGTAGGATCAGTGGTCTACGGACATTGATCTTGACTTTGAGAAGACTCGGATTGAGACATGGGTAGCACGCGCGTAGCTTTGGAAACCATGACAGGATTGGTTGTGTGAATTATATGTGTATATGATATAAATATGATATATGATATGTGATGTGTGGTTACATAGGTTTTGGGCAGTGGCCCGTACGGTTGAGTCTTTATGATTCTTTCACTATGGATTTGGGCAGTGGCCCGTATGGTCGTTTTCATTATGGTTCTTTCAATCTTGGTTTTGGGCTTAGTTCCCGCATATGATTTCTGGATAAATGGTTTTCGAATGCATGCATGCTTTTTAGTGAAAGGTACAAATGTCTTCTCGTTAAAATGTTTTTATAAACTCCTGTTTTGTCCACTCACAGCTTTTAATGTTTTGACTACCCTTCAGGTTGACATTGGATGTGGACTGTAGCAGAGACCGAGATATCACATACCTCCTTCAGATCCTGGCGTACTCTGACAGCCCGGGAGGGCAAAAGTCGGAAATATCCCTTGTCTGACACTCCGTGTCAGACGGGAGC
Organism: Prinsepia uniflora; assembly: GCA_032719365.1. NCBI lineage: Eukaryota > Viridiplantae > Streptophyta > Magnoliopsida > Rosales > Rosaceae > Prinsepia > Prinsepia uniflora. The sequence goes on from CM064862.1 coordinate 35,634,797, forward strand.
AAGGTCATCCCACGTTAATCCTGGGGGGATTGGGATGGGTCCTGTCAAATACGGCCCTTGGTTTCGTGCAAATGGCCTCACAATTTGATCTTCGATTTCCCCTCCAAACTGGTTTTTCTCTGAACTGGAACTTGAGTTCCTGAGCAATCCGTGCTCAAATCTTTTCAATCCTTGCACGGTTGTGGTTCTGTCACTCCCAGGAAACTCCCTCAGTGTTTAGATTTGTCCCTTAACCCGTAGAAATTGAACTCTGAATTTTCCCCCCAAAAACCCGAAAATGTTCTTCACGGTTTCTCTCGATCTCTCTCAGTTTCTCAACGGCGGAATGATCCAATGAGTCCTCTCAACCCAATAGCATTCAGTTAATCGATTCAAGCGGCCAGAAACTCGTGGGAGACCAACTGAGGTCTCTGAAAATGGTTTCCCGCAAACACAGAAACCATTGCTATTTTTAAACTCTCCCGTGCACTAAGCTCTGATCAGTCACCCAAGTGTGCTTCCCACTGCCTCAATTCACATAAACAATCCATCTGTTCAATCCACTGTTGCCATAAACAATTGCACGCACAAAACACCACGGCATGGCCGTGCACTCTATTTTTCACGGTGGTGCTACAGTAACCGCCGTTCAAATGGCCAAAATGCCCTCAAGGCAATAATTACCAAAATGCCCTCCAACTTCCGTGACCCGTAGCTCGGTCGCTCGATGTCCGTTTCAAGCGTTCCGCCTATCGTTGTACTCAGGGCTTCGAGACGAACCTAACGGTCTTCGAGTCATATGAAAACCAATTGTCAAACAAAAAGTCAACTTTTCCCCCTAATCGTCCAAATTACGGTAATGCCCCTGGACTGCCGAACGTCATAACTTTCACCACGAACGTCGGAATTGGACGTGCCACCTGTCTATGAACTCGTGACGTCCCGAACTACGTCACGGTCATTGGTCAACGTCCGTTCGACCCTTCAATAAAAAAGTCAACAATTTGACCATACTAGACATAGGCTTAAAAACGTCATTTTATTCAATATTTTACAATATTACATTTTCCGAATTTCTGGGGCGTTACATTCTAAATCCATAATTAATTAATATTTAATTTCGATATTCGAGACAGGTCGTTACATATGTGCTCTACATCCAAATACCTGGCTAGGCGGAGGCTTACAAGAAGAAGTTCATTTTCGGCTGCGTTATTAGACGCCTTGAGCATGATGTGAAGAGCGTATTCCATTTTCCATTTTTCTAGCATTGTGAGGACAAGTTATATCCCAGAGTCGTTGTGGCAAGAAGATCCATCTACATAGAGGATCTAGGTTGGCTTATCGGCGTCTAATGTCGGTCTTCCGTCTCCTAAGGTTAGTGTTATGGTTGTATGAGCAGTCTCAGTGGTAGTCTTCTCTTCCAACTCAGTTGAAAGGTATGTAAACTCTGAGATGAAATCAGTGATGGCATGCCCCTTCTAGATATTTCTAGGGAGAAAGGTCATATTGAACTCGAAGAGCTCGATTGCCCACTTGAGTAGTCTTCCTATTGTCTCAAGTTTCTGGAGTACTTGGCATAGTGGTTTGTTTGTCTCCATGATAATATAATGAGCTTGGAAATAGGGTCCGAGCTTCCTGGATGACCTAATCAAGATAAAAGAGATTTTCTCAAGGTCTGTGTACCTTGTCTTGATGTCTCGAGTGCAATGCTCACGTAGTACACTGGGTGTTCAGCTCGATCCTTCCTTTTGATGAGCACCGAGCTAACCAAAGATATGGAGATAGAGAGGTATATGACCAAGGGTTCGCCCATCGCTGGTTTTGAAAATAGTGGTTCTTTGCTCATGTACTCATTTAGCTTGGTAAAAGCTTTTGTACATTCTTCATTCCAAGAAATGTCTTGGATTTGTCTTTGAGGGTTTTGAAAAATGGCACACACTTGTCAATAGCCTTGGATATGAAGCGGGTTAGAAGTTCCACTCAGTCTATGAGGCGTTATATTTCTTTCTAAGTGCGTAGAGGCTCCATGTCGGTGAGTGCCTTGATTTTTTCGGGGTTTACCTCGATTCCTCTCCGACTTATCTTAACGCTTAAGAACTTTCCATAGCCTACCCCAAAGGCATATCTTGGTTGGTTCAACCGCAACTTGTATTTCTTTAGGACGTCAAACATCTGAGTCACGTTATAGATGTGTTGGTCAGTTGTTTTTCTAGTGACGATCATATCATCAACATAGACTTTCATTGTTTTGGCCATTTGGTCTACGAACTTGAAGTTCACTAGGCATTAGTAGGTGGCTTCTGCGTTTTTGAGTTAGAATGCAATCACATTGTAGCAATAGAGGCCCTTCTGGTCAGCCGGATGCATGAATTGGATGATGATTAGATATGATTATTTGATGATTTTTGGATTTAATAATTGATTTTGGGCACTATTTACAAGAATAGTGGAAACGATGTTTTGGGTGAAGGCCCGAGTTTGAAAATGTTACTTTGACTTGAATTATGAATCATGATTTATTATATGGATTTACCTAATGATTTTCGGATGTGATTTTACGGATTTGCATGCAAACGGTATTTTGGGCTGAGACCCTGTTGAAAAGCATATTTTGGGCTGAGACCTTGTTGAAAAGCATATTTCGGGCTTTGAGACCCTGTTGGAATTGGTTTTGACTTCGTTTTAAGTCAACGTTAGTTTTGAAACTAATGTTTTGGATTTATATTCAGTGCCCTGGATGTTTAATGCCTGGGAAAACTCACATGTGTAATTCTCGGCTTAACTCGGCTGTGTAATTCCTGATATGTTCTGGAACGCTCTGGATGTATAATTCCTGGAGAAACCGGATGTGTCATGCTTGGTAAGCCTGAATGTGTAATCCCCAAAAAGACCTCTGATGTGTAATTCCCGAATTGCCCTAAGATGTGCAATTCCTGAACTTTAAAGTGTTGGATGGTGTTTGATAGTGATTTAGTATTCAGATGTTTTATAATGATTCTTGGAAATGGATTTTTGGAAATGTGGGCCACGGGCTTTTGATGAATTGTGGGTTCCATGGTTTTCTATGTGATTTGGCTTGAGAGCCAGTTGTTCATATGTTTTACTCTATGCATGCATGTTTTAAACTGGAGGGTTAAGAGTTCGTTTTGAAATGTATTTTCAAACGATATTATTTTTGTCCACTCACACCTTTTGTGTTTTTGATGACCCTCCAGGCCGTGGCACAAAGATCAGGGTTGATCGTGAGACGAAGACATGAATGGAAATCAGTACAATCATCCCTTGTCTGACAGGTGCTGATGGTGTTTTCGGAACTTCACTTGATTCGTCAGACGGGAGCAGGACTAGGCACGGTTATCAAAGTCCTTTCGGGACGGGTCCTGTCAAATACCCCCTAATCTAACTTTTTCTTTTCACTTAGAAAAACAAGATTAAAAATAAAAGACTCAATCTAGTTAAGATAAACATTTGAACCCCTAGGTTTACCTAGTTGGAGGAGTTGTGTTTCCCGAGGGTTATAACAGAATGATATCCACATACATTTTACTTCGACACTAAAAGTGCTATAGTGCATACATTACAAAGCTAATAGGAACCAAAAATAGAAAATGAGCTTCACAAAACCACAAGGCATACCAAAACCGTGAGTTCGATGTGTTATGTGTATGTGCCAATGTTTTAGTGATCAAGTTTAAAAGTAAGGTCATTTGAGCATCCTAGAAATTTTTTGCCTTGACTCTAATCCTCACTAGGCATCACTCATACGCTCGAGTCCTATGTCATCACTCATACTAGCATATGTGAAAGGTTATATATAAAACTCAAAAGTAACCGCATATGAGTTCAAAAGGAAAGGTAGTTGTCAAAGTTAAAGATTTCATGAAGAAATTGATGCATAAAAACAAAGATGCGTACCTTAATCTTCAACAAGCATGTTCACCAGATCACTTAGGTCTTATTCCTGGGTTGCAATGGGGCTAGGCTAATTTGGTTTGAAAGAAGGGGTGGAATTCAAAGAACCCAAGGCATGTCAAGGCATGAGAGGTCATGAATCAAACTAGCATCAAGAACTATAATCCAACTTGTAGCCCACGACATTGTGCCAATAGAGATGCACATCTTTCTTGGTTCAAACCGTTTTCTTGTTTCTTTTGTTTTTTTTTTCATTTTCTTTATCTTTATTCCTTTTCATTTTGTTTCTTCTTTTTCAATTTGAACCAAGGCCATTCAATATTACCTGCATTCCAACTTGCACACTAGTAGTACTTTAATCCCCAATCATGTACACGGGGCAGCACAAATCCTCAACACTATCTTCTCATCATGACTCTCCTTTGAGGTTACCTAACACAAGCTTGGCTTTCGGGTATGGCCATTATGCTTAGCTAAGAACTTGGGAAGGTTATATCATGGGTGATGAAAGAATATGCTTAGTGTTTGGCTACAAAGCGGCTAAAGAGCATGCAATTAGGGAGGAATAGGCCTTTAGGAGGTTAAGCACACAAACTCTAGATCATATCAAATGAACACACAAGCATTCAATCAAGAGTATGTTTAAAGATTAGGTTCATAAACATCAATGCAATGAAATAATGAGATCCAACCATGGTGAAAAAAGTGATGAAATACAAGAGTAGAAATAATGAGATCATTAGAAAAAAAAGCATATAGGCTCAAAATCACACATAGGTAGTCTCCACTAATGTTCAAAGAGTACTCATATTCATTTGCTTAGTCAACTTAATCACTTGAACACAACCTTGTGAAGTGCAAAATTAGGAACTCATTGATTAAGGAATAACTCATAGTAAGGCCAAGGCCATTCACATAGTTTGAAAGTTCCTATTAACAAAAAATCGCATGAAACTAGCAACAAAAAGTTGGAAAACAAAACAACAGTTTAAAAACAAAAGTTTAAAATAGATAGGTAATTAGATTTGTACCCCCAAACTAGAATGTTCAGATTGTTTTCACTAGAGTTTTGTTTTGAAACCACACCCCAAACCAAAATGACACATTGTTCGCAATGTCTGAACGAAAGACAAAACATGCACATGAACATTTAAGGAATGTCATGAATATGAATACAAATAAGGTGAGAGATGCAAGTTAGAGCCAGGCTGCCTCTTCAGAGCGCTTTAGTTAATGTCTAGGCAAAACGAGGTGGGTACCTTATGGAGGTGCCACGGGGAGTCCAGGATGGACGCCCAAGGTGTTGGCAGTCTAGATGGAGCTTTCAAGGAGCTTGGCAGAAGGGCCGCATAGAAGTGCTTCAACTGATGTCCATTTACCTTGAATGGGTCCTGGCGGTTTGGATGCTGAATCACGACAGCACCACACAGGTAGACTCATGTGACCATAAATGAGGTTGTCCATTCGGATCATAGCTTGCTTGGGAAGAGCTTGAGCCTCGAGTCAAAAAGAATCACATGTTGGCCCTTTGGAAGACCTTTGGCTGGATGTGCTTGTCGTGGTAAGGCTTTGTTTGTTCCTTGTACAGTCGGACACTCACATAGGCCTCATTGCAGAGCTCCTCGAGTTCACTCAATTAGAGCTTTTGATGGAGTCCAGCCTCATCCATGTCCATGGAAATCTGCTTCACGAAGTAAAAGGCCTTGTGCTCGAGCTCCATGGGCAAGTGGCTTCATTTTTCCAAACACAAGCTGGAAGGGAGACATGTTGATGAGTGTCTTGTATATAGTCCTATAGGCCCAAAGGGCATCATCCAACCAGCAAGACCAGTACTTTTGGTTAGGATTAACAGTTTTCTTGAGTATGGCCTTTACCTCATGGTTAGGGACTTCAGCATGTCTGCTGGGTTGTGGATGGTACGGTGTTAAACTCGATGAGTCACACTGTACTTGTAAGACCCATGTCCTGGAGGGAACGGTGAACGATCCCACATTCCTGCGAGGGGGGAATTGTCAGGACCCGTCCCAAATATCACCTCGATACCCGGGATGAATCCTGCTCCCATCTGACAATCACACTTACAGTACCAAAAATAACCTTAATACAACTATAAGCATAACTATCAGACGAAGGAGTAAATATATACAACAGTAAGCCAGAGCATAGTTCTACAAAATGGGCACCAAAAGTCCTACAAGTCTAAGTCCGCAACGGAAGAACGTCGGAAGCTCTATGCCTCGATATCTGCCTCAACGTTCACCCCAGCGCTATCACCACGACCTGGAGGGAAATTAAAAAAAAAAAACAGAAGGTGTGAGTGGACCGGGATAAATAGCAGTTTCAAAATAGTTTCTCGTCAAATCAGAGTTAAGGAAAAGTAAGAAGTTATTCCCTCCGTTTTGGAAACAGACATGCCCGACGAAATAATAGAAAATCCATAATATGGAACATCATAAGAAACAGAAACACTATAAAACATCATAAGAAACAAATACACTATAAAATTGATATCGAAACCAGAGCATAAATATCAAACCACTTTTTCTGATCAAACCTGTTGGACCTATCCGAGTCTTAAAACTCAACCAGGCCTCTATAATATCCGAGTCTTTAAACTCCCGAGTCTTTAAACTCAATAGGCCTATGGGGGAAATATCGTAAGTATCCGAGTCTTTAAACTCCCGAGTCTTTAAACTCAATTCGGGCCTGTCCCCCATCAATATCAATCCGGGTCTTTAAACCCAATAACCAGATCCAGCAAATCCAATCCACATCAGTATACAACCGTTCCGAAAGCTACCGCCAAACTCGAATTCGAAATCCCCGGTTCGAAGCCCTTCCGGCGTTCAGAACCGACATTCCGAACCCAAATCCGGAAATCCATTATTATACCAAAAACCACATGTAATCACAAAACATATTTCATAACTCATTTATCGTCGTCAGAAAACATTTATAGGTTGAAATCCTCAAATATGGCATCGAAATCCGAAAACCAGATTTTTCTCGAAAAACGTATAAAATCCCAGAAATGTCTCGGAAAACGTGCAAACATCTCAATCACGGATAATCATCATTAAAACATAAAAACACACACATAAGATCATAAAACATTGATAAAAACAGTTAGGCATGCTCGGAAATAGGAAAGAGTCCACTCACAGATCAGAACAAGTCACTCGCGCCCCGTGCGCTCCTCGACCGTCTCTGGTGTCTCCCGTCCTGTCAATAGATACCAAATAGGGTCACAATTACATCAAGGATACCTTTCCTAATTTCCCCAATTTTTCGGGAATTTAATACTATTTTAATCCTAAACCCTAAACCTTACGGATTCCCGAACCATCCCGTAACACCGTCCGATTAACCCGAAAACTATACCATTGGATTCGTTAGAACCTTTAGGACTAAACTCATGTTGGAAGCTTGGCCGGCTTCTTCCCCACGCGCCTCCACGCGCCGCCCAAAGTGGCTGCGCGTGGGCCTCACGCGCCAGCTACAGTAGCATCCCCTTCCTCGAGTCACCCGGTTCAACACAGTTGAACCGGCGTGAACGGTTCTCTGTATTCCGACCACCATTTTAATCCAGTCCAATCCTATCCTCTTCGTCCCGTCCTAAACAACCTGTCCACTTCCTCACCTCGAAGAATCACAGCCGGAAACCCGCCGTTCACGGCCTCGAAACAGACGGCCTATAGCCCCTGTTTTGACCGCCGGCCGCCCAGGTCCTCCCCGGTCACGGCGTTCATCTTAAACGACGCCTAAGACCCTCCTGAACTTCACCCTAACCTCCTTATCCCTCGACTCTACGCCCAAGTCCACGACTTTGCATTTGAAATTCACGGCTAAACAGAGTACAGAGTACTCTCCGTCGACTGGGCTCCGCCGTGTACGCCTCCGTCACGGCGACCGTTCCATACCGTTCCTAGAACCTCCCGGAACACTACTGTACTCACCAATTCCCTCGATTCTCACCCTACCTTCACGACTTTTGAAATTAAAATCTATGGGAAAACAGAGCAAAAGAAGTTACCCTTCGATTCCGGCGCCGCCGTGAGAACCGTCACCTACCACGGTGCTCGTGGGACTCCCCGTAGCCCCCTGAGTCTCCTAGTGGCTTGAATCGATCCACCACACGGCACAACAGCCACCACCGTCCACCGTCTCCTCTGTTTCCTCCAAACTTCAGCCGTCCACCGCGTCGCCTCCGTGTACGGTTTCAGTCCCAAACCGTGATCACCAGCACCGCCTTGCTTCACCGTCTCTCTCTCAACTCACTCTTCACTCTCTCTTGCACCAAGATCGATCAATCTTCTTCAACTTCCTTCTCTCTGTTTCTGTATGTGTTCAAAGGATTGCACGGTTCAAAAATGAAGCAAGTGTGGCCGTGCACACTTTAGAACCGTAGGGAACAATCCAGCCCCTGCACGTGTCCACCATCCATAGGCCAGCCCAAAAAATCTCTGCCACTTGCCCTTATCTGATTGGGCTGAGGGAAAATGACCAAAATACCCCTCCTGCACAAATTACCATTTTACCCTCATACTTTCCAGACCCGTATCTTTTCCGTCCGACGTCCGATGACAGCGTGCCGCCTGTCGTTGAAGTCAGGACGTCGAGACCTATCCAACGGTCCTCGGTCTAGGTGAAAATCACAAGTCCTCCAAAAAGTCAACATTTTCCTCATTTTATCAAAAGTACTGTAACGCCCCCAAACTTTCGAACGTCATAACTTTTCCTCCGGTTGTCCGAATCGAACCTGCCACCTGTCTACGGACTCGTGACGTCCTAAACTACGTCACTGTCAAGGCCCAACACTCATCCAATCGATAGTACAAAAAGTCAACTTTTAGCCTACTATTCACAAGGGCAAAATCGTCCTTTTTTTACAAAACTTCACAAAATTACATTTTTACCCTTCCCAAAGGTACGGGTTGTTACAATCTACCCCCCTAAAAAGAATTTCGTCCCCGAAATTCAGTGAAATAAATCAGGGTACTGTTCCCGCATCAAGGCCTCGGGTTCCCAAGTAGCTTCTTCCACTTGATGATTTCTCCACAATACCTTCACTAAGGGAACCGTCTTCCTTCGTAAAACTTTATCCTTCCGATCCAAGATCGCAACAGGCTGCTCTTCGAAACTCAAATCTTCCCTCAGTTCCACAGGCTGTGCCTCCAAAACATGCGAATCATCCCGAATGTACTTCCGAAGCATAGAGACATGAAAAACATTATGTACCTTTTCCAAATCTGCTGGTAAAGCCAATCGGTATGCAACAGGACCAATCCGTTCTATGATCTCATAAGGTCCAATGTAACGAGGACTCAACTTTCCTCGTCTGCCAAATCGTACGATTCCCTTCCAAGGAGATAACTTCAGGAAAACCCAGTCTCCTACGGCAAACTCCAAATCTCTAATCCTGCGGTCGACGTAGCTCTTCTGGCGGTCCTGCGCTACCTTCAATCGATCCCTAATCAGTGCCACTTTTTCCTGAGTAAGCTCCACCAGCTCAGAAGTAGTCAACCTCCTCTCACCAACCTCAGTCCAACACAATGGAGTCCGACACTGTCGCCCATACAAAGCCTCGTAAGGAGCCATCCCAATGCTCTCCTGATAACTGTTATTGTAGGCGAACTCCATCAAAGGCAGATGTGATTCCCAAGTACCCTGAAATTGAAGTACGCAAGCTCGCATCATATCCTCGAGAATCTGAATAGTCCGCTCAGACTGTCCATCGGTCTTAGGATGAAAAGCAGTACTGAAATGCAGCTTAGTCCCAAAAGCTTCCTGTAAACTCTGCCAAAATCGGGAAGTAAATCTAGGATCTCTGTCAGAGACTATCGACTCCGGAGTTCCATGCAGCCGAATAATCTCATCTATGAACAACTGTGCAAACTGCTCCAACCTGAAGTTCTCCCGTACTGGCAAGAAATGAGCAGACTTCGTAAGTCGATCCACAATAACCCACACACCATCGTGTCCCTTCGGTGTTTTCGGAAGCTTGAACACAAAATCCATAGTGAGGTGATCCCATTTCCACTCGGGGATCGGCAAAGGTTGCATTGCTCCATAAGGTCTCTGCCGCTCAGCTTTTACCTGTTGACAAATCAAGCATCTACTTACGTACTCTGTAATTTCACGTTTCATCCCTGACCACCAGTAATGCTCTCGAAGTGTTCGATACATCTTGGTCCCACCAGGATGCATCGCATAAGCTGAACAGTGAGCCTCATCCAGTATCACCTTCTTCAAAGCTTCATCCTCAGGTACGCACAACCGTCCACCCTTAACCAAGGCTCCATCCTCACGGATCTCAAAATCCTGTCTCTCTCCAGCCTCAACTCAATCCGAATGAGGCATAGAATAGGATCCTCAAACTGAGCATCAATCACATGATCAATCAAAATAGGTCGCACATGGAAACTTGCTAGGAGTGCTCCCTGCTCATCCACAGTCAACTCTACTCCCAACCTACGGAGCTCAACCAGCAACGGTAACCGTACTGTCCTCAAATGCGACAAAGAACTAGCTGACTTCCTGCTCAGAGCATCGGCCACCAAATTAGCCTTCCCTGGGTGATACTCAATAGTACAATCGTAGTCCTTAAGTAACTCCAACCAACGGCGCTGTCTCAGATTCAATTCCTTTTGAGTGAACAAATACTTCAAGCTCTTGTGGTCCGTGAAGATCCTGCACTTCTCACCGTACAAGTAATGTCGCCAAATCTTCAATGCATGAACCACCGCTGCTAATTCCAGATCATGTGTAGGGTAGTTCACCTCATGGGGTTTCAATTGCCGGGAAGCATACGCAATCACTTTCCCGTGCTGCATCAAGACACAACCCAAACCTTGTAAAGAAGCGTCACTGTACACCTCGAACTCCCCACTATCGTCTGGAAGGGCTAACACAGGAGCAGATGTCAACCGCCTTTTAAGCTCCTGGAAACTCTGTTCACAGTTCTCATCCCACTCAAATCGAACTCCCTTCCGTGTCAACTTCGTCAACGGTGCTGCAAGAATAGAAAAGCCCTCAATAAAACGCCGGTAATACCCTGCCAAACCCAGAAAACTCCGAATTTCCGTCACCGTCTTAGGCTGTTCCCAATTGGCTACCGCTTCAACTTTCTGAGGATCCACACGGATGCCCTCGGCCGAAATCACATGGCCAAGAAACCCAACACTGGTCAACCAGAACTGACACTTACTGAGCTTCGCATACAACTGATGCTCCCTCAACGTTTTCAGCACAATTCTCAGATGTTTCTCATGCGCCTTCGCACTCTTCGAATACACCAAAATGTCATCAATGAAGACGATCATAAAACGATCCAAGTAGGGCCGGAACACTCGGTTCATAAGGTCCATAAAAGCTGCTGGGGCATTAGTCAAACCAAAAGGCATCACAACAAACTCATAGTGACCGTACCTGGTCCGGAAAGCTGTCTTCGGTATATCCTCCTCTTTAACCCTTAACTGGTGATAACCGGAGCAAAGATCAATCTTTGAGAAATACTGAGCTCCCTTCAATTGGTCGAACAAATCGTCAATCCGGGGTAGGGGTACTTATTCCGAATAGTTACCTTATTCAGTTGCCTGTAATCCACACACAATCTCAATCCTCCGTCCTTTTTCTTGACAAACAAAACAGGTGCTCCCCAAGGTGACATACTCGGTCGAATGAATCCTATATCGACCAACTCTTGCAACTGGGCCTTAAGTTCCCTCAATTCTGCAGGTGCCATACGATAAGGAGTCTGGGAAATAGGCTGTGTACCTGGTAGAAGCTCAATCGTAAACTCAAGATCTCGATGTGGGGGTAGTCCTGGCAACTCCTCGGGAAAAACATCGGGAAACTACCGTACCACTGGTATGTCCTCCGCCCTCACTGGCGTAGCGCGCGTATCCACCACATGAGCTAAGTAACCCTGGCACCCCTTACGCAACAACTTGCTAGCCTCAAGTGCCGAAATAACTCCAGTAGGAAGTGCACGCTGATCCCCCTGAAACGTAGTCTCTGATAATCCGGGACTCCGAAAAGTCACTCTCCTATCGAAACATTCGATAGAAGCATGATGTCTCGTCAACCAGTCCATACCCAATATCACATCAAAATCCCGGAGATCCAACAGTAACAAGTCCGCCAGTAACTCTACCCCGCCTATCATCACCGGACACTCTCTCAACACCTGAGTCACTACCAACACTTCCCCAGTAGGTGTACTCACTCCTAACGCACAATCCAAGGTAGACACCTCCCTCTCCTTAACCAAACTACAACGCCGAGCTATAAATGAATGAGTAGCCCCGGGATCTATCAAAGCAAAAACAGAGTGACCAAGTATGGTGAGTGTACCTGTCACCACTCCCGGTGCTGACCTAGCCTCCTGCTGAGTCATAGTAAAAACTCGCGCCTGAGGTCCCGATGACCTACCGCGCCCTCTGGAACTGCTCGTGGCACCACCGCCACCCCTAGGGCCTGCCGCCCCCGATACTGAAGCAGTACTCCACCCGGGTTCTGCTGCACCCCTGCCTGCTCCACCCTCCGGAGCTAACAGTGGGCACTCCCGACGGAAGTGTCCTCGCTCTCCACAATAGAAGCAAGTATCCCTACCGGGTCCACCGGTATGCCTCCCTGTAGAAGCCACTGAAGTCGCACTCGCCTGAGGAGTGGCTGTGACCTAGCTCCTCGAAATCCCGAGCCCTGAAAACTACCTGGTCTGCCAAACTGGGCTCCACCAGCTGATGATGATCCACCAAAATTACCCCGTTTCGGGGGCCTCTGACTCGATGCTCCTGGAAATGACTGCTCTCGGCGTCGAACACTGCCCGAATACTGTGGTCTAGCAGGTAAACTGGCCTCCACCCTGATAGCAGCATCACTCTCGGAATGTAGTAAAAGAGCTGGTTGTCACTATGGCCCTGATCTCTCCCCGGAGGCCCAACTCAAACCGGCGGCACTTCTCCGCCTCAGTCGCCACAAATGCAGGAGCGAAACGAGATAGCATCTGGAACCTCTGCTCATACTCAGCAACTGTCAAGTTCCCTTGCTTCAAATGAAGAAATTCCGCTTCCTTCGCATCCCGGAAAGAACGTGGATAGTACTGATCTAAAAACCGCTCCCGGAAAGTCTCCCAAGTCACGGTATGTGCATCCCAGCCGGACAACTCCAGCGTATACCACCACTCGTAGGCAGCTCCATCCAACAGAAAAGTAGCTAACAAAACCCGATCCTCGGGAGGACAGTGCATCACCCCAAAAATACGCTCGAGTCGGGTGATCCATCGGTGAGCTTCCTCGGGATCGGCCCCACCGCTGAACGTAGTAGCCCCAAGCCTCTGGGCTCTCTCGATCGAAGCGCTCTCAGTCCCTCTCGCCGCTTCATCTTCAGGTCGTGGAGGGGGTTCACGTCTCAGAGGCATGATCGCTCGTACGCTGAAAGAGGCATAGAGTTAGTCAAACAACCTAGACCCAACACAAACCGAAAAACCTATGCTCTGATACCAATTGTCAGGACCCGTCCCAAATATCACCTCGATACCCGGGATGAATCCTGCTCCCATCTGACAATCACACTTACAGTACCAAAAATAACCTTAATACAACTATAAGCATAACTATCAGACGAAGGAGTAAATATATACAACAGTAAGCCAGAGCATAGTTCTACAAAATGGGCACCAAAAGTCCTACAAGTCTAAGTCCGCAACGGAAGAACGTCGGAAGCTCTATGCCTCGATATCTGCCTCAACGTTCACCCCAGCGCTATCACCACGACCTGGAGGGAAATTAAAAAAAAAAACAGAAGGTGTGAGTGGACCGGGATAAATAGCAGTTTCAAAATAGTTTCTCGTCAAATCAGAGTTAAGGAAAAGTAAGAAGTTATTCCCTCCGTTTTGGAAACAGACATGCCCGACGAAATAATAGAAAATCCATAATATGGAACATCATAAGAAACAGAAACACTATAAAACATCATAAGAAACAAATACACTATAAAATTGATATCGAAACCAGAGCATAAATATCAAACCACTTTTTCTGATCAAACCTGTTGGACCTATCCGAGTCTTAAAACTCAACCAGGCCTCTATAATATCCGAGTCTTTAAACTCCCGAGTCTTTAAACTCAATAGGCCTATGGGGGAAATATCGTAAGTATCCGAGTCTTTAAACTCCCGAGTCTTTAAACTCAATTCGGGCCTGTCCCCCATCAATATCAATCCGGGTCTTTAAACCCAATAACCAGATCCAGCAAATCCAATCCACATCAGTATACAACCGTTCCGAAAGCTACCGCCAAACTCGAATTCGAAATCCCCGGTTCGAAGCCCTTCCGGCGTTCAGAACCGACATTCCGAACCCAAATCCGGAAATCCATTATTATACCAAAAACCACATGTAATCACAAAACATATTTCATAACTCATTTATCGTCGTCAGAAAACATTTATAGGTTGAAATCCTCAAATATGGCATCGAAATCCGAAAACCAGATTTTTCTCGAAAAACGTATAAAATCCCAGAAATGTCTCGAAAAACGTGCAAACATCTCAATCACGGATAATCATCATTAAAACATAAAAACACACACATAAGATCATAAAACATTGATAAAAACAGTTAGGCATGCTCGGAAATAGGAAAGAGTCCACTCACAGATCAGAACAAGTCACTCGCGCCCCGTGCGCTCCTCGACCGTCTCTGGTGTCTCCCGTCCTGTCAATAGATACCAAATAGGGTCACAATTACATCAAGGATACCTTTCCTAATTTCCCCAATTTTTCGGGAATTTAATACTATTTTAATCCTAAACCCTAAACCTTACGGATTCCCGAACCATCCCGTAACACCGTCCGATTAACCCGAAAACTATACCATTGGATTCGTTAGAACCTTTAGGACTAAACTCATGTTGGAAGCTTGGCCGGCTTCTTCCCCACGCGCCTCCACGCGCCGCCCAAAGTGGCTGCGCGTGGGCCTCACGCGCCAGCTACAGTAGCATCCCCTTCCTCGAGTCACCCGGTTCAACACAGTTGAACCGGCGTGAACGGTTCTCTGTATTCCGACCACCATTTTAATCCAGTCCAATCCTATCCTCTTCGTCCCGTCCTAAACAACCTGTCCACTTCCTCACCTCGAAGAATCACAGCCGGAAACCCGCCGTTCACGGCCTCGAAACAGACGGCCTATAGCCCCTGTTTTGACCGCCGGCCGCCCAGGTCCTCCCCGGTCACGGCGTTCATCTTAAACGACGCCTAAGACCCTCCTGAACTTCACCCTAACCTCCTTATCCCTCGACTCTACGCCCAAGTCCACGACTTTGCATTTGAAATTCACGGCTAAACAGAGTACAGAGTACTCTCCGTCGACTGGGCTCCGCCGTGTACGCCTCCGTCACGGCGACCGTTCCATACCGTTCCTAGAACCTCCCGGAACACTACTGTACTCACCAATTCCCTCGATTCTCACCCTACCTTCACGACTTTTGAAATTAAAATCTATGGGAAAACAGAGCAAAAGAAGTTACCCTTCGATTCCGGCGCCGCCGTGAGAACCGTCACCTACCACGGTGCTCGTGGGACTCCCCGTAGCCCCCTGAGTCTCCTAGTGGCTTGAATCGATCCACCACACGGCACAACAGCCACCACCGTCCACCGTCTCCTCTGTTTCCTCCAAACTTCAGCCGTCCACCGCGTCGCCTCCGTGTACGGTTTCAGTCCCAAACCGTGATCACCAGCACCGCCTTGCTTCACCGTCTCTCTCTCAACTCACTCTTCACTCTCTCTTGCACCAAGATCGATCAATCTTCTTCAACTTCCTTCTCTCTGTTTCTGTATGTGTTCAAAGGATTGCACGGTTCAAAAATGAAGCAAGTGTGGTCGTGCACACTTTAGAACCGTAGGGAACAATCCAGCCCCTGCACGTGTCCACCATCCATAGGCCAGCCCAAAAAATCTCTGCCACTTGCCCTTATCTGATTGGGCCGAGGGAAAATGACCAAAATACCCCTCCTGCACAAATTACCATTTTACCCTCATACTTTCCAGACCCGTATCTTTTCCGTCCGACGTCCGATGACAGCGTGCCGCCTGTCGTTGAAGTCAGGACGTCGAGACCTATCCAACGGTCCTCGGTCTAGGTGAAAATCACAAGTCCTCCAAAAAGTCAACATTTTCCTCATTTTATCAAATGTACGGTAACGCCCCCAAACTTTCGAACGTCATAACTTTTCCTCCGGTTGTCCGAATCGAACCTGCCACCTGTCTACGGACTCGTGACGTCCTAAACTACGTCACTGTCAAGGCCCAACACTCATCCAATCGATAGTACAAAAAGTTAACTTTTAGCCTACTATTCACAAGGGCAAAATCGTCCTTTTTTTACAAAACTTCACAAAATTACATTTTTACCCTTCCCAAAGGTACGGGTTGTTATAGGAATGGTCTGGGAGGGGAATGGTGGTGTGTCTTAAAGGTGTAGGCACGGGTTTGCAGCATGCTGGTTGTTTCACCTAAAGTTGGGATGGTTCTTCCCCCACGGATTGTAACGACCTGTCCTTAATTCTAGGATTAGATTAGTGACTAATCAAGGATTAGTGAGGTTAATCAGTGATTAGTAGAGCGAAATCGGGCGAATGACTCAAAACGACCATTTTGCCCCTAGTCGTGGGTAAAATGGTGACTTTTGACCCGGGAGGTCCGATGGCCGAGGGCTAAGGACTGTTACGTAGATCGGGACGATACGAATCCGTAGACAGGCGGCATGCCGAAATTAGACTTCGAACAGGAAAGTTATGGGTCACAGAAGTTTGATTACACTATGCACGCATTACGAGGCAATGATGAGGTGTCAATATCTGATTGGGTAGATATTTAGGTGGGATCCATGGATGAGTGACAAGTGTCACTCATCCCATTGGCCCAAACCCCGATTTTGTGGATCTAAATGATGTTTGGTCCACTTGTTTTATTTTTATTATATATCCTAACCATTTCCCATCTCCACCCTCCATCTCATCTAATCTCTCATCCTGGCCGTTCATACCCTTCTCAGCCATCACCCTTCATCTCTGATATTTCCTTCCCACCCGAGCACCCTCTCATTCCCTCTAAAACAAACAACACACAACCTCACCACCATATCCATGTGTTTGTGTGAGAAACTTCGAGCATGACTGAGAGAGTGTGAGGCGATAATGAATGAGGCGTGATGGTAGCGTTGTCGGCGAGGGTCGACACGCACGGTGGCCAGGAACCCGCGAGGTGAACATACGTTCAAATTTGGATATTTGGGTTTAAAGGTTTTGGATCGGTTCTAAGGGTTGGTAAATATTTCCAATGGTCATATGTGTCTTTTGGGATTAAAATCGTGGACGGGGGATGGCTGAGCAGACTAGGCAGTGGAGGAGCAAAACAGGGGTCGTGAGTTCGATCTTCACAGGTAGTTTCTGTGTCCTTTTATGTGTTTTAAATCAATAGGTTGATTGGAAATGAGTAGACAGAGGTTTAGGAATTGAAAGGGGAAACATTGGATTGAAAATGAACGAGATTGGGCACTGAGTCGGCCACGCCGTCCGATCCGGTTTAAACTAGGCGAACCGGGTTCGCTGAAGGTTGAAGATAGTGAATAGTGACTGGCGTGTGGGCTCACGTGCAAACCCTTTGGGGATTACTTCAACATGACTTTTAATCTATTCCATGTAATGAACATTTTGGGACTGGTTTCGTGTCGATCGGACACCGTCTCGATATTGTTCGGGACATCCAAAGGTTTAGGATCGAGTTTAAAAATAGTTAATAATTCAGGAAAATTACGGGGCTTCAATGAGAAGTTAATAAGGCAGTTAGTAACCCTCTAGATTGATTTGGATAGGGTTGGGAGTCCCGTTGATGGTGATTAGCCCGGTGAGGCTTACCACACGCAAATCGAGGCGGCAGCTTAGGACGTTCTGTGAGTGGACCTTGATTTCTAAGCTCTGATGCATGCATAAATATTTTATATGGTTTATAGATATGATTCTATGATGATGATTTGGATGATTGTGATTTACATGGTTTCACGCATTTCGAGGTGATTTACGTGCTTGCACGTAAATCAAGGTTTACGGTTTTCCACTGGTTTTTCGTGCTTATGGTTTCAAAAATTATTTCATGAAATGTTTTTGGATTTGAAA
This sequence comes from Prinsepia uniflora, assembly GCA_032719365.1. Lineage (NCBI taxonomy): Eukaryota > Viridiplantae > Streptophyta > Magnoliopsida > Rosales > Rosaceae > Prinsepia > Prinsepia uniflora. Next base: position 35,652,866 of record CM064862.1, read on the forward strand.
AGGTAAACTCGGGTTTGAGACCCATTTGTTTTGGAAACCCTCGGACTCGAAGTCCATTTAGCTACGTTCTCAGGCCAGAGGCCCATTTGGTTCTTGAATCAATTTCTGATTTGAAAATATGGATCTGGCACAAGACCCATTTGATTTACGAACTCTTAAACCTGAAGCCCATTTGATTTAACAAGGCATCGGGCCATAGGCCCAGTAGGTTTACGTATCGGCTCGAGGCCCAATTGGTTTGCGTATCGGGCTCGAGGCCTAGTTAACTTACGTATCGGGCACGAGGCCCATTTGGTTTATGCAATGGGCACGAGGCCCAATTCGTTTGTGAATTCGGGCTTTGGGCCCAGTTATGGTTTACGATTGTGATTTTGGGTCGGGGACCAATAAATGGATTTATGGTTCATGACGATTTTTGGGGACCAACATGAACCCTTGAAAGGTTTTTATGGTTCATGACGATTTATGGGGATCAAGCATGAACCCTTGAAAGGTTTTGAGAATGTTTTCAAATAGTTTTTCCTATACCATCCTTTATTTATGGATTGTCTCCTCCAGGGAGGGTCGTTGGCCTAGGTGGACCCTACAGTAGTTACGGAGCACTGACTGAGTGGAGTCGCCCCTGTTGGGCTCCTTACTCTCAGAAAGGTTATGGATTATAACCCCCAAGGAGGGTCATTGATCTGCGGACATTGTCCTGGGTGGACCCTGGGGAGACTTGGGCTTTGAGACCCCGAATAGCACGCGCGTAGCTCTAGATACCGTGACAGGATTGGTTATATGATATATATATATATATATATATTGATAAACATGATTTCTTGGTTTTGTGAAATTGTGTTTTATGGATAATAAATGGATTTGGGCTGAGTTCCCACATATGTTTACTATGTTATGTATTTCTGTAAATGGTTTTGGGCAGGGGCCCATGTGACTTAAATTTACGGAATTTGGGGCTGAGACCCTATAAATGGTGGTTTAAACATATGTGGTTTGATAAATGATTTTCCTATGCATGCATGATTTTTAGTGAAGGGCATAAAGGCCTTTATAAAATGTGTTTTATGAACTTATTACTTTTAGTTCACTCGCAGTCTTTCTGTTTTCAATGCCCTTCAGGTTGATTACGGATGTGAACTGTGGCAGAGACCGAGACATCACATACCTCCTCCGGATCCTGGCGTACTCTGGAAGCCGGTCAGGCTAAAGGTTCAAATTTTCCCTGGTCTGACACTCCGTGTCAGACGGGATCAGGGGTGTCCCTCGTTAACCCCGAGGGGATTGGGACGGGTCCTGACACGAGTTGTAGGTGTTGGAGTAAGGGTATTGCGGGGTCTATGTGCACTGTTGTACCCTCCATCATAGTTAATTTTCTTGACCATGGGACACTCTTGAGACGTATGCCCCCGAATTGAGCCCACATTGCACTTACTCACTCCTTTAGCCTTTTCATTACATAGCTACTTAACCATGGCCGTAAGTTTGGAAATGGTGTTGTTCTTGCATCACGCTCAGCTTTTTCCAAAGGTTTTGGTGCATGTTCTCCGTAGCTGAACCTCTTTTCCCTCTGTGCTATACTCTCGAAAGCCATACGGGCTTGAGTTACCCTACCTTCCAAGATTCTCTGTGATTAGGAGCCGACCATGTTACGATCCCCTATGTTCAAGCATCCATAGAAATACATCATAAGGTGTTGATCCCCAATTCCACGGTAAAGACAAGCCCCCAGTATCTCGTAAAATCTCTCCCAGTACTCATAAAATGCTTCGTCGAATAACTACCTAGTGTTCATAATATTGGACATCCACTCATTTTTCCTTTGCATTGGGTAGTCCTGAGTGAGAAACTTGGAATTCAAGTCTCTCCAAGAATGGATAGAGGCAGGGGCTAAGGAGTGGAACTAGTCCTTAGCTCGGTCTTTAACGAAGAAGTGGAATAGTATAAGTCTAATTTCGACCTTGGTCATACCATTGATCCTCAAGATTGAGCACACTTAGATGAATTCCTTAATGTGGAGATGAGGGTCATCACCTGCAAGTTTGTGGAAAACAAGGAACATGTGAATGGTTCATGACTTCTGATAAGCCTTTATTTGAGCATCATTTTATATAATTTTATACCCTCTATGCTTGTCTTTTGAGGTAATTTGTGCCATCAATAGGAGAAAATAATATATTTTGTGAGAAATTTGCAGAATTAGATAGAGCTTGGAATTATAAGAATTTGCGCGAAAGAATCATCTCAATTGGAGTTATATTGAAGAAGTTGTGATTAAAACAAACAAGGCCATCAAAAAGTACAACATATTTTGGTAGGAGGCTACTAAATCATCCAATCAGCCCACAATCCATTTTCGGCTATTGCCTGCCGACCAGCTTCAGATGCTTTCATCGTGTGCCTATTGAACCAGATTCTTCCCTTCAGCGCATATGTACCGAACATGGTTCCAGCCCTACCTGTGAGCCTTTAACTGTCGTTGACCACCAAAATTCTTCCTCCTTTTCAGCGCACGTCCACTGAATCTGCTCCTACACTATTCCAGCAAATTATTTCCATTTTCTATGTGAAATGCTTATCCAAATCAAGATTGGTTTTGTTTTCGTTTTCCTCAAGGAAACCTTATTACATTAAGACTTTATTTTCTTAGATTTTTAGGACTTTGTAACCCTTTATAAAGGGATGTTTTCCACACTTTTATGGGGACACCCATTATTTATAAACTATTTTATTCCAAGGTTTAAACCTAGCACTCTTCCAAGTTAAATAAAAAGTACTTATTTCTGCATTCTATCTTTTTTGTTTTTCCATCTTTGCTAAGTTCCGTCTGCGTTTTCAAAGAGCCTAGTGAATAACAATCCACTTATTCCAACTCACCAACTTCGGCATCTGTCTGCATTTTCAGAGATTCCAAAAAGTTTAACTACTTCTTATTCCCCTAAGTTCTTGAACTTAATCTTAGTTGTGTTTATAATTCAATTCTTGGGATGGTTAATGTAACGACCTATCCCGAATATCAAGATTAAATATTAATTAATTATGAATTTAGAATGACTAATCGGGGATTAGTTGAGAGAATTCGGATGGACGGACGGTGCAAAATGACCATTTTCCCCTGGAACTGGGTAAAATTTTGACTTTTGACTCAGGGAGTCAAACGTATAAGGAACGTGGACCGTTACGTAGATCGGGACGTTACAAGTCCATAGACAAGCGGCACGTCGGAATCGGAGGTTTGACGGAGAAGTTACGGGTCTAGAATGTTTTACGGGACTATTCACACAAACCGAGAAACTGACATGTGTCAGATATTTCTTATGTGGGGCCCTTGGATGAGTGAGAAGTGTCACTCATCCCATTGGTCACTTCCCTAAATTTTGGATCTTGGTTTGATTGGTTGTTTTTATTTATTTTATTCTCATATCTCTCTCATCCTCACCGTTCATCTATCATCATCTTCTTCATCATCGATCATCTCTATTTCTTCATAAAACTCATGAGAACCCATTGAACCGTGAACCCAATTCCACACTAACACCCCTATCATCATCATTTGCTTTTGGACCGTGAAGGAAAATGGAAGGGGAGACTGGGACGAGCTGAACGGTGGTATGGTCGAGGACCCTCGTGGATGGTGGCTAGAGAAACCAAAAACGGTGAGTTTTGGTCCAAATTTGAAAGTTAGGTTTTGGTAGTTGTTGATCGTTTCTAACCATCTTATGACGTTTCTGGTGGCTATACGAGTCGTCTAAACTTGGAACCATGGTCAGAGGCGGCCGGGATCGTGAGAACACGACGGTGGAAGGACGACCGGTTTATCATCGATCGGGAAAGTGAGTTTTACGTTTGTTTTTCATGTTTTGATCATGTAGATCGAGTTAGAGATTGGGACGAAGGTGTAGGATGAAATAGGGTTGAAAACGGAGGAGAAATGGTTGAAAACTAGGAACGCTCGTTTGGATTGGACTAGGTTGTAGAGAACCGGTCTGAATCGGTCTTGACAGAGGTTGAAGACGATGAATAGTGCAGGCGCGTGAAGCCGACACGTAACGCCATTGGGCAGAGCGTGGGGCGCATGAAGGACTTTTTGGGAAAGTGTTCAACATGACTTTTAATCTATTTGATGTAACGAACATTTTGGGACTGGTTTTGAGTCAATCGGACATCGTTTCGACATAGTTTTGGATGTTCGAAGGTTTAAAGCCTATGTAAAATAAGTTTAAAAATTTGGGTAAATTACGGGGATTTAATGAGAGGTTAATGAGGTAGTTGGTAACCCTCTAGTGTGGTTTGGACAGGTTTAGAAGTCCCGGTGATAGTGATGCGACTCAGAAGAGCATGTGGCACGCTTATCGAGGCGGTAGCGTAGTACAATCTAAGAGTGGACAACGTTTTCTAAACTGTGATGCATGCATAAATGTTTTATATCTTTTATTTATGCAATTTCTATAGTGATTATAGAGGCATTGGTGATTTACATGGTTGCACGTGTTTCGAGGTAATCTCGTATTTTCACGTATTTTGATGTTACGATTTTATACTGTAGTTTTACATGCTTGTGGTTTTGGTGATGATTTGATGATATGGTTTTGGTTTTGGAAAGATGAACTCGGGCATGAGACCCATTTGAATTGTGTGATCGGGCCAGGGGCCTAGTTGGTTTACGAAATCGGGCTGAGACCCATTTGAGTTATGTGATCGGGCTGGGGGCCCAGTTGATTTAAAAAATCGGGCTTGAGGCCCAAATATGTTTTATAAATGTAATTTCGTGTCTGGGACCCTATGTTTCATAAACTTGATTTCGAGTCGGTGACCCTAAATGGTTTTATGGAAATTCCGGGCAAGGCCCTTGAGATGTTTTGAAAAGACTTTATAAAATGTTTTCCATATTCCATCTTGATACGAGGATTTGTGGTTGGTCTCTTCTAGGTGTTTGGGACACTGGGAAAGTCACTGTGCATTGCCTGCGAGGGGTTATCATACGGAGCAACAGAATAGTATAGTGACTCGAGAATAGGATTGCTATGATTACACGCCAGGGACGTCAGACATCTGGGATGTCAGAGATATGGACCCGGAGAGACCCCGGATAGCACGCGTTGCTTTTACCGTGAGATATGACGTCTGAGACGTCAAGCGTCTGGGATGCCGAGGATGGTTATGTGGTAAACATGAATTATTGAATTTATGATTGGATTTGTGTTTATGGATTTGGGCAGTGGCCCACTTGGTTGTTGATTTACGGATTTTGGTATTCTATGTTTTTGGGCTGAGTTCCCACACTCGTATGGATATACGATTTTTGGGCTAAAACCCTAATGGTTTATTTAAATAAATGGTTTGATTATTGGTTTTTGGATGCATACATACGTTTTAGTGAAGGGCATAAATCTCTTTTTATGAATGTGTTTTTTGAACTTATTGATTTTCGTCCACTCACAATTTTCAATGGTTTTAATGTCTTTCAGGTTGATTACGGATGCGGGCTGTAGCGGAGATCGAGACATCGCACTCCTCCACCGAACCTGGCGTGCTCTAAAAGCCCCGTATGGGCTGAGGTACGAATTATCCCTTGTCTGACACTTCGTGGTAGACGGGAGCATGACATGTAACGACCCGTCCCAAATTTCGGGATTAGATTAGTGACTAATGAAGGATTAGTGAGGTTAATCGGTGATTAGTTGAGCTTAATCAAACGAACGACGCAAAATGACCGTTTTGCCCCTAGTCGTGGGCAAAATGTTAACTTTTGACCCAGGAGGTCTGATGGCTGAGGGCCGAGGACCGTTACGTAGATCGGGTCCATACAAATCCGTAGACAGGTGGCACGTCAAAATCGGACGACGGACGGGAAAGTTATGGTTCACGAAAGTCCGAGGAAACTATTGCTCGATTTACGAGACGGATTACATTTATATCCTAGTGGGCCCAAATATTTAATTCCTACACAATGGATGAGTGACAAGTGTCACTCATCGCATTGACCCATAACCCCATTTTGTGGATCTAAATGATGATTGGTCCACTTGGTTTATTTTAATTATATTTTATAACCACTTTCCATCTCCACCCTTCATCTCATCTAATCCCTCCATCCTGACCAACCAAACCTCTTTCCCTCTCACCTGATCATCTTCCCTTTCTGTTTGCTTCATAAACCCGAGCACCCCTTCCTTCATTCTCCATTCTTTTGAACAAACAAGCACACCACATCACACCATCACCATACTACACCCATACGGTCGTGTGAGGAATGATGAGAGGCTGAGAGTGATGAGGACGGCGGCTCACAACGGCCCACAGCGCGGGGGGAGGGGGGGAGAGGTGAGCCAAACTGAAGGGATAAAAAAGGAGTGAGATTGGTTACTGAACCGGTGGCGCCGGTCCAGATCGGTCTAGTCCGGTTCGAACCAGGCGAACCGGGTTCGCTGGAGGAAGAAGATAATGAATAGTACTAGCGTGTGGGCTTCACGCGCAGCCCCTTTGGGCGGCCCGTGGTGGCGCGTGAAGTATCCTTTTGGGGATGACTTCAACATGACTTTTAATCTAATAGATGTAACGAAAATTTTGGGACTGGTTTCGTGTCGATCGGACACCGTCTCGAAATTTTTCGGGACATCCGAAGGTTTAGGATAGAGTTTAAAAATAGATAAAAATTTGGAAAAATTATGGGGCTTCAATGAAAGGTTAATAAGGTAGTTATTAACCCTTTAGATTGATTTGGACAGGTTTGGGAGTCCCGGTGTCGACGATTAGCCCAGTGAGGCTTACGACACGTAAATCGAGGCGGCAGCTTAGGACGGTCTGTAAGTGGCCCTTGATTTCTAAACTGCGGTGCATGCATAAATGTTTTATATGGTTTATAGATACGATTCTATGCTGATGATTTGTATGGTTGTGATTTATATGATTTCACGTATTTCGAGGCGATTTACGTGCTTGCACGTAAATCGAGGTTTTCAGTTTTGCACTGATTTTCCGTGCTTATAGTTTTGGAAATGATTTCATGAAATGGTTTTGGATTTGAAAAGGTAAACTCGGGTTCGAGACCCATTTGTTTTGGAAACCCTCGGACTCGAAGTCCATTTAGTTACGTTCTCGGGCCAGAGGCCCAATTGGTTCTTGAATCGATTTCGGATATGGAAATATGGACCAGGCACGAGACCCATTTGATTTACGAACTCTCGAACCTGAAGTCCATTTGATTTAACAAGGCATCGGGCTGGAGCCCCAATTGGTTTGCATATCGGGCTCGAGGCCCAGTTGACTTACATATCGGCAAGAGGCTTATTTGGTTTACGAAATCAGGCACGAGGCCCATTTGGTTTACGAAATCGGGCACGAGGCCCAGTTGGTTTGTGAATTCGGGCATAGGGCTCAGTTATGGTTTGCGATTACGATTTCGAGTCGGGGACCCATAAATGGATTTATCGTTCATGACTGTTTATGGGGACCGGCATGAACCCTTCAAAGGTTTTTATGATTCATGAAGGTTTATGGGGACCGGGCATGAACCCTTGAAAGGCTTTGAGAATGTTTTCAAAAGATTTTTCATATACCATCTTTATATATGGATTGTCTCCTCCGGGGAGGGTCGTTGTCCTGGGTGGACCCCGGAGTAGTTACAGAGCACTGACTGAGTAGAGTCGCCCTTGTTGGGTTCCTTACTCTCAGAAAGGCTATGAATTATAACCCCCAGGGAGGGTCATTGATCTACGGACATTGACTTGGTGGACCTTGGGGAGACTTGGGCTTTGAGACCCCGGGTAGCACACGTGTAGCTTTAGATACAGTGACAGGATTGGTTATATGATATATATATTGATAAACATGATTTCTTGGTTTTGCGAAATTGTGTTTTTTGATGATAAATGGATTTGGGCTGAGATCCCACATATGTTTACTATGTTATGAATTTCTGTAAATAGTTTTGGATAGGGGCCCGTATGGATTTGGTTATTGAAACACGTGTAGTTTGATAAATGATTTTACTATGCATGCATGCTTTTTAGTGAAGGGCATAAAGGTCTTTTATAAATTGGGTTTTCTGAACTATTACTTTTCGTCCACTCATAGTCTTTCTTTTTTTCAATTCCTTTCAAGTTGAATACGGTGCGAACTGTAACAGAGACTGAGACATCACGTACCTCATCCGGATCCTGGCGTACTCTAGAAGTCGGTCAGCTAAAGGTTCAAATTTTCCCTGGTCTGACACTCCGAGTCAGACGGGATCAAGATCGTCCCTCGTTAATACCGGGGGGATTGGGACGGGTTCATACATGACACATCCTGCGTTAATCTCGGGGGGATTGTGATGGCCGTGTCACGTGGTATTAGAGTCTGGTTATCGCTATTCGAGTAAACCGTGTAGTTCTTATGGTACGAGCAGGTCGAGGATGTGATGGATGATGAGTTGGAGTATTTGATCTGTATAGTACAGTACTGGACAGATGGACTCCATAATTGAAGCGTGATTGGTTATGAGCTCCATAGTAGGCTGGTTGGTTGATGGATGTACGTACTGGGTACGTTGTGTGAGGACCGATACTGGACAGGTCTGAGTGGTGCCTGGTGATGATATATAGGATGTACTAGTGGTATGTGGATGAACGTATTGGTAGTCGGCTTAGTTCCGATAACATTGGATTGGTTGAGGACGTAAACTAGACATTTAATATTGTACGCTGGGCAGAGTGATTTTGACGGGTTCAGTGATTGTATGAGCAGGTGCTCAGAGCCGTAGATGGCTAGTAGAACCCTAGAGTTTGGATGTGTATCATTACTGGGTAGGTATTCAATGGGGTCCAGTTACACACAGGTGGAGTGAGATGTTGATTTACGGATACTCAAGTTGAGTGAGTTGTTGGTTAGTATAACCATGGGTTGCTTTGCTTGGAGCGATTGCTCTGTGACTCTCACTAATGGTAGCGTGGAGTTGTGAGGAAATTTTGGTACGAGATACCCTGGTGCGACTCTAGAGTAAGTCAGGAAGTGTCAGTGACTCGAATTGTGATCATTGAGCCATTAGTGTTGGCTGAGTACAACATTATGGGACGTGTGATGTTGACGTGGTAAAATTCAGGAAACGCAGAGAAATTTTGAGTTTGATAAATCTCGGTGTGGGAGAGATGCCGGATTTATTTGCGACTGGCAAATGGTGACAGTTTGGCTGGAGGTGTTAGCGTAATGGTAGAATTATCGGGTAGCATTAACTCGGAACGTTTGATCAATTTCACTCGAAGTAGTCGAGTGTAGTCGATGCGACGTGAGTATTGGTGGAATGTCTGGGTGCAGACAAGTATTGTTCTGGTTAGTGGGTGTACAAGTGTACACATGATGTAAGGCCAAATTTGCTTTCCACGAGGAGGATGTGGAATCGGGATAGTTGGAATTTCGAGGATGAAATTATTTAAGGGGGAAGGTTGTAACGACTCGTCCCAAATATCGGGATTAAATATTAATTAATTATGGAATTAGAATGACTAATCGGGGATTAGTTGAAAGAATTCGGACAGACTGTGCGAAATGACCGTTTTACCACTGGAATTGGGCAAAATGTTGACTTTTGACTCGGGGAGTCAAACGTATGAGGACCCTGGACCATTACGTAGATCGGGATGTTACGAGTCCGTAGACAAGCGGCACGTCGGAATCGGAGGTTCGACGGAGAAGTTATGGGTCTAGAACTTTTTACGGGACTATTCATGCAAACGGAGAAACTGACATGTGGCAGATATTTTTATGTGGGGTCCTTAGATGAGTGACAAGTTGCACTCATCCCATTGGTCACTTCCCCTAAATTGTGGATCTTGGTCTGATTGGTTGTTTTTATTTATTTTATTCTCACTTCTCTCTCATCCTTACCGTTCATCTATCATCATCTTCTTCATCATCGATCATCGCTGTTTCCTCCTAAAACCCGTGAGAACCCGTTGAACCGTGAACCCAATTCCACACTAACACCCCCCAATCATCATCATTTGCTTTTGGACCGTGAAGGAAAATGGAGGGCGAGACGGGGACGAGCTGAACAGTGGCAGGTTCGAGGACCGTCGTGGACGGTGGCTAGAGAAACCGAAAATGGTGAGTCTTGGACCAAATTTGAAAGTTACGTTTTGGTAGTTGTTGATCGTTTCTAACCATCCTATGACGTTTCTGGTGGCTGTATGAGTCGTCTAAACTTGGAACCGTGGTCAGAGGTGACCAGGATCATGAGAACACGACGGTGGAAGGACGGATGGTTTATCATCGATCGAGAAGGTGAGTTTTACGTTAGTTTTTCATTTGGACCGGGCTGCAGAGAACCGGTCTGAATCGGTCTGGACCGGGCTTGACTGAGGTTGAAGATGATTAATAGTGGCGGCGCGTGAGGCCTACGTGCAGCGCGTGAGGCCCACGTGCAACGCTTTTGGGTGGCGCGTGGGGGGCGCTTGAGGGACTTTTTGGAAAAGTGTTCAACATGAATTTTAATCTATTCGAAGTAACAAACATTTTGGGACTGGTTTCGAGTTAATTGGACATCATTTCGATATAATTTTGGGTGTTCGAAGGTTAAAGTCTATGTAAAATACGTTTAAAAATTTGGGAAAATTACGGGGATTTAGTGATAGGTTAATGAGATAGTTGGTAACCCTCTAGTGTGGTTTGGACAAGTTTGGAAGTCCCGGTGATAGTGATGTGACTCGGAAAAGCGTATGGTATGCGTATCAAGGCGGCAACGTAGGACAGTCTGTGAGTGGACATCGTTTTCTAAACTGTGATGCATGCATAACTGTTTTATATGTTTTAGTTATGCAATTTTTATAGTGATGATTGAGGCATTGGTGATTTACATGATTGCACGTATTTTGAGGTAATCCTATATTTTCACGTATTTCGATGTTACGATTTTATACTGTAGTTTTACGTGCTTGTGGTTTCGGTGATGGTTTGATGATATGGTTTTGGTTTTGGAAAGATGAACTCGGGCAGGTGACCCATTTGAATTGTGTGATCGGGCCGGGGGCCTAATTGGTTTACGAAATTGGGCTGAGACCCATTTGATTTATGTGATCGGGTTGGGGGCCCAGTTGATTTACGAAATTGGGCATGAGGCCCAAATATGTTTTATAATTGTAATTTCGGGTCTTGGACCCTATGTTTCATAAACGTGATTTTGGGTCGGGGACCTAAATGGTTTTATGGAAATTCTGGGCAAGGCCCTTGAGATGTTTTGAAATGACTTTATAAAACTATTTTCCATATACCATCTTGATATGAGGATTTGTGGTTGGTCTCTTCCAGGTGTCTGGGACACTAGGGAAGTCACGATGCATTGCGTGCGAGGGGTCATTATACGGAGCGATTAGACCGTATAATGACTCAGGAGCAGGATTGCTATGATTAGACATCTGGGACGTCAAAGATCTCGGATGTTAGAGATATGGACCCGGATAGACCCCAGGTAGCATGTGTTGCTTTTACCGTGAGATATGATGTCTGGGACGTTAAGCGTCTGGGACGGTAGGCATCTGGGATACTGAGGATGGTTATGTGGTAAACATGAATTATTGGATTTATGATTGGATTTGTGTTTATGGATTTGGGCAGTGGCCCACTTGGTTCTGGATTTATGAATTTTGGTATTCTATGGTTTTGGGCTGAGTTCCCACACTTGTATAGATTTACGGTTTTTGGGCTAAGGCTCTAATGGTTTATTTAAATAAATGGTTTGATTACTGGTTTTTGGATGCATGCATACTTTTTAGTGAAGGGCATAAATATCTTTTTATGAATGTGTTTTATGAACTTATTGATTTTCGCCCACTCACAGTTTTAATGATGGGAGCATGACACATCCCGCGTTAATCCCAGGGGGATTGGGTTGGGCCATGTCAGTTTATCTCTTCTAATGTTTGTAACGTTTAATTCAATTTCTATGTATTTTATGTCAGGACCCATCCCAAATCCCCCCCCCCCCCCCCCCCCCCCCGGGATTAATGCGAGATGTGCCTGATCCTGTCTGACACTTCGTGTCAGACAAGGGAAAATTCCGACTTTAGCCCCGTTGGGCTTCTAGAGTACGCCAGGATCCGGAGGAGGAATGTGATGTCTCGGTCTCTGTTACAACCCACAGCCGCGATCAACCTGAAGGGCATTAAAACCAACGAAAATATGTGAGTGGACAAAATCATAATTTATAAAAACATTTTGCGAAAAGAAGATATTTATGCCCTTCACTAAAAAGCATGCATGCATTCGAAAACCATTTATCAAACCATTTAAATCATTAGGGCCTTAGCCCAAAACCGTGAATCAAAGCACATGGGAACTCAGCCCAAAACCATTCATGTGGGTCTCAGTTCAAATCAAATCACGTGTGTCTTAGCCCAAAACAATACCAGTGGGTCTCAGCCCAAAACCAATCCTCCGCATCCCTGATGCCTGACATCCGAGATGTCACAATCAACCCTGTCGCGGTTCCAAGCTACGTGTGCTACCCGTGGTCTCAAATCACAAGTCTCCCCAGGGTCCACCCAGGTTAATGACCTACAGATCAATGACCCTCCCTGGGGGGAGGTTTTAACCTCTAGCAATCCCTGCTCCTGAGTCACTATACCGACCGGTCGCTCCGTGCCATGACCCCTCCCAGGCAATTGCCCCGTGACTACTCTAGGATACTACGAGACGTCTAGAGGAGACAACCCACCACTCCAGGATACTACGAGACATCTGAAGGGCATCCGTTCATGAGGATGGTATATGGAAACCATTTTCAAATCATCTCAAAATCGTTCAAAGGGCCACGCCCGGGTTTTCCATAAACCATTGTAAATCCAAATATGGGTCTCTGACCTGAAATCATGTTTATAAACCATAACTGGGCCTCATGCCCTATATCATAACCAACTAGGCCTCAAGCCCGAATTCTACACCAACGGGGCCCCCGACCCGATCGTATATCTCAAATGGGCCTCCAGCCCAATTTCTCATTAAATCAAATGGACTCCAAGTTCGATGGTTTCCAACTAAATGGGTCTCATGCCCGATTCTATGTTTTCAAATCCAAAACCCGTTCGTCAAACCATCATTGAAAACACAGCACGTATATGCATCGTATAAAACCGAAAACCTCGAAATACGTGCAAATACGTAAATACTAAGCTACCACAAACAAATGCACTCATGGCATCACAAAACATGTTCATTAAAGCATATAAAACAGTTATGCATGCATTAAATTAGAAAACAAGGTACATTCACAGACCGTCCGAAGGCGCACCTCGATACCCATGTCATATGCCCTTCCCGGGCCAATCACCGTCTCCGGGGCTCTCGAACGTGTCCAAATTAATCCCAAAAAATTACGGACGGGTCGTTACATTTTACTTTCTGAATTTTAACGCTATATGTTGATCACGTTTCCGGCGCATTTAGATTTAGCTTGAAGAGCCTTAATGTTGATCGCGTTTTCACCGCATTCAGTCAATAAATAAAGATGAATCATATTGTAAGTGTATATGTTTGGCTGACCAGCAGGAATACTTACCAATATGAAGAATTTATGATGGTAATCAAGGTAATGAAGTTAAGATTTCATGATTGGTTAAATATGTGCAAATATTGGCGTGTGTACATGGTAAGTGGTTGATGGTGTCTCGTGTATATATGTTAGCTAGGATTAGAGCAAATAATGTGATTGTTGGTTTGGATTTCCTTACGTAAAAGTGTCGATTTTGTCTATGAAACTAATATATGGTTTGTAGGTACAAATTAGCATGTCTATTCGCATATAAATTGTTGTTCCTCAACGGTGTCCATTTTATTTGATTCCTTTAACTTAGTGGTTTTTCTTTTTGTTTTGTATATAATTTTTTGGTTTTCTTTTTGTTACGTGACTAGGTACCATGGATCCATGAAATTCTAATTACATCCTCAAGGTTGGGCCTACGAGCCCTATGCACACATTCCATCGGTTCCAAGTAATCAAGGGGGAAGGTCATACCCCCAAGATTGCATGTATATGCTCGAGCCTTACAATCAGCCCTATATGGAGCCATACCACCACGGATGGAGTGAACCAACACCATACACATGGACTCTTCCTCCTTTGGATCCTAGGCCTGCCCGACCTCAAAAAATACTCCGGGATGCACTAACTGAGGCCCGACCACAAAGAACACTACGGGAAGCCCTCTTAGAGGACAAGGAACTAGAGCACCTTTGACTGAAACTTCTTTGGGAACCCGATTGGGATGAAAAGGATAATGATGTGTATGTCACCTTCCCACCCACAGACAGCACCAATGAATGCACCTCGGGTCATGCTCTTGATTTTCATGAAATAGAACCAAACCCTTAAGAATTGCGCCAAGTTTTGGCCGAGGTCCCTGAAATTCCAGCACCTATCCTTGAGGTCCCTGAAATTCCAGCAGCTGTCCTTGAGGTCCCTGAACTTCCATCACCTATCCTTGCTGCCTCAACTCCTCAAGCACCTCTTATCCTTCCTTTTCCAGGGCCTTCCTTCACCATTTAAGTTCCTTACTCAAATTAGGTGTTTTGGTGAGAAATTTGATGTTGTGCCCAATGGTTTATGCAGGTTTACTGATCCTTGTAGGAGGCAAGACAAAGGAAGTATCAAGATGGTTGTATGCACCTTTGAGACATTCAGCTCCACCCAAGGCTCAAGGCCACGACCCAAGCAGCCCAAGGACCCTCCATGCCCCCTCTCCCCCACCCCCACCCCCCTACCTTTCCCCCACCTTGATCATTATGGTTATTTGTCTATTAGGATCAAGCACTTCGTGCTTACTTTCAAATCTTAGTTGTATTTGTTCCCTGAAATGTTAAAGTCTAGGAAGTGGATTTATGCATGTAGAACTATATATTACTTTATGTTGCAGGAAAGATACCACTAAAGGGAGGCCAACATTGTAGTCCCTCGAGTGCCCCGTGGCCTGTGAGCCTACCCTTACATGAGTGGCTATCCTCGTCTCACCAAGACGTTAAATCAAGCGATCCTAGGAGGCTCAACTAGTCTTGGTTTGTTTCCTTTTTCTTATGAATGTTTTTCACCTTCTAACTCATGAATTTGTCTTCCTTTTATGCTCAAAACATTGAGGACAATGTTTCATTTAGGTTTGGGGGGGTATTAGACTTAAGTTTAGGGGTACACAACTCAGTTTCTGTTTTGATTTCCTTGCTGTTTTTTTCTGCTCTTATTTCCTGGCTGTTTTTTGTTTTCTTTGATGTTTTTTGTTTTGTGATACTAATTTTTATGCTAAAACAAGTTAATATGAATGTATAGAACATGAGAATTGCTTGTACTTACTAAGAATCATTGCCATTGCCATTCAATTTGTCTTCCTTCTATGCTCAAAACATTGAGGACAATTGACAGGACCCACCCCGATTATCGCCTCGATAATCGGGAAGCATCCTGCTCCCGTCTGACAATCGAACACAAAGACCCAAATAACCAAATAAAATTACATCACACCCATTGTCAGACCAGGGAGATTAAACAGTACAACCCACTGGACATCAAGTCCATAGTGAGCATAAATTACAAAACAAGATAAAGATCAAATCCTACTCTGTGAACTAAACTACACCCCAATGGAAAACTTTATGCCTCTGCCTCTGCCTCTGCCTCGGCGTTAGCCCCCAAACTTGCACCACGACCTGGAGGGTATTTAAAAACAGCAAAGTGTGAGTGGACTAAAACAAAAGTTTCCAAAAAACAGTTTAATGAAATCAGGGTTCACCCTCCAGTTTTACAACACGCATGCATAACTAAATCTTCGAAAACAGCATAGTTAATGAAAACAGCATAATTAATTCATGAAATATTTTATGAATCATATGGAAACCGTCACAGCATATAGTCACAAACATCATGTGAAACAGAAAGTAACAACAACAATTAAGCCGTTGGATCCATCAGAGTCTTTAAACTCAATACCAGGCCTTCCCGGGATATCAACGAGTCTTTAAACTCAAAACATGATCAATAGGCCTCGAGGGAATATCACAATACCCGAGTCTTTAAACTCACGAGTCTTTAAACTCAATCCAGGTCTTTAAACCCAATTCGGGCCCTCCCCCGTCATTAATTAACTGGGTCTTTAAACCCAAAACCAGAACCAACAATCACACCGGGTCTTTAAACCCAAAATCATGCGTAAAATCATAATAAACTAGGATCCATCATGATCTAATTTCCAAAACCATTCCAAAATCACATCATAATAGGACCTATGTCCGAATTTCGCATGCAATTCCAAATCTTACTCACAAATCATGATCAAATCATCATTAAAACGTGACATGCATAATCATCTCAAATCACTTTATCAAACCATCATCCATGCACAGGAGAAAAACGTAACCTCGAAATACATAAAACATGATAATCACCTCGAAAAACGTGTTTTCATGTAAAACCGGAATATCATAATCATCACTACAAAATCATATATGAAAACATAAGATAAGTGAATAGAAACAGTTATGCATGCTCGGTTAGAAATCAAAAGTCCACTCACGATTTTCGGACGCGTCAATCGCGCCCCATGCGCTCCTCGGTAGCCTCGGGAATGTTTGGGCCTGTCAAAGAGTAGAATAAGGGTTACAAACATCCCCAAAAAGCTCGTATTAATTTCCCTAATTTTTCGGGATTTTTCGCTGTAAATTAACTTAAGGCCCTAAACTTTCGAACCTTCAAAACTATCCCGAACGACATTCGACCGACTAGAACTTTAAATAAAAAATGTTCAATAAACTGAAAGGATCAAATCTCAAGTTGACCGTGATCGGAAACAAGGTCTCACGCGCCATCACGCGCCGCCCAAAGTGGCTGCGCGTGAAAGCCACGGGCCTAGCACTGTAGCTACAGTGTCATCTTCTTCACCCGCGTGTCTGCTAAATAGGTCCTCAACCCGCGACTCGACCCGGCCAATTTCCCATCAATTCACACTCGAAACCTTCCCTTCTTCCACCTAATCATTCCTTAACATGTTAATATAGGATCTCATTCTTTAATTATCTTCAATTTTCCCTAAATCGATCAATTCATCCTTGAACAGTCGAACAGGTCGACTTCTGAAACTCACCCAACTCAGTTCCATTTTCAAATTAACTTAGACAGGAGCTTTAGGGGACCTAAATGAACACTCTAACACAATCAATTTCAGGAAAGCTTACCTGGAAGTAGTCGTCTTCAAGCTCGAAAATTCTCAGAACCAGAGGCTTCAGTTCTTGGCCAATCGGTGATCGATTCTCTTCGAAATCGATGTGGTTGAGTTCCAAATGGTCCCAGAAGACTAAACCAATCCTTGGTTTCGTCCAACTCGACTCCCAAATTAAAAATCGAATTTCCCTCCAAAATCTGGTTTTTCCTTCCCGTCTGTTTTTCTCTCTAGCTCTCACCCCTCTCTTGTTCAAAATGAATCTCAGCAACTCCTAACTCTCTGTTAATCGAACCGTTCAGCAGACATCCCGTGGGAATCTCTCTGGCCTCCCTGCAAAACTATTTCCCGCACAGCCCAAAACTCAGTTTTAAAAACCTTCTCGTGTTATGGTTTCCTGCCCAAACCATGCCTCAATGCCACTAACAACTCTCCCCAATGTCACTATCCTGGTTAAATAATTCTCTTATCAGACACCCAGGTTTAAAAAATTGCACTGAACAGTCCACTACTCTGTTAAACAAAGTCCGCCCACAGCTGTTTCAAAATGCAGTCTTGGCAAATTACCATTTTGCCCTTCTGCACAAAATTACCAAAATGCCCCTCCTCTTTCGAGACCTGTAACTTAACCGTGCAATGTCCGTTTTTAGCGTGCCGCCTGGCTACGGACTCAGGGCATTGAGACCTACCTAACGGTTCTCGAATTGTGTGGAAATCAGTTGTCAAATAAAAAGCCAACATTTTCCCCCTTTTTCGTCCAAATTACAAAAATGCCCTTAGACTTCCGAATGTTATAACTTTTGTCCTGATCGTCGGAATTGGACGTGCCACCTGTCTATGGACTCGTGATGTCCCGAACTACGTCACGGTCACCGGTCAACGTCCGTTTGACCTCCCAATCAAAAAGTCAACAAATCGACCATACTGTTCATAAGGGTAAAAAGTCATTTTATTCATTATTTTACAATATTACATTCTTCGAATTTCCAGGGCGTTACAACAATGTTTCATTTAGGTTTTTTTTGGGGGGGGGGGGGGGGGGGGTATTGGACTTAAGTTTAGGGGTGCACAACTCAGTTTCTGTTTTGATTTCCTTGCTGTTTTTTTTTCTGCTCTTATTTCCTTGCTGTTTTTTGTTTTCTTTGTTGTTTTTTGTTTTGTGATACTAATTTTTATGCTAAAACAAGTTAATATGAATGTATAGAACATGAGAATTGCTTGTACTTACTAAGAATCATTGTCATTGCCATTGAATTCACACTTGCACTACACGATACCATAATCAAGTGATTAAGCAACCAAAACAATTGAATTTGAGCATACTTAGAAAATTAATGGAGACTACCATTGTGAGATCTTCGAGCTTAATTTCCGTTCTTTCTGAGTGATCTGCGTGTTTCTACTCTAAAACACTCATCACTTTGTTGATAATTGCATGATCTCTTTCTATTTGCATTGATATTTAAAGAACCATATCTATTGGATGGTCTCGATTTGATGTGTAATTATTTATGAGATGTGATATAGGCTATGTGTGTTTTATCTCTTAAAGGACCTTCTTTTCCCCATCCCAATTGCATGCTCCCTAAGCCCCTTTGAAGCCAAACACTTAGCCATTTTGTTCTTCACCTACAATATGACACAACCTAGTTTTGAACCCGTTATAAGGGCCACACCCTATAATCTAAGCTTGTTTCAAGGTTGCATCAAATGAGATTCAAGGTGAGGAGGAAATATGTTGATGTGTGGTGCTACTTATACTCATGTGATGGAAGCATGCTTAAATCGAAAAGATCATTCGTTTATTTGTAAAGTGAGGAAGTCATTGCATGATCGTGTATCAATTCATTAGTGCAAAAGAAAAAAAAATTGCGATTAAAAAAACGAGTAAAGAAAACTAAAAGTAATGAACTTTGAGTTGAGTCAAGTGAGCCAAGTACCTCAATTAGAGAATTGTTGTGAGCTTAAGCACAATTTTATCATCTAGTACTCAAGGTCCGAGTCATGACTTATCATGCCTTGATGTCGTATAGGTTCTATGAATTCCAACTTTCCTTTCTAAACCTGAGAACCTAGCCCCGTTACAATCCTTGAAAGAAGGCCTATTGATCTTGTGAATGGTTATGCAAAGGATTAAGGTACGTATCTCTGTCCTTAGACTTCAATTCCTTTGTGAGATCATTATTTTCATATAAAGTGTTTTTCTTCATTGAAATCCATATGTGATTAACTTGATTTTCTTTACATAAACTCTTGACATATGCTTGTTGAGTGAAAACCTTAGGATTCTTGTGTGTTAATTGAGTGATGCCTAGTGAGGATTAGAGTCGAGGCGAAATATTTTTAGGGTGTTTAGATGACGTTGTTTTCTAACTTGATCATTTGAGATATTGGTATAAGCACTTGACACATTGAGTTCACGGTTGGCATGTTCCTTGGGTTGTGTGAGTTTGTTTTCAATTCTTGATTCTTATTAACTTGTTGATGCACAATTTCTAGCATCCTTTGTGTTAAGTAAAACGTTTGTGGGTATCGTGCTGCTATAACCCCTAGGAGACAAGACTCCTCCTACTAGGTGAACCTAGAGGTTTAAATGCTTATCTTAACTAGATCGAGCCTTTTGTTTTTGTGTTTTTCACGAGTACTAGCAAAATATAGGTTTAGGGGTATTTGTTAGGCCATAATCTTGGAATTAGGAGAATTTGGGCGAAAGAATCTTCTAAATCGAAGTTGAAACGAAGAAGTTATGGAGGAAAGAAAATGACACAAGAATTCGGTGGCCATCCACCAAAATCAGCATCAGGGTTCCTTGCCCATGCACTATAACGCTGCCTCCCATTCTGTGCCCGCCTACCGAATACGCTGCCTGACTCTTCAGTGCACGCATGCTGATGCTCTTCTTCCTGATTCGGTGGCCTTCCATCGAAACCTCCAAGTAGCAGTCCTGCGCCTTTAACCAAGGTTGATCGAGCCTTTGATCGCCTCAATTTTGGTGGTTGACCACCGAAAAAGATCCCTAAAGGTTTATTTTGAGTTTTTGGCCTTTTTAGGATAATTCCAAGTTGCTTTCACATTTATTCTCTATATTGTATAAGGATTTTTGTCCTACTTCCTTTTATATTCTTATTTTTAATTCCTTTACTTGTAGGAAAGGTTTTAATTAGATTTCTAAATTATTTAGGAAGTCTTTTCCTTACATAATTGGATTAAAAACTCCTATTTTTAAGAAGATTAATTATTCTCTTATAAATAAAGGTATTAGGGTTTATGAAAGGGGGCCGAATTTGCCTCTTGAAGGTCCCCGAAACTCTGTCAAAATTCGTACTTTAATTCATGTTTTTAGTTTAGAGTTTTGTAATCTTAATTCAAACACTCTTTACCATTCAAGCATCTTAATTTCAACACGCCTACCTTGAGGGAGTTTCCCTTCATCTCTTTTATTCATTGTCCTTTTATTATTTCTTGCTTTATTTATGTTTATGCACCTTTTAATTATGTCCTTATTTTATTCAATAATGTTTGAGTAGTGTAATTAGGGCTAGGGGTACTTAAAGCCCTAGCCATGTTAGTTCTTACTTAGATTTCTAGCTCTTGATTATGATTGTTCTGTATGCCTGGATTTGTTTGATTGCTGCGCTTCATAAACTCAATTTATGCCTATAAGCTTAGCTACCTTATTTGTGTATATTGTTGATGTAATTGATTGACGGATCACCTCGATGCTTGTGTTCACCCTTCAAATTGTAGCATCACGTTTAAGAGGGGGAATCTTATTCGTAATCTAAACTCATGACTCACTAGAATTGTACATCACTTTTCTAGGGATAGTGTAGTGTCATTAAATCTTCTTCATGTTTCATGCATTATCACGTACCATCGGTAATAGACGTTTAAGGGCGGGCACATCACGCTTAAACATGCAATCTAATAGAAGATAATATGTGTAAGGTGAGCCTTAGCCGGACCTCTGCACGGGCACTTAATTCAGAAAACATGCATAGTAATCTAATCAAGAAAATCGGAGGAGAACTATAATTGGTAAAGGGTGATAGAAACCCTAGCTAGACTTAGTTAGTTAATCTTAGTTAATTTACTTACATTCATTCAAAGTGACAACCCCCCATATTTGCATTTTAATTACTCTACTAATGTAACACCCCGGACATTCGAGGACTTTAATATTGTAATTTAATGTATCAATTGACGTTTTTACCCTCGTTAATGGTATGGCCAAATTGTTGACTTTTTGATTGGTGGGTCAAATGGACCTTGACCAATGACCGTGACGTAGTTCGGGACGTCACGAGTTCATAGACGGGTGGCACGTCCATTTCGGACGATCAGGGAAAAAGTTATGACTATCGGAAGTTCAGGGGCGTTACCGTAATGTGACGGTTAGGGCGAAAATGTTGACTTTTCGTTTAACAATTAATTTTCACACGACTCCAGGACCGTTAGGTAGGTCTCGACGTCCTGAGTCCGTAGACAGGCGGCACGCCGAAATCGGACTTCGTATGGCTGAGTTATGGGTCTAGGAAGTGAGGGGCATTTTGGTAATTATTGAACCAGGGGCATTTTGGTCTTTTGCCCTGGTAATTATTGCCGGAGGTTATCTTCCAAGGGGAACGTGACGGTTCGCCTCCTGAAGTGATCTCTTCACTTACTGCTACCAAACTTCTACGGAAGGGATGCCAGTGTTATCTGGCGCATGTCGTGTCGGATCAGGTTGATACTCCGGGTATCGACGAGATACCGGTGGTGCGTGAGTTTCCGGATGAGTTCCCGGAAGACTTACCTGGATTGCCACCATCGCGGGAGATCGAGTTTACTATTGAACTACTCCCGGGTACCCGACCTATATCCCAGGCACCATACCGGATGGCGCCGGCCGAGTTGCGAGAACTCAAGACTCAATTGCAGGAGTTAGTGGATTTGGGATATGTCCGACCAAGTACTTCACCGTGGGGAGCACCGGTGTTGTTCGTAAAGAAGAAGGAGGGAAGTCTCCGTTTGTGTATTGACTATCGACAACTCAACAAGGTGACGCTGAGAAACCAGTATCCTCTACCCAGGATCGATGACCTTTTTGACCAGTTGCGGGGAGCTCAGTGCTTCTCGAAAATTGATTTACGGTCTGGGTATCACCAACTGAGGATTTCGGAGGAGGATATTCCGAAAACTGCTTTTCGAACCCGTTATGGACACTACGAGTTCCTGGTTATGCCTTTTGGCTTGACGAATGCTCCAACAGCATTCATGGATCTGATGAACCGGGTCTTCCGACCCTACCTGGATAAGTTCGTGATTGTGTTCATCGATGATATTTTGGTGTACTCGAGGAGTGCCCGTGCACATGAGGAACATCTACGGTTGCTCTTGGAGAGGCTGAGACAAGAACAATTGTACGCCAAGCTGAGCAAGTGTCAGTTTTGGCTAAGCAGTATTGGTTTTCTGGGACACGTGATATCGACGGATGGGATTTGCGTGGATCCCCAGAAAACGGAAGCGGTAACCAACTGGGCTAGACCGACAACGGTGACCGAGGTGCGGAGTTTCGTCGGATTAGCAGGTTACTACCAGAGATTCGTGGAGGGTTTCTCCAAAATTGCTGCACCATTGACTCGTTTGACTCGGAAAGGAGTGAAGTTTATCTGGGACGAGCAGTGCGATCGGAGCTTTCAAGAGTTGAAGGATCGATTGACCACTGCACCTGTCCTTGCATTGCCGGATGACAGTGGAGAGTTTGTGGTTTTCAGTGACGCTTCACTGCAAGGTTTGGGCTGCGTGTTGATGCAAACTGGCAAGGTTATCGCCTATGCATCCCAGCAGCTGAAGACCCACGAGTTGAACTACCCTACCCATGATTTGGAGTTGGCAGCGGTGGTTCATGCCCTGAAAATCTGGAGACATTATCTATTCGGCGCAACGTGTCGGATATACACCGACCACCAGAGTCTTAAATACTTATTCACTCAGAAGGAGCTTAACATGAGACAACGGAGATGGTTGGAGCTGCTGAAGGACTATGACTGTACGATCGAGTACCATCCGGGTAAGGCCAATGTGGTGGCTGATGCACTCAGCAGGAAGTCAGCAGGATCCGTTGCACACCTTGGTATGGTGTACCTTCCCTTACTGGTGGAACTCCGGAAGGCGGGAGTTATTTTGGGTACGGATGCACATGGAGCTTTGTTGGCCAGCTTCCATGTACGACCTGTACTGATTGATCGGATTATCGAAGCACAACTTCAGGATCCGATACTCTGTATTTACAGAATTGAGGTCGATGCGGATGGGAGACAGGATTTTACCATCCGGGACGATGGAGCACTTGTGAGGTTGGGTCGGTTGTGCGTACCTGCAGTGGCAGAGTTACGGGCCGAGATTCTTGAGGAGGCCCATAGTTCGGCCTATGCTATGCATCCGGGAGGTACAAAGATGTACCGTACCCTCCGGAACCATTATTGGTGGCCAGGAATGAAGAAGGATATTGCCGAGTTCGTAAGCAAATGCTTAACCTGTCAGCAAGTTAAGGCGGAGCGGCAGAGACCGTATGGGGCTATGCAGACACTTCCGATTCCCGAGTGGAAGTGGGATCACATCACCATGGACTTCGTCTTTAAGTTACCAAGAACTCAGAGTGGAGTGGACGGAGTATGGGTGATCGTGGACCGGCTAACCAAATCAGCCCATTTTCTGCCAGTTCAGGAGACCTTTAAACCTAATCGACTGGCTCAGTTGTTTGTGAAGGAAATCATACGATTGCATGGTACGCCGGAATCAATCGTGTCCGATCGTGATCCGCGTTTCACTTCCAGGTTCTGGCGGAGTTTGCAAGCTACCCTGGGAACAACCCTACGTTTCAGTACTGCTTTCCATCCACAGACCGATGGACAGTCTGAAAGAACCATTCAGACCCTGGAGGACATGATGAGGTCATGTGTACTATAGTTTCAGGACTCTTGGGATACTCATTTGCCATTAATGGAATTCGCTTACAACAACAGCTATCAGGCAAGCATCGGGATGGCACCTTATGAAGCACTGTATGGTCGACAGTGTAGGACACCTATCTGCTGGACAGAGATAGGAGAGCGAACGGCTGTAGGGCCGGAATTGATGGACTTGACCTTGGAAACTGTTCGTGTTATCAAGGAGAGATTGAAGGCGGCACAGTATCGCCAGAAGAGTTATGCCGATCGACGGATTCGAGACTTGGAATTTGAAGTGGGAGATTTCGTCTTCCTGAAGTTATCACCGTGGAAGGGGATTATCCGATTTGGTCGACGGGGGAAACTGAGTCTGCGTTTTATCGGACCATATGAGATCGTGGAGAGAATCGGAAGAGTTGCTTACAGATTGGCACTACCTCCAGAACTATCTAGAGTTCACAATGTTTTCCACATATCGATGCTGCGGAAGTACGTACGTGATGCTTCTCATGTACTTGGGGAACAACTTGTCGAACTACAGGGGGATTTGAGCTTTGAGGAACAACCAGTACAGATCTTGGATCGGAAGGACAAGGTACTACGTCGGAAGACGATCCCTCTCGTGAAGATTCTCTGGAGAAACCAGAATGTGGAAGAAGCCACATGGGAGCCTGAGGCTCAGATGCGAGAACAATTTCCTCATTTGTTTCTTTGAAATTTCGGGACGAAATTTCTTAAGGGGGGAAGGTTGTAACACCCCGGACATTCGAGGACTTTAATATTGTAATTTAATGTATCAATTGACGTTTTTACCCTTGTTAATGGTATGGCCAAATTGTTGACTTTTTGATTGGTGGGTCAAATGGACCTTGACCAATGATCGTGACGTAGTTCGGGATGTCACGAGTTCATAGACGGGTGGCACGTCCATTTCGGACGATCAGGGAAAAAGTTATGATTATCGGAAGTTCAGGGGCGTTACCGTAATGGTGACGGTTAGGGCGAAAATGTTGACTTTTCGTTTAACAATTAATTTTCACACGACTCCAGGACCGTTAGGTAGGTCTCGACGTCCTGAGTCCGTAGACAGGCGGCACGCCGAAATCGGACTTCGTATGACTGAGTTACGGGTCTAGGAAGTGAGGGGCATTTTGGTAATTATTGAACCAGGGGCATTTTGGTCTTTTGCCCTGGTTACTGTAGCAACCGCGGGGGAACCACGGACGGCACCACCATGTGCGGTGGTCCAGTGCACAATTGATTATGCCAATATGTGCTGGAAAGTCTGGGCTGTCTTTTGCTTTTGAACGTGGCCTGAACCGTCCAAACCTGCACGATTGTTAATTGAAATTCGAAGCTTTCGGGGGACAAATTTCAGTGGACAAATTGGACACCCACGAGCCTCTGGGACGGCTTGAATTTGTTTAAAACTGATTAGGACATAAGTGAGCATCACTCTGATGCAGAAATAACTGAGAACGGGTTAGGAAAACCAGAGAAACCATTTCGGGCAAAATTGGAGGGAAAATCGGGTTTTAATTTCTGGTGAGTGTTGGACCAAACCAAGGCCTGGTTTAGTCTTCTGGGAGTGTTTGGAACTCAACCACATCGAAATTGAAGGCTAACAGTCACGGTTGAGCTAGGACGGAGGCTGCTGTTTTCAGGGAAGTTGCAGAGCTTGGGACGACAACCTTCAGGTACTTTCAGACACAATTGATTGTTCATTTTGGTTCGTTTTGATCCTGTTATGCTTCCTGTGAAGTTAATTGGACAATGGGTTTGAAACCAGGAAGTTCTGGTGATTGACCCGATTGGTTGATCGCGGGTCGATGGGTCGTTTGGGGATATGTCGAGGTTGATT
This sequence comes from Prinsepia uniflora, assembly GCA_032719365.1. Classification (NCBI taxonomy): domain Eukaryota; kingdom Viridiplantae; phylum Streptophyta; class Magnoliopsida; order Rosales; family Rosaceae; genus Prinsepia; species Prinsepia uniflora. Next base: position 35,678,824 of record CM064862.1, read on the forward strand.
TTTGTCACAGAACCTAAATTGGATAGTTAATGAACATGTTAGGATCAAATTGGATTGAAATCGAGTAGGAATTGATGGGTATTCAACCGAGTCAAGCCGCGGGTGGCAGGCCCGTATTACAGACAAACGGGTGAAGGAGGTGACACTGTAGCTACAGTGTCAGGCGCGTGACTTTCACGCGCAGCCACTTTGGGCGGCGCGTGAGGGCGCGTTGGACCTTATCTCCGATCACGATCAACATGACTTTTGTTCCTCTCATCATTCTGAACATTTTTGGTGATTTAACCATGTTGATCTGAGATAAGCTTTGATGGGTCAGTTTAGGGTCAGTTACCTCGGGAAACGTGTGGTACGGTTTCCCCGGGCCGGTTTCTATTTCGGACTTTGTGGTTAAACGTTTAAGACTTGTAGTGACCCTTACATGTGTTTTGAACTGACAGGAATTGTACGATAATCTCGGTACAGGTCCGTACGCGCAGATTCGCAGTGGAATCGTACAGTGAGTGGGCCCGTTTTCATTAAACCCTTGCATGCTTAAATGTTTTCTGATTTACTTATATGTTCACATGCTGGAATCTATAAATGGTTTTGATGATATTGAGATTTCGGTTATAGCACGTTTCACGGTATTTGGTCATGAGACCCGTTTGATGAAACGTAACGATCGGTTCAGATTTTACCTATGTATACATATATGTTTGCATGTGGATATCAATAAAATGTATTTGGTACTGCACTGTATAGATCCTTCCATATTATATTATCTCCTCCGGATGAGGTACCCCGGAGAGGTCACGGACGTCTAGGACGTCCAGCGTCTATGACGCTAAGCATCGGGGATGCTGTAACCGAACAGGGTTCGGGGATTGAACTCGGAATTGAGACCCGAGTGGCACGCGTAGCCTTGTGATTGTGACCTTATTGGACGTCAGGGACGTCAGACATCAGGGATGTCGGATTGGAGTGTATAGTGCAGTGGCTAAAATTATGGTTATGGTTTTATTACATGCCTTATGATTCATATTATATTATTTATGATTTTAAATGGTGCTGCATGCATGTTTGGAAAAAGGAGGGGTAAATTATATGTTTTACTTATCAAACGATTTTATAAACTTGAGTTTCGGTCCACTCACCCTTAATGTTTTGGTAACCCCTCCAGGTCGTGATACTGCGGTAGAGGAGGAACCTGAGGCTGAGGCATAGATCTACTTCTGCGTACCTGAACCCCTGCTGGGTGGTGTACCCGCAGGGTATTGTTAGAGTCGTGCTCGTAACTTGTAATTTCGGATTTCATCCCTTGTCTGACATCTGTTTAATTCGGATTTGTTGTATGACTTAAATTTTGATTATTTATGCATTTGAGGTTTTGAGGTCAAAATTGGTATGAATTTTGGGAGTCAGACGGGAGCAGGGCACGTCCCCATATGGTTCCAGAGAGGATCGGGGCGAGTCCTGTCAACTTAAGTCAATTAAGTTAAACGGAATTGGATATCATTGAGCAAGTCTCTGTGGGATCGACCTTTGCTTGCATCTATACTATCTCTATCAGTACCCTCAATCCTCAGTTTGGAACAATCCTTATTTACCAATGCTACATCTACAAAAAATGGTTTTTAACAATCCTTATTTACCAATGTTCTCAATCTTCAAAGTTCTCCACTTTTCTTGCAGGAAAAACAATGGGGGAACTGGTCCTCGGGGACATGAGGAGCAGCAAAATCTCGGAGGAGCCCGAGGGCAGGTGGCACAAGTGGTGGCACAAGGGCCCTGATTGGGCGGTGGCATAGTCATGGGATGAGGACTCGGTGGTAGGCTCCCCTTAATAAACAAGTTCCGTGAAGATGGACTAGAGGTGATTCTAGTTAGTGAGATGGAACCTGAACGTGAACCTTGGTCTAAAACGTACACGAATTTATAAACGAACACATGAAAACAAAATAAAATGAACTAAGTTAATATTTACAAACTATATGCACACCGTTGAGGAACAAGTCCCCAACAACGGTGCCAAAAACTTGATATATGTTTTATCAAGCACAATAGATATGCAAGACAAGTTCTATGCTGATACTTTGCAAGTGCACAAAATCGTATAAGAGAGTATAGAAGCATGCAAAGGTTGATCCCTCAAGAACTTGTTTAAAAATTATCCAATAATTTTAGTCCACTCTAACTTAGGAGAAAGTAAATACAACGGGGGGTGTTTCTATGAATTGGTCTGAATGCAATAAGTAAAAAAAGTTAAGCAATCAATGTTTGCTTGATCGAATTAATATTAAGTTGAATCAGGGTTCACTATCGACTTTAACCAACTTTTTTTCTCTTTAGAATCCCTTAACTACGCTTATTATGTGACTTGAATTTAGTGCCCGTGCCTAGGACATGGCATATGTTCACCTGACACCTTTTATTCCTTCTTACTCTTCTTTTTGGGTCAGAATTATCGCCTCTTACTTAGTATGCTAAAGGCATGGCATATTCTTAGAACGTCTATCATACGTATTGATGATGCTTTGAAAACATGGAGGATTTACACTAACCTAGGGTCGTAACTACAATTCTAGGTTTCATGAGTTCAAACTACGATTAGGATTCCATCGCCTAATGTGATGCTACACTTACTATGAATGATATGGCTGTCACACTAGCAAATGTTATCTATAATTAAATACAATTAAGGTAACTAAACTTACAAGCATCAATTAAGTTCTTGAAGTTGTCATTGACATGTCATCAATGCAATTAAATCGCTCAAGATTGACCAAGAAGGTTCTTTTTTTGTTCTTAGCCGAGTTAGAAGTGTGTTCACACTTAGGGACCAATCAGAATCATGCCAGCACGCGGCCAGCTGTTCAAATCCGAGATAAGTGGGGAGTGATAAGCTAACAAGCCATGTTTTCAACCTAGAATTTAGCATGATAAGGCCAAGTGAGGTTAGGAAAGCCAATTCCTTGCCACTCAAGGAATCCAATAAGTTGTTAAAGACCTATTCCTTATGCAAGAAGGAATCCAAGTCTTCTACTCCGAATTCAACAAGTGTTCAGTCAAGATTTCTCTTATAAATAGCCTCATAATCAATGTAATTGGTGTGCCATCATAGTTTAGATCTAGTTTTATTTCAAGAGCATTGAACTTCCCTTTTGTCGTGTACTTTCAATTCAAGTTACTTTTAAAGATTGTTTTTGGTGTTCTTAAAGATTGGACGTAGCTGCCTTCTCCATCTTAGTAAATTTGTGGTTTATTCTTAGCTTTACTTCATATTTTTTATCTTGTTTCATTCAATTATGCATAGCTAAACACCTTTTTAGTTAGGAACCGTTTTTGAGGCCCAAGTCATTAGTCTTTGAAAGTTATCTGAAGTCTTACTTCCTACTTTGTTCATGTATGATTATCGTGATTTTTTTGTAACCTAACGTTTATGTGGTTCATTTATGGATGCATACATACTATGATAAATGTAAAAATATTGCTAAAACGATAAGGTAAAGCATATGGCATGTTTGATCTTATGTTTGTAAGTATCAAGGGATTTCAGAATCCTAATCACGTCAATGTAAGTCAATGAGAGTTACTTGAGACTTATTTTCAATCAATCTTAAAAAGCTTAATGATCTTTAATCTTGCTTGAAAAATGTTTTCTCAAAGTTAAAGAATTCCTTAGCTTTTAATGCGTTATTGAACTAAGGTAGATTAGTAAGGTGTTAGGATAGATTCATGCGTTCATGGTCTATTCTAGATTAAAGGAAACATGACTAAGTTGAAAAAGCAAGATGGAAAGGTAATTGGATAAGGTAAAGGACTTAGTGGAAGATAAACGTTCCCTTGACTAAAGTTCTCTCCCAATCAACTCAAAACCAATCTAGTTTTCTACTTTTAAACAACTCAACGTTTTCAAACTCCCCTTTAATCATCTTTTAATTAAGTTTTCAAACAAACTAAAGAAAGTTACCCTAAATCCCCGTTTTGAATGATCCCTTATTTACCAAACTACTACACTTACAAAAAGGGTTAAGTTGAGGAACCTTTGCTTCACATTAGCTAGGGGCTAGAAGGCCCCTAAACTTTGTGATTAGTCTCCTAGTACACTTTGAATTTGACGGCCAGTTAACAAAAATGAAAAGTTTGAGGCATTTTGAGACGTGAAATGGGTTTCAGAGAGTATTTTGTTACAAAATCGAGTTCGGTTACATTTTTGAACTAATCTTAAAGTTCAGGGAGTATTTCAAGTAAAAAAATGTTTATTATTTATGGGTGTAGTTCTGTAAATTCTTATAATTATGAGGGCACCAAACCACCTTTGAATGGAAGAAACTTTCAAAGTTGTAATAGTCGATGGAAGAAGCATATCTTGTAAAACATGAACAAATGGAATAAAGTCAAGCAAACCTCCAGCAAAAGATACAGTAGTGGAAGCAATCACTCTGACTATGTTAATATTTTCACTATCTAGCTTTGAATATTGCTTTATTATGTAAATGTTGTTTCATTATATTTTGTTAATTATTTTTTTCATATCCACATCATACAGAAGAATTAATTATAGCAAGTGAATAACGTTCTTTAAAATTTTATCATTGTTGGGAAATTTGTAAAGATTGGGTGATGTTTCAACTTCCACCAGAAGAAGCATTTATTGATATACCAATGCAATGATCTTTAATTTAAATAATGATCATGAAAATTCTCCTACATTAGAGGAAAATCCATCTCCAAGTCAAACATATATTAAAATGTGAAAGAAACAAGGCAAAAAAAAAAATACGAATTTATGAGCCAGCATGAGACCAAAAAAATCTTATAAAACCAAAAAAATCTTATATGAAATATTTTTATTTTGTCACATATCCGAAAATTAATTAAAATGTGAATTTAGTGTATTTATTAATTCATTAAACTTAAAGATATGTTAAAAAGTTAATAAATAGTAAACAAAATGTAGCATAGCTCTCAACGGTTGAAGATGATAAAATATAACCATATACTATTCATTAGAAACTAATTTTTAAATTCCTGAATTTTGATATAGATGGCTCTTTTTTACCCGATTACTAGAGAGGGACTTATTCAAAACCGGCACTGAAATATTAGGGGTCTAAGACGAACCTTCAAATGAAGGCCTCACAATTCTTCAACCCTCAAAGTGTCCATATATATATATATATATTGAGAAGAAACAATTACCAAACAATATAATCAACTCAAAAATTAAAGTGCTCGGGGAAAAAATTGAACTTGATATTGATGGATAGGAAATTTAGTAATAAACATAGCAATGTGTTCCTTGTACTCCTCCCAAAATAGCTTTACAACTCAAATATCGTCTTCATTTAAATTAAAATTATTTTCTTTAATATCTTTAAAAACTGAGAGGAAGAGAGAAGAGCTAGGGTTTAAAAATGAACTTCAAATAATATGAGACTAGGTTATTATTTACAAAAACCTAATAAGAAAAGAAAAAAAAGCTAATCAATTCATATAACTAAGAAGGGATAAATTAATAGTTATGTCTCTAACTTCTTTTTTCTCTGCCTTCTCTCTACCTTCTCCCTTTCTTATTTCATGTATATGTATCTGGTGTGAAGTGTTATTTATGTGTTTTTTCTTATATCCCTCTTAAGTATTTTTTTTTTTTGGGTTATTAGGCTTTCATTACCTTTATATTTGTTTGCCCCATCAATTGAAGGACTTAATTATCTGATAAAAAAAGGAAAAGAAAATATTATGTTTAGGATAATGAAAGGAAAACTAAAAAAAAAAAAACAAAAGGAAAAAACTATTAACAGATTCATTGGGGTTCGAATTGGGACTTGGTAAAGGGAGAGAGAAAAGGAGTTACAAAAAACTAAAAACAAAAGGTCTCCATGGGATTCGAACAAGGAAGACAGACAGTAGAGACAGACAGAGTTATACGCCGCGCATACTGCATACTGGAATTCCACTTGGTTTAATTTTATTTCATTTCATTGCTTAGGCCTCAGCAGCTCCAGTGCTCTGCTTACTAGTTACTGCACACTTGCCTCCAGCCCACAGCCTTCCCATATGAAATTTCCCTTTTTCAAAAAGAAAACGGCGCGACCTCATCTCCCACACAATCAAAGAAGATTGTACGCCTTTAACGCCCCGTATCAATTATTAGCCTTGAGACCAACAAATTTTACCAATTTAACCAAATACTAATTAATAAAAATGATCAAGATAATGAAGTTGAAAATGATAATTCTAGTTTCGAGCCTATTTTGCTTTCAAAATAGTGATAATATTCAATAATTTTGTGTTGTGATATGAAAAACCACACTAAAAATTGATACCATCTTAAGAAAAATTAAAAATAAAATCCAATGTGCCGTCAATTAAAACAAATTAAAGATTGAAAAATATTTGAGAAAGACCTAACTGTCAAATAATTAGAACTATGTATTAAAAAAAACTATTAATTTATAATATTATGTGAGACATATATGTATTTATAAAAAGTATTATCTTATAAATTTAGCATGTTATCTCTAAGTGAAGACTAACTAAAAACATTATGTAACCAAGATTATTAATTGATTGGGTAGTAAATTATCGTGGTTCTACTATATATATGTATGTACATATTGGATTAAAAGTAACATATGTATGTAAATATGTAAATATATGGGTTGGTAATTTACACAATTCTTTGTCAATTTTCTTATGGCGGTATAATAATGAACATAAAGATAAAAGGAAATTTTGTTAACAAAAATAAAAAAAGGGTAAAAATTAGCCCAAAATAGAGCTGAAATCCTTTATGTTAAACCCAAAATCAAACCAAAACTCTCAGCCACACCTTATGCTAAATTGAAAAATCTAAATAATTATTTTGAAATTACATTGTATTATGATTGAGCCGTATCTTCTTCATAGGTAATGCAAAAATCACACATTTCATTTTAGTAAAAAATTAGGGTTTATTACTCACTTCGCTTCTCTAACCGCACATTAAATATCACTTTACTCCCCGAAATGGATTTAGTTTCAATGTACTGTCACAATTGCACATTTTGTAGCACCATTGCTTCATCCGTTACCCTCTGTTAATCTGGTGCTTACGTGTCAGTCCCTAATTGATTGGTTAATTATTTATCAAAAATTATTAAAACTAAAAACTTTAAAAACAACAAATTAAAAAGGAAGATGAACATCTGGTTTCATTGTTCATCTTCCTTCATATGAACATCTGAGTTTCTTTCCTTTTTTGATATACCAAAATTCCCAGCCTTTTTGTCTCAGCCATTGGCATAAACGAACACCAGCTACAAATCCATTTCGCCGTCACTCCTCTACCTTGGCCAAATCTACAGCGACCCGAAAAAACTCGGCTCCCCAAAATCAAATGTGTCCTTATCCATTAAAGCTTACGTGGACAACCCCAACTCCATCTCTAACTTTGCCAGCAAGCTCATCATATCTCTCCCTGTCGTCAGACTGATAGAGAGAATTCTCAACGACAAAGGTAGCCTCGACGGAGACGTAATCGATTTTGCCGAGTTTCGGAAGCGGGTCAGGAAGAAATGCACAACCATGGATTCCAGAGCTTTTTATGAATTCCAAGAACGTCGAGGTCGGGTATCGATTTCCATTCTCTTTAACCACATTTTCATTTTTAAATTAAGTTATGATATAAAATATGAAGATTTTTGAATATTTGAGTTGGGTTTTTAGTTGTTTATTGTTTCCAGTAAGTAGGAGATTTGGGCTTCTGAAGATTTCTTAATATTTGATGTGTTGTTGGTTGGCCGCCATTGGAGCTGGGCTTCTGAAGTCGAAGGAGATTTTAGAAGGGGCTGCAAGGCTGCGTGTTTCGAATGACATCGAATTCGAAGAACAAAATTTCATTTCCTTAATCAATGGGGCAAAAGAGGTTGGTTCTTGGTTCTCAGTTCTTGATTCTTGGTTACTTAGCTCGAAAGTATTGCAAGTATTTGAGTTCATATGTGAAAATGGCTCATGGAGTTAAATCTATGATTTTAATTCGTGAAAATGTGCAGAGACGGGCGAAACTAAAGGCCCCCACACCGATTATTCCAATGGAGATTCAGGTTGAGAAAGCTTTGAGAATTTCATGGAGATTTTGCCTTTAACGAGGAGTGAAAAGCTCTGAGAATTTCATTGAGTTTTGGTCCAAAATGGGTTTAGGTCTAACTTTGAAAAAAAATGATATAAATGCCACTCATAATTGCTTCCGTTGACACAAAATATGGGAACCACTAGTTATTCGCAATTGGTGGCGACTTTTGTCTGATTGATTGGTTCCCTTACATCATCTAATGGTGATGTACGGACTTTATAGAGGAGGGCTGAGAATTTTGGTAGATCAAAAAAGAAAAGAAAGCCCAAGAGTTGCACAGATCAAAAGAGATTTGGGTGGTAAAAACTTACATTAAGGAAGTCCATCAGCTGAACATGCAAAGGAAGATGAACAATGAAACCCAAATATTCATCAACCTTTTTAATTTTTTGTTTTAATTTTTTTTAATTTTAATAAGCTTAGTTAAATAATTAACTAACTAATTAGGAACTGACATGTAAGTAGTAGACTAACAAAGGGTAATGGATAAGGCAACCGTGTTACTAAATATGCAGTTGTGATATTACATTAAAATTAAATCTGTTTCGAAGAGAAAAATAATATTTAATATCTAATTAGAAAATGAGAGTGAGTACTAATACATGGATGCCAAGTAAATAAATAATATTTACACCAATTTACTAAAATAATTATTTTAGGCGCGCGTGTAGAGCAGGCGAAAAGAGGGAGGAGCTGTGAGTGTGAGGTTGAAAATGGGATTGCGTTGTTATTATATTACAACCAAAACACAGATATCTAGTTTGAGCAGAGGGTCTGTATATTGCCTAGGGGACGCACATGCCCACAGCTGCCTCGAGCCCTGCAAAAATCACCAGTTTTCCAACTTTTTATTTATTTAATATTCAACCCCACATTATTTTCCCACGCTCTATGTCCCAACACTACCAGGGTCCCACTTGAAATGGGGGATAGGTTGGCGCGGGCGCCGTTACGCTCTTGCTTTAAGGCGTGGGCGAGATGTTGAAGGACAAAACTGCAAAAGGAGATGTCTACATAAAAGGCCTAGCAGGGTAGCTAGGAGCCTACGAGACAGGGAGAAGGAGGGCCTTTCTTTTACACGCGGCACGATGCCTGAGGATTTGCAGCAACAGCGTTAGTCACGGACGGTCCGCTCCAGATCTGGGAATTTTGAAACTACGTTCTCCTTAACCTTTTCACCTTCTCACCTCCTCCCGTTTTTATTTTTCATTTATTTTTTTCATAAAAGGATATTTTTATAATTTATTACGCAATTATGTTTCAATTTTTACTTATATGTAAGGATAAAAGCATCGATATCGATGGATATATTACTAGTCAAATTTACGGATATTTGCGCCAAATATCGATATCGATATCGTTTATGTTCAACAAAAATGACAAAAATTTGGTCTAAAAGTTGGAAATTTGAAATGAAATTTTAAGAAAAATTTAAGTACGCAATAATATTTATATATAACTAATAAAAATTATAAAATGACTTTGACATAATAAGTATATGATGAATAAAATGATACAATAGAGTTCTGTCGGTGACTAATAATATAAAATTTTAAATATAAACATAAATTGAAATGAATTACTATAATTGAAGATTAATATAATTAAAACATATCAATAAGCATAAACAAATTTCAATTGAAAAAAAATTATAAAATGAGTAAATATATTTAAAATTAGAAAAAAAATGGATGAAAAAATAGAGTCAATCTTTGTTCAAAATTTGGAAAGAATTAATATATTTAAAATAAAAAAAAAGATAACCAATGTTGCAAATTTAGAAAAAAACGAATAAAAAATAAAAAGATTAAACAAAGGTCCAATACTCAAAAAGGAAGTTAAAAATTAAATGTTGAAAAAAGAAAAAGGAAAAAAAACATAGACCCACCCTAACAAGTAACAACCACGACCACATATTTTCAAACCCATCATTATCTCTCTCTCTCTCTCTCTCTCTCTCTCTCTCTCTCACATTCATTCATTCATCCGCCACCCTCCTTTCTCACTTAAAAAAACTTTTTCTTTCCTTTCTCCCTCTTGTGCTCTCTCGAACTATAAGTTTGGAGAGATGGTGGCGAAAGACAAATGGACGAGAGCAGCGATGAGTGACGACGAGCTCGTGGTCGAGCTCCTACTGCTCCTGAAGCAGTCTCAACCGACGGCCTCTTCGTCTTGGCTCCAGTCAGCATCTAGTTGTGAATCGGCGCAGTGCTCCTACTGCGCCTGAAGCAGTCTCAACCTTCATCGCTATCTTGGAGTGGTGGCTCCGACTCCGACTCGCCTTTTGCCATTACTGATGGCTTTGAAGAGACCAGATGTCCCAGATCCAAGGTTGGGCTTTTTTTTTTCTACGTTGGGCATGAGTTTCGGTGGATACCGACAACTATCGGTCAATTTTGACGATAATTGTCGATTTTTGCCAAAATCTTCGATATTGGGGGAAGAAATTTCTTCCCCCCCCCCCCCCCCCCTCTCTCTCTCTCTCTCTCTCTCTCTCTCTCTCTCTCTCTCTCTCTCTCTCTCTCTCTCTCTCTCTCTCTCTCTCTCTCTCTCTCTTTAGCTGCCGAGTCCCAAATCTACTGATATATCAGCGATATTACCAATATTTTCGTCCGTGCTTATAGGTGAGGAGGAAAGCAATTTAGATATATTAAATTAATATTTTTATTCAAATAGATATCATTGTATATTATAAAAAATATATATAATTATATCATCAAAATTAAGTTATGATAGTAACACTTACAAATCAAAATAGATAAAATCACACTAATAACTAATAAACCTACATTAATAAAATTATGAAACATTACAAATTAAACTCACAAAACTTAAATGACAGGACTCATCCCAATCCCCCCAGGATTAACGCGGGATGACCCTGCTCCCGTCTGACACGAAGTGTCAGACAAGGGATATTTCCGACCTTTGCCCTCCCGGGCTATCAGAGTACGCCAGGATCCGGAGGAGGTATGTGATATCTCGATCTCTGCTACAGTCCACATCCGATGTCAACCTGAAGGGTATTAAAAACAGAAAGACTGTGAGTGGACAAAAATAAAGAGTTTATATAAAAACATTTCATAAGAAGACATTTGTACCCTTCACTAAAAAGCATGCATGCATAGTAAAATCATTTATCTAAAATCATATGTTTAAACAACCATAATTAGGGTCACAGCCCCAAGTTGCGTAAATACAAGTCACACGGGCTCCTGCCCAAAACCGTTTACTGAAAACCACACCATAGTAAACATATGTGGAATCTCAGCCCAAAACCATTTATTATCATCAAACACAAATTCCCAAACCAATTGAAATCATGTTTATTCGTTATATTCATATCCAGAACCTGTCACGGTAAAATAAAGCTACACGTGTGCTAATCGGGGTCTCAAACCCAAGTCCCTCCCTGGAGGTAACGAACCATGCCCATCCTGAGAGTAAGGAACCCAACTGGGGGGGCGACTCCACTCAGTCAATGCTCCGTGACTACTCCGGAGTCCACCCAGGCCAACGACCCTCCCCGGAGGAGACAATCATATATAAAGGATGACATATGAAAACCCTTTTGAAGTCATTCTTTAAACCTTTCCAGGATTCATGCCCGGCCCCTCATAAGTCGTCATGAACCATAAAACCTTTCATGAGTTCATGCCGGTTCCCATAAACCGTCATGACCCATAAATCCATTTCAAGGGTTCATGTCGGTTCCCATAAACCGTCATAACCCATAAAAACCATTTGTAACACATAGCTGGGCACTAGGCCCGAATCCCCCATAGAAACTGGACCTCAAGTCCGAATCGTAAACCAACTGGGCCTCCGGCTCGATTCCGTAAATCAAATGGACCTCAAGTCCAAGAGTTCGTAATTCAAATAGGTCTCATACTCGAGTTTATCCTTTTCAAATCCAAAATCATTTCATGAAATCATAACCAAAACCATAAGAATGGAAAATCAGAGTAAAATTGGAAAACCTCGATTTACGTGCAAGCACGTAAATCGCCTCGAAGTACGTGAAACCATAAAATTCACAACCATCCAAATCCACATCATAAAATCATATTCATAATCCATTTGGAAATCCAAAACCATTTCATTTAGACCAATAAAGACATACAACCCCGTATAGGCACCGTATAGAGCCGAAACCTCGAAATACGTGCCTATACATAACCAAACATCCAAATGCACTCATGGAATCACAAACAAGTATTTAAAAAATATAATAAACATTTATGCAAGCACCAATTTAGAAAACAAGGTCCACTCACAGACCGTCCGAGCTGTCGCCTCGATTTGCGTGCCATAGGCTCTCCTGAGCCAATAGCTATCACCGGGACTCCCAAACCTGTCCAAATTTTAATAGAAGGTTACTAACTACTTATTTAACCTCCCATTAAAGCCCCGTAATTTTTCCGGACTTTTAACTATTTTTAAACCGACCCTAAACCTTCTGACACCCCAAAACCTATCGAAACAATGTCTGATTGACGCGAGACCAGTCCCAAAATCTTCGTTACATCGAATAGAAGATTTCATATGTTGAATACTTTCCCAAATTACTGTTCACGCGCCCTCACTCGGCCCAAGAATGCTCAAAACACTGTTCATCGTCTTCAACCTCCAGCAGCACTGTGCTGAACCGGTTCACTGTTCACGGATACTGTTTCGAACCGGCGTGAACGGTTCAGTGGTTTTCTCCCTTTATTTGGGTCCGATTTTAACCCTAATAAATCCTATAATTCCTATTTCTTCATTCCCTATCATTTCCAATCATCAAAACAACTAAAAAACATCAAAATCCCATTAAACCGATTTCCCCCTTTTTTCGGTTCAACCTTCCATTTTCGTTCCCAGGTTTTGCAGCCAGCAAACCATCCTCAAAATCATCTTATTAGGTTCCTATTAACCCCCTAAGACCATTCTAATCACCCAAAATCAACCTTAACGTGCGAAATGAAAATAAAAAGGAAAAATGGTGGAACCGAGTACCTCTCGAGTTCCTCCTCCTCTCGCCGTTGTCGACTGTGGTTCTGGCCGGCCACCACTTCCTCCTGTCCTCCCCTCCATCTCTGGTCTCAGTCATGATCATTGGGTAAGGGTTGAATGGGTTTTGGGTTGCACGGAGATGAGAGAAAATGTGAGATCGGGGAAATGGTTTTGTGTTTTTAAATGGAGAAAAATGGAATGGTCGATGCATGAAGGGAAAATGGTGTCCATTGGATGGGTGACACTTGTCACTCATCCATTGGGCCTCCATTAAATATTTGGCCCCACTAAAGTCCAAAACTTAAGTTATTTCGTAATTCGTGCAATAGTACCATTGAACTTCCGTGAACCGTAACTTCGTCGTCGAACGTCCGAATTCGACTTGCCACCAGTCTATGGATTCGTATCGTCCTTATCTACGTAATATTCCCCGGCCCTCGGCCATCGGACATCCCAGTCAAAAGTTAACTATTTGCTCCTTTTAACCAAAATTACCAAAATGCCCCTAAACTTCCGAACGTCATAACTTCCTCCTCGAACATCGGAATTGAACGTTCCGCCTGTCTATGAACTCGTGACGTCACCAAATATGTCACGGTCATCGGTCAAAGTCCATTTGACTGCCTGAATGAAAAGTCAACGTTTTGCCCACGCCTAGGGACAAAACGGTCATTTCGCATCGTTCGTCTGATTTCGCCTAACTAATCACCGATTAGCCTCACTAATCGTGATTAGTCGCTAATCTAATCTAGGAATTTGAGATGGGTCGTTACAACCTTCCCTCCTTAATTAATTTCATCTTCGAAATTCCAACCAACCTAACTCTAATCGTTCTTCCCTCCTTAATTTAGTTTCGCTCTCGAAACTCCAACTATCCTGATTCCACATCCACCCCATGGAAAGTAGAATCGACCTCAAAACTCGTGTACACTCGTACACCCACTAACCAACATAAAAATCGTCTGCGACCAGACGTACACTAACAATCACGTCGCATCGACTACGTTCGACCACGTCCAGGGACAAAACGGTCATTTCGCATCGTTCGTCCGATTTCACCTAACTAATCACCGATTAGCCTCACTAATCGTGATTAGTCGCTAATCTAATCTAGGAATTTGGGACGGGTCGTTACATTAAAAGTAACTAAAACCCTAATAACATAACTCCAAACAAACTATCTCCACGAAAAGAAAGAGTCACCGTCATCAAACCCATCACACATGGTCTTGATTTTTAATTGAAAATTATGGCGATCTAAGGAAAATTTGATCTCTAGTGATCCAATTGTGCATAGAAGCAAATAAAGGATAAAATGTCACAATCTAACTACTGTGGCCAAAACCAACGACAAATATTACAAAAAAGAAAACTCTTCCAATAGTAAGGTAGAAGATTTAAGAAAAGAAAAAATTTTGAACGAAAATTTTGGGTAAGAGGATGAAATGAAAAACTAGAAAATAATATGGTGATGAACTCAAATCTGATTATGATTCAGACAAAACAATCACCACAAAGAGGCTCTTATTATGAACCCAAAAGAAAAAAAAATGATTGAAGGGAGGAGAGAAGAAGTTTGTTTTTTTTTTCTCTGCCACTATGAGGGGAGAAAATGCTAAATTGATTATTTAGTCATTACATTAATATATCATTTTATTTAACATAAAAAAAATATAAAGTGATTTATTTTATTGAAGTAAAATCATTAATTAATTATCATGTTGATTTAGTCACTAAATATGGTTAATTTAATGTGTCTAAATGGTATCATTCTTTTGTAAATTACTTCTTGACACATAGAATTTTATAGCTATCCACCTTTTTTTAGCCAAAAGTAACTTTTTATTCATATAATTCACTCAATTTTTCACTTTAGCCCATATAGTTCAATTTAACTGATTTTAATATTATAGTTTTGTACCTAAAGCAATTCAAGGACACATCCAAATTTTCATCTAATTAATTAACGGAATAAGAACATGTTTCACACATAAAGCAGTATTTCATGTAGGTAAGAATTATATATCGTTTATTTTTTTATTTTTCATGTTTGTGTTTGGATGTAATTACAAAATGGTTTTCAAGCCTCAAATAGAAAGAAATTTAAAGAATAAGGATATGTAATTGTTTTCTAATATATATATATATATATATATATATAACTACAATATAACGAAAATAACATTTCATACGCGGGGTATAAAAATATTTTGATAAATAATTGGATAAAAAATTAGATATTTCCTTAAATTGTTATGAATTTGAAACTTCAAGGTTAAAATCGGCCAAATGAAAATGTATGGACCAGAGTAGAAAATTGAGTAACCCTTGGAGCAAAAGTGGCTTTTGGCCTTTTTCTTTTCAACAAAAGAAATTAGATAAGAGTGCTCTTATTTTTTAGTAAGCATGATCCTATAAAAATGGTTGATATATATATATATATATATATATATATATATCACTTGGTTAGATAAAAAGATAAACGAGGTTAAAGTTAAAGCCTAGAGTGTGGATTCAACTAAAAAACTCTATAATATCTTAGTTTAATTGAGTGAACAAGTTGATAAAGTAATGGTACGGATTATTTTGAGTTTCATGAGAAATGAGGTGATTCATTCTATTTATAGAGAATTCTCTTGGGTCATTGGAACATTTTGATTGGGTGAGAAGTTTTGCAATCAATAGCTAATTCTTTCAAGAAAAGATATAATGTATTATCCATCTTTTAATAATAATAAAATCTTAATGAGAGTACCATTTATTATTTGGAAAGATTCTTATTAAATATGGACCATGTGGAACCTCCAAAATTTTTTATTTTACTCTCCGCCCCCAAGCTCGAACTCATGCCATTACCAGAACACCTTAAGTATGTTAACTTGGAAGGTAAGGAAACTTTACCGGTAATTATTTCTTCTACATAAATATGGTACAGGAAAATGCTTTGGTACAGGTTTTTGAGGAGCTATAAGTCAGCTCTAGCGTGGACAATTTCAAACATAAAAGGAATAAGTTTGTCTAAATGTATGCATCAAATTCTACTTGAGGATAAGGCCAAACCTACTCCGGAAGCTCAACATCGTTTAAACCCTCCTATGAAGGAGGTTGTTAAAAAAAAGATTCTTAAGCTTTTGAACGTGGGCATCATCTATCCTATCTTAGACTCAAAGTGGGTCAGCCCCGTGCAAGTTTTCCCTAAGAAAAGTGGGGTCACGGTCGTGAAGAATGAGAGCACGAACTTGTGCCACAAAGGATCCAAACAGGTTGGCGGGTATGCATCGACTACCGAAAGCTCAACACTACAACTTGAAAGGATCACTTTCCCTTGGCCTTTATTGACTAAATGCTGGAAAGGCTCATAGGACACTTGCACCATTGTTTCCTTGATGGATACTCCAGATACAATTAGATCACCATTGCTCCCGAGGACCAGGTAAAAATGACTTTCACATGTCCATATGGTACGTTTGCTTATCGTTGTATGCCTTTTGGTTTATGTAACACACCTGCTACATTTCAAAGATGCATGATTTGTATATTCTCAAACATGGTTGAGGATATCATTGAGGTCTTCATGGACGACTTTTCAGTGTTTGGGCATTCGTTTGATCTTTTCTTGGAAAATCTGACCTGAGTACTTGAACGGTGCCAATAATGCAATCTGATTCTCAATTGGGAGAAGTGCCACTTTATGGTCCAACAGGGTATCGTGCTTGGTCATGTGATCTTGAGTAAAGGCATTGTTGTTGGCAAGGCCAAGCTAGACATCATTGAGAGGCTCCCTTATCCAATCACGGTCCGAGAAGTAAGGTCCTTCCTTGGGCACGCAGGGTTCTACCGTCAGTTCATTAAGGACTTCATAAAGAAAACAAGGCCACTGTGTTCCCTATTAGCCAAGGGTGCTACGTATGACTCCAACAAGGAGTTCCAAGGAAAATCTGACCCGAGTACTTGAACAGTGCCAATAATGTAATCTGATTCTCAATTGGGAGAAGTCCCACTTTATGGTCCAACAGGGTATCGTGCTTGGTCATGTGACCTTGAGTAAAGGCATTTTTGTTGGCAAGGCCAAGCTAGACATCATTGAGAGGCTCCCTTATCCAATCACAGTCCGAGAAGTAAGGTCCTTCCTTGGGCACGCAGGGTTCTACCGTCAGTTCATTAAGGACTTCTTAAAGAAAACAAGGCCATTGTGTTCCCTATTAGCCAATGGTACTACGTATGACCGCAACAAAGAGTTCCAAATAGTTTTCAACACTCTAAAGGAAAAACTCACGGAGGCCTCCATCATTAGGCCCCCAGATTAGAGCCGTCCTTTGAGCTCATGTGCGATGTTTCAGACTTTGCCATTTGTGGTGTTTTTGGGTAGTGCGTTAACAAAATTCCTCATGTTATCTATTATGCGAGGAGGACCTTGAATGACATACAAATAAACTATTCCAAAACTGATAAACAACTCTTTGCTGTCATCTTTGCCCTTATGAAATTCCACTCTTATCTCATTCAAATAAGGTAATCATTTACACAGATCATGTTGCACTCAAGTACCTTCTTTTCAAGAAGGATGCCAAGCCCCGGTTATTGAAGTGGATGCTCCTCCTTTCGAATTTTACTTGGAGATTCGTGACAAGAAAGGCAATGAGAATATTGTAGCGGACCATGTGAGCAGATTGATCCACAAGTCCCATGAAGAAATGGACCATCTTCCCCTTCAAAAAACCTTCCTGGACGAGTAGCTCTTCTCCATCATAGCCGTGGAACCACGGTATGTAGATCTAATTAAATTCCTTGTCACTAAATGCTTTTCTGCTAACATGAATAGGCGCCAAAAAGACAAGCTCATCAAGGAGGCCCGACACTACATTTGGGACGAGCCTTACCTTTGGAAACATTTTTCCGACCAAGGAATTAAAATGTGTGTCCTATCCAATAAACATGAGTCAATCCTCACATTCTACCATAGCCTAGCTTTTTGGGGGACACTTTGGAGCTAAGAAAATTGCACTCAAGGTGCTCCAAAGCGAGTTCTATTGGCCAACCATATTCAAGGATACATATGATTTTGTTCTCACTTGCGATCGATGCCAAAGGAAAGGTAACCTAGGCCTATGAAATCGAATGCCTCAGTACCTTGTCTTAGTTTCCAAAATATTTGACGTTTGGGGTATTGATTTCACGGGTCCTTTCCCTAACGCTTTTGGTATTATGTATATATAGCTTGTGGTTGATTATGTTTCGAAGTGGGTAGAAGTAATTCCCACAAGGACTAATGCTTGTAAGGTTGTGAGAAGCTTCTTGCAAGGCCATATTCTAACTAGATTTGCGGCACCACGAGCCATCATAAGTGATGGTGGCACGCACTTTTGCAACCGGTTTTTTTGTGGCCCTTTTGAAGAAGTATGGTGTCACTCACCACCTTGGCACTCCTTACCATACACAAACTAATGGTGAAGATGGAGTTTCAAACCATGAAATCAAGGCCATTCTGGAGAAAACCATGAATCCCACTAGAAGGGATTGGTCCATGTGACTCAATAATGCACTATGGGCATATCAAACTGCTTACAAAACTCCTATAGGCATATCCCTATTCTGACTTGTCTATGGAAAAGGATGTCACTTACCGGTTAAGCTCGTTCATAAGACCTTTTGGGCCATTAAACAACTTAACATGAGCATTGTCGAGGTTGTTCTTCACTGAAAGCTTCATATTAGTGAATTGGATGAGATACTCAATGTTGCCTTTAAAAGTGCCCGTATCTACAAAGACAATACCAAGGATTTCCACAGCCAATGGATTCTAGGTAAGACCTTCCAAGTAGGGCAAAATGTTCTTTTTTTCAATTAACGTCTTGAGTTGTTCCCAAGAAAGCTTTGTTCCCGTTGGTCTGGCCCATTTGTTGTTACTCAAGTGTTACCCCATGGTGTAGTGGAAATCCAACTCCCTACGAGAAAAGATCCCTTCAAGGTCAATGGTCATCAACTCAAGCACTATTACAAACCTGTCCTCAGCTCTGTGACAAGCCTCGTCGACCTTCCCCATGCCTCTGTTTAGAAGGTTGTGATTCGCCTTGCCTAGTCGTTAAATCTAGCACTCCTAGGAGGTACCCCTAGCACAGTTTGTTCTTTCCAACCCTTCTCGTTTCTAAGTTTGTTCCCTTGAACCTTGCTTATATTCTATATTTTTTACATTCTTATTCCATTGGGGACAATGTTTGATTTAGGTTTGGGGGTGAAACTTGCATATTGTAGATTGAAACGATCGGTTTGGGTGTGCAAAGCAAAAAAATTTCTTTTCTGCTTTTGCTATTTTTTATAATGTTCTGTTGTTTTGGGATGTTAGTCATAACATTTAGGCTTATTAACTAGGATCCATGATTGATGACATGCCTTGTTTTATTATAAGCTAAGCCATACCTATGAACCATACCATACACCACACATATGCCATGTTTAAATGATCAAGCAATTGAATAGGCGAATTTGAGTAACTTTGGAAAATTAGTGAAGACTACCATTGTGAGATCTTTGAGCTTAATTGCCTTTCTTTGTGAGTGATCTACTTGTTTCTACTATTAAACGCTCATCGCTTTTTATTCATAATTACATGATCTCATTCTACTTGCATTGATATTTAAAGAACCATGTCTATTGGACTCTCTTGATTTAATTTGTGATTGTTTATGAGATATGATTTAGGCTATGTGTTTTTGAGCTCCTAAAGGCCTTTTTTTTCCCGTTTCAATTGCATGCTAATAGTGATTTTACCAAGCACAAAAGTTGTACTAGGAAAAACCTCTACATGTAATAACTTTACAAGCGCACAAGACGTGTAGATAGTATAGATGTAAGTAAAGGAAAATCCCACAGAGACTTGCTCAATAATATCCAATCTGATTTAGTTCAATTGACTTTAGTGGAGTAATTAAACTGCAATGTGGGGTTTGTTACGTTTTATGAAGGAAGTAAATTAACTAATAATAACTAACTAAGTTGAGCTAGGGTTTCTATCCACCTTTACCAATTATAGTTCCAATAGATTTTCTTGATTAGATTAATATGCATGTATCTGAATTAAGTGCTCATGCAGAGGTCCAGCTAAGGCTCACCCTACACATATTATGTAACGGCCCGTCCTGGAAATTGAATTAGATTAGTGGTTAATGATGGATTAGTGAAAGTAATCGGGGATTAGTGAAAGTAATCGGTGATTAGTTGACAGGACCGCCCCCGAAGGGACATTGATAACCGTGCCCGGTCCTGCTCCCGTCTGGAAAGTCGATTGAAATTTCCAAATTTCCCCTACGTTCGGGTCGTTACATTAGTTGGGTGATTTCAGACGGACGGTGTGAAATGACGGTTTTGCCCTTAGGTAGGGCAAATCATTGACCTTTTATTTGGGAGGTCAAACGGACGTTGGTCAATGACTGTGACGTAATTCGTGATGTCACGAGTCCGTAGACAGGTGGCACGTCTGATTTCGACGATCGAAGTAAAAGTTATATTGTTCGGAAGTTTGGGGGTATTTTGGTAATTTGGTTGAAAAAAGGCAATTTGTTGGCTTTCTTGGCGACATGTCTTTTGCATGTATTTCGAGGACCGTTAGGTAGGTCTCGATTCCCTAAGTACAACGACAGATGGCACACGTAAATCAGAGTCCGGATGAATGTTAGGGGCAATTTGGTAAATTGTGCAAGCAAGGGCAAAATTGTCTTTTTACTAGAGTTGCTGAGTCAATTACATTAGTGACTCACTTTGTTCCTTAAGTGACGCATGTCACCTGGCAACGAATAATTAGTGTCAAATAGGTGTGAACGGTGGGAGGTAAGCGGTGGAAGAACAAACAAAAGGAAAATGTGTGTTTAACAAAGAAACAGAGGAAGGATGCCCACCCGAAAACCTTGAATTGATGACTTGGGATCGAATTTTGAATTGGACGATGAATTGATGGAAACAAAGATGAGGATGAGCTTCTAGAGGTCTAAACTAGTCGAGTGGGATTGAAAATGAAGGAAATGGTGAAGAAATGAGCCCAGACGGCACTTGTATTTAGTTTTGGAAATCCCAGTTGAGTTGGAATGGTTAGAGGGAACGAAGGTATGGATTTCTTATGATTTTCACCTGGTTTTGGGTTTAAAGACCCGTTATTGTTGTTGGATAAGCTTTTGGGTTTAAAGACCCGTTGATTGATGTGCGGGGGAGGGCCCTTGATTGATATGTTTGAGTTTAAAGACTCGTTATTGTGATATATCCCGAGGCCTGTTGATTGTGTTTTGAGTATAAAGACTCGTTGATATCCCGGGAAGGCCTGATATGTGTTTTGAGTTTAAAAACTCGTTGACATGGGATCCAGCATGTTGATTGAAATTACGATTTGGATCTTGGATTTGGGGCTGAGTTCCCAGACTTGGTTTTGATTTATGATTCCGGGCTAAGGCCCGAGGTTTGAGAAAAAGAAATGATTTTGGGTTTCCATACACGATTTTCTTATTTTAGTACTGAAATGGGTTTATGAATGGGTTTCGAATGCATGCATTGATTTTACATGAAGGGTATAAATATCTTTTTTGATAAAATGTCTTTTATAAACTTATTTCTTTTTTTTTTCACTCATAGTCTTTTCGGTTTTCGATACCCTCCAGGTTGATGCGGTGCGGGCTGACGTTAGTGAGACGGAGACATCACGCACGCGAACCACAGTGATTTTGCGCACTCTGGAAAGTATGAAGTTGATTTTGGTGTGTGGACCTGGGTATCCCTTGTCTAGCTTACGTGTTCCACGGTGGTTAGACATGTGTTTAGCATTCGTGTCACACGTGGGTTGGGCGGGAGCATGACTTATCCGTTAATCCCGGGGGATTGGGGCTGGGTCGTGTCAATTTGGTATCAGAGCGTGGTTTGTGAACTTTGCGCGAGATTGTGGCTTCCAGAGTAGTTGGTTTGTCGATTAGAGTGTTATGATGTTATTGTGGATGTGATGTCTCTACCCGGAACAGCCCGTCTTCAACTTGGACGTGCGAGTGATAGCTGTGTTAGTACGGTAGGTAATGACTTAGTGAGTGACAAAATCACTAGTGTTTGGGTGCTGGTCGCCCGATACGCGGTGTGAGGTATGATGTATGCTAGCCCTTAGTCAGAATGGATAATGTGTTTAGCACGGGATACGAGGGTTAGACCTTATGTGAAAAGCCCCGGAAATTCGAAAAATGTAATTTTGTAAGATAATGAATAAAATGACGTTTTTACCCCTGCGAGTAGTATGGTCAATTTGTTGACTTTTTGATTGGAAGGTCGAACGGACGTTGACCGATGACCGTGACGTAGTTCAGGACGTCACGAGTTCATAGACAGGCGGTACGCGTCAAACGGACATCATATGACCAAGTTACGGGTCACGGAAGATGAGGGGCATTTTGGTAATTTGTCAACTGAGGGCAAAATTTTAATTTTGTACTGCGGTTACTGTTCACCACCGTGGAACAGAGTGTGCACGGCCATGCCATGAGTGCCCTGCACGATTCCATTGTTTAATCCTGGTAGTGGCTGCGTGGGGTGAATAGTTTAAGCACTTTGAGGCAGTGGGAAACAAGGCTAGTGGCCTGGACAGAAGCAGAGCACGGGGAGAGTTTTTAAAATTGGTTATGGGTTCTGTGTTACATGAAACAATCTCCAGAGCACTTCTGAGTGTCTCCCACGGGTTACCGTCTGCCTTGATCGATTAGCTGAGTAGTGGAGAGTGAGAGTTTCATTTTGGAATCAGAGTGAGAGCGGAGAGTCTGAGAGAAATCAGAAAAACTGAGTTTCTGGGAATTGGAGGGAAAACTTGGTTTTCAATTTGTGAGGCCAGTTGATCGAAACCAAGGATCGTGTTAGTCTCCTGGGTTCACTACGAACTCAACCACGAAAGAATTGAAGGAGGTTGATCACGGTTTGTCCAGGAACTCAAGTTCCAGTTTCAGGAAAATCGCAGTACTGAGGTCGACGACTTCCAGGTGAGTTCTTGTTCAATTGATTGTGTTAGAGTGTTCCTCTAGGTTCCATTAAGCTCCTGTCTGAGTTAATTTGGGAATGGGACTAAGTTGGGTAAGTTACAGGCGTCAACCCTTTCGATGGTTCCAGTTTGGATGGATCGATTTAGGGCATGTCGAGGTTAATCAAGGACACAAAACTGAAATTAATTGGTTAGAGAAGGTGTTAGGATCAAAAAGGAAGGGAATCGAGTTAGAATTGAGGGTTAATTAGCCGGGTCGAGTCGCGGGTTGAAGGCCTGTTTAGCAGGCTAGTCGGGTGAAGGAGACGGCACTGTAGCAGGCGCGTGGCCTTCATGCGCAGCCACTTTGGGCGGCGCGTGACGGCGCGTGTGACCTCATCTCCGGTCACGGTCAACTGGAGTTTTCATCCTTTTAATGTTTTGAACATTTTTGATTTAGAGTTCGAGTTGATCGGGTGTCGTTCGGGTTAGTTTCGAGGGTTCGGAAGATTAGGGCCTTAGGTTTAATTACGTCGAAAAATCCCGAAAAATTAGGGAAATTAATACGAGCTTTTTGGGGATGTTTGTAACCCTTCTTGTACCTTTTTACAGGCCCGAACATTTCCGAGGCTACCGAAGAGCACACGGGGCGCGATTGACGAGTCCGAAAACCGTGAGTGGACTTTTGATTTTCAATTGTGCATGAATGACTATTTTTACTCCTTTGTTTATGTTTTCATATATGATTTTATGTTGATAATCATGATATTTCGGTTTTACGTAATTTCACGCTTTTTGAGGTAATTATCGTATTTTACGCATTTCGAGGTTACAATTTTCTCCTATGCATGAATGATGGTTTGATGAAGTAATTAGAGATGATATGCATGTTACGTATTTATGATGTTTTGATTATAATTGTGAAGTAATTTTCGGAAATTGCATGTGAAATTCGGACATAAGTCCTATTATGACGATATATGCTTTCGGAATGATTTTTGGAAAACGAATCATCGAGGGATCCTTTTATTGTGCTTTATAAAATGGTTTTGGGTTTAAAGACCCGGTATGATTGTTGGATCTGGTTTTGGGTTTAAAGACCCGGTTAATGGATGACGGGGGCGGGCCCGAATTGTGTTTAAAGACCCGGATTGAGTTTAAAGACTCGTGAGTTTAAAGACTCGGTTAATGACATACCCCCGAGGCCTATTAATTAAGTTTTAAGTTTAAAAACTCGTTGATATCTCGGGAAGGCCTGATATTGAGTTTAAAGACTCGGATAGATCCAACGGCTTGATTGTGATTGTTGATTCAGTTTTACATGATTTTGATTTGATTGATGTTTCGAAATGACGGTTTCTGGTTTTTGGTAATATTATATTATTTTATACGAGTTTATGACTGTTTGCTGTAATGTTTTCCATATGATACGAAAAAGGGATTTCGAATGTTTAGTATGCGGTTTTCAAATATCTGGTTATGCATGCGTATTATAAAACTGGAGGGGGAACCCCGATTTCATTAAACTGTTTTTCTGTAAAATTTTGTTTTAGTCCACTCACACTTTGTTGTTTTAAATATCCTCCAGGTCGTGGTACAAGTTCGGGGGCCAGCGCCGAGGCAGAGGCAGATGCATAAAGTTTTCCGTTGCGGAGTAGTTAGTTCGCAGAGTAGGATTTGAACTTATTCTTGTTTTGTAATATTATGGCTCTGTGAATCTATGGACTTAGTGTCCAGTCGGTTGTATTATTTAATCTCCCTGGTCTGACAGTGGGTGTGATGTAATTTAATTTGGTTTTCTAGTCTTTTGCGTTCGACTGTCAGACGGGAGCAGGATGCTTTCCGATTATCGAGGCGATAATCAAGGTGGGTTGACAGGACCCGCCCCGATCCCCCTGGGACCACCCAGGACGTGCCCTGCTCCCGTCTGACACCCGACATTAAAATACCAAAAATACCCTTATTGAAGATAAAATGCATAAAGAAAATCCACAGTTAAGTCATACATAGCACGCCACACAAATACTCGAATACAAATAGTGTCAGACAAGGGATAGTTCCCGAATACAGTTTATTGAGCACGACTCTAGACACACAACGTGCCAACCTACCCAACAGTAGGGTTCTGGTACGCAACGTAAACCTATGCCTCTTCCTCCTCGGGATCCTCCTCCTCCTCCTCCTCGGGATCCTCCTCCTCGATAGCACTACCTGGAGGGGTAGTAAAACAACAAAGGTGAGTGGGCCGTAACTCAAGGTTTACAAAATAATTTACCATTTCGAAAACATATAGCTTTTTCCCCTCCGTTTGCCGAAAAGACATGCATTAGTATCATAGACCACAAAACCATATAATCATAAGCAGAATAACATCAACATAATATAATCTTAGTCACTGCACTATACATCCCAACCCTGACATCCCAGATGCCTGACGTCCCAGACGCCCGATAAGGTCACAGTCCCATGGCTACGCGTGCCACCCGAGGTCTCAATCCCGAGTCCAAATCCCGAAGCTAGTCCGAGCATGACATTCTAGATGACTGACGTCCCAGACGTCCAATAGTAGCAATCCTGCTCCTGAGTCACTCTACGGTCCGGTCCCTCCGTAGAATGACTCCTCACAGGCAATGCGCCGTGACCACTCTGGTGTACCTACATCCGGAGGAGATAGAATCCTAGGGTAGATCTATACAGTGCAGTACCACAGATAATATCGAGATCCATTATACATATACATGACTCAAAACCATTCATAGACAACCAGACGGGTCTCATGCTCAAACATCGTAATACGTGCCATAAATCATACTCAAGATAAAAAAATACTTTTACTTGAATCACATATAGATATAATAGAAAGTAAAACAGTTATGCATGCCGAAGTTTAGTGAAATCAAAGGCCCACGCACAGTACAATCCCGCTGCAATCCCGAGCGTAAAGCCCCGTCCAAGGGTTAAAGTACAATTCCTGTCATGTCCAAAGTATACGTAAAGGTCACTTTAAGTCCCTACTAAACAACTAAGAAACCCTAGACTGAAACCGGCCCGGGAAAGTCGTCCGAACACGCTTCCCAAGGCGTCAAACCCTAATTTGACCAACCTAACGATCTCCGATCGACACGAAACCACCGCCATTGGATCCGTATCGTCGAAACCTTGAAAATGGCACTGGTCCCACACAAAATACTGTTCACACGCGCCCCCCATGCGCCGGTCAACCCTCTGGTCAACAGTGCTACAGTGATGCTGACGTCATCACTACAGTGTCAGAGGACACGTGTCAACGGCCCATTGGTCCCTGGTCTGACAGTTTTTTGACATGATGATGTCATCATGACGTCACTGCTGATGTCAGCATGATGACGTCATCAGCTACAGTACCGGGTCTGAGAACCGGGTCACCGCAGACCCACAGTTCAACCCGATCAGTTCTCATCAACCCGACCACCAAAAACGATGGGGTTTGTTCCTATGAACTCGTCTAATCATGTTCTATGGTTCTGTAGGATTAAAACAGGTTTTTAAGTTCGAGAAACCACCTGAAAATCGACGGGAAACCAGCTGCCGGCTCTGGTTCGTCTTCTCCGGCGAGCCGTCAAGCTTCCAGCCGCGTACCTAGGTCCAAAGTGATCGTCTAGTCTCCTAGGATATGTCTCAAAAACAACCAAACAAGTTTAACGTTAAAAATGGACGGTTCGAGGCAGGGAAGGAAAATCGGTCTTCTCGGGTTTGCAGGCTTACCGCTGCCGTGTCGCCGCCGTGGGCTGCCCAGTCCAGTCCTAAGCCGTCCAGAGGTCACACTGATCCTAACCCTACGTTTGTTCGAGCCCAGAAGTCGTGGTTTGGATGGTTGGATGGTTTTGGGCTGTACGGGTTCCTTCTCGGGTTTGTGGGTTTTCTGGCCGTCCAGGGTGGCCGTGGTGGTGTTGGATGGTGTCTGGTGGAGGTGGTGGACGGTCTGGTGCTGCCTAGTTCGTGAGTTGAGGCTGAGAGGCTGTGAGGTGTTTGTTCGAAGGATGAGAGTTAGCCACGGTTTGAAGGAATAGGAATGAGAGAATGAATTCTCTGATGGTTTTTAAAACAGAGTGATCAGATGGAATGGAGGGCTGAGATTCAGTCAGAGTATAGGATGAAGGGTGAGGATTTAAGGGAGTTTAATTAATTAATTAATGGAATGGCAAACACAGATCCTGGTTTTTGGGGATGATGTGGATGAGGTAGATGAGTGACATGTGTCACTCATCAAGGGCCCAGATTGATTGGGTTAAAGTAAATCAGATTCTAATATTTTATTATTATTTTAATTCCGAGTCTCGGTTAGTTCGGTTACGTTCTTGACCATAACTTTTTCGTCGTAAGTCCGATTTCGGCGTGCCGCCTGTCTCCGGATTCGTATCGACGAGACCTACATAACGGTCATTGGCCCTCGTCCGTTGGACTTCCCGGGTCAAAAGTCAACATTTGGCCCCCAAATGGCCAAATTACCAAAATACCCCTCGACTTCCGAACGTCACAACTTCTTCCTCGAACGTCGGAATCGGACGTGACACCTGCCTATGAACTCGTGACGTCACGGCAACGTGTCAAAGTCCTAAATACTTCCCGAGGTAAAGGTCAACTTTCCCCCCCCCCCCCCCCCCCCCTTAGGGGCAAAACGATAAATTTACAATAAAATAATAATTACGGAAGTTCGGGTCGTTACAATCTACCCACCTTACAAAAATTTCGTCCTCGAAATTTACTCGAATAAAAACGGGTACTGCACCCTCATCAAGTCTTCGGGTTCCCACGTCGCTTCTTCGACGTCATGGTTCCTCCATAACACTTTCACCAACCGAATCGTCTTGTTTCTCAGAACCTTGTTCTTCTGATCCAGAATCTGCACTGGTTTCTCCTCAAAGCTCAGATCAGTCATCAGTTCTACTGGTTGTTCCGGCAAGGCATGTGAATCGTCCCGTAGGTATTTCCGTAACATGGACACATGGAAAACGTCGTGCACTCTGACAAGTTCTGGAGGTAATGCCAACCAGTATGCCACTAGTCCA
Source organism: Prinsepia uniflora (assembly GCA_032719365.1). Classification (NCBI taxonomy): domain Eukaryota; kingdom Viridiplantae; phylum Streptophyta; class Magnoliopsida; order Rosales; family Rosaceae; genus Prinsepia; species Prinsepia uniflora. Next base: position 35,706,935 of record CM064862.1, read on the forward strand.
ATCCTCTCAATGATCTCGAACGGTCCAAAATAACGTGGACTCAACTTCCCGCGTCGGCCAAAACGGATAATTCCTTTCCATGGAGATAACTTAAGGAACACAAAATCTCCAACCTCGAATTCCAAGTCTCGAATTCGTCGATCAGCATAGCTCTTCTGGCGATCTTGTGCTGCCTTCAATCTTTCCTTGATGATTCGAACTGTCTCCTGGGTCATGTCCATCAAATCCGGTCCTAAAGCTGCTCGCTCTCCTACCTCCATCCAGCAGATAGGTGTCCTGCACTGTCGGCCATACAGTGCCTCATAGGGTGCCATCCCGATACTTGCCTGATAACTGTTGTTGTATGTGAACTCCATCAAAGGCAATTGAGTATCCCACGAATCCTGAAACTGCAGTACACAAGACCTCATCATGTCCTCCAGTGTCTGGATAGTCCTCTCTGACTGCCCATCGGTCTGTGGGTGGAACGCTGTACTGAAATGTAAGTTTGTACCAAAGGCGTTCTGCAAACTTCGCCAGAACCTAGATGTGAAATGCGGATCTCGATCAGACACTATCGACTCCGGCGTACCATGAAGTCGAATGATCTCCTTCGCAAACAGCTGCGCCAGTCGGTTTGGCTTAAATGTCTCCTGTACCGGTAGGAAATGAGCTGACTTGGTCAATCGGTCGACAATCACCCAAACTCCATCGAATCCCCTCTGAGTTCTAGGCAATTTGAAGACAAAATCCATGGTAATGTGATCCCACTTCCACTCGGGAATCGGAAGTGGCTGCATTGCTCCATACGGTCTCTGCCACTCAGCCTTGACCTGTTGACAGGTCAAACATCTGCTTACAAACTCTGCAATATCCTTTTTCATCCCAGCCCACCAATAATGGTCCCGGAGGGTACGGTACATCTTTGTACCTCCCGGATGCATGGCATAAGCCGAACTGTGGGCTTCCTCGAGAATTTCTGCCCGTAACTCTGCCACTGCAGGAACACACAAACGGCCCAGTTTCACCAGAGCTCCATCTGGTCAGATAGTAAAGTCCTGCCTCTCATCCGCTTCGACCTCGATCCTGTAGATACAAAGTGTCGGATCCTCCAATTTTGCCTCGATAATCCGATCGACTAGCACAGGTCGTACATGAAAACTGGCCAACAAAGCTCCCTGCTCATCCATCCCCAGCATAACTCCAGCACTTCGGAGTTCCACTAGCAAAGGACGGTACACCAGCCTCAGGTGTGCAATCGATCCTGCTGACTTCCTGCTGAGTGCGTCTGCCACAACGTTCGCCTTCCCTGGATGATATTCAATCGTACAATCATAGTCCTTGATTAGTTCTAGCCACCGTCGTTGCCTCACATTCAGCTCATTCTGAGTGAACAAATGCTTTAAACTCTGATGATCGGTGAAGATCCTGCAATTCACCCAGTACAGATAATGTCGCCAGATCTTTAAAGCATGAACCACCGCTGCCAACTCCAGATCATGCATCGGGTAGTTCAGTTCATGTGTCTTTAGCTGTCTCGATGCATAAGCGATAACTCTGCCACTCTGCATCAGCTCGCAACCCAACCCTTGCAATGATGCGTCACTATAGACTTCGAACTCTCCACTATTATCCGGCAAGGCAAGAACAGGTGCGGTAGTTAACCGACGTTTTAATTCCTAATAACTCTGCTCACACCATTCATCCCAAACAAACTTTACTCCCTTCCTGGTTAAACGAGTCAACGGTGCAGCGATACTAGAGAAGCCCTCAACAAATCTCCGGTAGTATCCTGCCAAACCAACGAAACTCCGTACCTCTGTCACGGTTGTCGGTCTAGCCCAATTTGTCACCGCTTCGGTCTTCTGGGGGTCCACACTAATCCCGTCTACTGACACTACATGTCCCAGAAAACCAATGCTGGTTAGCCAAAACTGACACTTACTCAGCTTGGCGTATAACTGGTTCTGCCTCAGCTTCCCTAACACCGATCGTAAGTGTTTCTCATGAGCCTGAGCACTCCTCGAGTACACAAGGATGTCATCAATGAACACGATCACAAACTTATCCAAATAAGATCGGAAGACCCTATTCATCAGATCCATGAATGCTGCTGGAGCATTCGTCAAGCCGAAAGGCATCACAAGGAATTCATAATGGCCGTATCTGGTCCGAAACGCTGTCTTCGGGACATCTCCTTCAGCAATCTTCAACTGATGATAACCAGATCGCAAATCAATCTTCGAGAAGTACTGTGCTCCCCGCAGTTGATCAAAGAGATCGTCAATCCTGGGTAAGGGGTACTGGTTCCTTACCGTGACCTTGTTGAGCTGTCGATAATCTACACACAAACGGAGGCTCCCCTCCTTCTTCTTCACAAATAATACCGGTGCTCCCCACGGTGATGTACTTGGTCGGATGAATCCCAAATCCACCAACTCCTGCAATTGGATCTTCAGTTCCCGTAACTCTGCTGGTGCCATCCGATATGGTGCCTGTGATATAGGTCGTGTGCCAGGAAGTAGTTCAATCGTGAACTCAATCTCCCGATGTGGTGGTAAACCAGGCAAATGTTCCGGGAACACATCCGGGAATTCTCGCACCACAGGTATATCATCGGCACCCGAAGTATCACTCTTCGTCGTCACAACATGCGCCAGATAACCCTGGCATCCTTTCTGTAGAAGCTTCGTAGCGGCAAGTGAAGAAATTACATCAGGTAGCGAACCGTCGCGCTCTCCCTGAAAAGTAACCTTTGGCAAACCCGGACTCCGCAATATCACCCGCCTACTACAACAGTCGATGAGCGAACCGTGCTCAGTCAACCAATCCATTCCCAAGATAACATCAAAGTCATGGATATCCATAAGGATTAGATCAGCTAGCAGATCTACATCCTCCACCCTTACTGGGCATCTCCGGATCACCTGATTCACTATGTACACAACGCCCATCGGTGTACCAACACCCATTTCACTATCCAAGGCTGACACCTCGCGATTTAACATACCCGCACAACTTTTCGAAATAAAAGAATGAGTAGCCCCAGCATCCATTAACACCCGTACAACAATATTTGAGATATGAAGAGTACCTGTAACCACACCAGGGGCTGACCTCGCCTGCTGCTGAGTCACTGCAAAAACACGAGCTCTGGGTCCCGCAATCTGTCCGCGCCCACGCGCGCCATGCTCAGCACTCTGTCCTCGGCCTCTGGTAGGGTGGGAAGCCGAACTCTGTGTCACACTAACACCTTTAGTCTCGTTGTTCCTTGACAGTAAAGGGCAATCTTGGGCATAGTGGCCCGCTCCTCCACAAGCAAAGCAATTAACTGTCCTCGGTCCATCCCAAGACCCTCCTGATGCACCACTCCAAGCCTGATGCTGTCCAGAATTGAATCTCGATCCGCCCCTCTGAGAGTTTCCATGTCGACCTGACTAGCCACGACCACGTAAAGATGAGGGTGCTCTTCGGTAATTTCCCCCCTTAGAGATCTTTGGGCCGGTTGGTCCAGGATGTGGACGATCCCGGCGCTGCCCCTCGCCTGATGATTGTCGCGCCTGGTGTGCCGCCAGACTGGCCTCGACACGAACTGCAGCGTCGACCATGTCCCTCAGAGTCGCGTAACTAGTAGCCGTCACACTTGCCCGTAACTCTCCTCGGAGTCCCAACTCAAATCTTTGACATTTTTCCTCCTCAGTACTCACAAAAGCTACGGCAAAACGGGAAAGCTTCCCGAAAGTCTACTCGTAATCTGCCACTGACATATCTCCCTGTACCAGCCGCAGGAACTCTGCCTCTCGTGCCATGCGAAAAGATCGCGGGTAATACTGGTCTAAGAATCGGGCACGAAAGACCTCCCATGTGGAGGTGTGAACAGTCCACCCTGACATCTCAAGACCATGCCACCATTGATAAGCCCCGCCTTCCAGTAATAAGGCCGCCAGTGCCACCCGCTCGCCGGGTGGGCAGTGCATCACGGTGAAGATTCTTTCCCATTTCGCAATCCACTCATGGGCATCCTCGGGGTTTGATCCCCCGCTGAAAGGTGTGGCTCCCAACCTTTGAGCCCGCTCAATGCTAGCACATTCCATCTCTCTCGCGATTTCCTCGCCAGTTCGTGTTTGAGGAATTCTCCTTGGAGGCATAACCCACTGTTAAGAGGCATAGATTAGATACTGACATCTTTTAAACTAAGTACTGACCACTAGTCTAGCATGTTGACCACAACCTAGTGTTCTGATACCAAGTTGACAGGACCCGCCCCGATCCCCCTGGGACCACCCGGGACGTGCCCTGCTCCCGTCTGACACCCGACATTAAAATACCAAAAATACCCTTATTGAAGATAAAATGCATAAAGAAAATCAACAGTTAAGTCATACATAGCACGCCACACAAATACTCGAATACAAATAGTGTCAGACAAGGGATAGTTCCCGAATACAGTTTATTGAGCACGACTCTAGACACACAACGTGCCAACCTACCCAGCAGTAGGGTTCAGGTACGCAACGTAAACCTATGCCTCTTCCTCCTCGGGATCCTCCTCCTCCTCCTCCTCCTCGGGATCCTCCTCCTCGATAGCACTACCTGGAGGGGTAGTAAAACAACAAAGGTGAGTGGGCCGTAACTCAAGGTTTACAAAATAGTTTACCATTTCGAAAACATATAGCTTTTTCCCCTCCGTTTGCCGAAAAGACATGCATTAGTATCATAGACCACAAAACCATATAATCATAAGCAGAATAACATCAACATAATATAATCTTAGTCACTGCACTATACATCCCAACCCTGACATCCCAGATGCCTGACGTCCCAGACGCCCGATAAGGTCACAGTCCCATGGCTACGCGTGCCACCCGGGGTCTCAATCCCGAGTCCAAATCCCGAACCTAGTCCGAGCATGGAATTCTAGATGCCTGACGTCCTAGACGTCCAATAGTAGCAATCCTGCTCCTGAGTCACTCTACGGTCCGGTCCCTTCGTAGAATGACTCCTCACAGGCAATGCGCCGTGACCACTCCGGTGTACCTACATCCGGAGGAGATAGAATCCTAGGGTAGATCTATACAGTGCAGTACCACAGATAATATCGAGATCCATTATACATATACATGACTCAAAACCATTCATAGACAACCAGACGGGTCTCATGCCCAAACATCGTAATACGTGCCATAAATCATACTCAAGATAAACAGATACTTTTACTTGAATCACATATAGATATAATAGAAAGTAAAACAGTTATGCATGCCGAAGTTTAGTGAAATCAAAGGCCCACTCACAGTACAATCCCGCTGCAATCCCAAGCGTAAAGCCCCGTCCAAGGGTTAAAGTACAATTCCTGTCATGTCCAAAGTATACGTAAAGGTCACTTTAAGTCCCTACTAAACAACTAAGAAACCCTAGACTGAAACCGGCCCGGGAAAGTCGTCCGAACACGCTTCCCAAGGCATCAAACCCTAATTTGACCAACCTAACGATCTCCGATCGACACGAAACCACCGCCATTGGATCCGTATCGTCGAAACCTTGAAAATGGCACTGGTCCCACACAAAATACTGTTCACACGCGCCCCCCACGCGCCGGTCAACCCTCTGGTCAACAGTGATACAGTGATGCTGACGTCAGCATGACGTCACTGCTGACGTCAGCATGACGTCATCACTGACAGTGTCAGAGGACACATGTCAACAGCCCATTGGTCCCTGGTCTGACAGTTTTCTGACATGATGACGTCATCATGACGTCACTGCTGACGTCAGCATGATGACGTCATCAGCTACAGTACCGGGTCTGAGAACCGGGTCACCGCAGACCCACGGTTCAACCCGATCAGTTCTCATCAACCCGACCACCAAAAATGATGGGGTTTGTTCCTATGAACTCGTCTAATCATGTTCTATGGTTCTGTAGGATTAAAACAGGTTTTTAAGTTCGAGAAACCACCTGAAAATCGACGGGAAACCGGCTGCCGGCTCTGGTTCGTCTTCTCCGGCGAGCCGTCAAGCTTCCAGCCGCGTACCTAGGTCCAAAGTGATCGTCTAGTCTCCTAGGATATGTCTCAAAAACAACCAAACAAGTTTAACGTTAAAAACGGACGGTTCGAGACAGGGAAGGAAAATCAGTCTTCTCGGGTTTGCAGGCTTACCGCCGCCCTGGGCTGCCCCGTCCAGTCCTAAGCCGTCCAGAGGTCACACTGATCCTAACCCTACGTTTGTTCGAGCCCAGAAGTCGTGGTTTAGATGGTTGGATGGTTTTGAGCTGCACGGGTTCCTTCTCGGGTTTGTGGGTTTTCCGGCCGTGCAGGGTGGCCGTGGTGGTGTTGGCTGGTGTCTGGTGGAGGTGGTGGACAGTCTGGTGCTGCCTGGTTCGTGAGTTGAGGCTGAGAAGCTGTGAGGTGTTTGTTCGAAGGATGAGAGTTAGCCACGGTTTGAAGGAATAGGAATGAGAGAATGAATTCTCTGATGGTTTTTAAAACAGAGTGATCAGATGGAATGGAGGGCTGAGATTCAGTCAGAGTATAGGATGAAGGGTGAGGATTTAAGGGAGTTTAATTAATTAATTAATGGAAAGGCAAACACAGATCCTGGTTTTTGGGGATGATGTGGATGAGGTAGATGAGTGACATGTGTCACTCATTAAGGGTCCAGATTGATTGGGTTAAAGTAAATCAGATTCTAATATTTTATTATTATTTTAATTCCGAGTCTCGGTTAGTTCGGTTACGTTCTTGACCATAACTTTTTCGTCGTAAGTCCGATTTCGGCGTGCCGCCTGTCTACGGATTCGTATCGACGAGACCTACGTAACGGTCATTGGCCCTCGTCCGTTGGACTTCCCGGGTCAAAAGTCAACATTTGGCCCCCAAATGGCCAAATTACCAAAATACCCCTCGACTTCCGAACGTCACAACTTCTTCCTCGAACGTCGGAATCGGACGTGCCACCTGCCTATGAACTCGTGACGTCCTAAACTACGTCACGGTAACTTGTCAAAGTCCTAAATACTTCCCGAGGTAAAAGTCAACTTTCCCCCCCAGGGGCAAAACGGTAAATTTACAATAAAATAATAATTACGAAAGTTCGGGTCGTTACATGGGTCTTGTCAATTGGTATCAGAGGAGGACGTGGGTGAAAGGAAGCTGACTAAATCTGAATTGGTGGGATTGACAATAGAGAAGGTCAAACTTATCAGAGTTAGGCTCAAGGCAGCCCAAGACAGACAAAAGAGCTATGTGGACCATCGGATTAGAGATCTTGAGTTTGCGGTCGGAGATCAGGTATTTCTGAAACTGTCCCCTTGGAAATGTGTAGTGAGATTTGGCAGGCGAGGAAAGTTGAGCCCTTGTTTTATCGAAGCATATGAGATTATCGAGAGGATTGGCCAAGTTGCCTACAGGTTAGCACTACCTCCAGAACTTTCAAAGGTCCACAATGTTTTCCACGTGTCGATGGTACGGAAATATGTGTTTGATGCATCTCATGTACTGGAGGAGCAACCCATTGAACTCCGAGAGGACTTGAGTTTTGAAGAACAGCCGGTACAGATTTTGGACCGAAAGGATAAGGTGCTACGTAGGAAAACCGTTCCCCTGGTTAAGGTTCTCTGGAGGAACCAGAATGTGGAGGAAGCCACATAGAACCCGAGGCGCAGGTCCCTAAATTTCTTAAAGGGGGGGGGGGAGGGGGGGAGATTGTAATGCCCTGGAAATTCAGAAAATGTAATTTTGTAAGATAATGAATAAAATGACATTTTTACCCCTGCGAGTAGTGTGGTCAATTTGTTAACTTTTTTATTGGAAGGTCGAAGGGACGTTGACCGATGACCGTGATGTAGTTCGGGACGTCACGAGTTCATAGACAGGCGACACGCATCAAATGGACATCTGATGACCAAGTTACGGGTCACGGAAGATGAGGGGCATTTTGGTAATTTTTCAACTGAGGGCAAAATGGTAATTTTGTATGGCGATTACTGTTCACCACCGTGGAACAAAAGTGTGCACGGACATGCCGTGAGTGCCCTGCATGATTCCATTGTTTAATCCTTATAGTGGCTATGTTGGGTGAATAGTTTAAGCCCTTTGAGGCAGTGGGAAACAAGGCTGGTGGCCTGGATAGAAGCAGAGAACGGGGAGAGTTTTTAAAATTGGTTATGGGTTTTGTGTTGCGGGAAACAATCTCCAGAGCACTTCTGAGTGTCTCCCACGGGTTGTCGTCTGCCTTGATCGATTAGCTAAGTAGTGGAAAGTAAGAGTTTCATTTTGGAATCAGAGTGAGAGCGGAGAGTGTGAGAGAAATCAGAAAAATTGAGTTTCTGGGAATTGGAGGGAAAACTTGGTTTTCAATTTGTGAGGCCAGTTGATCGAAACCAAGGATCGTGTTAGTCTCATGGGTTCACTACGAACTCAACCACGAAAGATTTAAAGGAGGTTGATCACGATTTGTCCAGGAACTCAAGTTCCAGTTTCAGGAAAATCGCAGTGCTGAGGTCGAAGACTTCCAGGTGAGTTCTTGTTCAATTGGTTGTGTTAGAGTGTTCGTCTGGGTTCCCTTAAGCTCCCGTCTGAGTTAATTTGGGAATGGGACTAAGTTGGGTAAGTTACAGGCGTCGACTCGTTCGATTGTTCCAGTTTGGATGGAACGATTTAGGGCATGTCGAGGTTAATCAAGGACACAAAACTGAAATTAATTGGTTAGAGAAGGTGTTAGGATCAAAAACGAAGGGAATCGAGTTAGAATTGAGGGTTAATTAGCCAGGTCGAGTCGCGGGTTGAAGGCCCGTTTAGCAGGCCAGTCGGGTGAAGGAGACGGCACTGTAGCAGGCGCGTGGCCTTCACGCGCAGCCACTTTGGGCGGCGCATGACGGCGCGTGTGACCTCATCTCCAGTCACGGTCAACTGGAGTTTTCATCCTTCTAATGTTTTGAACATTTTTTATTTAGAGTTCGAGTTGATCGGGTGTCGTTCGAGATAGTTTCAAGGGTTTGGAAGATTAGGGCCTTAGGTTTAATTACGTCGAAAAATCCCGAAAAATTAGGGAAACTAATACGAGCTTTTTGGGGATATTTGTAACCATTCTTGTACTTTTTTACAGGCCTGAACATTCCCGAGGCTACTGAGGAGCACACGGGGCCCGATTGACGCGTCCAAAAACCGTGAGTGGACTTTTGATTTTCAATTGTGCATGCATGACTATTTTTACTCCTTTTTTTATGTTTTCATTTATGATTTTATGTTAATAATCATGATATTTTGGTTTTACGTAATTTCACGCTTTTTGAGGTAATTATCGTATTTTACGCATTTCGAGGTTACAGTTTTCTCCTATGCATGAATGATGGTTTGACGAAAAAATTTGAGATGATTATGCATGTTATGTATTTATGATGTTTTGATTATAATTGTGAAGTAATTTTCGGAAATTTCTTGTGAAATTCGGACATATGCCCTATTATGACGATATATGCTTTCAGCATGATTTTTGGAAAACGGATCATCGAGGGTTCCTTTTATTGTGCTTTATAAAATGGTTTTGGGTTTAAAGACCTGGTATGATTGTTGGATCTGGTTTTGAGTTTAAAGACCCGGTTAATGGATGACGGGGGCGGGCCCGAATTGGGTTTAAAGACCCGGATTGAGTTTAAAGACTCGTGAGTTTAAAGACTCGGTTAATGAGATACCCCCGAGGCCTATTAATTAAGTTTTGAGTTTAAAGACTCGTTGATATCCCGGGAAGGCCTGATACTGAGTTTAAAGACTCGGATAGATCCAATGGCTTGATTGTGATTGTTGATTCAGTTTTACATGATTTTGATTTGATTGATGTTTCGAAATGACGGTTTCTGGTTTTTGGTAATATTATATTATTTTATACGAGTTTATGACTGTTTGCTGTAATGTTTTCCATATGATACGAAAAAGGGATTTCGAATGTTCAGTATGCGGTTTTCAAATATCTGGTTATGCATGCGTATTATAAAACTGGAGGGCGAACCCCGATTTGATTAAACTGTTTTTCTGTAAACTTTTGTTTTAGTCCACTCACACTTTGCTGTTTTAAATACCCTCCAGGTCGTGGTACATGTTCGGGGGCCAGCGCCGAGGCAGAGGCAGAGGCATAAAGTTTTCCGTTGCGGAGTAGTTAGTTCGCAGAGTAGGATTTGAACTTATTCATGTTTTGTAATATTATGGCTTTGTGAAACTATGGACTTAGTGTCCACTCGGTTGTATTATTTAATCTCCCTGGTCTGACAGTGGGTGTGATGTAATTTAATTTGGTTTTCTAGTCTTTTGCGTTCGACTATTAGACGGGAGCAGGATGCTTCCCGATTATCGAGGCGATAATCGGGGTGGGTCCTATCAATACGTCACAGTCATCGGTCAACGTCCGTTCGACCTTCTAATAAAAAAGTCAACAAATTGACCACACTTCTCGCAGGGGTAAAAACGTCATTTTATTCATTATCTTACAAAATTACATTTTCCGAATTTCCGGGGCATTACATTATGGGGTAGAGCCGAGAGATCGTCGGCTGTGTGCTAGGGTGTTTCCCCTGGATAGTGATTGGATGAGGGTGATATGAGTGCTGGTTGGCTGGTCGGTCTGTGTGGCCTGATGACAGTGTATTGAGCTGGATGGTACTCATAAGCTAGTTGGGCCAGTTGACGGCGGCCTGTTGGGCCGGACGACAATTGGTGATCGATGACTAAGGATCCCGGGAGTTGGTATTCGGTAGTTTCATATGGTGCTCGGGAGTTGAACCTCAGAAATGTTGGAAGTGAAAATCAGATTGGTGTCCCGACATAAAACTAGTTGATTAGTGAGTACAGACACGTGGTTGTGATCCGTAGGAGTTATGGATTCCTACGTAAGTGTAGTAGAGGAGTTGACGTTTGGTTGATCCGTTCAATAGTGGTATATATGTCAAGGATGGAGTTCCATGGTTGGAAAAAGTGAAGACACTCCCAAAATAGTGGGAATCGCGGGATTAGGAGGCAATGAGATTGAGACAATGAGAAGTTGTGATTCTGAAACTCTAGAGTCGGTATGGTGATAGACTCATAGTTCTGTAGAAAGGGACTTGAGGGAGTTGTGACCCCAGCGATCGTGGATACACAGATTGTGTGTACTTTCGTTTGTCTCTAGGTGTGTAGGTGTGTAGTATTCTTGAGCAATCTGATCATATGTGGTGACCGGACCATTTGTGGGATTTGCATGAGATGTGATGTAATCATAATAGGTTCGAAGAGGGTCTTACACCTACGGACGAGAAGTGGGGTCCGCTTAGGAGCAAGTGGATCAAGATCGAGTTGTTGTGCTCTTGGATCAAGATTGGGTTACCGTTGTGGTGAATCAGGCGAATTGAGATTGGTTATGTTAATGGGATGGCAAGATAGAGGTTGGATATGTTGGACATGAGACTGATGAGATTGTGTCGTCTTGAGCGAGTGTGACTGGATATCGGAAGCGAGATGATGTGGACATAGTGATGGGTATATGGGTACATATATTGGGATATATCGTGAAGAGATGCGTGGCTGAGTGATCGGCTAATTTCGATATGATTGAGGATATATTGTACGATGGATGTGATTGCTATATACATCATTGTGAAGTTTGTGAAATTTTTTAGTATGCACCGTGGTTATTGTTGGATGTGATTGACAAGTGATATACACCGAGTGGGAGTCCCAGGTGTTAGAGAAGTTGGATATCCCTAGTGGTTGAGGACGTACGAGATTCGGAATTTCGAGGATGAAATTTTTTAAGAGGGGAAGATTGTTACGGCCCGTCCAGGAAACCGGAATTAGATTACTGGTTAATGATGGATTAGTGGAAGTAATCGGTGATTAGTTGGGTGATTTTGGACGGACAGTGTGAAATGACAGTTTTACCACTAGGTAGGGCAAATTGTTGACTTTTTATTCAAGCGGTCAAACGGACGTTGGTCAATGACTATGACGTAGTTCGTGACATCACGAGTCCGTAGACAGATGACACGTCCGAATCCGACAATTGAAGAAAAAGTTATGTTGTTCGGAAGTTCCGGGGTATTTTTGTAATTTGGTTGAAAAGGGGCAATTTGTTGACTTTCTTGGCGACAAGTCTTTTGCATGTATTTCGAGGACCATTAGCTAGGTCTCGATTCCCTAAGTACAGCGACATGCGGAACACATAAATCGGAGTCCGGATGAAAATGTTATGGATTAAAGAATGTTAGGGGCAATTTGGTAAATTGTGCAAGCAAGGGCAAAATTGTCTTTTTGCTAGAGTTGCTGAGTCAATTACATTAGTGACTCACTTCATTGCTTAAGTGACACATGTCACCTGGCAAAGAATAATTAGTGTCAAATAGGTGTGAACGGTGGGAGGTAAAGGGTGGAAGAACAAACAAAAGGAAAATGTGTGTTTAACAAAGAAACAGAGGAAGGATGTCGATCCAAGGAAACAATTAAACTCCTAACTGTACTTGTGAGATTAGAATCGAATTGAGAGTGCAATTGTGAGGAAATAGAGAAGAAAAAGGGAAGGAAAACCCCAGAAAAACCGAAACCCACCCGAAAACCTTGAATTGATGACTTGGGATCGAATTTTGAATTGGACGCAATTGATGGAAACAGAGATGAGGATGAGCTTCTAGAGGTCTAAACGAGTCGAGTGGGATTGAAAGTGAAGGAAATGGTGAAGAAATGAGCCCAGACGACACTTGTATTTAGTTTTGGAAATCCCAGTTGAATTGGAATGGTTAGAGGGAATGAAGGTTGAAATTAAGAGTGGAAACATCGTTAAATGAACCCTGCGAAGCTTCTGAGTGAGTCAATTTGAAGGAATCACTGAGAATTGACAGGATCAAACGATGAACACCCTTCGAATTGTCATGGTTAGTCGACTGCCTTCGAGGTAAGGAATGTTGTAATTGATCTTACAGACCTTTAATTAAGGTTAAACCGATAAGATTAGATAAATCAAATGAAGCAATCAAGTGGAAATTAACAGGGATTGAATTGGGTTAGCACGCGGGTTGCAGGATTCGTTTACTAGATAAACGGGCGAGGAAGGTGCACTGTATCAGGAGCGTGGCTCCTATGTGCAACCGCTTGCGGCGGCGCGTGAGGGCGCGTGGTGCTTCCTCCCAAGGTGAGGAAAACATGAAACTTACTTATTTTGATGTAACGAACATTTTGGCATAGATTTCGAGACAATCAGACATCATTTCGATATAGTTCGAGATGTCCGAAGATTTAAGGGATAGTTAAAAATAGTTAAAAATTCGAGAAAAATACGTGGAATTAGTAGAAGCTTTATGAAGTAGTTAATGACCTTAGTATGTAATATGGACAGGTTCGGGAAGTCCGGTGATAGCGGGTTGGCCAGGATCGTGTTATTGCACATGTATCGAGGCGGCATCGAAAATGGTCTGTGAGTGGACTTTGCTTTCAAACTTATGATGCATGCATACATGTTTTTTATATGTTTTCATGATATGTTTTTATGATTATGGTTGTGATCTCGATAATTTACATTTTTCACGTTTTTCGAGATATGTGACATATTGCACGTTTTATGATATGTTGTTTTATGCGGAAATTTGATATGATGCGTTGATTTTGAGATTTCACAGTTCTTTTAGGCTTGAGGCCCCAGTGATTTCGGATTTCGGTTTTCATATGATTTTGGATTTAACGCGAGATTTCACATGAGGATTTCATATTTGGTTTTGGCATGGATTTCTTATGATTTTCACATGGTTTTGGGTTTAAAGACCCGTTATTGTTGCTGGATCGGCTTTTGGGTTTAAAGACCCGTTGATTGATGTGTGGGGGAGGGCCCTTGATTGATTTGTTTTGAGTTTAAAGACTCGTTATTGTGATATATCCCGAGGCCTGTTGATTGTGTTTTGAGTTTAAAGACTCGTTGATATTCTGGGAAGGCCTGATCTGTGATTTGAGTTTAAAGACTCGTTAATATGGGATCCAGCATGTTGTTTGATTTATATTTGACTGAGGATTTCGGATGCTTTTCGGATGTTTTGGGCAGTGACCTAGTTGATTGAAATTACAATTTGGATCTTGGATTTGGGGCTGAATGCCCAGACTTGGTTTTGATTTATGATTCCGGGCTAAGGCCCGAGGTTTGAGAAAAAGAAATGATTTTGGGTTTCCATACACGATTTTCTTATTTTAGTACTGAAATGGGTTTATGAATGGGTTTTGAATGCATGCATTGATTTTACATGGAGGGTATAAATATCTTTTTTGATAAAATGTCTTTTATAAACTTATTTATTTTTGTCCACTCATAGTCTTTTCTGTTTTCGATACCCTCCAGGTTGATGCGGTGCGGGCTGACGCTAGTGAGACAGAGACATCATGCACACGATCTACAGTGATTCTGCACACTCTGAAAGTATGAAGTTGATTTTGGTGTGTTGATCTGGGTATCCCTTGTCTAGCTTACGTGTTCCACGGTGGTTAGACATGTGTTTTAGCCTTCGTGTCGCACGTGGCTTGGGCGGGAGCATGACTTATCCCTTAATCCCGGGGGATTGGGCGTGGGTCGTGTCATATTATCTTCTCTTAGATTGCATGTTTAAGCGTGATGTGCCCGCCCCTAAACAATTATTACCGATGGTGCGTGATAATGCATGGAACATGAAGAAGATTTGATGATGCTACATTATCCCTAGAAATGTGATGAGCAATTCTAGTGAGTCATGAGTTTATATTACGAATAAGAGTCCCCCCCCTCCCCCCTCCCCTCCCCTCCCCTCTTAAACATGATGCTCCAAATTGCAGGGTGAACACAAACATCGAGGTGATCCGTCAAGCAATTACATCAACAATTATACACAAATAAAGTAGCTAAGCTTATAAGCATAAATTGAGTTCATGAAGCGTATTAATCCAACAAATCTAGACATACATAACAATCATAATCAAGAGCCAGAAATCTAAGTAAGAATTAACATGGCTAGGGCTTCAAGTACCCATAGCCCTAATTACACTACTCAAACATTATTGAATAAAACAAGGACATGATTAAAAGGTGCATAAACATAAAAAAAATAATAATAATAATAATAAAAGGACAATGAATAAAAGAGATGAACGAAAACTCCCTTAAGGTAGACGTGCTGAATTTGAAGATGCATGAATTGTAAAGAGTTCTTGAATTAAGATTACAAAACTCTAAACTAAGAACATGAATTGAAGTACGAATTTTGACAGAGATTCGGAAACCTTCAAGAGGTAAATTCGGCCCTCTTTCATAAACCCTAGTACCTCTATTTATAAGAGAAAAATTAATCCCCTTAAAAATAGGAGTTTACAATTCAATTATATAAGGAAAAGGCTTCATAAATAATTAAGAAATCTAATTAAAAACCTTTCCTACAAGTAAAGGAATTGAAAATAAGAATATAAAAGGAAGTACGACTAAAATCCTTATATAATATGGAGATTAGGTGTGAAAGGAAATTGGAATTATCCTAAAAAGGAAAGAAAATCACGGAATAAACCTTCAGGAGTCAAGTTCGGTGGTCAACCACAGAAATTGGGGGGGTCAAATGCTTGGTTAACCATGGTCAACGCGGCAGACTACTGTGAAGGTGGATTCGGTGGTAGCGCACCGATTCTGGAGGAGTAGCTTCAGGACACGCGCGTCGTGAAGGATCAGGGACTTTCGGCAGGCGCTTACTGAAGAAGGAGGCGCTACAGTAACCCACATGCCCATTGCTTCATTCGGTGGATAGCCACCGAATTACTTGTGCAATCTTCTTTCCTTCATAACTTCTTCGTGTTAACTCCGATTTAGGTGATTCTTTCCTTCATAACTTCTTCGTGTCAACTCCTAATTCTAAGATATATTTGATCTACACAATTCTCACAAAATATATATTATTTTCTCCAATTGCATAGAAAGAATTATTAACAAAACATAAGCAAAAGGGTATTAAATCATGGATAAAACATGCATAAATTATTACCTATCACATGCTCCCTAAGCCCCTTTGAAGCCAAACACTTAGCCAATTTTTGCCCTCATCTACATTACAACTTACCCAAGCTTTAGACTTTTTATTATGGACATACCCTATAATCTAAGCTTATGTCAAGGTTTCATCAAATGAGATTCATGGTGGGAATGAGATGTGTTGACGATATTTGATGCCTTTGCCCATATGGTTGGATTAAGCTCGGCATAGGAAGTTCATTAGTTTGCAATTGCAAAATGAGGAAGTTATTGCATGATCTTGGTTCAATTCATAAGAATGAAAAAAGGTGTATCAAGTTCATCATGAACTGAAAAAATGTGTATCAAGTTCATCATGAACTCAAAAGAAACAAAAGAAAGCAAAAGAAAAACAAACTTTTGTGAAAAAAAAAGAGAAAAAGAAAGAACAAAGAATGTGGAACTAAGGCAAGTGAGCCAAGTACCCTAAGGAAGGAGCAATGTTGTGAGTTCAAGCGCATATTCATCTTTATAAGTCAAGACCCGTGTCATGACTTCTCATGCCTTGATGTGACTTAGGTTCTTTGAATTCCATCATTCCTTTCTAAACCCAAGAACCTAGCCCCGTTACAACCCTTTAATGAAGATCTATTAAACTTATGAACGATTATGTAAAGGATCAAGGTACGTATCTCTGTTCTTAAATTTCAATTCCTTCGTGGGAACTTATTTTCCACAAAAGTAACATTTTTCATTATGAAATCATATGTGATTTAACTTTGATTCCTTGAACGTAAATTCTTCACATATGCTTGATTGAGTGTAAGCCTTAGGATTCGTGAGTGCATTGTTAGGTCATATTTTATGCATTTTTCCATGCATTATTATCTTTGATGTACTACTAATATCTTTCATCACATAGGAGAAAATGATAATTTTTGTGAGAGTTGTGCAGGATTGGACATTATGTCGAATTAGAATGTTTTCGGTGTAAAAGGAGGAAATTCGGAGTTGAAAGAGCTTACTTATGGAGCAAGGAAAAATAATGTGGAAAACAAAAAGCTGTCATTATTCAGGAATCACTATGCAGGCCAGACACTATTCAGAAATTACTATGCAGGCCAGACACTATTCAGGAATCACTATGCACACCTGACACTATTCACGTGAATAGTAGCAGATTACATGTCTTTCCTTATTTGCCCTCATGCTTTCATGCCTATTTAAGCCCTCTTCACTCTCAAAATAGGAGAGCCTCTACACATAACAAAGAAATCAGATATGCTCTTCTTTTTCATTCCCCTTCTCTTCCAGTGAGAAAACCTCAAGAATTCCATAACCATCTCCCCTCTTCCATCCTTTTGCATCTCTTTCCCATGTAACTCAATCTCTCATCATAAAAGCTCCAAAATTCCTTCATCAAATTCGTCATCCATCATCTTTGTGTGTGAAGAAGAAGCCCTTTTCAGTTCTGGAGAAGAAGACTGCCTTCTACTTAGAGTTTGCTGCATCCATGTCTTTAATTAATGCTTTTATGTTGATTAGATACATGTGTAGCTAATTTCTCATCTAGGGTTCTTGATGTAACCATGTAAACTCAGTCTATGTTATGATTGAAGTATTCTGATTTCTGCAAACTCTTCTTTGTTTCATTCATTTTAATTATTGATTCATATGTGATTCTAGTGCTTGATCACCATTAGGGTTCCATATGCCTAGTTAGATTTAGAGCACATGCCATGCCTAAGTTTAATTGATTTATGAATGAAAGAATAGGGTTAGTGAGTACATGCCATGCCACTGAATCTGTTTGGTCATATTTATTTCTTTTCTCATACTTAAAGGCTTTCTAGGAGTAATCTAAAGTACATGCCATACTTAGGTTGCAATTAGAAGGACTAGATAATGTTCCACATGCCATGGCCTATCTTACTTAAGTGAAAACGATCTTTAGAGCAGGTTTGGAAGATCAGGTACTTTAGTCACTGTATTCATAGAATCAAGGTTACATAGGTGAAGTCAAGACCCTAGCTTCCATCTCCATACTTTTCTCAATCTTTTCTATCTATCTTCATTTACTTAAAGTTTTAATTTCAGTTTAACGTCCTTACATATCACAAATCAAAACACAATTCTGTTTTATTTTCAGTTCTTTTAATTCCACTAGTTAATTGAGTCATTATAGGGTTATTTAGAGGTAATTGTGAAGCCTAATCAGTCTCTGTGGTTCGACACCCTTACTTGTGCATTACCATTACTACAATAGTAGTGTATAAGCTAGGAAACATCAACAATTTTGGCGCCGTTGCCGGGGACTGATTTAAGTCCTTTACAATTGGTTACCAACTTAGCCCTATAATCTGTTTTCTGTTTTAGTTTGTTTACAGCTTGAGTTATTCATATATTTGTGTGTCAGGTTTTGAATGTCCAGTTCGCCTTTGCTAGACTCCGTTGCAGCAGCGATAAGGAAATCCAGGGAAACAAGAGGAAATCTTACTACAAAAATTGTAGCTAAAAGAGCATTTCAAGAAATCATCAAGGATAAGTCTTCTGTCTCAATTCATTCAGGAGAGTCAGAAGAGTTTGAAGAAGAAATTGAAGAAAAGATGGCTGAGGCTGCAACCCATGCTTTGGAGTTCTATGCTCAACCAATAATCCCTGATTCGCCTTCATGCGTAGTACTGTCACAGGCAGCAAGGAACTATGAACTTAAATCTTCATATTTTTCTATGTTTCCTTCATTCTTTGGTTTGCCTAATGAGGATCCATTGGCTCATATTAAAGAGTTTTACATAGTTGTTAATTCATTGCCCTTGCAGGGACTTTCGGAGAATGATTTGAGGTGTAGGATTTTTCCCTACACATTGAAGGAACGGGCCAAGGCTTGGCTCATGACTTTGAAGCCTAAGTCCTTGGAGACATGGGATGAGGTTGTAAAGAAGTTTATGGACAAGTTCTTTTCCCCCCAAAAGACAGCAACCCTAAGAGCTCAAATTTTCAATTTCAGACAAGATGATACTGAAACATTTAGTGAATGCTGGGAAAGATTTAGAGGACTATTGCTGCAGTGTCCACACCATGGGTTACCTCTTTACCTTCAAATGCAAATTTTCTTTGACGGATTAACCCCTACATGTCAATCAATGTGTGATAATGCAGCTGGTGGTGCTCTAAAGAAAAAGAGTCCAGAGGAGTCTCAAGAACTCTTTGAGATGCTGGGTTCTAATATGCATCAATCAAGAGGGAAGAGAAGTGGTGCATATGAAGTTCATTCAACTAATGAAGTTTCTTTCAAGGTTGACAACTTGGAAAGGAAACTTGACGCTGTGCTTTCAAAGTTAGGCTCATCTTATGCCTCTCAAAGTGCTACATATGCTGATTACGATCAAGAGCAAGCCAATATGATGAATTGCTATAATTCAAGGCAAAGGAATGATCCATACTCAAACACTTACAACCCCGGATGGAGGAACCACCCTAACTTTTCTTGGGGTGGAAATCAGAATCAAAGCCATGCTCAGCAGCAGCCTAACAACTACCAAGTTCTCCCAAGCAATCCTGTGGAGGAGACATTACAGAAGTTCATGCAAACCACTTCCACTTTGTTCCAAAACCAAGCTGCCACCATTCAAAAGCTTCAGACCCAAGTTGGACAACTTGCTACTGCTCTTAACCAGAGAGAACTTGGGAAGCTTCCAAGTCAAACTCAGTTGCTTCAAAAGAATCAGGAGCAAGCAAAAGCCATAACAACACTTAGAAGTGGTAAGGTTATTGATAATGGTATTAACTACGATCTTCCTAATACTTCTGAAATTGTGAATGCAGGTGGGGAGGAAGGAGAGGCGGAGCAAGCACCCAAGAAAGCTACTGATGTACCTCTTAGGACTAACAAAGATAAACCTGTTTTACACAAAGCTCCCGAGCCCTACGTGCCACCCATTCCTTTTCCAAGAAGACTTGCTCAATGCAACAAGGATAAGGCCTTCAAAGAACTTTATGACATTCTCAGTAAAGTTAATATTAATCTGCCTTTACTTGATTTAATTGATGATGTTCCAGCCTATGGCAAGTTCTTTAAAGAATTGAACAAGTACAAGAGGAAATATGAACCACATGAGAAGGTTTTAGTCTCCGAGAATGTCTCTGACGTGCTTCAAAGAAAGCTTCCACGCAAACTTAAAGATCCTGGCAGCTTCTCCATACCTATTACCATTAGGGACAAGAAGATTGAGAAGGGTATGCTAGACTTGGGTGCAAGTATCAATCTTATGCCATACACGGTTTACTTGCATCTAGGTTTGGGAGAGTTGAAACCGACCACAGTTTCTTTACAACTTGCTGATCGTTCAGTAAAGTATCCAAGAGGTATAGTTGAAGACATTCTAGTTCAAGTTGATAAATTGATCATACCTGCTGATTTTGTAGTGCTTGACATGGAAGAATCACCAATCAAAGATCGTGAGTTACCTATTCTTCTTGGGAGGCCATTCATGGCGACAGCAAGGACAATCATAAATGTGCATGATGGAGTGCTCACAATGACAGTTCTTGGAGAAACTGTCCAATTTAGAGTGTTTGAATCTTTAACTCATCCGTATTCTTCTTTAGATTGTTTCTCTGTTGATATATTGGATTCTTTTGTGTTCACCAAATTTTCTCATGGCCCCCCTAAAGACCCACTAGCGATTGTCTTGACCAATGTTCTGGATGACTTCGAAGATGAATGGGAGTTGGAAGAGGAAGTTTCTGCTTTGGAGGCTTTGAAGTCATATCCCATCACCTATTTAGTCCCCCTTGAGCCACTCGAGCCATCCACTGATCATCTCATACCCTCAATCATCAAACCACCAAAGCTTGAGCTTAAATTACTTCCCTCTCATCTTAAGTATATCTTTCTGGGTGACCAAAATTCACTTCCAATTATCATAGCTTCGGATCTGACCTCTTTGCAGGAAGAAAAGCTAGTAAGAGTTTTGAGAGAGTTCAAATCCACCATTGGATGGTCTATAGCAGATATCAAAGGAATCAGTCCCTCTATGTGCATGCATAGGATACTTTTGGAGGAGGATAGCCAACCCAGCTGTGAACCTCAACGAAGACTCAATCCCAACATGAAAGAAGTGGTTAGAGCTGAAGTACTTAAGCTACTTGACACTGGGATCATCTATCCTATTTCTGACAGCAAGTGGGTTAGTCCTACTCAAGTTGTACCAAAGAAGAGTGGCATGATTGTCGTAAAAAATGATCAGGATGAACTTGTCCCAACAAGAGTCATGACAGGATGGAGGGTGTGCATTGATTACAGGAAGTTAAATGCTATGACTAGAAAAGATCATTTTCCCCTTCCTTTTATTGATCAAATGCTTGAAAGATTAGCTGGTTACTCACACTACTGTTTTCTTGATGGTTATTCAGGTTATAACCAAATCCCAATTGCACCTGAGGACCAAGCGAAGACGACCTTTACCTGCCCATTTGGCACGTTTGCTTATCGGAGGATGCCATTCGGTTTGTGTAACGCACCAGCTACATTTCAAAGATGCATGATGGCATTTTCTCTGACATGGTTGAGAGGTTCATCGAGGTTTTTATGGATGATTTTTCTGTGTTTGGTTCCTCATTTGATATATGTCTTGATCATCTTGCATTAGTTCTAAAACGTTGCCAAGACACCAATCTGATTTTGAATTGGGAGAAATGCCATTTTATGGTTAAGAAGGGTATAGTGCTAGGTCATGTAATTTCAAGCAAGGGAATAGAGGTAGATAAAGCAAAAATGACTTGATCTCTAAACTACCTCCCCCAGCATCTGTTAAGGGAATTCAAAGCTTCCTAGGTCATGCAGGTTTTTATAGACGTTTTATTAAGGATTTTTCAAAAATAACTCGTCTGTTATGTAACTTGTTAGCTAAGGACACTTCTTTTGACTTTAATGATGAATGTTTGCAGGCCTTTGAAATGCTTAAGAAGAAACTAACTTCTGCTCCAATTATCATGGCTCCAGATTGGTCTTTACCCTTTGAAATGATGTGTGATGCATCTGATTTTGCTATTGGTGCAGTACTAGGCCAAAGAATTGGAAAACTCTCTCATGTTATTTATTATGCAAGCAAGACATTGAATGATGCTCAGCTAAACTATTCCACAACAGAAAAAGAGTTACTTGCTGTTGTCTTTGCTCTGGAGAAGTTCAGATCTTATCTTGTAGGATCAAAAGTCATTGTCTACTCAGACCATTCAGCTCTACGATACCTAATGACCAAAAAGGATGCCAAGCTAAGACTCATTAGATGGATCCTCTTATTACAAGAATTTGATTTGGAAATAAGAGACAAGAGCGGCAAAGAGAATGTAGTTGCTGACCACTTATCACGTTTGAAAAGTAAAGCAATTGACAGAAATGCACAGTTGCCCTTGAATGAATCATTCCCTGATGAACAACTTCTTGCCATCCAAGATGATGAACCATGGTATGCTGATTTTGTTAATTTTCTTGCTTGTGGTATTATTAGAGATGATCTAACCTTTCAGGAGAAGAAAGGTTCTTTTCGCAAGTGAAGCACTACATGTGGGATGAGCCCTACCTTTTCAAATATGGACCAGATCAGATTATTAGAAGATGTGTTCCTGAGGTTGAGCAAGAAAGCATACTCAATTTCAGTCATGAGTTCGCATGTGGGGGTCATTTTGGTGCCAAGAAGACAGCAGCCAAGGTTCTTCAATCTGGTTTCTTTTGGCCTACTTTGTTTAAAGATGCTTTTGAATTTTGTGCTAAGTGTGATAGGTGCCAAAGAATGGGCAACATCAGCAGCAAAAATCAGATGCCTTTGCATAACATTTTGGTTGTGGAGATCTTTGACGTTTGGGGCATCGATTTCATGGGACCATTCCCACCCTTATTTGGCTACAATTACATCCTGGTGCAGTAGACTACGTGTCTAAATGGGTGGAAGCAATTGCTTCAAAGACCAATGATCATAGAGTGGTGATTAACTTCCTCAAGGACATCATTTTTTCAAGGTTTGAATGCCAAGAGCTATCATCAGTGATGGTGGAACTCACTTCTGCAACAAGCCATTTGAAGCCTTGATGAAGAAGTATGGAATCACACATAGAGTGAGCACACCGTATCATCCCCAAACTTCTGGCCAAGTGGAGATAAGCAATAGGGAGATCAAGAATATTCTAATGAAGACTGTGAATTCGACAAGGAAAGACTAGTCCACAAAGTTACATGATGCACTTTGGGCTTATAGAACAGCTTATAAGACTCCTATTGGGATGAGCCCTTACAGAATTGTTTTTGGGAAAGCTTGCCATTTGCCAATGGAGTTGGAGCACCATGCTTTGTGGGCAATCAGCAAGCTTAACATGGACTTTACAAAAGCTGGAATGTCAAGAAAGCTGCAACTCAATGAGCTTGAGGAGCTAAGGAATAAGGCTTATGAAAGTGCAAAGATTTACAAAGAAAGGACCAAGCTTTACCATGATAAAGCTATTACGAGAAAGGTATTCTTCCCTGATCAAAATGTTTTATTATATGACTCTCGTTTACGTCTCTTTCCAGGTAAACTTAAGTCTAGATGGGTTGGACCTTTCAAAGTGATCAAAGTGTATCCTCATGGAGCAGTTGAAATAAAGAATCTCAGCAATGGTAACAGTTTCAAAGTTAATGGCCACAGATTAAAGCCGTACTTGATGTCTGATATGGGTGTTCCCATTGCACATATGGTGGATACTCTTCCATTCCATTAAGCCCATTGGCAACCACGTCTTGCCTAGACATTAAATACAGCGCTTGTTGGGAGGCAACCCAACCAGGTTCTATCTTTTAAGCCTTTTAACTTAATTACTTCTTTTCTTTCTCTGCTTTGATACTCTCTTTGCATTGCATGCATTTTTTCTATTTTATACATTGAGGACAATGTTTAGTTTAGGTTTGGGGGTAAGGAATTGCAAATTTTTGGGTGCTAAAGAGTCAGTCTGTTAGAGCATTGTTGAAACATTGTAATGGAATCTTTATGCAAACTAAGGCATACAATCGTCAGTTAGAAGGAATCCTTGATTAGTCTTCTGATTAGGTGTTCTTTCTGACCTCTTTTTCTCTTAGAATCATGGTGAATAAGGTACCTGATCAAACAAATGAAGAAGAATAGTGAAGACTACCCTTGTGATGTTTTGAGCCTACTTGCTTTCTTGAGAAGGTTTAATTTGTTTCTGCTCCAATTCTTTCTATCTAATTCACTCTAATCTGATCTCATTATCATTTTTGGTTGATTACTAAGAATTTATCATAATTTCAGATATCACATGCCCTTCATTTGTGGAGTAGCCCTTTTGAAGTGATGACTAGGCTTTGTGTGCATAACCTTCTAAAAGCCTTCTCTAAACCCGACCTTTGTGTGCTCCATTAGCCATTTTGTAGCCAAACACATGTAGCCATTTCTTTCATAACCTACATCACTCCTTCCCTTTTGTATCTCTCTTTGAGGTACCTAGCTTAATTGTGACCATACCCTATAGCTTGGAATCTGCCAAGGTTGCTGAAAGTGGAAATTCGATGCAAGGAAAAGTATGGCCACTGTTAAATCAAAAGTTTATGAAAAATCAAAAGTAGCTCAGATCAAAAGAAGTTCATATCAAAAGAAAAGAGAACTTAAATGAAGTAAAACTTCAAGGAAAAAAAAAAGATGAGAAAAAAAAAAGCAAAAGAAAAAGTTCAAGTATGATCTGAGAAAAGTTCTTTCCATTCAACTTAAAGTGAGCAGATGCTGGGAATAACATCAAGCTGTGCAAAGGAATTTTTCAAGAGCCCGTGGTATGATTCTAAGTTACTTTTTGTTCCTATCCTTTTTTCATTTTTCCCTCAACCAAGCGTCATTACAACCTATTTAAATTAAGACCTATGTTGATCACTTGGGCAATGACATGAATGCTGGGAGGTATGTGCTCTATCTAATTCTTAGTTTTCGATTCTCTCATGAGATCTATCCTGAAATTGTGCCATTTTTTTCTTATACTTCATATGTGAGAATACTTGCTTTCATATTACATAACTTCACTCACATATGTTGATGGAGAGATTAAACCTTAGGTTCGAGTGATTGAGTGAATCTGTGAGACTTAGAGTTGAGACGAATTCTATCTTCAGGTTTGAAAATGATACCTATGAAGCCTTGAAACTTAGAGTAAAAGTGTTCACTTGCACACTAATTAGTTGCTGGCATGGTGAATTCAAGAAGGTGAAGGTATGACTAAGGTTTCATTGGTTCACCTTACTTTGTTTCCATAATGTTTTAACCCTTGTTTTTTCAATAGTCTTGATGGTGTTTGTGGGTGTCACATCTGTTAAACCCTCAGGAGACAAAACTCCTCCTACTAGGCACACCTAGGGGTTTAAATGGTCTATCATAGGAAGATCGAGTCATTAATTTAATTGTGCTTATGTAATTTGTTTTGCTTGAGGACTAGCAAATGATAGGTTTGGGAGTCTTTGTTAGGTCATATTTTATGCATTTTTCCATGCATTATTATCTTTGATGTACTACTAATATCTTTCATCACATAGGAGAAAATGATAATTTTTGTGAGAGTTGTGCAGGATTGGACATTATGTCGAATTAGAATGTTTTCGATGTAAAAGGAGGAAATTCGGAGTTGAAAGAGCTTACTTATGGAGCAAGGAAAAATAATGTGGAAAACAAAAAGCTGTCACTATTCAGGAATCACTATGCAGGCCAGACACTATTCAGAAATTACTATGCAGGCCAGACACTATTCAGGAATCACTATGCACACCTGACACTATTCACGTGAATAGTAGCAGATTACATGTCTTTCCTTATTTGCCCTCATGCTTTCTTGCCTATTTAAGCCCTCTTCACTCTCAAAATAGGAGAGCCTCTACACACAACAAAGAAATCAGATCTGCTCTTCTTTTCATTCCCCTTCTCTTCCAGTGAGAAAACCTCAAGAATTCCATAACCATCTCCCTTCTTCCATCCTTTTGCATCTCTTTCCCATGTACCTCAATCTCTCATCATAAAAGCTCCAAAATTCCTTCATCAAATTCGTCATCCATCATCTTTGTGTGTGAAGAAGAAGCCCTTTTCAGTTCTGGAGAAGAAGACTGCCTTCTACTTAGAGTTTGCTGCATCCATGTCTTTAATTAATGCTTTTATGTTGATTAGATACATGTGTAGCTAATTTCTCATCTAGGGTTCTTGATGTAACCATGTAAACTCAGTCTATGTTATGATTGAAGTATTCTAATTTCTGCAAACTCTTCTTTGTTTCATTCATTTTAATTATTGATTCATATGTGATTCTAGTGCTTGATCACCATTAGGGTTCCATATGCCTAGTTAGATTTAGAGCACATGCCATGCCTAAGTTTAATTGATTTATGAATGAAAGAATAGGGTTAGTGAGTACATGCCATGCCACTGAATCTGTTTGGTCATATTTATTTCTTTTCTCATACTTAAAGGCTTTCTAGGAGTAATCTAAAGTACATGCCATACTTAGGTTGCAATTAGAAGGACTAGATAGTGTTCCACATGCCATGGCCTATCTTACTTAAGTGAAAACGATCTTTAGAGCAGGTTTGGAAGATCAGGTACTTTAGTCACTGTATTCATAGAATCAAGGTTACATAGGTGAAGTCAAGACCCTAGCTTCCATCTCCATACTTTTCTCAATCTTTTCTATCTATCTTCATTTACTTAAAGTTTTAATTTCAGTTTAACGTCCTTACATATCACAAATCAAAACACAATTCTGTTTTATTTTCAGTTCTTTTAATTCCACTAGTTAATTGAGTCATTATAGGGTTATTTAGAGGTAATTGTGAAGCCTAATCAGTCTCTGTGGTTCGACACCCTTACTTGTGCATTACCATTACTACAATAGTAGTGTATAAGCTAGGAAACATCAACATGCATTGAGTGATGCCTAGTGAGGATTAGAGTCGAGGTAAAATCTTTCCAAGGTACTTGAATGAAGTTGTTCTTATGCATGATCACTCGAAATTATTGGCATACTCACTTGAGAACATGGACCTCGGTATGGTATATCTCTTGATTTGACTAAGCATGTTTTCAATCATTGGTCCCTATTAACTTGTTTAATTGTTGCTTCTAGCATCCTCGTTGTCAAACTTAAGCGTTTGTGGGTATCGTTACTTCTAGCTCATGGATCAGCCCTTACCAACACTTGAACGAGCTCTGCCTAGACTCCCACCATGTTCTGGAGCCTAATTTCAGGCCCGGGTCGCGCCAAAGGCCAGTGGGGCCAACTTTTGGCCTCGTTGTTCCGACAACATAATGACCAAATTTTTAGGCCCTTTATATGCACTTGAGACACAAATTCCCTAATCCTTCCAAGCGCACTATGGTGTCTCGATCGAAGTACTTTGAAGAAATGACTTAGGCTGAGGCTGGTTTGGGTTAATTCAAGGGCCTTAGTGTTGTTCTGGAACTTTTCAATGTCTGAGACGTGATCAAGCCGCCCAAAATCAACTCTAAATGCCATATCCATGTCATTGGTGCATTTAAATCATCCATGATCGACCAAGAATCTTCATGCCCTCTTTCTTGGCCGAAATTCATTCATGTTCACAGTTGAAACATGTTTGAACCAATCATAACTCAAGCCAACTGTTAGGTAATATTTTATGCATGTTTTGTTATTATTTCGTTCTATGCAATTGGAAAAAAATATATATTTTGTGAAAAGTGTGCAGAATTAGATAGAGTTTGGAATTATAAGAATTTGAGCGAAAGAATCACCTAAATCGGAGTTGTAACAAAGAAGTTAGGAAGAAAAGAAGATTGCACAGGAAATTAGGTAAACATCTACCGAATCAAGCCTAGGAGTCCTTGCGCGTTGATGATAACACTCAAACTACGCATTAAGTTAAACACATAATTTGAGTATTATGCAATTTAAACTCTTTTTGTGTAGATGTAGTATTGGTAAATAGGGATCATTCTTAACCGGAGAAATTAGGGAACATTAATAATTTGTTAGTGAGAAAGAATAATGAATAAAATAATAAAATAATAAATGAATAAAAGAATAAAGAATAAATGAATCAAAGAATAAATGAATTAAAGAATAAAATGAATTAAAAAATTAAAGAATTAATGAATTAAAGAATTAAAGAATAAACGAATGAAATGGGGGTTTTTGGAATATTGTATTCGTAAAAATAAAGAAAACAAGTAAAAATAATTAAGAACTTAATTCTATTTCTACTTTAACCTTTTTACAAGTGGACTTTCTTCAAACACAATTTTTTACCAACACTCTAACATTTTGCTCATGGTGAATCAATCACGAAATTCTACATTCATCATTTCAATTACATGCATACTGATAGGTCATAATTTATGCATGTTTTATCCATGATTTAATACCCTTTTACTTATGTTTTGTTAATAATTTGTTTTATACAATTGGAGAAAATAATATATTTGTGAGAAATGTTTAGATCAAATAGAGCTTGGAATTACGAGAATTTGGGTGAAAGAATCACCTAAATCAGAGTTCAAAAGAAGAAGTTACGAAGGAAAGAAAATTACATAGTAATTCGGTGGACACCCACCGAATAGGCAGCAGAGAGTCCTTCTTCTGTCACTGTAGCGCGCCTCCAGATTCGGTAAGCGCCTACTGAAGCACCTCAATCCCTCTCGGCACGTGTGTCTTGTTGTTCTTCCTTCTGGTTCGGTGGAGTACAGCCGGACGCCTGCACAGCTCCTCAGCGCGCGCCTCCTGTAGCTTGCCCTTCCGGTTCGGTGGATTGCCACTGAAATTGGTCCTGAAGGTTTAATTCCGGATTTTCTTTTATATTTAGGTTAATTACAAGTTCCTTCCATTTTTATTCTCCATATTGTATAGGGATTTTAGTCCTATTTCCTTTTGTATTCTTATTTTTAATTTCTTTACTTGTAGGAAAGGTTTTAAATAGATTTTTTAATTAATTAGCAAGCCTTTTCCTTATAGAATTGAATTAAAAACTCATATTTTTAGGAGGATTAATGATTCTCTTATAAATAGGGGCATTATGGTTTATTTTTGGGGGGCCGAATTTACCTTCCTAGGTCCCAAAACCTAGTCAAAATTCATACTTAATTTATATACAGTCTAGCCGCATTTTATTATTTTTTATGCTTTTGGATTCAAGCTTGTGCTAAGGAGGACGTAAGGTTTGGGAGAAGAAGTGTGTTTGAGCCCATTTTCCTACTCCTTGCTATTCTTTAGTATTTGTGTTTATTTATTCTTTTATCGTTTTATGTTTCTTATGCATTTAGTTATGTTATTCGTTTAATCAATAATGTTTGAGTAGTGTAGTTAGGGCTAGGGTTACTTGAAGCCCTAGCCATGTTAGTTCATGTTTGATTTCTGGCTCTTGATTATAATTGTTATGTATGCCTGGATTTATTGGATTACTGCGCTTCATGAACTCAATTTATGGTTATAAGCTTAGTTACCTTATTTGTGTATAACTGTCGATATAATTGCTTGATGGATCACCTCGATGTTTGTGTTCACCTTGCAATTTGTAGCAGCACGTCTAAGAGGGGGAATCTTAGTCGTAATCTAAACTCATGACTTCCTAGGTCTGCACATCACTTTTCTAGGGACAGTGTAGTGTCATTAAATCTTCTTCATATTTCATGCATTATCACGCACCATTGGTAATAGTTGTTTAAGGGCGGGCACATCACGCTTAAACATGCAATCTAAGAGAAGATAATATGTATGGGGTGAACCTTAGATGGACCCCTGCACGGGCACTTAATTCAGACACATGCATAGTAATCTAATCAAGGAAATCTAATGGAACTATAATTGGTAAAGGTGGATAGAAACCCTATCTCGACTTAGTTAGTTATTATTAGTTAATTTACTTCATTCATAAAACGTAACAAACCCCCAATTGCATTTTAATTACTCCACTTAAGTCAATTGAGTTAAACGGAATTGGATATCATTGAGCAAGTCTTCGTGGAATCGACCTTTGCTTGCATCTATACTATCTACACATCTTGTGCGCTTGCAAAATTTATTACACCTAGAGGTTTTTCCTAGTACATCTTTTGTGCTTGGTAAAATCTCTATCAAGTTTTTGGAACCGTTTTCGGGGACTTGTTACTCAACGGTGTCCATTTTATTCGATTCCTTTGACTTAGTGGTTTTTCTTTCTGTTTTGTATATAATTTTTTGGTTTTTTTTTTGTGACGTGTCTAAGTACCATGGAATCGTGGAATAGCTATTATTCTTCTCAAGGTTGGGCCTATGAGCCTTATGCACACATTCCTTTGGTTCCAAGTAATCAAGGGGGATGGGCATACCCCCAATATTGCATGTACATGTCTTAGCCTTATAATCAAGCCTATATGGAGTCATACCAAAACGGATGGAGTGAACCATCACCCTACACTTGGAATCCTCCTCCTTTGGATCCTATCCCTGCTCGACCTCAAAAAACACTTCGGGGTGCACTAAACGAGGCTCAATCTCAAAGAACACTACGGGAAGCCCTCTTAGAGGACAAGGAATTAGAGCACCTTCGACTTAAACTTCTTTGGGAACCCGATTGAGATGATGAGGATAATGATGTGTATGTCCCCTTGCCACCTCCCGACAGCACCAATGATGCACCTCGGGTCATGCTCTTGATGTTCATGCAATAGAACCAAACCCGTACGCATTGCACCAAGTTTTGGCCGAGGTCCCTAAAATTCCAGCACCTATCCTTGCTACCTCAACTCCTCAAGCACCTCTTATCCTTACTTTTCCAAGGCCTTACTTATCTTTATTTTCACCATTTAAGTTCCTTACTCAACTTAGGTGTTTTGGTGAGAAATTTGATGTTGTGCCTAATAGTTTGTGCAGGTTTAGTGGTCCTTGTAGGAGGCAAGATGAAGGAAGTATCAAGATGGTGGTATGCACTTTTGAGATATTCGGCTCCACCCAAGGCTCAAGGCCATGGCCCAAGCAACCCAACTACCCTCCATGGCCCCCACACTTTGATCATTATGCTTACTTGTCTATTAGGATCAAGCAATTTTTACTTACATTCAAATCTTTATTGTACTTATTCCCAGAAATGTTAAAGTCTAGGAAGTGGATTTCTACTTGTCGAACTAATCAATTTATTTATGTTGCAGGCAAGATACCACTAAAGGAGGGCCAAGTTTGGAGCCCCTCAAGTGCCTCTTGGACCGCAAGCATCCTAGGTGCTCAACTTTGCCCTGGTTTGTTCCCTATTTCATATGGACGGTTTTTTACCTTCTAACTCATGATTTTGTCTTCCTTTTATGCTCAAAACATTGAAGACAATTTTTCATTTAGGTTTGCGGGTATTGGACTTAAGTTTAGGGGTACACAACTCAGTTTCTGTTTTGAAATGCTTGCTGTTTTTTATTTTTTATTCTGTTTTCTTTGCTGTTTTTTGTTTTGTGATGCTAGTTTTTATGCCTAAACAAGTTAATATAAATTTATAGAACATGAGAATTGCTTGTACTTACTAAGAATCATTGCCATTGAATTCACACTTGCACTTCACGATACCATAATCAAGTGATTAAGCAACCAAAACAATTGAATTTGAGCATACTTAGAAAATTAGTGGAGACTACCATTGTGAGATATTTGAGCTTAATTACCTTTCTTTCTGAGTGATCTACTTGTTTATACTCTTAAACACTCATCACTTTGTTCTTAATTGCATGATATCTGTCTATTTGCATTGATGTTTAAAGAACTATATTTATTGGATGCTCTTCATTTAATGTGTAATTGTTTATGAGATGTGATATAGGCTATGTGTGTTTTAGCTCCTAAAGTCCCTTCTTTTCCCTGTCCAAATTGCATGCTCCTTAAGCCCTTTTGAAGCCAAACATTTAGCCGTTTTGTTCTTCACCCACAATACGACCTAACCAAGTTTTGAACCGTTCATAATGGCCACACCCTATAATCTAAAATTGTGTCAAGGCTGCATCAAATGAGATTCATGGTGAGGAGGAAATATGTTGATGTTTTGTGCTACTTATACTCATGTGATGGAAGTATGTTTGAATGGAAAAGATCGTTCGTTTATTTGTAAATCGAGGAAGTTATTGCATGATCTTGGCTCAGCTCATCTATAAAAAAAAATGTATCAAGTTCATTAGTGAAAAGAAAAAAAAAGAAAATTTGTGATTAGAAAAAAAAAAAGAAAAAAAAGAGAAAGCAATGAACTTAGAGTTGAGTCAAGTGAGCCAAGTACCTCAATTAGAGCATTTTTGTGAGCTTAAGCACGGTTTTATCATCTGGTACTGAAGGTCCAAGTCATGACTTCTCATGCCTTGATGCGGTTTAGGTTATTTGAATTCTAATTTTTCATTCTTAATCCAAAAACCTAGCCCCATTACAACCCGTGAATGAAGACCTATTGATCTTGTGAATGGTTATGCAAAGGATTAAGGTACGTATCTCTGTTCTTAAACTTCAATTTCTTCGTGAGATCATTACTTACATATAAAGTGTTTTTCTTCATTGAAATCCATATGTGATTAACTTGATTTTCTTTACATAAACTCTTCACATATACTTGTTGAGTGAAAGCCTTAGGATTCTTGAGCGTATTGAGTGATGCCTAGTGAGGATTAGAGTCGAGGCGAAATCTTTCTAGGGTGTTTAGATGACGTTGTTTTCTAGTTTGATCATTTGGGATATTGGTATAAACACTTGACACTTTGAGTTCACGGTTATAGCATGTTTCTTGGTTTGTGTGAGTTTGTTTTCTATTCTTGATTCTTATTAATTAATTGATGCATGATTTCTAGCATTTTTTGTGTTAAGTAAAACGTTTGTGGGTATCGTGCTGCTATAACCCTTAGGAGACAAAACTCCTCCTACTAGGTGAACCTAGAGATTTAAATGCTTATCTTAACTAGATTGAGTCTTTTGTTTTTGTGTTTTGCTTGAGGGATAGCAAAAGATAGGTTTGGGGGTATTTGATAGGTCATAATTTATGCATGTTTTATTCATGATTTAATACCCTTTTACTTACGTTTTGTTAATAATTTGTTCTATACAATTGGAGAAAATAATATATTTTGTGAGAAATGTTTAGATCAAATAGAGCTTGAAATTACGAGAATTTGGGCGAAAGAATTACCTAAATTGGAGTTGAAACGAAGAAGTTATGAAGGAAAGAAAATTACATAGTAATTTGGTGGACACCCACCGAATAGGCAACAGAGAGTCCTTCTTCTATCACTGTAGCGCGCCACCAGATTCGGTACACGCCTACCGAAGCGCCTCAATTCCTCTCGGCAAGCGTGTCTTGTTGTTCTTCCTTCTAGTTCGGTGGACTACAGCCGAACGCCTGCACAGCTCCTCAGCGTGTGCCTCCTATAACTTGCCCTTCCGGTTCGGTGGACTGCCACTGAAATTGGTCCTGAAGGTTTAATTCCGGATTTTCTTCTATATTTAGGTTAATTTCAAGTTCCTTCCATTTTTATTCTCCATATTGTATAGGGATTTTAGTCCTATTTCCTTTTGTATTCTTATTTTTAATTCCTTTACTTGTAGGAAAGGTTTTAATTAGATTCCTTAATTAATTAGGAAGCCTTTTTCTTTTAGAAATGAATTGAAAACTCCTATTTTTATCGTTTTATGTTTCTTATGCATTTAATTATGTTATTCGTTTATTCAATAATATTTGAGTAGTGTAATTAGGGCTAGGGTTAATAGAAACCCTAGCCATGTTATCTAACGACCCTTTCCGAATTTAGGGATTAGATTAGTGACTAATCGGTGATTAGTGGGGTACTTTCGGACGGACGGTGCAAAATGATGATTTTGTCCCTAGAATGGGTGAAACATTGTCTTTTCATTCAGGCGGTCAAATGGATTTTGGCCGATGACTGTGACGTAGTTCGGGACGTCACGAGTTCATAGACAGGTGGCACGTCCGATTCTGATGTTCGAGGAAGAATTTATGATGTTCGGAAATTCTTGGGTATTTTGGTAATTTGGTTAAAAAGGGGCAAACAGTTGACTTTTGACCCGGGAGATCCGATGGCCGAGGGTCGAGGACCTTTACATAGATCGGATCAATACGAATCCATAGACAGGCGGCACGCCAAAACCGGGTGTCGAACGAGAAAGTTATGGGTCACGGAAGTTCAATTACATTATGCACGTATTACGAGGCGATGATTAGGTGGCGATATCTGATTGGTTGATTTTTTAAGTGGGACCCATGGATGAGTGACAAGTGTCACTTATCCCATTTGTCTTTAACCCCAAAAAGTCGATCTCATCCTTGATTGGTGGGTTTTGAGATTAAAATAATATTATTTTTATTATTTTACAATTCCCACTCTTCCCATATTTTAATCCCAGCCATCCATCCTTATCTTTTCCTCTCATCTCCACCCTTCATTCAATCATCTTCTTCATCATCTGACTCTCACCATCGACTTCACCATCTTCTTTGTTTTCCTTCACAAACCCGAGCAACCATTCCCCCTATAACCCCTCTAAACATCATTATTAGAACTTGGGTTGTGAATGAGAGTGTGAGAGTGAAAAGAGGCGATGATGATGAGGTCGTCGAGGAGGACCGTCGTGGACGGTGGCGAGGACCCGAAGTCAAACCTGTGAGGAAAGTTGTATTTCAAAAATCCAAGGTTTAGTTTTAGCTTGCTTCGACCCTTTTTATGGATTGGGCTATGACCTAGGGACCTAGACGAGTAAAATGGAACAAGATCCAAGGTTGGAAGTGGCCGGAGACGACGGTGGACTGACGTTGGAGGGACCGTCGCCATTTTCAATCATGGAAGGTACGTTCTTGGCTGTTTCCCTCAGTTTTATTCATTAAAATGAGTTGCTAAGGACTAGACTTAAAGATAGGAATTGAAAGGAAGGGAAAAGGACTGAAAATGAGGGAGATTGGATGCTAGACCGGTCCAGACTGGTCTGGTCCGGTTCGAACCAGGTGAACCCAGTTTAACCGAGGTAGGGGATGATGAACGGTGTGGCGAGTGGGCTTCACGCGCAGCCCCTTTAGGCGGTGCGTAGGGACGCATGAAGTATCCTTTGGGGATGACTTCAACATGACTTTTAATTTATTCAATGTAACGAACATTTTGGGACTGGTTTCATATCGATCGGACACCGTCTCGATAATGTTCGGGACATCCGAAGGTTTAGGATCAAGTTTAAAAATAGTTAAAAATTTGGGAAATTTACGAGGCTTAAATGAGAGGATAATAAGGTAGTTAGTAACCCTCTAGATTGATTTGGATAGGTTTGGGAGTCCCGGTGACGACGATTAGCCACGTGAGGCTTACAACACGCAAATCGAGGCTGCGGCTTAGGACGATCTGTGAGTGAACCTTGATTTCTAAATTGTGATGCATGCATAAATGTTTTATATGTTTTATGAATATGATTCTATGATGTTGATTTGGATATTGGTGAATTATATGATTTCACGCATTTCGAGGAGATTTACGTGCTTGCATGTATTTCGAGGCGATTTACGTGCTTGCACGTAAATCGAGGTTTACGATTTTGTACTGATTTTTCATGCTTATAGTTTTGGAAATGACTTCATGAAATTTTTTGGATTTGAAAAGTTAAAATCGGGTTCGAGACCCATTTATTTTGGAAACACTCGGACTCGAAGTCCATTTAGTTACGTTTCGGGCCAGAGGCCCAATTGGTTCTTGAATTGATTACGGATTCTGAAATATGGACCGGGCATGAGACCCATTTGATTTAGGAACTCTCGGACTTGAAGTCCATTTGATTTACTAAGGCATCAGGCACGAGGCCTATTTGGTTTACTAAATCAGGCACGAGGCCCAGTTGGTTTACGATTCGGGCCGAGGGCCCAGTTTGTATGTGGATTCGGGCTTAGGGTCCAGTTATGTTTTAAGATTGTGATTTTGGGTCGGGGACCCGTAAATGGATTTATGGTTTATGACGGTTTATGGGGACCGGGCATGAACCCTTAAAAGGTTTTAAGAATGATTTCAAATGTTTTTTCGTATAACATCCTTTATATATGAATTGTCTCCTTCGGGGAGGGTCGTTGGCCTAGGTGGACCCCAGAGTAGTCACGGAGCATTGACTGAGTGGAGTCGGCCCCGTTGGGTTCCTTACTCTCAGGAAGGCTATGGATTATAACCCCCAGGGAGGGCCAATGATCTGCGGACATTGACCTGGGTGGACCCTAGGGAGACTTGGGCTTTGAGACCCCGGGTAGCACGCGTGTAGCTCTAGATAGCGTGACAGGATTAGTTATATGAATTGGATAAACATGATGTCTAGGATTTGCGAAATTGTGTTTTATGATTGATAAATGGATTTGGGCTGAAATCCCACATATGTTTTACTATGTTATGGATTTCTGTAAATGGTTTTGGGCTAGGGCCCATATGGATTTGGTTATTGAAACATATGTGGTTTGATAAATAGTTTTACTATGCATGCATTCTTTTTAGTGAAGGGCATAAAGGTCTTTTATAAATGTGTTTTACTAAACTTATTACTTTTCATCCACTCACAGTCTTTATGTTTTCAATGCCCTTCAGGTTGAATACGGTGCGGACTGTTGTACAGACCGAGACATCACATACCTCCTCTGGATCCTAGCGTACTTTGGAACCCGGTCAGGCTAATGGTTCAAATTTTCCCTGGTCTGACACTCCGTGTCAGACGGGATCAGGAGCGTCTCTCATTAATATCGGGGGGATTGGGACGGGTCTTGACATGTTAGTTCGTGTTTGATTTCTGGCTCTTAATTATGATTGTTATGTATGCCTGGATTTTTTGGATTACTGCGCTTCATAAACTCAATTTATGCTTATAAGCTTAGCTACCTTATTTGTGTATAATTTTCGATGTAATTGCTTGATGGATTACCTCGATGTTTGTGTTCACCCTGCAATTTGTAGCATCAGGTTTAAGAGGGGAGGTCTTATTCGTAATCTAAACTCATGACTTCCTAGGTCTGCACATCACTTTTCTAGGGACAGTGTAGTGTCATTAAATCTTCTTCATGTTTCATGCATTATCACGCACCATCGGTAATAGTTGTTTAAGGGCGGGCACATCATGTTTAAACATGCAATCTAAGATAAGATAATATGTGTGGGGTGAACGTTAGTTGGACCCTTGCACAGGCACTTAATTCAAATACATACATAGTAATCTAATCAAGGAAATCTAACGGAACTATAATTGGTAAAGGGGGATAGAAACCCTAGCTCGACTTAGTTAGTCATTATTAGTTAATTTACTTCATTCATAAAACGTAACAAACCCCCTATTGCATTTTAATTACTCTACTTAAGTCAATTGAGTTAAACGGAATTGGATATCATTGAGTAAGTCTTCGTGGGATCGACCTTTGCTTGCATCTATACTATCTACACGTCGTGTGCACTTGCGAAGTTTATTACACGTAGAGGTTTTGCCTAGTACATCTTTTTTGCTTGGTATAATCTCTATCATATACATTTTTCAATACTATAAATACACCGAACAATGGTCATAAACACTTATAATTTGATTCACCTTACGTTTTTTATTTCAATGTGCGTCAAACATTTAGATCTCTTCAACCCTATTCTAAGTGCACCGACTAGCGGTCATAAACACTTAGTGTTAAATTGAAGGTTAAGCGCTAAAACACATGAAATAAATGAAATTTAAAAAGTAAAACACATGGAGATTGTATCCACATTTACAAAAGTTAGAAAGAAAATACCAACACATATATTAAATTATAAATAAAACCGAAACAATAACAAGAGTTTAAGTAAAAGGAGAAAAGTTACACTTTCGAAACCCAAGCACAGCTTGTGATTCCGAAAGTGGATGGAAACAATGAAATGTTATCCATAAAATTCCCTGAACAACATAAGGAAATTTATGAAGATGGAGGAATAAACATATGAATGCGGACTTAAACTATAGAATTATTTCGGAAATATTCAGCTTCAGTATTTCTTAAGAAAAGTATAAAAATGTGTTTAAGAGCTCTCAAAGAAAAGTCACGAGAATAAAGTTAAGAAGAAATGAAATTAAGAAACCAAATGTAAAGACATAAATTAAAAAAAAAATAACTAGAAAAAAAAATCTAATTAATAAGAAAATCTACTAGAAGTTACAAATGGTCCCAAAAATAAAGAACAAAATAGAAAGAAGATAAACTAAAAGAAGAGAGAAAAAGAGAGAAAAATTACACCAAAAAGGGACCTTTGTTACATGAAATTGCCTCCTTATTTATAGAGGGAGTGCCACAAATATTCAAATAAAAATACAAAAATAAAATATAAAAATGAAATGATGAACAATGATGATTAATGATGATATTGGGGATGGTTTGGTGCTGAAAATTCAAAAAAGTGGCTGAAAAACTACTGCAAAGGAAGCAATTGGGTGCAGCTGAAAATCAGACCATCATTTTGGTAGGTAGGTGCTTACAGGAGCTGGTGAGAATTGGCGGCACAAGCGCTGAGGAAGGCATGGAGGTCATCGCACGCTTGTTGAGCTGGAGTTAGGGGATTCGGCGAACGCGCCCCGAAGTGGGGAAGCAAAAATCGGTAAGTGTGCGCCGAAGTTCTGAGTTGGTCATGCCTAGCTGGCTCGCGGGCCTCGGCTGCGCGCATTTGGGTTGGGTCGTGGGCCAATGGTTTTGGGCTTATGGATTCTTAGGTTGCAGCTGTGAGTTATGGGTTGCATTGCAAATTATGGATTTTCAATTTAATATAAGTCCACCGAAATTCATCCATAATGTTTTCGTTATAATTCCGATCGGGACGATTCTTTTGTCAAAACACTCCAAATTCCAAGGTTTATTTAATTCTAAAAAAATCTGACAAAATATATTATTTTCTCCAATTGTTTATTATTTTTTATATTAAAAGTTAAGTATAAAGGGTATAAAATAATATAAAATAATGCTTAATTAACGACCTATCAGTTGACTATGCTTTGACCTCTACTTTTGCGCCTGCCGAACCTTCGCTGATCCTAGCGCACACTCCTCTAAGGCTTCCTTCATGATTCGGTAAGCATCCACCGAAACGCGCACATCGGCCTTTCATCCTTGACCGAAGTTTGACCATGTTGTTTGACCACCAAATTTAGGTGGTTGACCACCGAAATTCTTCCTTAAGATTTATATCGTGATTTAGGAATGTTTAGGAATAATTCCACCTTACTTTCACACTTGTTCTCCATATTGTATAAGGATTTCAATCCTACTCCCTTTTGCATTATTATTTTCACTCCTTCTACTTATAGGAAAAGTTTTTTAATTAGATTTCTTAATTCTTTAGGAAAATTTTTCATTGTAGAATTTATTGTAAACTTCTATCGGTATGAGGATTAATAATTCTCCTATAAATAGAGGTACTAGGTTTTATGTAAGGGCGGTCAAAAAAAGTTCGTAAAGGGGGTTGGTTCGAAAGTTGGGAATCGATGATTACATTCAAAAATAATAAAGAGTGAAATACACTAGTCTTTTATTTTATAGTTTGATTTATTTTGTAGTTGCATTTTAGGTTAGGGATTCTTAAACCCTAGCCATGTTAGTTCGTTAATTAGATTTTTGGCTATTGACTGTGATTATTATACATGTTGAATTTGTTGGATTACTATGCTTCCTGAACTCAATTTATGCTTATAAGTTTGGAAACCTTGTCACGACCTGACCCATCTAGTACGATATTGTCCAATTTGAGCCCATCCACTCACGGTTTTGTTTCTGGGAACTCACGCACAACTTCCTAGTAGATCACCCATCTGAGATTTCTCTAGCCCATTCTCGCTTTACTTCGAAGTTCCAACCAAATCCAAAGCCATTAAGCTCCCAAATGGCCTTATGCTAGGAAGATACGTGCACACACATATAAGGCACTTCATATTTCCCTCCCCGAGCGACGAGGAATTGTTCACCATTCTTCCCAACACACGGGTCTTACAATCCACTCCCTTGGGCCC
The DNA here is from genome assembly GCA_032719365.1 of Prinsepia uniflora. Classification (NCBI taxonomy): domain Eukaryota; kingdom Viridiplantae; phylum Streptophyta; class Magnoliopsida; order Rosales; family Rosaceae; genus Prinsepia; species Prinsepia uniflora. Next base: position 35,746,898 of record CM064862.1, read on the forward strand.
CAGCATGCTCACTGGCGAACTTCCGGTCGGAATCCAGCTCTAATACCATTATGTCTTGACCCGACTCATCTAGCACGATATTGTCTGCTTTAGGCTCGGCCCTCACGATTTTATTTCTAGGAACTCACGCATAACTTCCCAGTAGGTGACAGGACCCGTCCCCGAAGGACATAGATAACCGCACCCGGTCCTACTCCCGTCTGACAAGTCAACTGAAGTTCCGAAATTAACCTCAGCACTTATCAAACAAGGGATAACAGTACCTGTGCCACTCATGCCTCCACCTCCCGATCAGCCTCGATCATCGCGCCACGACCTGAAGGGTCAATAAAACAGAAAAGGTGTGAGTGGACAAAAAGAAAGTTTTAGAAATACGTTTATCAAAATACATTCCTACCCTCCAGTTTCACAAACAAGCATGCACATCATAAATCATGAATAAAGTATATTTGGGCACAAACATGTATAAATAAAAAATCATGAACAATAAAAACCACGGGACTCATTTCCATATCCAGTCTCATATCCAATCTCATATAGTCACGTTATCCCTGCAACGCGTGCAAATCAATAGGCTCAAGGACCGCTCAAAATCCGAGCATCCGCCACTGTGAACACATCACCAGCCGGTAATCCAGATCGTCGTGAACACATCACCGACCGATCTCCATATAATCCAGCACATCTGACCTGAGTCGAGCCTCCCTCGACTGCACGACAACATACCGTGCTACGTGACCTCCCCGGGGTACACACATCCATCCAAGAGGCGAGCGTTATCTCCAGGGTTCATTCCGGGGAAACACATTCCCAACCGGAAGCCCTAATATCCAGGGTGCACTTCGGGGGAAACATATTCCACCCCGAAAGCCTTAATATCCACAATATATCATCATCATGAAAACCAGTGAAAAACAGTTGCATTTGAAATCAAAACCATTTTCAACACAGGGTCTCAGCCCAAAACATAATCCGTAAAATCCATAAAACCAGAGTCCCGATTTCATAAATCCAAAAACCATCAATATCATCATGTAATCACATGGAAATACTAATCCAATCAAAATCACATTTCCATTGGGTCTCACGCCCAACATATCCATTTCACGCAAACCCGCGTAACAGCAACCTCAGTTGCCATTCATAAATCCATAAGATATATCAAGAAAACATGACAAAGTCATCAAATCAATTTCCCGACTCATAACCCGAGTCAAAGCCAATCACAAATCCCTGGCCTCCGCCCAAAACAGTAAGATTACAGTTATCTCGAAAATCGTGCCCAAAACAGTAAGATTACAGTTATCTCGAAAATCATCACATCAAAACATCAATCATACCAAATCATGTCAAAACATATCATAAAGCATTTAAAACATATATGCATGCATTCAGGGTAGAAAACAAAAGTCCACTCACACACCGTCCTTATCGCTCGCTTTCCGAGTTGCACGTTTTTTCGTAAATTCCGGAAGTCACCATTCCTGTCCAAAATCATTATTAAGGGTCAATAACATCTCAATATACCTCATATAATTTTTCCCAATTTTTTCGGGATTTAAATACGTATTTTCAACGTAACATAAACCTTCGGACCCTCAGAACAATATCGAAACGGTGTTCGATTTCCTCGAAACCAGTGCCAAAATGTTCGTTACATTAAATAGAACAAAAGTTATGTTGAACTCACCTCGACATTCCCAATCATGGGCCCCCACGCGCCGCGGTCAGTGGTTGCGCGTGCGTGCCTGCTACAGAAACAACCACTGTTCATCTTCTCGACCCGTTCGACTGATAAACGGGTCCGGTTGGCCCGCGACGTGACCCGAATGGGATCTTGTCCATTTCCAGTTAATTTCTTCAATTGCTTATTCTAATTGCATCGTCATGGACCTAATTTAAATTCTGTAATTCGAATTGTATCAATTCTTACCTCAATCCAGTCGACTCAATCTCGACTTTGTGAAGAACACCTACTACTGTTCATCTTCGAATGTCATCAATTTCAATTGAATTTGTGAAATTGATCCACTTAGAAGCTTCGCAGGAACCATATAAACGTAATTCCAAGCTCAATTTCATCCTCTTCACCCTTCAATTGCACGACTCAATCCTCGAATTCCTTTTTTGTCACGAGGTCCGTTCAGAGCCAAAACACCCTCAATCCTCTTCAATTTCGATCCCAATCAACTCGGTTGAATCTCTGGATGCTCATTCTCATCTCTGTTTCCATCAATTAAGCCTCCAATTCGAAATTCGATCCTAAGGTATCAAGTCAAAGTTTCGGGTTTTTTCTGATTTCAGCTGGGTTCGAAGCCCATCACTCATCTTTCAATATCCTTTCATTTGTCTCTTTGAATTTCACTTAATTCCCCACAAAACCAGTCCAAGAATTTCATGTTTCACCTGAGATCAATTATGGTTTCTTGCTCTGTTTACTTCCTTCCTAAAACACTACTTTTCAATTGTAAAACCACACTGCCCAAATCGATTTTGCATCATTCATTGAAGCCACTAATCCTCATTTAATTGTGACAGTTGTCACTCAAGAAATTAACCAACCCACGAAATTGGCTGAATCAGCCATCACAGCCGTACAACTCATCAAAACCCAGTCAAATTACCATTTTACCCCTCTTTTCCAAATTACCAAATTACCCTTCACTTTCTAAAGCCCATAACTTTTTCATCCGAACCCCGATTGACGCATGCCGTCTGTTTACAGATTCAGCGTCTCGAGACCTACCCAAAGGTACTTACGAAGATTCCGAACACGATCCCGATCAAAAAGTCAACAAATGGCCCCTTTGACCAATTTACCAAACTACCCTTAAACTTTCGAACATCATAACTTCCTCCTCGAATGTCGGAATCGGGCGTGCCACCTGTCTATGAACTCGTGACATCCCGAACTACGTCACAGTCATCGGTCAAAGTCCGTTTGACAACTCAAATAAAAAGTCAACCGTTCGCCCAATTCTAGGGGCAAAATTTTCATTCGTCCTCGAAATTCCAATCAGTAGTACCATGATAATCATATCCATAATCAATCGCATATGTATATGAACTAGAAACACAATCAATTGCATCCCTTCTGGTTCAATCAAACCGGATATTAGTCCAAATCAAACTTATGGAATCTCAATAATCTAGTCCCCTTCATTAGGCCAACATCGAGACATATCTCTCTGTAAACCTCTGCCCCATGGGCAGTCATATCCAAGCCTACTCGAAACACGGAGCCTCGCTCAACGTCCGAGTATATACAATCCAAAAATCATAAGTGCCAATATCATCATCCCAATCACATATCATCCACTCATTACATGGTACCAGGGCTGCAATCACCATGCATAGGCCATCAGGCCAAGAACCTCATACGGTTCAATAAATCGGGAACTTGTTCCCCTCAGCAAGTCAATCGCTACACACTCCCTTTTCAGGGTCACTAAGCAGAATGAATTTAACTTTTGTTTTTTTATTGTTACCCATACTTGGCACTCGATACAATCCTTCAGACGATATCGTAAATCATATCCATTCCTTAACCTTGACTCCATCCAACATTATGCACCAACATCATACACCACGGATGATTCTGTAGCTGGATTCCAGTAGTCCAAATGATCGAAAATCATGTATCACTCCAATCCTATGGAGTTCCATCAATAACACGATTTCACATATCCTTACGTTATCAAACATGTCAAATCTTGACCGGTTATCTTCTTAGCCTCCCCGCGAATAAGACCTGACCCGACAACGCGGTCATCATCTCAATGTATCCTGACCATCGCCTCATCACACATTCAGCTTTTCTGTTTCTCAATCATATTTCATCCTGATGGTGAATACAGTACTTATACATTCCTTCCTAGAGGTATGACCTCTGCATACTCAATCCATGGGTCACGATGATTAATCCCATATCATGCAAGGAAAGTAAAACTCCTGAGGGTTCAGCTAGCATCTGCAATTCCAGCCTTATGCTACCGAAGCACACCTCACCCAATCGCAAATCTCATAGTGACTATGCACACAAAAAGGGTCACATCGAACATAAGTCACGGTTTCTTCACTTATAATCATTACATTGCAGTTTTCATTCCCAAGAACTCTGACCTCCTTCTAGGTCAATCACCATAACTAGCAATACATTATAGAGAACCCCTCTACAATACTCCATGGTATCCATCCAATCTCAAACACCACATTTTTTCCTGTGACAGTGGTCGACTCGACCTAACACTTATTCAACCATATATCTTTCCAGTACATGCCTATCTGTACGTGTGTGTACACTAATCAAGCATCATTCATGGTACCATACACCATCCAAATATGGTCAGAATACCTGACTCATCATCTCGCAAGCCTAACCGGTGCATTTGCCCATCCAAAGGCATCCCCATTGACTAACCTTAGCCACAACAACCCGGATATCACATTCTTATTCACAACTATTAGTCATCACCTTGTTGGCCACTCTCACGAGGCGCCATAATCACCATGTTAGCCTATCTCCGTAGGTTCAGTAATCACATATGTCCAACAGGACCACAAACCATTAACTCATGATGAGGGATACTTATCCCATACCGTTACCTCATTACGTTGTCCATAACATATAAGCTAGGACCATCATTCCTTTCTCCTTTTTAACACCACTGGGTTCCCCACGGCAACACTGAGCCGAATGAACCCGTGTCTACCAAGTCCTGCACTTGCACCTTCAGTCCATCTGACTCCATAGGTGACACGTTCCAAAGTGTCCGAGAAACAACTCGTATACTCGACATGATAATCATCATAAACTCGATCTCTTATCCTGGCAAAAACCTCAGGAAACATATGCCAAAATCTGTACATCATCAGCCATTAATTGTGAGGTTCAATATCATTCTCGAGGGTAATCCTCACGTCCCCCTGAATTACAAGCTCTGGATTACATCTAAATCATCCAAGTTCAAGAATACCCTAGGTCAGCCATTAGGCTAATAACATATGTCATCCTGGGTAGCCTCACGCCCTAGCTTTCATCACATCCATAACTCCAGTCGATTCACCGACTGCCATACCTTAACCACTCACGGACATCTCCATATTTGTCCAATATACAATCTCCCGTCCAATATACAATCTCAAAACATGGAAGAGTGGATAGTCGGCCTACCAAATACATACATCACGATCACAAGTAATGTCGTCACTCAAGGGGCTACTCAGGCCTCTGGCTAAGTATCTGCAATCCTATGGCATGTGGTCCCAATCTGACCACTCCCCCTCTGGTCCATCACGGGCCTACCAACTTTTCCCTCGCCTGTCACAATCAATGCAGGGGTCAATCCCTGCTCCATTGCACCCCAACTGGTGTCATCTCTCTGTATCAATCCATCTATCTAACCATTTCTTTCTAATGTGACCAGACGACTCACAATCAGGAGTATTCCTGAGAAATGAACTTTAGCATTTTATCACCCAGTGGACCCAACTGGTGTTCCACTATACTGGACCATCTCCCAAGTCCAATCCTCTGTGTATCACGGGTCTCCTAACGGAAATTGGCACGACCCATCCAAATCCATAAGTCCCGTAAATACCAATCCATAATGTAAGGACCCATCCCGGAAATTAGGATTAAGACGGTGATTAGTTGGTTAATTTTGGACAGTTAGCGCAGAATGACGATTTGGCCCCTAGAATGGACAAAAGTTGACTTTCAGTTCGGGCGGTCAATTGGGTATTGACCGATGACCGTGACATAGTTCGGGACGTCACGAGTTCGTAGACAGGTGGCATGCCCGATTCCGACATCCGAGGACGAAGTTGCGATGTTCGGAAGATTGGGGGCATTATCGTAATTTGGTGAAAAGAAGGGGGAAAAGTTGACTTTTTGTTAGACTTGTCATTTTTACGTAGACCGAGGATCATTAGGTAGATCTCGTCGTCCTGAGTTCAACGACAGACGGCATGCCTTCATCGGACATTGGACAGACGAGATATGGGTCTAGAACGGCGAATGGCAAAATGGTATTTTGACTTGTAGGGATATTTTGGTCTTTTTGGTGCACTGGGATTTGTGCAAATGAGATGGGGACAAGTGGACAGGTGCAATTGGATATTTTGGAATTGGGGCTATAGGATTGTGACATGTGGCAGGGCTCCAGTGGGTTCTAGGCCGTGCACGGGTGTGTTTAAGAAAATTGTGTCGTGTGTGTGTGCTTTGTGTTTAGTCGAAGAGGGAAAAACAGAGGGCGAGTTTGAGGGATGAATTGATTGAATTGCAGAGATTGGGTGAGTGTTGTGAGGTACTGTGGTGTTCGAAGGAGAGCTAGGAGAGTGAGTGATCGTATTTGTGAGGATTTGGGCGTGACGGTGAGTGTGTGAGGTGTGTGCGAAATGTGGAAAAAACCAGAGAAACGGGGCAGAGGTTTTGTGCACGGTTGTGCACCCCGATCGATCAAACCTTCAAAATTGGACGGGTGGAAGTGTACAGGGACCTGAGCGGAGCTTTGTGAATCTGGAGAAGCACAGCGGCGTGCACGGCGGAGGTCAGAACACAGGTAATTGTCCACGGTCCTCTGTTTTTCCAATTTGGTTAAATTCAAAAGTCGTGAGGTTTGGGTGGCTGTCGAGGTATTCTAAGATCCCTATTAGTTCTAGGCAGTTAAGAATGACCTTAGGAAGTAACTTGAGCTTCGCAGTGGCCGTGGGTGGTCGGAGGCAGGAACTCAGATTTTCTGAGTTTTCTTCGAAGGTTGGACGAGGGGATTAGAGACTTAGTTTTACAAATTAATTCAGGGAATCACCTACCTAGACCAGGACAAAACTAAGGGACTAAACGGGATTGAAAATGGATGAAAACTGACTGAAAACGGTGTACACCGGTTTGGTTGGGCCGAACCGGTTCGAACCAGACTAGACCGGGTTTGCGAGAGGAAGGGGACGATGAACAGTAGCCGCGCGTGGCTCCCACGCGCAGCCCCTTTGGGCGGCGCGTGAGGGCGCGTGGCACTGTTCATAGGGAAGTGGTTAACATGACTTTTAAAGTATTCGATGTAACGAACATTTTGGCGTTGGTTTCGAGTCAATCGGACAGCGTCTCGATAGTTTTCGGGATGTCCGAAGGTTTGAGGGTTCGGTTAAAAATAGTTTAAAATACGGGAAAATTATGGGGCTTTAGTATGAGTATTATGGAAGTGTTAATGGCCCTAGTATGGGATTTGGACAGGTTCGGGAAAGCTGAGGATAGCAGAATGGCCGAGAACGGCGTAAGTGCGCGCGTATCGAGGCAACGACGGAATGGTCTGTGAGTGGACTTTGCTTTCTAACTCTTGATGCATGCATATATGTTTTTATATGTTTTCTATACGTGATTCTATGATTTGATTTATGATTGTGATGGTTTACGGTTTTGCACATTTTTCGAGGAAAGTATGGTATTTCACGTTTTACGAGGTTTTGAGAAATATCGTGATTTGAATTTGGTTTAGTGATTTGATTTTGGGATTGAAATACAATTTGATTTCAAAGATAGAAAAAGGGATTTTCGGGCTTGAAGCCCAGTTCAAAAGTGGTTTTCAAAAAATTGGATTTCGGGTTTTGGAATCGGAATTCCGGGTGACGATTCGGGATTCAATTCGGGAATTGAAATGGAATTTCAGGTTTGGGTTCAGAATGGTTATTCCGGATGCCGGCTTACGGAATGATGGTTGCGGACTCGGATCTGGAAATGAGATGGATATGATTCTAGATTTGGGTTCGGAATGACGGTTCTGAATGCCGGAAGGGCTTCGGACCAGTGATTTCGAATTCGGGTTTGGATATGGAAATGGAGAAATGGTTTTCAAACGGTTTTGGATTGGATTTGCTGGATCTGGTTATTGGGTTTAAAGACCCGGATATTGTGATTGACGGGGGACGGGCCCGGATTGGGCTTAAAGACCCGGATTGGGTTTAAAGACTCGGGAGTTTAAGGACTCGGATATATTGATATTTCCCCCGTAGGCATGTTGAGTTTAAAGACTCGGGAGTTTAAAGACTCGGATTATAGAGGCCTGGTTAATGAGGTTAAAGACTCGGGAGTTTAAAGACTCGGATAGATCCAGCACGTTCGATGGATGAAAGTGTGATTGCAAATGTGTTTTGGATTTCACTGAGAATTGATGAAACTTTTTTTGATGGTTTTGGGCGGAGGCCCGGGAATTGAGAAAGGAAAAGGTGTTTGGTTTTCTTACATGGTTTTATAACATGAAATTGATATGCATGCATTGGTTTTGAAATGGAGGGTAGAAATGTAATTGTTTTATGAAATGTTCTTTTTGAATTATACTTTAATTTTGTCCACTCACAGTATTTTCATGTTTTCAATACCCTCCAGGTTGTTGCGGCGCGGGCTGTTAGTCGCGAGAGACGGAGACATCACACGGACGTTCCACAGTAAACTCTGCGCACTCTGGGAAGATTAGAAATTTTGGACGGTCGGATCAAGAATCCCTTGTCCGACTTACGTGTCACATGAAGGTTGGACGTCAGTTTGGCCTTCGTGTCATGCGTAAGTCAGACAGGAGCAGGGTTTAGTCCATAATCCTAGGGGATTAGGGGTGGGCTCTGACACATAAATTCATAACCCATCAGTATCTGTCCCAAATCCAATCCTTGGCATCCCAGGTGCCAAACATGTCTCAATCAAAAGGTCGATCGTGTCAGAAACTATAGGGATATTTCCCCCTTTACTGCTCATCCCGATCTCTGTTACATTACTATGACTCATCACGAGTCCTAACCAATATCCTGCCTCACGTTGAGTCCCATTTTCATAAAAATCACCCATATCATCATTGGCATACCCGATCACCGCGAAAATTCCGCTGGTGGATCACATCGGATATGACCTCTAAGGCCTAAGGGATTTCCCATCATATTCTAGACTCGTTAGCACACATTCCACTAAAGGAAATTACTGGGAATAATCTTATCCCGGATCCAACTTGCCCAAATGTGCTACCTTTCTAGCCTCTGGGCTCATTCATTCTTGGGACCCACACAAATCTGTGTTAAACAGTTAGTAGTTCACAATATACACTGATTACCATCTGACCCTCAATTCAGGGTCAATCTCATTCCGAGATTCATCACGAGGTCTCATATACCCTCGTATACCCGTCTCACTACCAGGTCGCGCACGAGGCTTACGTTTTGGAGGCATGCTGTGGCACAGAAGCAGCAACCTAGTGCTCTGATACCAATTGACAAGACCCGTCCCCGAAGGACATAGATAACCACGCCCGGTCCTGCTCCCTTCTGACAAGTCAACTGAAGTTCCGAAATTAACCTCAGCACTTGCCAAACAAGGGATAACAGTACCTGTCCTACTCATGCCTCCACCTCCCGATCAGCCTCGATCATCGCGCCACGACCTGGAGGGTCAATAAAACAGAAAAGGTGTGAGTGGACAAAAAGAAAGTTTTAGAAATACATTTATCAAAATACATTCCTACCCTCCAGTTTCACAAACAAGCATGCATATCATAAATCATGAATAAAGTATATCTGGGCACAAACATGTATAAATCAAAAATCATGAACAATAAAAACCACGGGACTCATTTCCATATCCAGTCTCATATCCAATCTCATATAGTCACGTTATCCCTGCAACGCGTGCAAATCAATAGGCTCAAGGACCGCTCAAAATCCGAGCAGCCGCCGCTGTGAACACATCACCAGCCGGCAATCCATATCGTCGTGAACACATCACTAACCGATATCCATATAATCCAGCACATCTGATCTGAGTCGAGCCTCCCTCGGCTGCACGACAACAGACCATGCTACGTGACCTCTCCGGGGTACACACATCCATCTCGGAGGCGAGCGTTATCTCCAGGGTTCATTCCGGGGAAACACATTCCCAACCGGAAGCCCTAATATCCAGGGTGCACTTCGGGGGAAACATATTCCACCCCGGAATCCCTAATATCCAGGGTGCACTTCGGGGGAAACATATTCCACCCCGAAAGCCTTAATATCCACAATATATCATCATCATGAAAACCAGTGAAAAACAGTTGCATTTGAAATCAAAACCATTTTCAACACAGGGTCTCAGCCCAAAACATAATCCGTAAAATCCATAAAACCAGAGTCCCGATTTCATAAATCCAAAAACCATCAATATCATTATGTAATCACATGGAAATACTAATCCAATCAAAATCACATTTCCATTGGGTCTCACGCCCAACATATCAATTTCACGCAAACCCGTGTAACTGCAACCTCAGTTGCCATTCATAAATCCATAAGATATATCCAGAAAATATGACAAAGTCATCAAATCAATTTCCCGACTCATAACCCCGAGTCAAAACCAATCACAAATCCCTGGCCTCCGCCCAAAACAGTAAGATTACAGTTATCTCGAAAATCGTGCCCAAAACAGTAAGATTACAGTTATCTCGAAAATCATCACATCAAAACATCAATCATACCAAATCATGTCAAATCATATCATAAATCATTTAAAACATATATGCATGCATTCAGGGTAGAAAACAAAAGTTCACTCACACACCGTCCTTATCGCTCGCTTTCCGAGCTGCACGTTTTTCCGTAAATTCTAGAAGTCACCATTCCTGTCCAAAATCATTATTAAGGGTCACTAACATCTCAATATACCTCATATAATTTTCCCCAATTTTTCCTGGATTTAAATACATATTTTCAACGTAACATAAACCTTCGGACCCTCGGAACAATATCGAAACGGTGTCTGATTTCCTCGAAACCAGTGCCAAAATGTTCGTTACATTAAATAGAACAAAACTCATATTGAACTCACCTCGAGATTCCCACTCACGTGCCCCCACGCGCCGACGTGAGTGGCTGCGTGTGGATGCCACGCGCCTGCTACAGAAATAGCCACTATTCATCTTCTCGACCCGTTCGACTGATAAACGGGTCCGGTTGGCCCGCGGTGTAATGACCAGTCCCGGGAGTCGAGATTAGCGAAGTAATTAGTAACGGATTAGCTAAGTTAACCGGTAGTTAGTGGGTTACTTTTGGATTGTTAGCCCAAAATGACGATTTTGCCCCTAGAGTGGGCAAAATGTTGACTTTTAGTTCGGACGGTCAATTGGGCTTTGACCGATGACCGTGACGTAGTTTGGGACGTCACGAGTCTGTAGACAGGTGGCACGCCCGATTCCGACATCCGAGGAGGAAGTTATGATGTTCGGAAGATTGAGGGCATTTTCATAATTTGGTTAACGAAGGAGGAAAAGTTGACTTTTTTCATGACAAGGTTTTTACACGTAGACCGACGACCATTAGGTAGATCTCATCGTCTTGAGTTCAACGACAGGCGGCATGCTTTCATCGGACGTAGGACGAGTGAGATACGGGTCTAGAACGACGAAGGGTAAAATGGTAATTTTTGGACTTAGGGGCATTTTGGTCTTTTTACCTTGGGCCAATCAGATAAGGCCATATGGGATTGTGGGAGTGGATATTTTATTTGTTGTCCAGGGGGAGTTGGACACGTGGGGGAGACCTAGAGGTTTCTAGGAGTGTTAACGTGTGCACGGCTACAAATTGCACACTTTCAAACCGTGCAATTGTGCTTGGAAACAGAAAACAGAGAGTTGAGATGGTGAGGATTTCTGATCGATTCTCAGTGGGTGAAGGCTTGGGGTTTGAGTATTTGATCAGGAAGGGTTGGTAAGTGAGTGCTTGTGCTTTAGAGACGGTGGGACGGTGGCTGTGTGTGTATCGTGTTTGTTCGAAAAGGAAGAACAGGACAGAGGACCACCGTGCACGGTTGTGCACTTCCAGTGACCAAACCGTCGAATTGAACCTATGGTGGTGTCGAGAGACCTGAGGGGAGTCAAATAGGCACGGCGGAGCTCACGGTGGCGGCCTAAGAGCAGGTAATTTCTCTTCGTTCCTCTGATTGCTCGGTTTTGTCGTCTGGTTTCAAACGTAAAGTCGTGAAGTTTGAGGCTAAGTCGAAGTGTCCTATGAGTTGTAATCGACATAGTAGGTCCCTAGGAACCTGTAGAGGTAGAAGCCGTGACTGGGGAAGGGACGGTTGGCCAGAACCAAAACAGAGTTTTGGACGGGTTTCTGGTTCGAGTTTGGAAGATGGTTTAGAGGCTGTGATGTTGTGTTTTGCTTAGGGAATTAGGTTGCTAGGAGTAGGACGATCCTAATGGTGTTAAAAGGATCAAAAACAGACTGGATTTAAGGGGAAACCGGTCACGCCGGTTCGGTTCAGTTGAACCGGCTGGCTAGAGGTTGAAGATGACTCTGTGTGCAGACGAGTGAGGTCCACGCGCAGCCACTTTGGGCGGCGCATGGGGGCGCGTGTGGTGTTATCCGGAGAAGTATCCAACTAGGTTTTGATGCTAATTGTTGTAACGAATCTTTTGGGATAGGTTTCGGGATGATCGGACGTAGTTTCGGGTTAGTTCTGCGGGGTCGAAGGTTTAGGGTCCCGTTGAAAGTACGCGTAGAAGTTCGGGAAAATTATGGGACGTGAGTAGGACTTTTGTGAAGTAGTTAGTAACCTCGTTGTGGGCTTTGGACAAGTTCAGGAAAGCCGAGGATGAGGAATGGCCGGGGACGGCGTAAGTGCGTGCATATCGAGGCGACGTCGGAATGGTCTGTGAGTGGACTTTGCTTTCTAACTCTTGATGCATGCATATATGTTTTTATATGTTTTCTATATTCGATTCTCTGATTTGATTTATGCTTGTGATGGTTTACAGTTTTTGCACGTTTTTTAAGGAAATTACGGAATTTCACGTTTTACGTGATTTTGACGGATATTGTTATTTGAACCTAGTTTTAATGAAGTGGATTTCGGAATTTGAAATACGATTTGATTTCAAAGAAAGTAAAAGGATTTTGGAAAGTGTTTTCGGGCTTGAAACCCAGTTCAGAAAAGTGGTTTTGCAAAATGTGATTTATTCCGGATTTGGGTTCGGAATGGTTATTCCGGATGCCGGCTTACGGAATGATGGTTGCGGACTAGGATCTGGAAATGAGGTGGATATGATTCTAGATTTGGATTCGGAATGACGGTTCTGGATGCCGGAAGGGCTTCGACCCAGTGGTTTTGGATTCAGGTTTGGATATGGGTTTAGAAAAGGTTTTCAAACGGTTTTGGATTGGATTTGCTGGATCTGGTTATTGGGTTTAAAGACCCGGATTATGTTTGATGGGGGACGGGCCCGGATTAGGTTTAAAGACCCGGATTGAGTTTAAAGACTCGGATATTGATATTTTCCCCTTAGGCCTGTTGAGTTTAAAGACTCGGATTATATTGAGGCCTGGATTGAGTTTAAAGACTCGGGAGTTTAAAGACTCGGATAGGTCCAGCAGGTTCGGTGAATGGAAAAATGAGATGGTTTTCAACAAGGTTTTCCGATGTTTTGGGTAGTGGCCCGGATGAAATGGTTTTTAATGGTTTTGGGCCGAGGCCCGGGATTTGGAAAAAGGAACTTGTGTTCAGTTTTCCTTATATGGTTTGTTTAACCGGAATATTGAATGGTTTTATGACCTGAAATTGATATGCATGCATTGGTTTTGAAACGGAGGGTATAAATGTCATTGTTTTATGAAATGTTTTTTAACTTAAAACTTTATTTTTGTCCACTCACAGTCTTTTCATGTTTTCGATACGCTCCAGGTTGTTGCGGCACGGCCTGTTGATCGAGAGAGACGGGACATCACACGTACGTTCCACAGTAGACTCTGCGCACTCTGGGAAGTTCGGACGTTTTTGGACGATCGGATCGAAAATCCCTTGTCCAACTTACGTGTCACATGTAGGTTGGACGTCTGTTTATCCTACGTGTCATGCGTAAGTTAGATGGGATCGGGATTTAGCCCTTAATCCCGAGGGATTAGGGGTGGGTCCTGACACGCGGCGTGACCCGGATGGTATCCTGTCCATTTCCAGTTAATTTCTTCAATTTCTTATTCTAATTGCATCGTCATGGACCTAATTTAAGTTCTGTAATTCGAATTGCATCAATTCTTACCTCAATCCAGTCGACTCAATTTCGACTTTGTGAAGAACACCGACTACTGTTCATCTTCGAATGTCATCAGTTTCAATCGAATCGTGCAATTGATCCACTTAGAAGCTTCGCAGGAACCATATATATGTAATTCCAAGCTCAATTTCACCCTCGTCACCCTTCAATTGCACGACTCAATCCTCGAATTCCTTTTTTATCACGAGGTCCGTTCAGAGCCAAAACACCCTCAATCCTCTTCAATTTCGATCCCAATCAACTCGGTTGAATCTCTAGATGCTCATCCTCATCTCTGTTTCCATCAATTAAGCCTCCAATTCAAAATTCGATTCTAAGGTATCAAGTCAAAGTTTCGGGGTTTTTCTGATTTCAGCTGGGTTTGAAGCCCATCACTCATCTTTCAATATCCTTTCATTTTTCTCTTTAAATTTCACTTAATTCCCCCACAAACCCAGTCCAAGGATTTCATGTTTCACCTGAGATCAATTATGGTTTCTTTCTCTGTTTACTTCCTTCCTAAAACACACACTTTTCAATTGTAAAACCACACAGCCCAAATCGATTTTGTATCATTCATTGAAGCCACTAATCCTCATTTAATTGTGACAGATGTCACTCAAGAAATTAACCAACCCACCAAATTGGCTGAATCAGCCATCACAGCCGTACAACTCATCAAAACCCAGTCAAATTACCATTTTACCCCTCTTTGCCAAATTACCAAATTACCCTTCACTTTCTAAAGCCCATAATTTTTCATCCGAACCCCGATTGACGCAGGCCGCCTGTCTACGGATTCAGCGTATCGAGACCTACCCAACGGTACTTACAGAAATTCCAAACACGATCCCGATCAAAAAGTCAACAAATTGCCCCTTTGACCAATTTACCAAACTACCCTTAAACTTCCGAACATCATAACTTCCTCCTTGAATGTCGGAATCGGGCGTGCCACCTGTCTATGAACTCGTGACGTCCCGAACTACGTCACAGTCATCGGTTAAAGTTCGTTTGACCGCTCAAATCAAAAGTCAACCGTTCGCCCAATTCCAGGGGCAAAATCGTCATTTCCTTCAAATTTTTTCCAAATTTTCCTTTTTCGAATTTCCGGGTTGTTACAGTAGGTCACCCATCTGGGATTGCTCCAATCCAATCTCACTTAACTTCGGAGTTCCAACCAAATCCAAAGCCAGTAAGCTCCCAAAAGGCCTCGTTCTAGGAAGATAGGTGCTCACACATATAAGGCACTTCACATTTCCATCCCCGGGCGACGTGGGATTGTTCACCCTTTTCCTAGACACAGGGCTTACAACTTTGTTTGTGTATAATTGTCAATGTAATTGTCTGACGAATCATCATATCATCTTACAATTTTTAGCATCACATTTGAGAGAGGAAATCTTATTCGTAATCTAAACTCGTGATAACCTAGGATTATACATCACTTTTCTAAGGGTAGTGTAGTGTCATCAAATCCTCTTTCTGTTTCATGCATTATCACGCACGATCAATAATAGAAGTTTTATAGTGGGCATCACGCTTAAAACATGCAAATTAAGTTAGGATAATAGGTCTGGGTGGGCCATAGTTGAACCCTTATATGGGCACTTAATTTAGAACATGCATAGAAATTAGGTCAAGAAAATCTAATGAGAACTATAATTGGTTAGTGGTGGATAGAGTGCCTTAACCTACTATTTTATTATTTGTTTTATGTTAACTCTTTTATTGTTATTTTTAATCATTTTTAAAACCTCCCCACGTGTGTGTGTGTGTGTGTGTGTGTGTGTGTGTGTGTGTGTGTGTGTGTGTGTGTGTGTGTGTGTGTGTGTGTGTGTGTGTGTGTGTGTGTGTGTGTGTGTGTGTGTGTGTGTGTGTGTGTGTGTGTGTTTGTGTTTTATTTTATTGTTATTTAGTCTCTTAGTTAATTAATTAATTTATTTATCTAAGTAATTATGTGGATTAAACATTAAGATAAGTCCTTGTGGGATTCGACTCTTGTTTATTTACTATACTATCTTCACGATTCTAAGTAATTATGTGGATTAAACATTAAGATAAGTCCTTGTGGGATTCGACTCTTGTTTATTTACTATACTATCTTCACGATTTGTGCAGTTGTAAGGTTAAACTGAATAGAATAGATTTCATATTTAGCCTTGTTGTCTATTTTATCCAACACCTGCTGTCCAATTTCGAAATTTAGGGGAGTAATATGCTTATCTTCTCCTTGTTTACAACCCTGATAAGTCCTTAAAGATTAGTGATAAGGCGAGACCCTTATCTTTATTTCTTGCCACCAAAGAAATCCTTTCCTCGTCTATTTCGGATTTTCTTTTCCACTCACAATAGGATAAGTGTCCCAATCTAAGTTCTCCAAGGAAGCTTTACCGAAGTCTCTCATATACATTTGAGGATTTAAGCCTCTATAAATATGTTCATATTTTGCATTGTAAAAGGATCTGATCTGAATATAGAGAATAGGATAGTCTTACAATTGTACTAGTCTCTTAATCGTAAACTCAACAAACAATTTTAGTTTCAATTTAGTTTTCTTCGAGTTCTTGGGACATGAATCTTGGGAAAGGAAGATTGTGCGTGACCTATTCATGTGCTTTTGCTCCTCGTGAATTCATCTTCTAAACCCTAATCTTTTATTTCTTTATGCAATTCATTATATTCATGTTGTTTTTCATAATTATGTGTGAGTAGCCATCCATCCAATTAGGGCTTCTTGAAGCCCTTATCATAAGGGTTGTTTGATGTGTTTTCTTTGATTATGTTGTTGCTTATGTTATGAATATGATTGTGTTTACTATATTCATGTGATACATTGTTTTTTAGTGGTTACTTGATCCAATGTGTCATTGGTGAAGGGTTGCATATTGACTGATCACCATTGTGTAATTGTTAGGATCAAAGGTAGTGGCTTACATCTTACCTGTAATCTTATCCATGACCCCTACTACTTTCCTAAGTTTCATAGGGTAGTGTAGTGTCATGAAATTCCACTTGCTCTTAATGCGTTTAATTGTAAAATTAAATAAGCATTCTAAGGTAAACGACATGCCTAGAACATGCTAAGTACGAAGGAGTAAATGTGTAAGGTGACTCAACAACAAGGCCCTTGCACAGCCATTGGATTCACACATTCGTAGTAATGTACTCTAGTAAACATGTTAATGACATAATTGGTTAGTGGTGTAAAATTTCCTTAATTTGCATTAATCAAACCATCAATGAACATTTACTCTTGTGCACTTTTAACTTTTTGTTTTGTTTTCCAATTTCGAGCATAATCGCCAACTGTAACAACCCATCCCAAATGTCAAGATTAGATTAGTGAGTAATGAAGGATTAGTGAGAATAATTGGTGATTAGTGAAGTGATTTCGGACGAATGGTGCGAATTGACCATTTTGCCCCGGGAATTGGGCGAAACGTTGACATTTGATTCGGGTGGTCAAACAGACTTTGGCTGATGACTGTGACGTAGTTCGGGACGTCACGAGTCCGTAGACAGACGGAACGTGCGATTCTGACGTACGACGTGAAAGTTATGAGACTCGGAAATTCAGGGGCATTTTGGTAATTTGGCATAAAGAGCAGTTTGGTCATTTGGTTGGATTGGGATTTGTGCCCACTGGGATTAGGACACTTGTCCTATAACTGGAAGGCTGTGGAAGCTGGGACAGCCGCCTTACCTATTTTTAAAATGAGTGAAAACGTGCAAGTGTGTGTGATCGGTGAGAGATGGCCGAGTGAGTGGAAAATAGAGCAACCGTGAGAATGCAACCCATACAACCTTTCAAACCTCAATGATTACCCGTGGTTTGTGAAGGAAAGTTGGAGAGAAGGTTGAGACGAGTGTGGTGGCAGCCACGGCGATGACCACGATGGATGGAAAGGTAAGAACCCGTGACTGTCCTGTTTCGAATTCGATAATGGTAATTTTAATTCTAATGCTTAGTGGTCAAATTGGTTGTTGGAATGATGTTTTGGATGTTAAGGCAAGTCAATAGGACCTGGAACGAAGGAAAACGGTGGTCGGGATCATGTGAACGCGGCGAAGGAAAATCGAAGGCTTAATCAATGATCAGGAAAGTGAGTTAAAGGTTCTAATTTCATGTTTTGACATTGTAGATCGAGTTTATAGGTTGGGACAAAGCTAATGGAAGAAAAAGGATCGAAAACGGAGTCGAAATGAGTGAGTTAGTGTGACTAACTGGTCACGCCGGTCCAGTTGGATCAGATTTGCAAGACCGAACTAGACCGGGTTCAACCAGAGGTTGAAGATGAACAGTGCAGCCGGCGCGTGGCTCCCACGCACAGCGCCTTTGGGCGGCCCTTGAGGGCACGTGGGCCCTCTTTTCTAGGCACAGTCAACACGAGTTTTTATGTATTTGATGTAACGAACATTTTGGGATTGGTTTCAAGTCAATCGGACATCGTTTCGATATAGTTCGGGATGTCCGTAGGTTTAGGATCGAGTTTAAATACGTTTAAAAATTCGGAAAAATTATAGGGATTTAATGGAAGGTTATTGAAGTAGTTAGTGACCTTAGAATGTGATTTGGACCGGATCAGGAGTCCGGTGACGATGGATTAGCCAGGAATAACGTATGGCACGCGTATCGTGGCAGCATCGAGGATGGTCTGTGAGTGGACTTTACTTTCTAAATTTCAATGCATACATAACTGTTTTATATGTTTTCTATATATGATTTATATGCATATGATTATAGTATTTATGATTTACATAATTGCACGTATTTCAATGTGATCTACGTAATTGCACGTATTTCGAGAATATGGTTTATGTTATGCTTTGATGGATGATTTTATACTGTTTATACGTATTGTTAATGATTTGATGAGATGATATTGGGTTTAAAAGTGAGTTCGAGCATGAGACCCATTTCGATAACAGATGATTTCAGATTTCGGTTTATATGTGATGTTTAACGGATTTTTGGATTTGAATTCAGGTTTCGAAATGATGATTTCGGATTTGGATTTGGAAATCAATTTATGGATTTGGATTTGATAAAATGGTTTTGGATTGGATTTTTTGGATCTGATTTTGGGTTTAAAGACTCGGTGATTGATTGACGGGGACGGGCCTGGTATATTATTTGAGTTTAAAGACTTGAGAGTTTAAAGACTCAGTTATTGATTTCCTCCGGAGGCCTATTGAGTTTAAAGACTCAGTTATTGAAAGGTCTGTTGAGTTTAAAGACTCGGTTGAGATCCAACAGGTTCGATTGGATGAAATGTGTTTTGATATGTTTTTGGATTTATGTGACATGACACTGGTTTTCAAATGGTTTTCAGATGTTTTGGGTTGTGGCCCGGATGATTTGGATTTGTGGATTTTTGGGCTGAGTTCCCGTATTTGGTTTTGCTATATGGTTTTGGGCTAAGGCCCGGGGTTTTGAGAAAAGGAAATGCATTTGGTTTTATAAGCGGTTTTCTTATCTTGGAAAATGAAATAGTTTTCGAATGCATGCATTGGTTTTTACGTGGAGGGCATAAATGTATTTTCTCTTTAAAATGTTTTATAAACTTTATTTATTTTCGTCAACTCACAGTCTTTTCTGTTTTCGATGCCCTTCAGGTTGATGCAGATGCAGGTTGTTGGTGAGGCTGAGACATCACACATGATCCACGATGGTTCCTGCGCACTCTGGGAAGCTAGAAGTTTATTTTGGACCGTTAATCTGAGATCCCTTGTCTGGCCTACGTGTAACATGCAGGTTGGACGGGTGTCTAGCCTTCGTGTCGCATGTGGGTTAGACGGGAGCATGGCACATCCCTTAATCCAGGGGGGGATTAGGAGATGGGTCGTGTCACCAACCCCCTCTTTGTTACTTGTTTGTGCCTTTAAATGAAGTAATTGAGTTAAACATTCCTAATTAAGTGAACAAATCATTGAACAAGTCCTTGAGGGATCGACACTTATTGGTGCTTTACTACTCTTAATCAATATTGTGCACTTGCAAGGTTTTTAAATACAGATTGAAATAAGTTTCTAATTGTGTGCTTGCTCTATATCTCCCATGAAAGCCAATGGATTTGAAAAGGTATGGAAGTCATCTTTCCATCCCCATTAGAATGACTCGATAATGATTTAAATTGAGTACGGAATGGCCAAAAAACACCACAATCGTCAAAGCTGCTAGAGGCTGCAAGAATTGTGAAACCACATGCAACTTAAAGAACTTTTCATTACGAGTTCAAAATATTAAGTTGGCAATTCACAGGTTAAAACCTCAGATTTTTGTCAAAAAAAAAAAACAATCTACTTCTAAGCAAAGAAAACAAGCTTATCAAATTTAAAGTTAAGCATTCCTATGGACTAAACTTCGAGTTGGAGGGATGAAGTTGCTTCACATCAGGATTTACCATGCAATCACCTTGGCTCCTATGTGCCTCTTCCATCATGGCCCTCGCCACTCATAGGTAGCTACAATATATTCAGCAAGGAGTGATTCTACGGTAACCAACAATCCTTGCTGCAACTCCTCTTTGGATTCCCGAAGATTAGAAGTAACTATGCTAGCATGACGGGCCTCCACATCGGTTACCCAAAAAATTTGTTTTGGGTGGGTGGGTGGGTGGGATTCAAAAATTTTGGCATGTAGTTCTTCAAGTTCCTCCCCTAAGCTAGCTACGCGCATGTTGGAGCTATTTCACTCCTTCAATGAGGAATCATACTTTAAATTAGCAGATCCTAATTCACTTTTGAATAGAATATTCTCTTTCCAAATAGATTCTAACTCACCACGACAAGAGTGAAGCACAAGAGTGAAGCCTTCACGACAAAGAAGAATTCTCTAAACCAAGTTCCAAGTTCAACATGCGAACGGACTTATAATCTTTCACCAGTTGATCATAGTCAGCTCAAAGATTATTAAATTTGAACCAAGAAACAGTCTCAGAAGCATTTGGACGACTGAGGGCACCATATCGCACCACCTTTGGCGCTACCTTAGGAGACCCACATTCTCCCTCTTCGTACAAAACTGCGACCTTGACGCCTGATAATGCTCTTCGCCAGAATTCATTCTCAGATAAATTGAGACCAAAAAAATTGACTAAGTTGCTTAGCCAAGATGCACTGCACCCCATCACACCCGAGTCGCACCGGAGCACAACCTCTCCTTGTAGTCCCTTGTCATTTTTAGTAGAAAAAAGAAAGGAAGGGAAAAAAAAAAGGATTCAAGCTCTTACCTTCCGTGAGACAAACACCACTTCGCAATTTTTTTTCTTCTCTTTACCAAGTACTCACTCGAGTCTTTTTAAGTAAATTTGGAAACTCAAATGCTCATAAACGTTTGTGTGAGCAACTATGAGATGGCTAGCCCACTTTATAGAAAAAAAAATTAAGACTACTATTCCTTTCCTAGCTTGGAAATGAGAAAAGCTTTAAGGAATTCAATTCCAACAAAAGGATGAAATCTTGGAACTCCAAAACTTAATTTAGGATTTTATAAATTTCCAAAGGGATGTGGGGGCATTTGTAGAACCATAATTCGTCTAAAAATTGTAGAGCTGTCACGTATCCCATAATTTAAATAATGACTATTCTGCTATAGACGCAATAAAAAATTCAAAAATTTTGATATGGAATACAAACAGTTACATCCCCTACACTGATCACCAAAAATCTATGAATTTGTTCATAATTCTTACTCTTGGATGGGAACTAAGGATGCTAGGATATGCTCGCGCTGCTCAGCTCGACTTGAGCAGCTGCTGCATTAATGGCATCAAGAACGTCCATCTTTTCCCTGCTCACAGCTTCATCGACTGGAGTCCTCTCATAGCTGAAGACAAACAGTGCCACAATCATTCGTATAATTCACGGTGTGCAAATCTTTTTTGTTAAATTCCAGGATAGATTGCGTACCTGTTGAACACGCTAAGATTAGCCCCTGCGAGGATCAATTTCTTAACCACCTGCAAAGTCAAAATGGTTAGACAAAGTAGAATTGAGTGAATATTTCTGTTCAGAGCAAGCAAAAATTACCTCAACATGTCCATTCAAACAAGCCCAATGTAGTGGCGTATTCATCTCCTCATTTGTAGCATTAAGATCCTTACACAAGAGGCACACAAACTTACCATCACTTATCATTATAACACATAGAGGAAGAGTAAAATGCAATGCAATCAATCTTTTCCAAGATATTACAATCAAAATACTACAATGAACTTTCAGCTTCAAGATGAAAACAAAATGGGCAATCATACCCTTAACTGACTAGCCTTTTTGACGATTTGTTTTTCAAATTGCTATTGGATTGATAATTCTTCAATACTTTCCTCCTCACATACTTCATAGTCGACTTTAGACATTGTTACATATCATTAGCTAAGCCACAAGTGACGTTGGGAAGTTCAGTTTCGGGAGAAGGGGCAAAAACAAAACTAAGAAGCAATAGAAAGAAAAAAAAATTATATCCCTTTGTGATAATAATGAGCCAAATATATATGAAACACATTCAATTAGCTTGCCTAACCTGCATGTAGATGGCCATTTACTAAACCTACATTTCTAGAAGTGAATGATTAACTCAGCTAAAAAATGGTCAACTTTCATAATGAAAAGCTTACCATCAATTATGTCACGGTAAAGTTGCGGCTTTTATTGGAGATAGTGATACTAATAGAATAAAGCAATCAAACAATATCCTGAACTATGTCAGCCACTGATCAGAATGAAAATATATCTCTCTAGCAATGAAGAACATATATCACTGAATCAATTACATGTCACCAATGTAAGACACCAACTAAATAGTTTATACCACTTCAATCAATCAAAAGACTACCAATTTGACCTTACCACTCTTCTACCGATAAGATACTCCACAATATCAAGATGTCCATTGGCAGAAGCCATATGTAGTGCTGCAATTAAATATCACCGTGAGTCGATTAAAACAGATACACATAACCTTTTAAATATTGTTCACCATGCATAACAATTTTAATACCACTTGCTATAACAACTTAAAATGGGAAAAATCAACATCTCCATCTATTCTTGAAAATCATCTAGGTTAGAAGACACCTTTAAAGCATTTGCAGTGTGACGATACCATAAATAAATATTTGCTTCTGTGTATGAATGTCATCGTGCATACACAACCTTGACCGAGAACAAACAGAAGATCATTGGCAGAAAATTAAATCTCACTATTAAGAGCTTCTCACTTAAAGCAGAAAAGTAGCCACATGGCATATGGAAGACATCCATTCATCCCATGAATATTTATTCATCATCAACTTCAGAAGTTTCTGTTAAGCTATTAATTCCTATCAAAATGAAATTTCACTCTGCTGAGCTGTTTAAACCAGTTTAGAAAAACATCTTAGAAACAAGACAATAATATGATCTTAAACTTGGAGGCGAAAAAAAGATCATTTTTACACGGAATATGCGATCCCAAATGTCAAATACCCATTGGAAATATGATGAAAAATGGGAAGAAATGAAGAGGTACCAGATGGGATGGAATCTGTAAAGATGAAAAAAGGAAGAGGGCCCTGAAGGCTGAATCCCATACCTAATGCACCATTGTACAAGCAAGTTTCCTTAGAATTCTGCCTTCTATGCTAGTGAATTCATCACTTTCCATTTTATCACTTTCCAACTTTTTCGATTGGAACCATGTAAACTGCCATCATTTCACTAGAACTGTTGAAGTTTAATATTCTGGGTACATTTACCAAAACCATGCAAAGTAGCATCACTTCTTTCAAAACCCTGGATATTTGATACTCAGGGCATCTCACTTTGAACCCAAAATTACCATCCTAAGAATTCTAATCCCATCTTAAACCCAATCCCAATTAAGCTCTCTCATCCATAAGCAGCCTTACATGAAAAATTTTCCCTTTATGAGTTGTCCTAAGATATTGGAATCCACTCCTTAGGGAGTTTAATGATTCATCCAGAGTTAAGAAAGAGTGGAAAGGTCAGCCCTTTTGTAGTTATTAAAAACACGACATTAGTAAAAAAAAATATTCAATACAAAGGATAAGATATCCTCTAAAGGAAAAAAATAGAAAGCCAAGACTATAAAATATACCCAGAACATCAAGAGAAGACATTAAGAAACAACTCCTTCCTAACAGAAAAATAATAACTGCCTAAGCTCGGATGACATCGACACCCAAAGGGATGACCAGACAAATATTCTCCCATAATTAAGCCACCTCCTCACCCACATTCCAAATATCCATCACAAAGACTGGCCTTCTCATTAGAGTGGACAAACAAAGTTTAAACCAAAAGTAATTTAGTACTTTGTGGAAATAGTTTCAAAATGGGAGGTTATCATAATTTGGAGCAATATAAGGTATGCCTTTGAATCTAAAAAATTTTTAGGAAAGCATAATGGTTTAATCTAATTTGATTAACGAAACAGTTAACAGCTTCAATGAATATACTTGCAGCTAAATAGTGAAACCTAATTGCTCATTTCCAAGATGAACTAGATTTTTTAATCCCTGTTCTTCCAATACCTCTCAATCTCACGCATCTGTTAAACCTCTACTTTTTTGTCACTAACTTCACAGATCATATATCAATATCATCAAACTCTGAGACCATAAAAGTGAACTTAACTACTGAATTTCAAATTTTAGAACATAAATGAATCTTAATTTCAATCAGAACTCATGTGGTAGACCATTACTCTGGTTGTCCCAATATCAACCTTAGAGAGGACCAAGCTAATATAAGATCTCAGAGCATCCAACTATCCAAAAAATGTTTATTGTCAAATAGATAAGAAAAGAAAGCAAGATAAGGTCACTATCCAGTTTTAGTATAGCAAAAGCAAGGATGGTTGATTTGATACATTCTAAGTTTCAACATCTTCACATGGAAATGATTATTATACGGAAAGCAGCAAGAAAATAAAATGTCTGCAAGTTAAATGAACTAGATGATACAAAAATGTGTCATCTCAAGCTGACTCAATATTTGAATTAAAAATCGTTCACAGTGCACACTAATTCCAAACAAATAATAGCCTAAAGGAAGTAAATCAAGTACACAATAAAGAAGTCATCAGATTGTTCAGCAATCAAAACAAAATGGGATGAAGCCATAAAACGCTGACAGAAAATTATAACCTGTTCGGCCCTGAGAATCCTTCGAAAACAGAGAAATACCAGCAGATTCAAAGATTTTAATGTCATCCAAGTCACCATATCTAGCAGCCTGCCAAACAGAATCAAATTCATCTGTAACGGCAATTTTTTATCTTTAAAAACATTCTGAAATTGTAATAAGCATCAAGTGCACATCAAAAGCTTTGAAAAAGAAATTTGGCCACCTCCAGCAAGGCCTCTACGTTCTCCAACAATGTTGCATCCACTGACGAATCTTGAACTAAACTTCCTCCGTCCCCCATTTTGCCACAACGGTCCTGCGAATTGAAGACGGTCCTGCGAATTGAAGAACAAATGAAACTTTTTCCAAGCATATATAACTTCCACAAGATATTTTCTGAATTTAAAAGGATAATTCATACAAGAACAACAACAAAATATGTAAATTTTTTTTTTAAAGTTTTCATTCAAAAAATTTCAAAACTCTAATACTTTCCCCGCACTTCAATTCGCGATTTTACTGGCTAATAGGTACTAAGTTCGCAGATAAACTAAAACCCCCAAATAATATAAGAAAAGGAACTCCCAAATTTGTAAATTTATGGTTTTTAGTTTTGATATATTTGCAGGATTTAGAAACTCAAATCCTTTGAAAATGGACAAGAAGAAGAAATGAGATTGATTAGCAGATTACTACAGAGACCTGGCCGCCAGCCCGACGTTTTTAGGTCAATTCGCTGAGACCTGATTGAAACCGAAGAAGAAGTAGGAGAAAAAAAGAACAAGAAGTAGAAGGAAAGGAAGAGAATCAGGAGGGTATGTTCCACCATAACATTTAAATATTTCTGAAGATATTTTTTAAATAATAAATTTTAAAGATATTTAAAAAAATTATAAATTAATACTGATATTTGAGTATTATTCAAATATTTTTTTATAAATTTTATTCTGAATTTTCTCTTTATTTGGATAATTTTGAAAGATATATATTAACAAATTTTAGTGGACATCATTTCTCTATTTTATTCTCTCTTCTTTTAATGGTCACAGATTCAATAAAAGTTAGTATCACACGCTCACACTTATCACTTTTTTTCAATTACAATTGATTTATTGGATTCTTTTGAATATGTTAGATGCTTTGGAATCGTTTTAAAGTAGTTATGGGATTTGGTGCAATTTTTTTGAAATATTCTTGATTGTTTGGAAAATCTGATATTATTATGAAGTTTTCATCGTTAGAAGCTGAAGAACACTTTTGGTGACGAAAAATATGAAGAACATCCCGGAAAAAAGAAGAAAAGTGATGGTTTGTGGAAAAATTCTATAGAATTATGCTAAAACAATCTACAGTAAAATATAGATTTTTTTGGGCCCTTTTTGACGCATGTTTATTCAAATTAATTTTTACCATGAGATGAATTTTTCGGAAGAAAGAAACACTCTTGAGAAAAATGTTATGTGAGGTTTAAAAGTAAATCTCTTCATTTAAGGCTAGATATTTTTTGTCTTATCATATGTATATTCTTAACACTAAATCTCACTAAGTCTACACCTTAAACAAACCCTTAAAAAAAATGTCCTGGTTAAATACCTTTAGACTTATTTTGACATTTTTAATAATATTATAAATCTTAATTTAATACATCATGACTTTTGAAATTTTTTTAAAATATTTAAATGTCTTAATTGAATATATATATATATATATATATATATATATTTTAAAATCTTTATAAATATTTAAATGGAATACACCCTCCTACGTAAAAGATGAAGAAAAGAAGTGACGAACAAAGGAATGAAAAAAGAAAAACAATGTTACCGCAACCAGCGCGAGGAGAAACCCAGCTGAGAAACCCAGCAACGATTTATGGCCTTGCTTCACTTAATCTTCTTAATCACTCATCAGCTGTTATTGTCTTGGCCTAATCGTCATCTATCATCCATCAACAAGATGCATCCAATCGTGAGGCGTCAATTGTCGTCGCCGTTTTTTCCAATCGCGCAACAACAAGATGCCTCGCCGCTGGTCAATTTGTTGACATGCTTTCGAATGCCCCTTATGCTCTGCCAAAAAAGTGAAGAATTTGAAGGGTACTTGCGGCGCCTATCACCAAAACTCGACATCCACCACCACGGGGCAATGATTAGACCCTCCTGGACCCAAGAACACTACATAACTATTGGGGAAATGAGAGAGCCAATCTTCGTTAACAAGAGCCCGGTCAAGCTTTCGTTTCACCAAACCACACGAGAATATTTTATTACACCAAGTAAGAAAATACCCAGAATATTTTAAGTCATCTAAACAAGTCTCATGAAGACATTCATCAAACTCCAAAATATCATAACTAGAGGCCCCAGCTCCGCCCTCGCTTTCACGGAGGGAGCGAACCACGTTGATGTCTCCAAGAACACACCAAGGGTTACAGCTAATCTCGCCCCCAATCGATTTAATATCAAACCAGAGATCATGTCTAGTGACCACACAATTACTGCGTACACAATAGAACAGAACACAACCAAATTGTTATGCAGAAATTTGACAAAACAGTGCAATACCTGGACCGAAGCATAGAGATGCGAAACAGATACCACAAGTGGGTTCCACCCAACCCAAATTCTTCCATTGCCATTAAGTTATTAATAAAATCCCAATTAGGAAAAGTAGTCCTTGCAATATAGCCGAAATTGTGACTGCCGAATTCTGGATTCCACAATACCCATAACGTAACACCCGGACATTTGGAAAAAATATGAAATTGAAAAATTTAGGATAAAAGACGATTTTGCCCCCTCGTAAGCCAAGGTAAACGTTATTGACATCAAAAAACCTTTTGACTTCCAACTGTAACACCCGGTCATGAGAGTGAAGGAGAGTAAGGGACCTGAGTGCTAGACTCACCTCAAATGGCCTTCAACTTGCTGCCCACATCCCCTATTTTTCTTCTTCTTCAAGTCCTTCTTACTCGGAACAGGGTTTCTGCCTCGTCATCACAAGATTCCAAGACATGGAAATGGTTGGAAAGAAGCCCATCATCATGGTTTCTACCTCCACTAGTGGCATAAGTAACCACCAAGGAATGCCCAGCTCTTCGATTTCCTTTGTTCCTGTGGGACCTGTGGGAGGACACAAAATCATTGTCTCTTAAGTGTAGGAACATCTTCAATTAAAATATCAACACCATTACTTGGACCAGGTTAAATGTCATTAGGTCGATCCGCCATACCCTTATCCAAAGCCCCACCTAGAGTACATTTCACAACTGACCCACAATTTGCCACTTATGGGCAATTGGGCTTATTATGCCATAAGACCTAGGCCTCGTCATTGGGCCGGGTCGGGCAAGCCCGGTCCAAAATTTTTGAGCTTGGACTGGACCGGGCCAGGCCTATTTCATAATTTAAAAAATACCGGACCGAGTCGGGCGGACTTGATCATAAATATGAAAGCTCATGCCCTTTGTCGGGCCAGGTTTGGGCCGGGCTTTTATCGGGCTTTACGGGTCGGGCATACTAAGCTCACTTGGGCCGGGCCTACTAAACCCATTTGTACCAACCTAATTGTAAAAAAAAAAAAGTGAGTTGAGCTTAAATATTATTATCGAATATTGAAATAAGTTAATGTGGGGTACTATTGGATTTGGAGAATTGACTTAACTTTTAGACCATAAAGTCGAGATAGGATAAGGATGTCGATAAGAGAGTCAGAGACCTAGTGAGTTTTTTTTAATTTAGGGTTAGGGTTTGGTTTGGGCATTGGGTTTTTAAATGACACTAGGTAGAGATTTGGTTGGAGTTTTGGATTTTGGCTATGATAGTAGTAACAAGATTGGATTGGGTATCAATTCTTAATTTATAATTATTTTATATTTTCGGGTTTATGGGTCGGGTTTACCTGGGTGGGTCGGGCTGGGCTTATCGGGTTTTATCGGGCTCGGGCCTATCGGGCCTAGCGGGCTTGAATACCCTAAGCCCAAGTCCAGCCCGTTAACATGCGGGCCGGGCCGGCCCACGGCCCATGTCGGGCCGGGTCAGGCTTTTTGTCATCGGGCCTATCGGGTACCCATAAGCCCGTGGGCTTCTAGGCCAAATGATGAGGGCTAATAAGACCCTACACCTAGTAAAGGTCAAAGAAGTCCACCAATGGTTCTGAAGCATCAACCGCCACACACATTCTAATAAACGAGATACGTTGCTCAGATTTAGTAAGTGACTCCACACACAAAGGCTTACCAACCGCACTAGCAATATGAGAAAATCCCTTCGGATTCCAATGCTCCACTGGAACATTATGGAACTTAATCCATATAGCAACTTTAGAAGGCACTTTCTTAGTTAACACCATTCCCAGATGCCACTAGGAAAGGAAAATTAGCCTCTCAGAAATGTGCCAAGGAGCACCTTCAAGCATCGAAATGAAACTATCTTCATCAAAAAATTTGAAGAAGTAAAAACCTGGATCATTGGTGTTGAATCAAAGATTGAACCCGCCGCGAAAAGTCCTCACAATTCCTGCAAACAGCAAACAATTAGCTATCGTTGCCTCGATCGATTTACCCGGGGGGTTGTTCGACCAAGAACACTCCGATGCTTAAGTTAGCTTTGAGAGAGGAAAAGGATATACTTCGAAGCGAAGAATCAACGTACCTTGGAAGTGAAATGTGCATTGCTGTTTATAGAAAAATCTTGGGAGCCTTGGAGAGTTCTGATTGGTCGGTTTGAATATTTAATTAATAAATAATATATTATTATTAAATGAATAATATATTATTTTGATAGTCATAATGATGGCTTATCATGATAGTAATGATATTTATTGTATTTTAATATTAATATTAATTTATCGTTATTAAGAATAACGATAATTATCTCTCGGAGAGAATATCAATATTACGGAGGTTTTAACCCGGCCAAATAACGTATTTAACTGGTAAATAGATTATTTGATGTGCGGGTATTTTTCGAATGATCAGTGTTATTTTCCAAGGGTAATTTGGTTATTTTTGGGAATTACGGGACACGTGGTGGCTCCATAATTTTCGGATGATTCTGGGTTCCACAAATGCCCCCACATCGATTCGGTATTCAGGGAATCCGGAGGGATGTATTTTGCTTGGAATCTTATATTACCGGGTTTAGTGGTGTGAATCGGTCATAATGTGCAAAAATGACCATTTTGCCCCCCAAGCATGGAAAAATGTCGACTTTTGAGCCCGGGGGTCCAAAGGTCGTGGGCCAGAGACCGTTACGTAGGTCGAGTTGATACGAATTCATAGACAGGCGGCATGCCGAAATCGGAGATCGGACGCAAAAGTTATGGATCTACGAAGGCGAGGGGCATTTTCGTAATTTTTGCAAAGTAAGGGCAAAATGTTGACTTTTGACCCGGGAGGCCCGAAGGACGAGGGCCAAGGACCATTACGTAGGTCCAGTTGATACGAATCCATAGACAGGCGGCATGCCGAAATCGGAGATTTGTTGGCAAAGTTGTGGTCTCGGGAACGAAAAACGGTTAACCGAACAAACCGGGATTTCGATTAAAATAATATTAAATTGTGAATAGTGACCATTGAGTGTGAACTCTTGGATGAGTGACAAGTGTCACCCATC
Organism: Prinsepia uniflora; assembly: GCA_032719365.1. NCBI lineage: Eukaryota > Viridiplantae > Streptophyta > Magnoliopsida > Rosales > Rosaceae > Prinsepia > Prinsepia uniflora. The sequence continues at coordinate 35,777,688 of CM064862.1, forward strand.
CCTTGATTTAGGGACCCCTAAAAACAGCTCCATGTTTTATGGATTTTATCATCATTATGTTTTAATTATTTCTTTTTATTATCCCTAATTATATTTAAACACTACTAATACCTCCTTCAAATTCCTTCAATCCGTGAATCAAACGGTGAAATTGTTTATGACAGTGAGTGATTGAGTGTTCGAGAGGTGTGTTTCTAGCTGGGGAAAACGCGGGGACAGAGAGTGAGGTAAGAACCCAAATCGAAAATTCTTGGATTTTTTGGGGGAAATTCGAAATTGAATTTGTAAGCTGTGGGAGTCTAAATTGGTTCTCAATTAAGTCTCCTGGGACCATTTCGAATCGACCTGCATCAAAAACAAAGAGAATTGAGTCTGCCATGAGCGAGAACAGAAGCTTCAATTTTTACCCGAAATTGAGCTTGGGTTCGTGCAGTTGGAGGTAAGGAAATGCGAAATTGATTATGTAAAAACTTTTGTTTCATTCTCACGATACTCCCTGTGTTATTTAATTTGAAAAACAGGGATGAATTGGACGAACCCGATCACGAAACCCGTTTGAAAGTTCATCGGGGGTTTATCGGATTTTGGTTATAATTGAAGTTTTAAACGTTACAGAACTCAAATTTAAATGATTTAGATGAAATCAGTTTAAATAACGGAAGAAAACAATGCCCAATTGAAGGAGAACAAATCGGGTCTCAACGCGGGTCTCCAACCCGTTTACCAGTCATTCGGGTAGAGGAGACGCACTGTAGCAGTTACTGTGCTACGCGCGTGGCTTCCACGCGCAGCCGCTTGCGGCGGCGCGTGAGGGCTCGTGGAGGCGTTTCCGGGGAGATTTTCAACAGGTGTTTTATTATATTTGATGTAATGAACATTTTTGGTGTTGGGTCCGAGATAAACTGACATTATATCAATACTGTTTCGAGGGTCCGATGGTTTAGGTTATACCTTTAAATTTTTATTAATTTCCGAAAAATTGTGGAAAATTGATATGATGTTTTTAGAGTCATTGGTGACCCTTTATGATGTTTTTTGGGCAGGATTCGAAATTCCTAAAAAGCGTCAGAAATTACGGAATCACGTGTAGTTTGGAAAATGAGCAGTTTTGGATAGTGCGTGCTTGCATCGGTAGGCTGGCTCACATTCATTGTGACCCTTGCTAGTACCACAAATATGCTTGCTACGTGGTGAACGGAGTTTGGCTGAACAGTTGACGGGGATTTGGTGGTGATTGAGTGCACTTGCAAACGTGACTAGTGAGCATTGGTAGGCTGGGTCACATCTGCTGTGACTTTTGCTAGTACCACAAATATGTTCGCTATGCGTCAAGGTGCTGAGAGACCCAGCAAGCCTGTTTTGTGGGAGCGTGGCGGTTCTCGTAGCCTTAGTCCATTCCGAGGGAAAGATATGGAGTTTGAGAAGCCTGAAGACTTCAAGGAGTGGAAAGCTCGCAATCAAATCGCTTTTCCCGAGGATGTCTTTGTGGAGCTTGGAGACAGATGCTCTTCCATGAAGGATCTTAAGCATGGAAGGGGAAAGAACCCTGTCGGCGGTCGGTGGACTAAATTCCATCCTTTGACCATTGGGTGGGGTTTCAAGTTCCCGTTCTCGAAGTTCTTTTCTAAGATTATTGGCCGGATGGGATGCAGTCCTGCTCAACTGGACGTCGATGCTTATCGACACATTATGTGTTTTGAGAATTTGAACAAGTTTTTTAGCCTGGGACTCTCGGAGGATGAATTCTGGCATTGCTATTCCGTGTCACACAACAGAGTTACCAGCGGTTGGCTTTCTCGAGTCGTTCCCAAGGTGGAGCTATTTTTGATGGCGGAGTTCAATGAGAGTGCGTACAGAGTCAACTGTATTGAAGTCGGCGGTGCATGGGACAAACACGCTTCCTCAGACCTGAGGATCGCCTCACATTTCCGTTCGTTTGATGAGTTGTATAGCGGGTTTGAAAGTCATCCTGATCTCAAGAAGATTGATATGGCTTTGAAAATTCCCCCAGAGTTCCGAGACATGAGTTGGCTACTTTCTCCTCTTAGAGATTTGAATGGTGGGAGGCCCTCGGATATCCTAATCAAAGAGTGGTTGAGTGCTCCATTGCGGTTGAAGAAACCCGTTGTCCAGAAGAGGAATGATAAGCAAGGACCCATTGTTTCTTTGGAGAAAATGCATGCTGATCAGCTTCATTTCAAGCCTGACCGTTCTATTCCTGCGGAGTCATCTAGCAAACGTAAAGCTTCAGAAGGTCCTTGCGAGGGAGTACCCAAGCAACTTAAGAAGCTGAAGGTGATCCCCACCTCCCACTATCCGGTTCATCAAGCGTCGAGAGATGAATGCCTAGATCGGATAGTGGGGGAGACACGGGCACCGTCAAAGACTGCTGATGTGATAGGCGCCCCCATCCCAACAGAGGACAGCCAGAAAACTGTTTCGCGAGGGGCTTTCGACAAGGTAGTCCGAGACCTTAGGATTGTGAAAGCTGGGGCCCATAAGTTGGTTGACATGCTTCGTGGGAATGTTGGTTTGGAAGGTGAAAATGAGCGAATGAAGAGCGAATGTAAACGTCTTCGAGAAGCCCGAGACCACTCTAGTCGGAATAACGAAGTTTTGGTTGGAAGGATCCACTCTTTGGAAGTCAAAGTGGGCGAGCTGGAGGTGAGCCGTGCGGAGAGGGTTCGGATAGAAAGGAAGCGAGACTCTGCTCGAGACGAGCTCTCTTTGCTGCGCAAAAAGTTGCAAGACTCAGAAGAAACAAGCAGACTTTTGGAGGTGGAGATCCAGAGTCTAAAAGCGGCGATGCTCTCGGGACATGATTATTTACAATCGCCGCATGCCCCCACAACTTTGTGTCAAAGACCCGTTGAGGCACAAAAGTTGGATATGGCGAGTTGTAGCGGGGTCACTACCAAAGAGCGGGAACCAGAGTTGGAGCAAGAGTTGGAGCCTGTTCCGGTATCTTTCCCAGAGCCCGAGGCCGGGACCAGGAATGAAGCTGTCCCTGAGACTGCCGATTCATTGTTTCATGACACTCCCTTACTTTCAGCAGAAGAGTGGGAAGAGTTTAGAAACACGATGGGATTTGAAGATTTGCCTCCATAGTTACATGTCGGCTTGTTCTTATGTGTTTTTTTTTTTTTATGTATTGTACAATTGGTGTGAGCAATCATCATGTGATTTGCCAGACACTTACCAAATGAATAAATACGAAGATTTTAAGTTAAGTTGTTGAAACCCAAGTGTTAACTTTCTTATATGTTATGTGTCGAAGTGAATATTTTTAAATGCCTGTTAATGCATTGGTGTGAGCTTGTTTATATGCCTCAACCAAAACCATGTGTGTATAACAGTGGGTTCTAAATGACTTGTGACGTTTTTAGATGATTTAAGTCTTTGGAATGATGCCTTCAGGGAAGGGCTTGTGCTTCTTAAGAGAAGGCTTGAAGTGCTTCGATGAAGAAGACTTAGGGAGCTTCCAAGAGGAAAGCTTAGGATGCTTCCTATGAGGAAGGCTTGAGGTGCTTCCTGAAGGAAGGCTTTGGATGCTTCCCGGAGGAAGGCTTGAGTTCTTCCCGGGGGAATAAAGTCTTTGGCATCAAACAATGACTAGCTTTATTATTGAGCTCTAGTTTGCGTTACACATAATATTTTCGGAGGTGATGAGCGTTCATGGAACCGCTCACTAACTTCCTGTCCATGGTCTCCAAGGTATAGCTTCCTTTTCCGCCTACTTGGTAGATTCGGTAAGGTCCTTCCCAAGGGGACTTGAGTTTTTGAGACCCTGGACGATTGGGTACCGCAAACTTTTTCTTGAGAACAAGGTCACCCGGGATAAAGTGCCGGAGTCGAGCCTTCTTGTTATAGGAGCTTCTCACTTGCTGCTGGTAGCTGGAGATACGCTTCACTACTTGTTCTCTTAATTCCTCGCTGAGATCAAGTGAAGTTCTCAGAGCGATGGAGTTGACTACTGGATCGTCGAGCTCGGTGAAGGGTGCCGGGACAACAACGTGTGGAGGAATGACTGCGTCGGTACCGTATGCAAGGGTGAATGGAGACTCTCCCGTTGCTCGACGCGGAGTGGTACGGTATGCCCAGAGCGTGCCATCCAACTCCTCCTCCCACAAGCCTTTTTTATCATCGAGTCGCTTCTTGATACAGTCAAGGATCGTTTTGATGGAAGCTTCAGCTTGGCCATTACCCTGGGGGTAATATGCAGTTGAAGTGAAATGCTTGATCTTCCAAAGCTCAAAGAACTCGTTGATTATGGCGCCAGTGAACTGAGTCCCATTGTCAGTCAGAATGACCTTGGGGAGCCCAAATCGGCAGATAATCTGGCTCCAGATGAATTTTTGGACATCAGCCTGGGTTATAGTGGCCAAAGCTTTTGCCTCCACCCACTTAGTGAAGTAGTCAGTGGCGACAATCAAATACCTCTTGCTTGGGATTGGAGTGTTTTGGAGTGGTCCAACGATGTCAAGTCCCCATTGCATGAATGGCCAAGGGCTTAACTTTGCATGCAACTCTTCCGGTGGTGCCAATTGGTTAGGCTTGAACCTTTGGCATTTGTCGCATTTCTGGGCATATTGCAGAGCTTCCTGGCGTAGAGTAGGCCAGTAAAACCCGGCACTAAGCGTCTTTTGAGCGAGCGATCTTCCACCGGAATGATTTCCACAATGCCCTTCATGAACTTCTGCCAAGACTTTCAATGTTTCTGGGTGCCTCAAGCATAACAGGTTTGGTCCTGTAAAGCTCTTTCGAAAGAGTTGGCCCTTGTCGACATAGTATCGCACAGCTTTCATCTGGATTTTGCGGGCCTCTAATCGTTCATCAGGCAATATTCCATGTTCCAGGTAGTTGAGGAAAGGATCTTGCCAGCTTGGAGATGAACCAATTTGTCTCACTTCGATCTCCCTCATGTCAATACTTCTCCGTTCGAGATATTCGATCGGGATCGAGCGCTTGAAACGAAAGTCAAGTGATGATGCTAGATTGGCCAGCGCATCTGCTTGCGTATTCTCCGCTCGTGGAAGTTGATGAAAAGTAAAAATTGGGAAAAGGGTAAGCATTTCCTGGACCTTGTTATTATACTTGAGCATTCTTGCATCACGCGCAGCATATTCACCGGTTGATTGATGAGTAATCAATTGCGAGTCTGAATGAATAGCGAGGTGTTTGATTCCCAACTCCTTGGCAAGCGTGAGCCCGCAAATCAAAGCCTCAGACTCCGCTTCATTGTTAGAGGCTTTGAATCCGAACTGTACCGCCTGTTCCATTATTGAGCCGTCTGGAGTGATAAGGACAATCCCTGCTCCTGCCCCCTTCTGGTTTGAGGAGCCGTCAACAAAGAGTTTCCATAGAAGATTGGAAATTGAGGGCTGTAGGGAAGAAGAACTGGCCTCTTGATCCCGTGGTAGAGAAGTGTTGGCGGCCCCGGGGGTTTTGCCAAGCTTATTGCCTCCTTCCAGTGACGCCGGTGTGAATTCCACAACAAAATCTGCTAAGGTCTGGCCTTTGACAGCTGTCCGTGGACGATAGAGCAAATCATGCTGACTCAACTCGATGGCCCATTTCATTACCCGTGTTGATGCATCAGGTGCATGGAGTAACGAACGGAGTGGGTATTCAGTCATGACGATCACCCGATGAGCTTGAAAGTATGGCCTCAGCTTCTTTGTGGTAACTAGTAATGCCAGAATCAGCCTTTCAAATTTCGGGTATCGTGTCTCATCATCAAGGAGGGCTTTGGATGTGTAAAATACAGGAAACTGAATCCCATTTTCTTCCCAGATAAGTGCAAAGCTCACGGCAACGTCTGAAACCCCCAGATAGAGGAACAGGTCCTCGTTATCCTTGGGTTTTGATAGCAATGGTGGGGATGTCAAGTAGGCCTTGAGATCTTGAAATGCTTTCTCACAACCTTCATCCCACTTATCCCTGGATGCTTTCTTTACTGCCTGGAAGAAAGGTCGACACCGGTCGGTTGATTTGGACAGGAACCTATTTAACGCTGCTGCTCGTCCAGTGAGACTTTGAATCTCCCTCAGACTTGATGGGGATTTCATCTCGAGTATTGCCTTGATTTGTTTTGGGTTTGCTTCGATCCCACGTTGAGTCACAAGGTATCCCAAGAATTTCCCCGCTGACACTCCGAAAGTACACTTAAGAGGGTTGAGCTTCATTTTGTACTTCTTCAGCAAGTTGAAGGTTTCTCGCAAGTTGGCGATATGATCCCCTCGTTTTTCTCCTTTGACTATGATATCATCCACATAGACTTCCATGGTTTTGCCGATGAGATCCTTGAACATCCGATTGACGAGCCTCTGGTACGTCGCTCCTGCATTCTTGAGGCCAAATGGCATCACCTTGTAGCAGTACACACCTCGGTCGAAGACGAAGGCCGTCTTGTCCTTATCTCTTTCGTGCATGGAAATCTGATTATAGCCCGAGTATGCATCCAGGAAGCTTAGCAGCTCATTCCCTGAAGTTGAATCTACTAAGAGATCGATTCTAGGCAGAGGATAGTGATCTTTTGGGCACGCAAGATTGAGGTCGGTGTAATCAACACAAACTCTCCACCGTCCAGCCTCTTTTTTCTTGACAAGCACGACATTTGCTAGCCATTCAGAGTGCGGAACTTCTTCAATGGATCCAGCAATGAGTAACTTGTCGATCTCCTTTTGAATGATAGCAATTTTCTCTGGGGAAAAGTTGCGTCTTTTCTGCTTGACCGGCTTGTGGTGGGGATTGACGTGTAGCCTGTGGCTAACGATAGTAGGGTCAATCCCAGGCATTTCAGACGGAGACCAGGCAAAAACTTCTTTCTCCCTACGCAGGAAGGCTATGAGTTCTTCCTTTTCTGTGTCACTTAACCGGGCGCCAATACGAGCCTCTTGCTCAGGATGTCGAGGGTCAAGCTGAACGAGGATGACGTCATCCTCCGGCTGCCACCCTTCCGGAGCCGATGGTTCCTCGTGAATGTCAGGATCTTGACCCGTGATTAGTTGCTATTTAGGAGATGAAGAATAAATCTTGCCCCCATTGGATGATCCTGCCTGGGGAATGAATTCTGCCACCTTTACCTCTTTTAGTCCTTCGGTGAGGCATCGTCGAGCCATCGTCTGATCGCCCTTGATTTCTCCGATTCCACCACCGGGAATAGGGAATCTAATCTTTTGGTAAAGGCTTGATGTGGTTGCGAGGATTTTGTGAAGCCATGGCCTTCCGAGGATTCCATTGTATGGAGAGTACTCATCCATGATGTAAAAGGTCTGGGTCGTGACAACGGGGTTTGAATGTACATCCAGCTGGAGAGTACCAACGGTCATACTGGTTGACCCGTTGAAGCCTCGGAGAGGGACAGCCCCTTTTACTACTAGGCTTTCTAACCCCATCCGGCGCACTGCCTCCAGGCTGAGGATATTTGCCGCACTCCCTTCATCCACGTGAACCCGATCAACCTGAGCATGAGCGATCTGAATTGATACGACCAATGCATCATCATGCGGCCAATCAAGTCCCTCCTTGCCCTTCAAAGAGAAACCAACGACAAGGTCATTGGCCACCCCAGTGGTGGTGACTTGGGAGACTTGAGAGACGGCAAGTGCATCTCGTATTTTTCTCTTTTTCTGCTTGGAGGTGGTTCCTAGCAATTCTGATTCAGCCATGATGGTGTTGATGCGGATCATCTTGGCTGCAGGCTCCTTTGGTCCTTTGTCAGTAGGTCGATATGCCGCCTTCCCCTTGACGTACTCAGTGCAATGCCCTTCCTTGATGAGATTTCAAAGATATCTCTCAAAAGATATGCATTTTCCGATGTTGTGCCCATAGCACTCGTGGAAGGCACACCACTTTGTTTTATCAGCCTTCTCCTGATCTCCCTTGACTGGTTCTGGCTTCTTAAACCATGGTTTGTCCTTAATCTCACTGTGGATCTGATGGACTGGTAAAGATAGTTGCAAATTAGGCTTCCCTACTGCTGGAGTTTGGGAAGGTTGTCCCGCCTTGCGCTTGTTGGACTTTCCAGCCGTAAACTTTCCATGGGATTCCTCCCTATTGGGGGTCTTCTCACCAGCTCCAACATGGTCCTGAGTTTGAGTGGCGTTCTTCTCATCCTCCCAACTTGCATGTCACTCTGCTAGCGAAAGTATTTTGGTGAGACTTCGTGCATTACTCATGACGATATCCCCGTAAAGTTGGCTGTCCCGAGGGAGTCCTTGTTTGAATGCCATCGCTGCTACAAGGTCACTACAGCCGACAATGCGAGACTTCTCTTCGCAAAATCTGCGTATGTACTGTCGCAGAGTATCTTTTGTTCTCTTTCGGACAGAGAAAAGGTGTTCATCCTTTACCTCGATCGTCCGAAGTTGTGCGTATTCCTTCACAAATGCCAGGGCCAACTCTTCAAAGGACTCAATCGACCTTGGGGGGAGATGATTAAACCAAGTCATGGCTTGGCCTTGAAGAGAAGCCTGGAAAACTTTGCACATAAGCTTGAACTTCATGACTCCTCGGTAATAATCTATGTGTTTTACCGGATCGAAGGTTCCTTTGAATGGGGTAAAGTTCGGCGTTGCGAACCTCTGGGGAAACGGCTCCTCCTCGATATCTCTTACAAAGGGTGTAGAGAGCTGTATTTGGCGGCGTAGATCGTCCTCTAGATCGCCACCTCGCTGAGCACGGAGGTGCTTGTCCAGTATCTTTTGAACATCATTAGCCCGTAATACGCCGTGCTGAAGCGATGAATTCTGTTGTGACAGTCGTCGAGAACCTCCGTGGGCTTCTTCCCTCGATCTATTGGATCGTGTAGGGGAGTAGGCCTCATCTTCTCCCTCACTGTTGTGGACAGATCGCCTTAGGTCTTGGTATAGAGCCTGCGGTTGCCCCCTACTCCCATGTGAGTGCTGTGAGAGCTCTGCTCGTGAGGTTGCCCCAACCCTTCCTCCTAGCCGTTCACGTACTAACGGCTTTAGGCGTTGTGGGCTTTTTGCTTGACCAGCGTGACTTTCTGCTCCAGAGTCGCTAAGCGAAGTATCTCGTGACATTGTTTGGCAGCGGACTTGTTCTTTCCCAGGGCGTCTTTGGGCATTCTCCTGTCTGTGCTGCTCCTGGATTGGTCTCCCTGCGAGGAGTTGCTGCAAGAGCTCCGACGGAAGTTGAACTTGGTTGCTCAACCTTTCAACTTGTTGCGCCAAGATGTCCTGGGGGGGTTGGGGGTGACCTCTCCCTGAGATGTCATGATTCCCATCCAGGAAGTCCCTTAGGACCATGTTTGCTGCAGGCCGCTCATGTCGTGATGTACTTCCCATCAATCTCCCGCCTGCCCGTTGTAGAGCCGAAGTTCCTTCCCCCGGCGGGGGTATTTGGCTGGCCGAAGAGGGGAAGGTTCCGAAGCTGAAGGTTGGTCTCCCTCCGAGTGTCTCAATGGGCGCTTCTATGGTCACACGCCTGGGTTGAGCTGGGCGCTTCTCCGGAGTCTCAATGTGAGTCTCATTCCTCGTCTGAGCTGTTGAGGCAGAAACTCCTTCTCCAGCCGACTGAACAGATCGACGAACCTTAGCCATGCTGGATCGAAGAATTTTTGAATTGGAAATCTTGTTGATGGACGATTTGAACAACGTTCAAAATCTCCGAACAATGTCGATGAACGACGAACGAAGAAAGATGAACGATGAACGACGTTCGAAATCTTCGAACAATGTCGATGAACGACGAACGAAGAAAGATGAACGATGAACGATTAAGAGAGCTTCTTCTGAGTATTCCTCAATAGCTCTCAATGAAAGCACCAATTGTTGAATCAAAGATTGAACCCGCCGCGAAAAGTCCTCACAATTCCTGCAAACAGCAAACAATTAGCTATCGTTGCCTCGATCGATTTACCCGGGGGGTTGTTCGACCAAGAACACTTCGATGCTTAAGTTAGCTTTGAGAGAGGAAAAGGATATACTTCGAAGCGAAGAATCAACGTACCTTGGAAGTGAAATGTGCCTTGCTATTTATAGAAAAATCTTGGGAGTCTTGGAGAGTTCTGATTGGTCGGTTTGAATATTTAATTAATAAATAATATATTATTATTAAATGAATAATATATTATTTGATAGTCATAATGATGGCTTATCATGATAGTAATGATATTTATTGTATTTTAATATTAATATTAATTTATCGTTATTAAGAATAACGATAATTATCTCTCGGAGAGAATATCAATATTACGGAGGTTTTAACCCGGCCAAATAACGTATTTAACTGGTAAATAGATTATTTGATGTGCGGGTATTTTTCGAATGATCAGTGTTATTTTCCAAGGGTAATTTGGTTATTTTTGGGAATTACGGGACACGTGGTGGCTCCATAATTTTCGGATGATTCTGGGTTCCACAATTGACAATGACATCCACTAGGCCTCTAATACTCCACAGCGTACGAGCAATTGAATTAACCACAGAAAGTGGAAGATGTTGTTCAATGAAATATCCCACCAATTTTGAGCTCCAAACTTTGGCTTCAGCGACAGCAGCGGAATGAGAGGGACAAATAATTCTTCTATTTTCCACAAGCTTAGGTTTAACAAAATGACCGGGGGGTGGGCAGCTTGATTTATTTATCGTACACTTTGTTACCGCTTCACGGTAATTACCTATGAGCACAGAAGGACGTCGATCTGGTTTCCCTCAAGGGTACCACCATATGGGACCCATCTGCAGAAAGAAGCCTCATGTTGGGAATATGACCAGACTAGTCATTCTCAATAGCTTGGGACTCTCCTCGCATTGCAGGCTACCATCCAGAGCAAAAGGAGAATGATCCAATGGACAAATCCCATCTTGTGCATTTACTCCAACATCCAAAGAACCATTGAAAACCACATCTGGGACCACATTTCAAGGGCGATCAAGTGGCCTCTCCACACCAGAATCGAACGTACTAACTGGAACACACTTGGCCACATCGAGGCAGCCACAGCTACCACGTCAGAATGGAAAAAAAAAAAATCCCATTCAGCATTTTACCATCAACAAGTCGGGATCCATACATTAGGTTGCCAAGGTTTGTGGCTGGATTTCTAAGGGAAAAGAGGGTAGGGGACAAGGAGGAATGAGAGAAACGGTGGATAGAGCCAGCAGAGGGAGACAAGGACCCCAGGCAAGAAAAAGGGATCCCATTTCCTACCAGAATGTTGCTAGGTTTAGAGCATCAAGATAGATTAGCTAAATTTTTAGACAAAATTAACTTAAAATGATTAGAAATTTATTAAAGTTAGCCAATTTTTACAACCATCAAAATCAAACTCTCAATATTACCAAATTTGAATATTAAATATTTGTTTTCAAATTTGAATATATAAAAACATAATTTTTTTACAACGATTTGTTTTCAACATAGTTTTTTAACAGTTCAAATAAATATGTTGAATGTGTTAAAATTATTGAATGCTTTTTAATGGATATTTTCTTCCTTTCTTCTTCCTAACTGTTGAAAGTGTTAAAATTATCATACTCAAACTTTATTCGTGGTAACTTGGCCTTCCCGATCGTAACATAGAAGCTATGAAACATCAAAACTCCATTTCCTAAATACTAGAAAGAATCAAACTTTTCCCAACTCTATACAAAAAGTCCGAGTCAATTAACGACCCAGAAACAAAAAAAAAAACTGGAAATTCGTTTTGTTTTCTTTGAATTTTTTGATAATTTACGAAAGTTTAGAACTTGTGAATGCAAATGATAATGAGTTTTGAAAATGAAGAAGAGAGTTCATGAAGAAGAGAGGATGTAGAGGATGAAGGAGAGATGAAAGAGAAACGAGATGAAGAAATAGCTAGCGAGAGCTAGTCCTAATAGAAAAGTTAAATTTTAGGTTAAATTTAGCTAGTCTGTCGTAGGGTCATTTTGATGTTTTTGTCTGTTGATGCCAAAAATGGCACCAACGAGACTGAGAAGACTACGCATCAATATTAAGACACAAACACGTACGTGGTTCACCCGAATAGGGTTACGTCCACGGGAAAAACTTTCCGAGATGGTTATTATTGATAATAATAATGTTTACATCTTTGTGGCCTTGAGTCATTGAGGTAAATGTGGAGAGGCTGTGTCCACATGTGTTGTGGAGTTGTATCAGATTGTTTTACAAATGAGGGGATGCCCTGACAGGACCCGTCCCAACTGGACTTTGATAACCGTGCCTGGTCCTGCTCCCGTCTGACAAGTCAACTGAAGTCCCGGAAGTACCCTTCAGCACCTGTCAGACAAGGGATAACTGCACTGATTTCCGCTCATGCCTCCGCCTCTCGATCAGCCCCGAACATCGTGCCACGGCCTGGAGGGTCATCAAAACAGAAAAGGTGTGAGTGGAAAAAAATAATATCATTTAAAACACATTCCGAAACACATCAGTTACCTTCCAGTTTATCAAACCATGCATGCATAGGGAAAACATATGAATTACAATCACCGGTGTTTTAGCCCAAGTACATGAAACATAACAAGTATCAAATCTCGCCTCTCAAGCCAAACATGTGAACACATAATCACCTGGCCACACAGATCAAAAACCCGTACTCACTATCAGTACGTAATCACAATCAACATTAAACAACACTATTCACAAGTTCATAAGCAAGACAAATAGTCACATAGTCACATCCGCACTACGCGTAGGCCAACCTCGGGAACTGCACCCAAGCCCCATCCGAGTCATATCAGTCATGTCTGGGGACTGCACACGCACCATCTAGACGTACCACATACTCGGGAACTGCACTCACGCAATATCCGAGTCACGTCTAGGAACTGCACTCGCACCATCCAGCACATGATCCAGTATCTAGGATCCACCATCACAAACACAATCCATACCACAAACATATATCAATCATATCATTGACTTCAAACCAAGTCAAAAGCATTCCCGACAGGGTTTCAAGCTCAAATACCAATTATACGCAAATTCGTAAAATCACATTGAAAACATTAAAATAATCCAGAAATCATCATTGACTCACCAATTAAGTCAAAATATCCTTTTCAAAACCTTTTTGACTCCGGGCCTAGCCCAAAATACCATTTGCACATTTTCTCGAAAAACGTGCCCGAAAGACCGATTAAAATAATCATTAAATCACACATAATCATGACATATCAGCAGGACATCATTGCAAGTCAAATCATACAATTAATCATGTAAAACATTTAATTATGCATGCATCATGGTTTATAAAACAAACGTCCACTCACACACCGTCCAAACTGCTAGCTTCCCGAGCTACACGCGTTTCCGTAATTTCCGACACTTTTCAGAAATCTTGAATCCTGTCCAAAATCATTATGCAGGGTTACTAACAACTCAATTTATATAATATCAATTCCGCATAATTTTCTGGGATTTAAATATTATTTTAAAAGATAACATAAACCTTCGGACCCTCAAAACATTATCGAGACGGTGTCCGATTGACTCGAAACCAACTCTAAAATATTCGTTATATTACATAGAGTAAAACACCTGTTGGAAACTTCCCCAGAAACCTCACCACGCGCCCTCACACGCCGCACCAAGCGGCTGCGCGTGAAAGCCACGTGCCGTGAACAGTGTCACCTCTGTCACCCGATTTCTCTGTTATAAAGGTCTGCAACCCGCGGTGCAACCCGGTTCATTCCTAGCCAATTCGACCCCAATTTCACCGTTTCTTTCACTCATGTTCATCTATTAAATCCTAATTAAGGATCAGTAAGTTCAATTTCATGAAAGGGGTCCTCAAATCAGTCGACTCGAAGTACATACCCGACGGGTTCGAACTCGGGTCCTACCCCATTTCACACTGTTTCATTAAATTGATCGCACAGGGAGCATCCTATATTCATTGTAAATAGAAATTCGAAACCAATTTCACGATTTCTTACCTCCAATTACTCGAACTCAACCTCCACAATTCTCGGATGTCATAGGGTCTGTTCTTCTTGTTGGTTCATCAATTTCTTTTGAATTCCAGGATGGTTCAACTCATCTCAATCCCAGAAAGCTCAATTCACAATCAATTTCACTCCTTAACGTCTCAAAGATCGAATTCCATATAATGTTTTATGGGTAGTTTTTCGGGTTTCTTGATTTGGTTTCAGTCGGGTTTGTTCTTGGTTTCCCTCTCGGTTTTTCACTCCATTTTCTCTGTGGCTTCCTCTTCCTGTCTCTGGTACTATCTATTCACCTCCTTCACCGATCAATTTTGATCGAATTATACAAAGGAAATTGGGCGGGTTTGTTTGTTTGTATTAGGCATTCAAAGCCACTAATTAGCCTTGCCAAGTGACAGATGTCACAATACAACAAATCCTCATCCAATTTTATGAGCCCATGTGTCTTTAATCAAGTTAACACCTCACCAACAGAGCTGAATCAGCCAAGACTAATTAAATTGTTATATTACCCTTACCATAAGAAATTACCAAAATGCCCCTCACAAGTCTAGACCCATAACTTTCTCGTCCGAACTCCGATTGACGCATGCCGCCTATCTACGGATTCAGCGTCCCGAGACCTATCCAACGGTCTTCCCGGAAAGTCCAAACAAGGTCCCGAACAAAAAGTCAACTTTCGACCCCTTGTTCCGAACATCATAACTTTCTTCCCGAGGGTCGGAATCAGACGTGTCACCTGTCTATGAACTCGTGACGTCTCGAACTACGTCACAGTCATCTGTCAAAGTTCGTTTGACTGGTCGAACCAAAAGTCAACTGTTCGCCCAATTCCAGGGGCAAAATCGTCATTTCCTATAACTTTTTCCACATTTTCCTTTTTCGAATTTTCAGGTCGTTACATGCCCTCCTTAAATAGGCTAAGGCTAGGGTTTTCATTACATTATGGGCTTCGTATTGGACTTAGGCCCGGCCCAAGTTCGGGGTGAAATCCAACACGAACATTGTCCCCCAAGTCTTCAGTGAAGATAGTGTCTTCGCTGGGAACTTGAACAATAGACCGAATATGGGCCGAACTAAGTAATTGCTGATCTGGCTCGAAACCCAACATGAAGCGACATTCATTATGAAGTAATATTCAGCTAGAGGCTGTACTCATCGCGAGGCTACTCGGTAAGGGAAGACACTCATCGGAGGCTTCTCAGCTTGAGGTGATCGCTCTGTGCGAGGCTGCACAATGCGAGGGATGCTCGGCTTGAAGAATATATATAATATTTTATTAGATATTAAATGAGTATGCAAGGAGACTTATCTGGAGCCTCATCGCACGCAACCACGCATAGCAGTGAAGGTGGATAGGTGTAACGACCCGTCCCAAATTTCTAGATTAGATTAGTGACTAATCACGATTAGTGAGTCTAATCCGTGATTAGTTGAGCGAAATCGGACGAACGATGTGAAATGACCGTTTTGCCCCTAGTCGTGGCAAAACGTTGACTTTTCATTCTGGCGGTCAAATGGACTTTGACCGATGACCGTGACGTAGTTCGTGACGTCACGAGTTCATAGACAGGTGGTACGTTCAATTCCGACGTTCGAGGAGGAAGTTATGACGTTCAGAAGTTTAGGGGCATTTTGGTAATTTTGGTTAAAATGGGGGCAAAGGTTGACCTTTTGACCAAGAGGTCCGATGGCCAAGGGCCGAAGACCATTACGTAGATAAGGATGATACGAATCCATAGACAGGCAACACGTCGAATTCGGACGTTTGACGGCAAAGTTACGGTTCACGGAAGTTCCAAGTTACTATTCACAATGACACGTTTTACGAGACAAAAAGTGCAGTTTTGTCTCTAGTGGGCCCAGCTTTTTAGATAGCCAATGGATGAGTGACAAGTGTCACCCATCCACTAGCCAACCTCACACATACATGCATATCATCCCTTGCATTTTGCATCGATCATTCCCATTTTCAACCCAAAAACCCACCCGATCCGATCTCATTTCTCTCATTCCCGTGCAACCCAAACCCATCCAAATTTCACCCAAGACCAGGACAGAGGACCAGGAGGCTGAGGGAGTTGAGGTGGCCGCCCTGGATGGCCAGAACCGCCGTGGACGGCGGCGTGGAGGCATGAACCCGTGCGGGTACCCGGTTAGTCCGTTTTCGATCCAAATTCCATTTTTCTTGTTATGGTTCAATTTTAATGGTTTTAATGAATCAGATCGGTTGCTAGGATAGTTTTAGGAAGGTTTCTATGGTGGTTGGACGGCTGGGCAGCCGTGGGTGAGTTTTGGAAATATTGAACCGTTTGGTTCAAAATTAAACCATGGGTTTATGCGGTTTTTAGGTCGTTTTGATGATTGGGTTAGATAGGAAATGAAGAAATAGGAATTTAGGAATTAAAACGGGAGCAAACGGACCGAAAATGAGGACGGAGGGACGCTGAACCGGTTCCGCCGGTTCAGCACAGTGACCGGACCGGAAAACCAGAAAAAAAAATCGGTTTTCCTGAGGTTGATGGTGATGAACAGTATTTTCGACCTTCTAGGGGCTCGTGAGGACGCGTGTGTAACACCCCGGACATTCGAGGATTTTAATATTGTAATTTAATGTATCAATTAACATTTTTACCCTTGTGAATGGTATGGCCAAATTGTTGATTTTTTGATTGGTGGATTGAATGGACTTTGACCTATGACCGTGACGTATTTCGGGACGTCACGAGTTCATAGACAGGTGGCACGTCCATTTCGGACGATCAAGGAAAAAGTTATGACTATCGGAAGTTCAGGGCCATTACCGTAGGTTGGACTTCACGGGCGAAAATGTTGACTTTTCGTTTGACAATTAATTTTCACGCGACTCAAGGACCGATAGGAAGGTCTCGACGTCCTGAGTTCGTAGACAGGCAGCATGCCAAAATCGGACTTCGTATGGCTGAGTTACAGGTCTAGGAAGTGAGGGGTATTTTGGTAATTATTGAACCAGGGGCATTTTGGTCTTTTTGCCCTGGTTACTGTAGCATACCGCGGGGGACATGGGCGGCACCACCATGTGCGGTGGTTCAATCGTGCAATTGGTTGTGCAATTATGTGCTGGAAAGTTGGGAGTGTCTGATGCTTTAGAACGTGGTCTGTTGCATCCACCGTGCACGACCCCATTATTAATTCAAGTTCGAAGCTTTTCGGGGGACATTTTTCAGTGGACAATTGGACACCCACGAGCCTCTGGGACGGCTTGAAATTAATTAAAACTGATTATATAGTGTGTGAGCTTCACTCTGGTATTGAAAGGACTGAAAATAAGAGTGGAACCAGAGAGAAACCATTTCGGGAATTTTTGGAGGGAAATCGGGTTTTTGATTTCTACGGTGTGTTGGGCCAATCTAATCGCAGAGTAAGCTTTCTGGGAGTGTTTAGAACACAACCATATCAAAATCGAGGGCAATCAGCCACGGGTGAGCTGGGACGGTGACTGCCGTGTTCAGAAGAATTTCAGTGGTTTGGACGACTACTTCCAGGTGAGTGTCGGTTCAATTGAGTGTGTTTTCCAGTTCGTTGTGATACTATGATGCTTCATGTAAGGTTAATTTGATTTTGGTTTAGAAACCAGTGAGTTGGGGTGATCAACCCGTTTGGATGATCACAGGTCGATGGGCCATTTAAGGATTTGATTTGGTTAATTAATAACTCAGAACTTAAATTAGATGTTTAAATAACATGTTAGGATCAAATTGGATTGAAATCGAGTAGGAATTGATGGGTAATTAATCGGGTCAAGCCGCGGGTGGCAGGCCCGAATTACAGACAAACGGGTGAAGGTGCTGACACTGTAGCTACAGTGTCAGGCGCGTGACTTTCACGCGCAGCCACTTTGGGCTGCGCGTGAGGGCGCGTTGGGGCTTATCTCCGATCACGATCAACATGACTTTTATTCCTCTCATCATTCTGAACATTTTTGGTGAAATAACCATGTTGATCTGAGATAGTTTTGATGGGTCAGTTTAGGGCCGGTTGCCTCGGGAAACGTGTTGGACGACTTCCCCGAGCCGGTTTCTATTTCGGACTTTGTGGTTAAACGTTTAAGACTCGTAGTGACACTTACATATGATTTGGACTGACAGGAATTGTACGATAATCCCGGTACAAGTTCGTACGCGCAGGTTCACCGAGGGATCGTACAGTGAGTGGGCCATTTTCTTAAACCCTTGCGTGCATAAATGTTTTCTGGTTTATTATACTTATTCACATGCTAAAAACAATAATGGTTTTGATGATATGGAAAATATGGTTATGGCACGTTTCACGGTATTTGGGCTTGGGACCCGTCTGATGAAACTTAATGATTGGTTCGGATTCTATCTATGTATATATATATGCTTGCATGTGGATATCAATAAAATGTATTTGGTACTGCACTGTATAGATCCATTCATATGATACTGTCTCCTCCGGATGAGGTACCCCGGAGAGGTCACGGACGTCTAGAACGTCCAGCGTCTATGACGCTAAGCACCGGGGATGCTGTACCCGAACGGGGCTCGGGGATTGAACTCGGAATTGAGACCCGAGTGACACGGGTAGCCTTGTGATAGTGACCTTATTGGACGTCAGGGACGTCAGACATCAGGGATGTCGGGATTGGAGTGTATAGTGCAGCAACTAAAATTATACTTATGGTTTTATTACATGCCTTATGGTTCATATTATATGACTTATGATTTTAAATACGGTTGCATGCATGTTTGGAAAACGGAGGGGTAAATTATATGTTTTACTTATCAAATGATTTTATAAACTTGAGTTTCGGTCCACTCACCCTTAATGTTTTTG
Source organism: Prinsepia uniflora (assembly GCA_032719365.1). NCBI lineage: Eukaryota > Viridiplantae > Streptophyta > Magnoliopsida > Rosales > Rosaceae > Prinsepia > Prinsepia uniflora. Next base: position 35,796,443 of record CM064862.1, read on the forward strand.
GTAACCCCTCCAGGTCGTGATACTGAGGTAGAGGAGGAACCTGAGGCTGAGGCATAAATCTACTTCTGCGTACCTGAACCCCTGCTGGGTGGTGTACCCACAGGTTTATGTTAGAGTCGTGCTCGCAACTTGTAATTTTGGATTTCATCCCTTGTCTGACATCTGTTTAATTCGGATTTGATGTATGACTTTAATTTGATTATTTATGCATTTGAGGTTTTGAGGTCAAAATTGGTATGAATTATTGGGTGTCAGACGGGAGCAGGGCACGTCCCCATATGGTTCCAGAGAGGATCGGGGCGGGTCTTGTCAGCGTGGGCCATAGTTTTGGAAAGTGTTCAACACGGGAAATCTTCTATTCGATGTAATGAACATTTTGAGACTGGTTTCGTGTCAATCGGACACCGTCTCGATATGTTTCGGGGCATCGGAAGGTTTAGGGTCGGTTTAAAAATAGTTAAAAGTTTGGGAAAATTACGGGGCTTTGGTAGGAGGTTAATTAAGTAGTTAGTAACCTTCTATTAAAATTTGGACAGGTTTGGGAGTCCCGGTGATGGTGATCAGCTCGGGGAGCCGTATGACACGCAAATCGAGGCGGCAGCTCGGACGGTCTGTGAGTGGACCTTGTTTTATAAATTGGTGCATGCATAAATGTTTATTATATGTTTTAAATACTTGTTTGTGATGCCATGGGTGCATTTGTATGTGGTTACGTATAGGCACGTATTTCGAGGTTTCAGCCCTATACGGTGCCTATACGGGTCTGTATGTCTTTATTGTTCTAAATGAAAAGGTTTTGGCTTTCTAAAAGGATAAACTTGGGTATGAGACCCATTTGGTTTTTTCTCGGGCATATGACGCTATTTACGACCTTCGGGTCTAAATCGTGGTCGCGGCGGGTGCTATGTGCACGACGATCGACGATACGATGCTCGCCTCCGGATTGGGATGTGTTCCTTCCAGAGAGGTCACGATGCACGATTCGTGGTCAGGCAGCCTGGGGAGGCTCGACTTCGGAGTGCTGACGGTTGAGGATAGCGATCGGTGATGAGTGCACCATGATCTTGTGGTGGTCGCGTCGGTTGATTCGTTCACGGCGACATACCAGGATTGAGAGCGGTCCTGGATGGATGGTTGCACGCATCACTATGATCGGAGTCGTGACTGACCCTTAGATATCGGGCACGGTGTCTAGTTGAGTCATATGTTCGGGTACGAGACCCAGTTACTTTACGGTTTATGATTTTGGGTCAGGGACCTTAGATGGATTTCCAAGTTCATGACGGTTTATGGGAACCGGCATGAACCTTTGTCAGGTCATTGTGGTGCATGACGGTTTATGGGAACCGGGCATGGATGTTATGGATCATGACGGTTCAAGGGAACCGGGCATGAACTTTTATGTTATGTATATATATGTATTCATATACCTTCCTTTACTTCTATTATCTCCTCCGGGGAGGGTCGTTGGCCTGGGTGGACCTTGGAGTAGTCACGGAGTACCGACTGAGTGGAGTCACCCCCCCAGTTAGGTTCCTTACTCTCGGGAAGGCTACGATTACTATTACCTCGGGTAGGGTCAGTGGTCTGCGGACATTGATCTTGACTTTGAGAAGACTCAGATTGAGACCTGGGTAGCACGCGCGTAGCTTTGGAAAACGTGACAGGATTGGTTGTGTGAATTATATGTGTATATGATATAAATATGATATATGATATGTGATGTGTGGTTACATAGGATTTGAACGGTGGCTCGTGTACTTGGCTTATTTCTGGTTTGGGCCGAGTCCCTTGTGGATTTGGGCAGTGGCCCGTATAGTCGTTTCCATTATGGTTCTTTCAATCTTGGTTTTGGGCTTAGTTCCCACAGATGATTTCCTTGGTTAAATGGTTTTCGAATGCATGCATGCTTTTTAGTGAAGGGTACAAATGTCTTTTCCTTATGAAATGTTTTATAAACTCTTGTTTTTTCCACTCACAACTTTTAATGTTTTAACTGCCCTTCAGGTTGACATCGGATGTGGACTGTAGCAGAGACCGAGATATCACATGCCTCCTCCGGATCCTGGCGTACTCTGATAGCCCAAGAGGGCAAAGGTCGGAAATATCCCTTGTCTGACACTTCGTGTCAGACGGGAGCAGGGTCATCCCGAACTAATCCCGGGGGGATTGGGATGGGTCCCGTCAATAGGTGTGGCGGTGCATGACCGGCGATGGTGGTGATTAAAGTACACATGGGTGAGCAGATCGAAGTCCCCTGGTGCTATTGATGGTGGCGGTGATTTTGGGAGACGACGAGAAGGGCTGACTAGTGCGCGCAGCCGTGAGGACGTCGACCACCTCCGACGACAATGAACGACCCAGGTGGCGCGTCGATCTGGAGACAGGAGAGAGCCAACGCGGTGGTCGCACATCGACGGTGGCACGGTGGTCTTGCGAGGATGTTGCAGGCTGTCGTTCGCTCGCCATGGTGGCGTTGGTGGTGGTGCTTTCGGCGTCCATGGCTGACGGTGCGGCGGCGCTGCCGTTCTTCCCATCCTCTCGGCTAGTTTGCAGTCCAAAGGTGTGTGCACCTTCGCTCCCCTTTTTCTTGTTGTTCACTTTGGATTTCCAAAGCCAATAAAGATTTTCACTTGCCTTTTTGCTTTTTTGTGGCTGTCCTTCTGGCTCAAAAGTGAATGTTATTTACTTCTTCTCACAAAGAGAAGTGGGGTAAAAGACAAATGAGATTTGTGAAAAACTGCGACCATGCTCATCCATTTGGAAATTATACAAATCAAGGCTTATGACTATTGAGTTAGCTTTTGTGAGTGGGAGAGGGTTTTTCGACTTTGTGTAACGACCCGTCCCGAATTCAGGGATTAGATTAGTGACTAATCTTGATTAGTGAGGTTGATCGGTGATTAGTAGGGCGGAACCGGACAAAATGTGCAAAATGACTGTTTTGCCCCTAGTCGTGGGCAACATGTTGACTTTTTGATCGGGCTGTCAAATGGACTTTGACCGATGACCGTGACGTAGTTCAGGACGCCACGAGTTCACAGACAGGTGACACGTTCGATTCCGACAATCGAAGAGAAAGTTATGATGTTCGGAAGTCGAGGGACATTTTGGTAATTTGGCATATTAGGGGCCAAATGTTGACTTTTTAACCGGGAGGTCCAATGGACAAGGGCCAAGGACCGTTACATAGGTCTCGTCGATACGAATCCAATGACAGGCGGCGTGCCGAAATTGGAGTTCCGACGACGAAGTTATGGTCACGGGAAAAAAGTCGATTAACCGAACGAACCGAGGCTCCGATTAAAATAATAATAAAACATTGAATAGTAGCCAATGACTGTGCACACCTAGATGAGTGACAAGTGTCACCCATGACAGGACCCGTCCCAACTGGACCTCGATAACCGTACCGGTCCTACTCCCGTCTGACAAGTCAACTGAAGTCCCGAAACTATCCTTCAGCACCTATCAGACAAGGGATTATCTTCGCTTTTACCTCCGTCTCTCGGTTAGCCCGATCGTCGTGTCACGGCCTGGAGGGTCATCAAAAACAGAAAAGTGTGAGTGGACAAAAATATATTCATTAAAACACATTTTAAAAGACATTATTTACCCACCAGTTTATCAAACCTGCATGCATAGGGAAAAACACATGAACAACAATCACCGGCCTTCCAGCCGAAGTACAAATGAAAACATAATCACTTGGCCACATAGACCATAAACCCGTACTCAATACCAGTACGTAATCACAAGCAATCAATCAAACAATCCATCAAGCAATCTGCACCATTCACAAGTGCACAAACCATCTCATAATCATATCCGCACTACGCGTAGGCCTTAACCCCGAGCATTAGCCGTCTGGGAACACCCCGAGCTTCGGCTATCTGGGAACACATATCACCCCGAGTATCAGCCGTCTGGGAACACCCCTAGCTTCGGCTGCCTGGGACAATCATAATCATATCCCCGAGCTTCGGACGTCTGGGAACTCCCTTAACTTCGCCCGTCTGGGTACTCATAATCACACTGAAAATCATCCTGGGATCATATCCCAAAATATCTCAATCAAATCCTTGACTTCAAACCAAGTCAAATCGATACCAACCGGGACTCAAGCCCAAATATCATTTATACGTAAATCCGTAAAATCATATCGAAAATATTAAAATAATCCAGAAATCATCCTTGACTTATCAATTCATCAAAATATCCATTTTGAAACCATTTTGACTCCGCACCTAGCCCAAAATATCATTTACGTATTTCTCGTAAAACGTGCCCGAAATACCGATTAAATAATCATTAAATCATAAATAATCATCCAAACAAATCATGACATCATTGCAAACCAAATCATGCAATCAATCATGTAAAACATTTAACTATGCATATCAATTTATAAAACAAACGTCCACTCACACACCTTCCAAACCGCTCGCTTCCCGAGCTGCGCGCGTTTCCGTAATTACCGACACCTGCCAGGAACCTCGAATCTTGTTCATAATCATTATGCAGGGTTACTAACAACTCAATTCACCTCATATGAATTCCCCATAATTTTTGGGAATTTAATATTAATTTAAAATATAACATAAACCGTCGGACCCTCGAAACATCGTCGAGACGGTGTTCGATTGACTCGAAACCAACGCCAAAATGATCGTTACACTGTATAGAGTAAAACACCTGTTGGACACTTTCCCAGAAACCCCACCACGCGCCCTCACGCGCTGCCACAAGCGGCTGCGCGTGAGTCCACGCGCCGTGAACAGTAACCATGAACAGTCCTCCCTGTCACCAGTTTACCTGGTAAACGGAGCCTACAACCCGCGAAGAAACCCATTTCAGTCTAAGTCAATTCGACCCCAATTTCACTGTTTCTTTCACTCATTTTCATCTATTCTATGTCTCTTTTGGATCTGAGACCTCAATTTGATGAAACCATGCCCTAAATCCCACGACTCAACATCGAAACCCGACGGGTCCTGAATCGGGTGCTACCCAATTTCACACTGTTTCGTTCAATTGATTGAACAGGAAGTAACTTATACTCATTCTAAGCACGAAACTGAAATCAATTTCAAGAATTATTACCTTTAAGTGATCGAACTCAAGCTCCACATTTCCAAAAGGTCGCAGGTTCTGTTCTTCATCAATTCACAATCAATTGACCACCCAATCGACCTGGTTCAAGTCGTTTAGCTCCCAGAAAGTTAAATGGCTAATCTATTTCACTCGAAACGGTTTAAAAACTCAAAAAATCGAATTTGTGTTCTTCAATGGTTTTTCGGGTTGTTTCAGTGAAATAACAGTCGATTTGTTTTGGTTTTCACTCCGTTTTCCTCGTCTAATTCTCTCTGTTTTTCTCTCTGTCACAATTTTATTAGTTGGTTTTGGATCATGATCAAGCAAATATGAAGGAGCTGTGTTCTCTGTTCTTTGTTTTGTATATTAAGGCAACCGTTTCATTTCATTAGTTAATTTGGAAAAAGGCAACTAAGTGCCACTAAGTGATATTAACAAGTGACATGTGTCACACTCTAAACTATCTTAGGCTGAATCAGCCAATATGAATCATTTAATACCTTGCACCGTTTCATTAAGTCCCTTACTTAAAAGTACCATTTTACCCCTACTTTGAAAAATTACCAAAATGCCCCTCATAGTTCTAGACTCATAACTTTTTCGTTCAGACTCCGATTGACGCATGCCGCCTGTCTACGGATTCAGCGTCCCGAGACCTATCCAACGGTCTTCCCGGAAAGTCCAAACAATGTCCCGATCAAAAGTCAACAAATGGCCCTTTTTGACCAATTTACCAAATTACCCTCAAACTTCCGCACGTCATAACTTTTTCCTCGAATGTCGGAATCGGGCGTGCCACTTGTCTATGAACTCGTGACGTCCCGAACTACGTTGCAATCATCGGTCAAAGTCCGTTTGACCGCTTGAATAAAAAGTCAACCGTTCGCCCAATTCCAGGGCAAAATCGTCATTTCCTCTAATTTTCCAAATTTTTGCTTTTCGAATTTTCGGGGCGTTACAACCCATCCCCTAATCTATAGCCCTAAACCCTGATCCATGTTTCCCTCCCAACATCATCATTACTACATCATCATCACCATTAACCTTAATTAATCACCACCATTATCCCTTCTCTGTTCTTCATTGAGGCGTGAACAAGCAGAGGGAAAATTCCCCTCTCACCATCTTTCCCCTCCACAACTGAGCCTGAAAGTGTGAAATTGAGAGGCTTAAGGATCGAATTCAACTGAGAGAAACACGAGGGAGTGTGAGGGAGAGCTGGAACCGGAATTCGAAATTGAAGGAATTGGGGGGAAATTCGGATACTGAGAGATAAGCCCTGAGGATCGAAATGGAGCTCAATTCGAGCTTTCTGAGATCACTACGATCATAACCATAGAAAGAACGAAGGGAATTGGCCACCAATTCACTCTGAACGGGCCTGGTAACAGAGGAAGAAAATCAAGGTTGAGTCGTGATCATTGAGTGATCAAACGATGTAATTGATGTGGGGAAACAGTTTCTCATGGTCCAGTGATGCTGCTTCTGGGTGCATCAATTGGAAGAAATCAGCAGCCATTGTGGAAATTCGAAGATTGAACAGTGATGGGTGTTCTTCATTGATCATCGTCGAATCGTGGGATTTTAGGTAAGGTTTTGTGTAATGAATGTTACAGACCTTTAATTGGAATTAAAACGAAGCTAACTAAATGTTTAATTGAATGAATTGGTGTCGAATTGATAGGAAATGAATCGGTTCTGTTCGCGGGTTGCAGGATCCGTTTTACAATTAAACGGGTTGGGACGATGACACTGTAGCAGGCGCGTGGGTTTCACGCGCAGCCACTCACGGCGGCGCGTGACGGCGCGTGGACATGAATCTCGAGGTGAGGCCAACATGATTTCTGTCCTATTTAATGTAACGAACATTTTGGAATTGGTTTCGTGTCGATCAGACACCGTTTCGATATTGTTCGGGACGTCCGAAGGTTTTAAATCGAGTTTAAAAATAGTTAAAAATTCAGAAAAATTATGGGACTTAAATAGGAGGTTAATGAAGAGGTTAGTGACCCTCTAAAGTGATTTGGACAGGATTGGGAGTCCCGGTGATAGTGGTGTGGCCCGGGAAGGCCTATGGCACGCATATCGAGGCGTATCGTTAAACGGTCTGTGAGTAGACTTTGGTTTTATAAATTCTATGCATGCTTAACTGTTTTATATGGATTATGATTGTGATTGTATGATGTTGATTTGGATATTGGTAAATTATACGGTTTCACGTATTTCGAGACAATTTACGTGCTTGCACGTAAATCGAGATTTTTCCAGTTTTGCACGGATTTTCCATGTTTATGGTCTTGGATATAATATGATGAAATGGTTTTGAAATTGGAAAGATGAACTCGGGCTTGAGGCCCAATTGTTTTGGAAACCTCGGACTTGGAGTCCATTTGAGTTATATCATCGGGCCAAGGGCCCAGTTGATTTACGAATCCGGGTCGTGGGCCCAGTGGTTTATAAAATCGGGTCATGGGCCCAGCGGTTTATAAAATCGGGCATGAGGCCCAGTTGGGTTATAAATGTGATGTTGGGTCTGGGACCCTATGTTAATAAATACGATTTCGGGTTAGGGACCCTAAATGGAATTGTAATGTTTATGGAGATTTCGGGCAAGGGCCCATTGTAATGTTGTGAAATGATTTAATAAAAATGTTTTCCATATACCATCTGGATATGAGGATATATGATGGTCTCCTCCAGATGTCTGGGACACTGGGGAAGTCACGGTGCATTGCCTGTGAGGGGTCATCGTACGGAGTTACCGGACCGTATAATGACTCAGAAGCAGGATTGCTATGATTGATGTCTGGGACGTCAGACATCTGTGATGTCAATGATATTGAGCCGGAGAGACCCCGGGCAGCACGCGTCGCTTATTATACCGTGAGATATGACGTCTGGGACGTCAAGCGTCTGAGATGCTAAGCATCTGGGATGCTGGTGATGGTAATGTGGTAAATATGGATTAATGAATCTATGAAATGGCTTTTCGGTTGGATTTGTGTTTATATGGTAAAAACGGATTATTGGTTTATGAAATGGTATTCCGGGTCGGGGACCCTAAATGGTTTTGGAATTATGAATTTATGTTTATGGCTTTGGGCGGTGGCCCACATGGTTTTGTATGTCTGAATGTGGTATTCCACAATTTTGGGCTGAGTTCCCACACTTGGTTTTGAGTTAACGGTTTTGGGCTAAGGCCCTAATGGCTTGGTTGAACAAACGTTTTGGTTACTGGTTTTCGTGGCATGCATATATATTTTTATTGGAGGGCATAAATGTCTTATAACTGTGTTTACTAAACTTAATGATTTCGTCCACTCACAGCTTTTATTGGTTTTAATGCCCTTCAGGTTGATTACGGATGCGACTGCAGCATAGACTGGGACATTGCACGCCTCCTCCATCTATCCTTGCGCACTCTGGAAGCCCCGTATGGGCAGTGACTCTTGGTTATCCCTTGTCTGACACCCCTTGTTGGACGAGAGTAGGGCACATTCCACGGTAATCCCGGGGGGATTGGGATGGGTCCTGTCACTTTGGGTGTTGACCACAGAGAAGAATGGATCTCTTGGGTTATTTTGCCAGTGCGCAGATCTGGATTTTTGCTTGGTGTTCTTAAATATTAATGGTGTTTGTACAGGTGAGTGAAAAGGAAAAGGATCCGACATGGATTTTTGTAGCGATTCCCACAAACGGCGCCAAACTGTTGATGTCAAAAATGGCACCAAAGAGACCGAGAAGACTATGCATCAATATTAAGACACAAGCACGTACGTGTTTCACCCGAATAAGGTTACGTCCACGGGAAAAACTTTCCGAGATGGTTATTATTGATAATAATAGTGTTTACATCTTTGTGGCCTTGAGCCATTGAGGTAAATGTGGAGAGGCTGTCTCCACATGTGTTGTGGAGTTGTATCAGATTGTTTTACAAATGAGGGGATGCCCTCCTTAAATAAGCAAAGGCTAGGGTTTTCATTACATTATGGGCTTCGTATTGGACTTAGGCCCGACCCAAGTTTGGGGTGAAATCCCACACGAACATTGTCCAAAAGTGATATTTGACTAGTTTGCTGCATATGCTCTTAGGGGATAGGTTACTAATGCCAGCTAGGGTTGGAGATACAGGGAGGGGTGGGGATGGGGAGGGGGAGAAAGGACCGGCTGAACCAGAACGTGTATGGACCCCAGGCATGGTAAGAGTAGTCGAGCGGTGTCGCTAAGGGAGGAAGAGGGAAGGAGGTTTGGGAATCCTGTGGAGGGTGGACTTTTTGCCATGAAGATATCATATATTATGATAAATTTGGTTTATTTTCAGATGATTGATGAGAAAGTGAATAGTTAAAAAATTTCAATTTTTTTTTTTATCATATACAGTTTGTTGGGTAAAAAGAGTTTAAATCTGGGCATAAATAAAAGCTCAATTTTTAAACATCATTTGGAATTTAAAGTTACTTCTTAAAAGTTCATTAAGAGGGGTGTATTCTACTAGAACATTTAAATATTTTTAAAAATATTTTTTAAATAATAAATTTTAAAAATATTAAAAAAATCTTATAAATTGGTATGGATATTTGGATATTATTCCAATATTTTTTATAAATTCTATTCTGAATTTTCCCTTTATTTGGATAAATTTGGAGGATATATATTAACAAATTTTGATGGGCGTGATTTCTCCATTTTATTTTCTCTTCTTACAATGGTTTCTTTCATCTGAACATTAATGGGTGAACTTATATCTCCGTCATTATCGTCATCTTGAGTCACACATTTGTAGAGGTTGATATCACACACTTACACTTATCATTTTTTTTCCTATTGGAATTGATCACACCTTAGAATTGATATATTTGATATTTTTGAATATGTTGGATGCTTTGGAATCATTCTAAAGTGGTTTTGGAATTTTATGCAATTTAACTAAATTTTTTTGATTTTCTGGAAAATCTGAGATTATTAAAAAGTTTTCGTCACTAAAAGCTGAAGAACACTTGTGATGAAAAACCTAAAGAACACTATGGCAAAATGGAGCAAAAGTGACAATTTATAGAAAAGTTATGTAGAATTATGCCAAAAAATATTCACTAAAAATAAAGACTTTTTTGCCTCATTTTGTCGCATGTTTTTTCAAATTAATTTTTACTATAGGATGAACCTTTTAGGAAGAAATGAACGTTCTTGAGAAAAATGTCTTATGAGATTAAAAAATAAATCTCTCCACTTGAGGCTAGATATTTTGTCTTATTATATGTATATTTTTAACACTAAATCTCACAAAGTCCATAACTTAAACAAGTCCTTAAAAAATAACTCCTAATTGAATATCTCAAGACTTATTTTGATATTTTTATAATATTAAAAGTTTTAATTGAATATACCAAATTTAAAAAATATATATTTTAAAATATTTAAATATCTTAATTGAATATATCTGCATTTTTAAATTTTTTGAATGTCCTAATTAAATCCACCATCGAGGGTATTTCCAATTTTATTATGTGATTTTGGCATTTTTAAACTCTAGAATTATAAATAGAAAATAATATAATTTCGGGTAACGAAAGATATCGCGCTCCGCCTCATGCAGACGAGGAGCCGCCTACAGTGAGGCTAGTATTCAAATATTTGAGGACAACAAAAAATTATAAAAGGCTAATAAAGAACACAAAGGGAAACTTATAAATGAAATCGTTGAGAGTTTATTTTTTAACATTACACATGGAGAGAAGATCTACACCAACAGTGTGGCTCACATCACGAATGATGAGAAGATTCGCAAGTACTTACAGTCAATCAAGAGATTGATGAAATTTTGCCAGCGGCAATACCCAACCATGCCTTCAAAAGCTGTTGAGTTCAGTAGCTTGGCGAATGGCAGCGACTTGCAGCCCCCGCTGGCGTCGAAGAAGGCCTCTATCGACAGTCAGGCCTCTACCGAAAGTCAGGCCTCAGAAGAAAGGCTTCTGATAATGCCTGATCCATTGGAAAGCGCTAGTCATGCATGAAATGAGATGGCGTACCATTGAGTGACAATTTTCTTAATGCGTCAACATATCATTGGATTTTGTATGATAGTCATGCAGGAATAATGAGATGGCGTATCATTGAGTGACAATTTTCTTAATGCCTCAACATATCATTGGATTTTGTAAGATCGCTTATTAATTAGCATTAGAAAAAAAAATCGTCCAGGAAAATTTGAATATTTTAGGGTCAGTTGGGTAGGCAATCATAATATTTCCCAATAGAGAGTTTCCATATTCCGATGTCCAGGTTGAATAAACGGCGGCCTCCGCCACCATCACCTCATGTACCCTTACCTCTGCATTACCCCTTCCTCGATGTACATGGCCACTGCCTCCATCACCTCTTCCATACCCACTACCACCTCGTCCACTACTACCCCACCACCACTACCACCTCCTCCTCGACCTCTTCATCTACCTCCATTGCTACAACCACCACCTCTACCCTACCACAACTACCACCAGCTCCTCTATTCCTACCTTTTACTCGTCTAAACTACTTTAGTTTATAGCTATTTATTATCAAAGTACAGCCAAAATGAAGGGACACCAATAATTGAAGTAAAAGTAACATAGTCTACAAAGTCTGGTAGTGTACATTCCACAATTTCAACATTGAATAAAAGATCAGTGGGTCTTCCCCAAACCAAAGGTGTCTTCAACACCATTGTTGACCTGCTCCGCTGCACTGCGATCGTATCTGCATATGCTTGTTTCAAAAACAACATGTTAAGATTTCAAAAAGATAGGCATACTTCATCATAAAGAATATCAAGCAATGTGCACACACAAACCTTTGGGTAAGAATATAGAAAGATTGTGGCTAATTCTGAGTGCAGAACCACCCAGCTTCCACCAATCACCACCACTCCAGTCAGTGTAATTGTCCATGGCTGACACCTAAAACAAAAACACCAAACAAAACATAGATAGATAAATTCTGTCACCAAAAAACAATGAAAACTGAAAACGAATTGAAATAAGAGTATAAGAGTGAAAATAAAGAGGGTTACCGAGAGGGCTTCGTGTCTCAAACAGAGTCGTATTCAAGAAAGAGGTAGCTCATGTAGCCATCCATGTCATCACTGACTCCATCTTCACCCACGAACCAAGACTCTTTTGGGTCGTTTGAGTAGCTGCCGGCGACAACATGTTCACCGCAGAATCTTGCTGGCTTTGGATAAGTTATGGTGATGTGCGGTGAGAAAGGTATGTTCCTCTCCCAACTCCCTCACAATCTTGTAATCATCATGCTCCCCTGCACAACCATAATTAATTCAAAATGAGAGATATCACAGCACCACCATCCAAACATCCAAGTTACGTTTCAAAAACCAAAATATAGATTTAGATGACATTTAGTTCTTGAGATTACATGGTGAGTGACGTTGGTAATAGAAATCACTTTGCAAGCACTGCCTGAGCCTGAGTGTCCTGGTGGGGCTGAAAGTTCAAATTAATTTGGGCAACAATATTGAATGTAAAGCATAAACATGCTAGGTTCAACTATCCATTTCTTCCATTTTCATAGCAATCAAACAGAAACATCATTCCAAAGTACAAACCGAACGAACACCATCAGTAAGGAAAGAAGAAAGAGAAAAACCAAATATCCATTACTTCGGAAAGTACCCGATTATTTGGCAACAGTTTGGCAATTCCCGAGGAAGAACCACATGCCTGTATGGACAATCAAAAACAAATTTATCAATCGAAATAAAAACTATAAAATAGAAAGCGTCAAAATGAAACCAAAATGAGTATACCTGTATTCGTAAATGTCATCGAAGTACTTCTCGGAGTACTGGTGGATCTGACTCATTTTTCAACTACGGACCTGACGGAAAATCTCAAACAGGGTTTGTCAAATTCCTCAGCTGAATCTGCAAACAAATACCAAACGATTTCATAAAATGAAAGAAATCAAAATTCTCGAGAGAAGAAACGAAAATCAAATTGAAGTAGCAAATATAAAAATTTCAATGCACAATTAGACACAATTAGACGACTCATTCACTGTCCGCTCTAGTTCCAAAATAAATAGTTAAGCATATAAAATCAAAAGGCAAGAGAATGTATAAAAGTAACGAACAGTAACCATGAATCTAATTTCAAACCAAAACATGAATTTGTGGGGATTGGAATATTGGATGAAGAAATGGAGGATGAACGGAGACAAAGTTTACTTGAAAATTGTGGCTCGAGCAATCAAGTTTGGGGATTTGAACAAATACACTCCCACAATTGTGGCTCGAGGTTTATCATTCTTCACCGTCATCATACGAATCATCGACCTCATATAGAATTGTCACCATAATTTCGACTCAAATCACCACCGCCTGCACAATCGCCCTAAACCCATCAAAGAATTTCAATTGAAACCCAGTAATTCCCCAAAAATCATCAAAATCCCAAACAAAAAAAAACAAACTTTGAATATAATTTCCGTAGATGAATACCTGAGTTCGGAGGGAAACAGCGACAGCAAAAAGAAACGGGTTTGAAAATAAATCCGGCGCCGCCTCCCAAAGCTCCGCAACAACCAATCGGTGGGTGCATTCCTTGCCCGCTCCGCTCGTCAACATGACCCACACAATTGTCACAACCCAGCTACATCATCAGCACTGCATCAGCCGGCGTCGCGACCTCTCTTCGTCTCTCTTGACGTTTTCGGAGAGATGGAGAAGGAGAAGGAGAAGGAGAAGGAGCGGTTTGATGTTTGAGTCCGTGTTCGAGAGCAGTTTGATGTTTCAGTCTGTGTTCGAGAGCAGTTTGATGGAGAAGGAAAGGAGCGGTTGCAACGTTTTTAGAATATTACCATATCTCACTCTTAATTGTTAAATCACATCTCTTTTAAAATAATTAATTAAATAAGGACTTTTTTGGTATTATGAAAAACATAGTCAAAGAATATTACCATCTCACCCTCAATTATGAAATCATCTGTTTTTTTAAAAAATTAATTAAGTAAGGATGTTTTTGGTATTATAAAAAATTTAACTAAATTTGAATTCTGATTTTATTTATATAGATTTAACCAAATTTGACTTGTGATTTTATATATATGGATTAAAGGTCCCTCAAAATGAGGAAAAAGAGATGGAGGAGCTGTTAAGAGGGTATTTTACTGAATTGAATGGATATATGGCGATTCGCGTCGCTTAGTTCCCCACTTCAACTTCCTCCTTTATCGGTTCACATCAGGCGTCCTATTCGTTTTCGATCCTTCCCAACTCCACCTTCTCAAATATTCAAATTTTCGCCATATCAGCCACTCCTCTCAAATCCCAATATCTACACTAGACTCCTCTGTAACTCGTCCCCATCTCCATCAAACTCCTCCTCCTCCGCATCATCATCAATGGAAGCTCCTCCGCCAGGTTACAGAAGGAATGCCGGCATCTGTCTCATCAACGATTCCAACAAGGTCAGCTCCATCTCCTTTGATATTGGACCCTGTACGCGTATGTATATTCATCTGGACTGAACCTCTGACTTTATATATTTTTATTTTCTCCACAGATATTTGCTGCTTCAAGGTTAGATATACCCGATGCTTGGCAAATGCCGCAGGTAAATTTAAAACATTGTGGATTGAATGTGTGGGATTTTTCAAATTCTTTTTATTCGTGGGTAATTTGATCGGTTTTACTGCTATTTGTTACATTTTGATTTCTGGAATATGGCAATAGATAATTTGAGAAGTAGGGTTGGTATTAGAGTTGGATACATAGTTTTTTTTTGTGAATTTTCCATTTCTGAAATTGCAATTTCAGGATGCAATTTTGCTAGTTAATCATATTGGAGATTGAGTTATTATTACTTTTGGGAAATATATTATGATTGTTTAAGGGCCGCTTTAGTGCATTAAAAGGTTCTATTGCATTAGAATCATGAGAACATAAAAAAAAAAAAAAAAGTGTGACACCGTGCAATAATTTTAGAACACTGATCAAAATCAAGCTTGAAAGAGAAATACTCTCAGCTTCTGTTCCAGTTTTCATTTGAGAAATTATCAAACAACCGAAATCAGAAATAAATTGAGCATTCATTCCCAGTTTTCAGTCCAGAGAACAACTAAAAACAGGTGCTTTGTGTCTCATTGCAAACTCTCCTTTTGTTTTTTTTTTTCTAAAGTAGAGAATGTTGGATATTTACCCTAGCGAAGAAAATATTTGGCCACTCAAGGGACATGCCTTATCTTGATTCAGGTGGTGTTCAATGGCTTCCAATACTAAGTACTAAGTGTAAGTTTGGAGCATTCACAAACTTGTACCTGTCAAACTTGCGGGCACACACATATACACATATAACGTGAGATTATTTGGTGCATGCAATGCAAATAGCACTTGGACCAAATTTTGTAGTCAAATGCATTAGGTCGAATATGTATCCGTTGCCCAAATGCATATCTGATGTGTATACAACCGTACTTGACGCGTATCATATGCATTCGAGTATCAGATACAAGATTTGCGACCAAATTTCTGTATCCATGCTTCATAGGTAAAGATATGTAGCTCTACAAGACAATGTAAGTTATTAATGCATCCAATCCAAGCATAATGAGCTTTTATCGAAGTTGAATTCTGTCTTCAGTTTCTACTCATCTTCAGCTGTAATAATGGAATTGCACCTCTAGTGGATGCATGTCTAGATGAATTTTGGCTTACCAATTTCTGAATAGATAAAAGGAGGAAAGGATAGAGCTTGTAGCATGAACATGTCAGTGTTTATAGTCGTCCAACCTATATTTTGGGGTTAATTATTTTTAACTATAGTTACAAGATGCTGCCATTACGTGATCTTATGATCTCAAAAAACTTTGGTTCCTTTGTGCTTGAAAGGGTGGCATTGATGAAGGTGAAGATCCAAGAAGTGCCGCCATCAGGGAATTAAGCGAAGAGACAGGAGTTAATTCAGCAGAAATTCTTGCAGAGGTGGGATTCTTTGTCTGGTGTTACTTTCATTCCCGTTTTCATTGTTGTAAGATTTTTTAAATATCTTTTGAAAATAAATGTCTTAGTCTGCATTTGGTTGAAGAAAAAGTGAAATAATGCAAAAAGATAATACACATAGCTATCTGTCTTTTTTAGATTTTTCTGATCTTTTTAATTGGTTGTCAGACACTAGTCAACTCTTGTGAAGGAAAGGTGATATTAAACAGTTAAAAGGAAACCATGAGATAACCTGAAATAAACGGTGTACCACATAGAAATTTTGATTTGCTTATTACTATGTTGGTTTGTTAGAAACCAACGATCCCATCTTTGATGCCCCCACGTCGCCATAGCTCGGAGATGCAAATAAATAGAACTCCATCTATAATTAGAAGATTAAGAAAAATTTAAAATCATTGAAGTTGAAACTTAAAGAGAAAAAGTAGTTGGAGTAGAGAACCTAATGTACGTCTGCTCTAATGTTGGAGCTAATCATGCAGTTCCACTTTACTTATTAAGAAAAATTTAAAATCATTGAAGTTCAAACTAGTCCGCTTGTGTTGTAAGATGCTGCGAAAATTTTATTTTGGTTTGGTTTCGAAATTTTGCCTTTAGTTCGTATTATTTGATTTTGATCATGTTAAGTTAGTTTTCATAGATATTGTTGCTCGCTTTTTTTGTTTCTATTTTAATTTATACTGGAAAAAATAAGTTAGCCATGACCTTTAGTTGAAGCTTAGGCTTTCTAGGCTTGAGCCAATACTCTATCGTGGATGCTTATGGTGCCATTGAGGAGTAAGTAAACCATATATTATTATATTTTGCTGTAGTTATTCATATCACCCAACCATCTGTCACTGTCAGCAGCCAAGGTGTTAGTCAACAGGAGCACAAAACATATTGACTAGTTACAGCTCCTCATTGTCGATTGTACCCATTTCTTTGGATTAGTCTTTCTTCATCACTTCCATGATCTCAAACGTCTTTCATCTCCACAAGGAAGGTCAGGGCCGAAGAAGGACTTTGTTGTATAGGTATGTATAGGTAGCTCTTTGTGAATGGGAAAGCTTTTATGTTTTCCCCTTCCTCGATGGGACGTGCCAACGGTGCTAGTTTGAATGTGTGCTTAAAGAGGTTGAGACATTCTGGTTTAAACTCCATCTAACCTGTATTCTAGGAGTTTGCCTCAAACTTGGGATGAACCACGCATCTGGATCAGTCCACCCATGTTGCAGTATGAAATTTGAAAGAGGGAGATGGGCATATATCCTTACCTTTTCAGGATCCCGGGGTTCAAAACCTCCATCCCAGTTCCTTCTTTTTGTCTAGTTATTTTGCCTCTGATCTTGTCTTGTTTCCTATCTTGATGAGATCTCGTCTTGTTTCTTGTCTAATTGATATCCCTTCTTGGGTCTCATCCCACTTGGGTATTGTCTCAGTTCATGGTAGCAAGTTGGGGTACTTCATGTCTAATAATTAGCTTGAGGGGAATGTCATTGATACAGGTGGGTCATTAATGGCTGATTATTTGCCATGTACTTTATGCCATGGAGTCCTGCATAAGCAGCCATGTATTGTGGCATGTTTACGTTTAGAGAATGAACATTAAACTATTATTTACCATATAAGAATGTTTGGTAGCTGGCTATTAGACTTATCCATGTTTTCTGCGACACATTTACCATATAAGAATGTTTGGTAGCTGGCTATTAGACTTATCCATGTTTTCTGCGACACTTTCGCATGTACGAAAAGTTTTAGACATGATTGTTTTCCTTATGTTCAGGCACCTCATTGGTTAACCTATGATTTCACACCTCAAGTAAGGGAAAAACTTCGGCAACAGTGGGGATCGGACTGGAAAGGCCAAGCCCAGAAGTGGTTAGTTTCGGGATCATAATGCATTTCATGTTTCATAGACTGCAACCTGTTAAATACATTATCTGACGACATGACAAAATATATATTCCAGTTTATAACTACAAAGACTGCCATCAACTAGTTTCAACTATTGATACAAGTTCAATCGTTTAGGGATGCTATCAATGTGCACAAGTATACACAGTCGCGCATGAATTGGTGCTGAAACTTAGTTGTCAAACCATCTCACAAATTTTACATTTGCTCTCTTTAGGTTCAGAACAAATTGTTGAACTTGGGCATCCCTGCTAGTATGTATGTATATATATATATATATATATATCATCATCATTATTATTTTTGATGTGCCATTGTCACCTTGACACGGTTTCATTTTGCAGGTTTCTTCTTAAATTCACCGGGAAAGATGAAGTAAACCTTTTAGGTGATGGCACCGAAAAACCTGAGTTTGGGGAGTGGTCATGGATATCAAGAGATGAAATAATTGATCGTGTGGGTTAACCTTACCATAGTGTTGTTTCAATAGCTACTGTTATGTGATCATTGTTTAACATTTATTCATTCTTTTATTTTGATGCAGGCTGTTGATTTCAAGAAGCCTGTTTACAAGGACGTTCTTGCAGTTTTTGCACCGTATCTTCAATAGCCTCGGGTTGACGATTACAAATGCTGGATATCACCTACATCTTTTTCTTGCACACTATGGACAAGTATCATTTTCATTCGTGGGAAAGCCTGTTTCATTTTTTGTTGACACAATCCTTACAAGTGTTGGACAGATTGTGAGGTATTTTTTTCAAAGTATTACAGCAAAACTAATGTGAGAAAAAGATTGTTCTCTTTAGTTTTGTTTATGGCCAGAACAAAGATACAATTAGTGAGTTTCTCCTGGTCATCAGTGATCTGTCTGACCATGTCGATGAATAACATTTTCTCATGCTTTCAATGTTGGATTTTGGCAAAACCTTCATGGGTTTATAATGTGATTGTGGTGGTACAAGTACTTGTGTTAATGTAGATTCAAGAAAGAGCCATATAACCCTTATTTAATGAATATAACTTGAATGCAATAACTTGGGAAGGGAAAAGAGTGCAACTAGTGATCTTCTGCCTTCTCAATTATGTCTTGTACTTGTTTAGCAAGCATCCTTGCAATAATCTCCGGTGAGAACCTTGTGATCATGTCTTCCCTTGCTTTCTTCCCTTTGGCCTTGGCTTCCTCCACGTTATTCATCACATGTCTCATCAATGCACGAAGCCTACTAACCGAAGGTTCTGCCCAGAGATGTCCTCTGAAAGGCCCTTCCATTACCTCGCTCATCCTATCCACCTCTAATGGATAGCTATTCTCCTCTGTCAGATACTCCGTCGGGCCAGACCAATTAGTTGCAATCACCGGCAGTGACATTGCCATAGCTTCCACAATAGGCCTTCCCCACCCTTCTCCTCTTGATGGAAGAACAAATGCATCCGCTGCCTTGTAGGCTCGAGGAAAATCAGTATGAGCTATGTGAGTGTCAATCACATACACTGGAGCCCAACCATCAACCGATTCTTTTAACCCACTTTTCTCCACAAACTGCACTATCTTATTCCCGAAATCTCTGTCAGAGTGGTATGGATTTGTTAGAAGATACAAAGCAACTCCATCTGCTTGACTGAATTCTTCCAAATAAGATTTCAACAACACATCCCATCCTTTCCTATACTCCCACTTAAACACACTCATGAACACAAATTCCTTGAATTTCGGTTTTGAATTGCGGTTGCTCTTCCCCATAACCAACTTCACAATAGAGGCAAGATTGGAGGGCTCATGCTTGAGTGGATCAAAGAAGTTGACATCAATAGACTGCACAATTTTCACAATCTTGGAAGGATCAACCCCACTTTGAATAAATGTAGACACATGAAACTGGGTAGGAACCCAAACATAATCCATTCGATTACAGCGCTTCACGTGCTCAGGATTCACCCTATCGGTTTCAAACATGGTCCTGCCAATGACGGACTTGAACTTTTGGTAAGCAGTTGGTGGGCAAGGGAGTGTTTCAAACAATGTGGGGTTCCAGGCACCAGGCTCACTGTGGCATATCACTATGGTCTCCTCTATACTGCACTGTGTCCGGTAAAGCTCAACTCCCAAGTCCCTCATATATTTAGGCAAGCCGTCCCAGAATTCCAAGGATTCTTGGTCTCCATGTTGCTCAATGGACATTTTAAAGTTGGGGTTTTTGGTGTGCTCATAAAGGGCTAAAATATATGACCAGGCTTCTGAACTGTACCCACCACCTGAAAGGAAAGGAGCCATCCATAAAACACAATAGGGGGGCTTGGGAATGGGATTTGGGGAGTGGGTTTCTTTGGGTTTTTTGCTGGATTGCAGAAACCCAACCCCATCCAGAGGTTGAAAAATGGTGGGGTATGTAGACAATTTCAGCTTTAGGAGTTGCGTTGCTTTGGTGAGACTGAACGCAACTGCGAGGATGACAATTATAATGGATGATAAGTAGAGTGCAAAGGGTTTCAGTTTTGAGGTGGAAGATGAGATCGTGGGAGGTCGGTTGGGTTTTATGGGTTGTTGGTTTTCGTGTGACTCCATTACAGAGGGGAATAGGAACAATAATTCACACGTCTTTCGTTACTGAAAGTGAAACCATGGGTGAGGCCCTCAAGTTTTCTTCTTCCACAAATCCATTTTGGAGGAACAATGACGGACCTTCTTGTAATTCCGAAGACCTTCTATTTTGTTTTCCAGAAATTAGCTGATATTGGTCGAAAATTTCAAAGATGCCCTTTTTATTTTTCTCAAATAATCAACCTACATTATCTTTTTTTATCAGATCAACCTAAATTATCTATCTTTATTACTTAAAATGCATTAAGAATAAGTCAGCGATTCTTAATTTGCACACAAAATTGAAATTTACCTCAAAATGCACCCAGAACAATAGCAACGTCAAAACTGTTGCACCAAAAAATTGACTCCGTTTTAAACTCCGTGAAGTGTGCAAATGTGGCATCTATGTGACAATTTTCAGGTAGAGGGTATTTTAGTCATTTTGTGAAGGAGGAGTTAGGGTTTGAAGATTGCACCCAATCTAGTTTTTCTTCCTCAGGTTCGTCTCAAAACACGAGTCAAAATCCAGTATAACATCTTCGCAACTACTATTCCCTTGGTCTTCCTCCACCTTAAACTTCTGGTGACTTTGGGTTTCAATGGGGATGGGAGAATCAATCATATCAACAAGAACCAGTCGACAGCCGTCTCTATCAATGTAGAACTCCGATAAAACAGTCAAATTATCCTCTTTCATGGGTTCTTCTTCTCCTTCTTTAGCTCTCTCCACTTTTTCTTCTTCCTTGACAACAATTTCCTTGCAGCCTCCATATTCACATACAGAACAATCAGAATTCTCATTGATATCGAAAACCCTATTTCTCTCCTATTTTCTTCAACACCCACTCCATCTCCATGTCAAGCGGTCACGAAATCCGATCTGCTTTGATCTGAGTGATCACCTTTTCCAGTATGAGCATCATCAACTATTGCTTCCATAGTCAAATTTTGTTTCTGGGTAAAATCCAAAACCTCTCAGGAAGGCTATATCATAATACAAGGAGGATAAAACTTGCTATTTAAACTCAACCCACAGCAAGAATAGTTCAAGCTTTCTTCTTCACCATTTTCAATGATTTTTTCATCGCCGCCCTGAATTACACCAATTTGCTTCATCCATGGAAAAAATGCAAACTTCTTAGACCACTCATCACAATCTGGGGGTGACGAGCAATCCTTGCACATGTCTTGCAATTCAGCTAGCTTTTGGTGAATTGAGTAATAGCCCAGTTTAGAAATTTAACTAGCATGACTTTCGCTTACGAGATCTCTGTAAAGACTGTTTCTTTCCCTGGGCTCGAACATATGATCGACTCTTGAACACAAAAGGCAAGGTCTTTTAAGGCCAAAGTAATCGGCGAATTTTACGAGGAGATAAGAGGAGTGAATTAAGAAGGAGAAGGGCGATCATAGTACATTTAAGGAGGGCATAGATGAGAACAAGAGTCATCTTGTTGGTGTTTCTGTGCAACATGGTTGCGAACTTGTTGGTAGCCATTGATGACGCTCTGTTTTTGGTATTTACACAAAGAGAGAGAGAAAGAGAAAGAGAGAGAGAGAGAGAGAGAGAGAGAGAGAGAGAGAGAGAGAGAGAGAGAGAGAGAGAGAGAGAGAGAGAGAGAGAGAGAGAGAGAGTTGGACGAAAGAAA
Organism: Prinsepia uniflora; assembly: GCA_032719365.1. Lineage (NCBI taxonomy): Eukaryota > Viridiplantae > Streptophyta > Magnoliopsida > Rosales > Rosaceae > Prinsepia > Prinsepia uniflora. Next base: position 35,818,659 of record CM064862.1, read on the forward strand.
TAAGAAAACCAAATATAAAAATGCTTAAAGAGAAAAAGATGGGATCATGGGAAGAACCTGAAGAGGGCGGCTTGGTTTGAAATGGAATTTGGAAATGAGAAAGAAGAACTAGATGGAATGAGAAATGTTGGTGAGTTTGGGGAAGAAGAACCAGATTGGGTGCAATCTTCGAACCCTAACTCCTCATTCACAAAATGACTAAAATACCCACTTAAAAACTATCACATAGATGCCACATTTGTACACTTCACGGAGTTTAAAACGGAATCAGTTTTTTGGTGCAACGGCTTTGACGTTGCTAGTGTTCTGGGTGCATTTTGAGGAAAATTTCAATTATGGGTGCAAATTAAGACTCGCTGACTTGTTCTTGGTGCATTTAAATTAATAAGCCAATTATCTATGTACTAAATCTGAAGTGTTTTCCCGCTTCTACCCCCATTTTTTGTGTTTTTATGCTTTATGAACAGCTAAATGACATTCTTGCCCTTCAGAGTTTTCCTCTTCCTCCAATGGGGAAGACGCATCCATCGCCGCACCTCACCCTTGTCTTTGCTTTCGTCGTCATTCGTTCCTCTCGCCACATAGAGCCCCGCTGTTGCATCCAATGACGACTGGACATGCATCGCAGCGAGCCCTCGCCTCTGCATCCAATCCTCATCTTGCTTTTTTTAGTTGCCGTTTCTATATCCAAGCAGTGTTCATTGGCTCTCTTCGCCATATAGGTCCCCGCCCTCTGCATCCAATCGTTATTTTTCCTTTCACCTTGCCCTTCAGCTATTCGATCTGTTGTCGCATCTTCGTCGAATCTCTAAGCAGCGATATGCGCCGTTCTTGGTCACTTTGTTGACACATCCTCCGCTCCCACAACAACTCATCCCTCAATTCTTGTGTGCATACGCCTCCTCATCCAATGTCCGTGCTTCAATTCTTCGACACCTCTTTCTCGCGACTTCTTCAGCTTTCCTCTCTTTGTCCACACCTCCTCATTGCCCCCTTCAATCTCTACTACAAATCCACCGCATCTAACTTCTATTTATCGTTCTTCTCTGCCTTTTTTCCTTCCATATCCACAACCCACTTCTCTTCTGTGCTCTATTTCTGTCGATGTTGCAAACAAAAAATCGTAGCTGTCGAGCTTTTGTACGGTAAAGTTTTCTTCCCATTTGATTTAGATTTTAGTTGATTGATTTGTGCTCCACTGACTTTGTCTTATTGATTTGTGCTCCACTAACTTTGTCTTATTGATGACTGTGGTTTGGAATGGTTGTCAAATGATATTCCAGTCCTAGGTATTGTTTTGAATGTTAAAGTGGCTTCTTTCCTCACGACTGTTTATTTGTTTAATAAATACTTACCCAAACCACAATAATGATATTTGTAATTCTGATTTGAGATGCCCAGATTATGTTTAAATGCATGTTTGTTGATGTAAAAATTTCTGGACTTGTAGAATTCGATCCCTACACACAATAACAAGAAATAATCGGAGGTAAGGTTGAAGCTCGGGGGGTGGTTTAACCAAAAACACTCTGATGCCTAAGTCAGTTTAATCGAGAGAAATAAACTGGTAGAGTTTCGGTATGAGTTTTGAAGAGTTTCGGTATGAGTTTTGAATTACCTTTAGAGGTGAGGTAGGGTCCGTATTTATAGTCAAGTCTTGAGGGTCACCGAAACGTCTGATTGGTTGAAGAAGATAGTGTTTAATAGGTAATTTTATCAGGCAAAATCACTTATTATTAACTATATAAATAATAATAAATAACTCGCTGGAAGATTATTTATTATTGACATTGATCTGGTTATTTAATATACTTAACTGGTAAATATATTAAATTAATGCGGAGATCTTAAGGTTCTGTTGTCGTCTATACCAGGGGTAATATCGACATTATGAGGGTTATGAGCCACGTGGCAATTGCATAATTTTTCCGGTGATTTATGGTTCCACAATTACCCCCACATCGCTTAGGAATTTATAAAATTCTAAGAGATGTAGTTTTTATTGTGGTCTCGATAAACCATTTTTTGAGGAGTAGGACTCCGTTTCAAACATTCATTTGAGCAGTTGAAGTCCCCATCGACTTCGGATGTTGCTATACTTACAATAGGAAGCTTTGAGTGTGAAGATTTCTTCATGCAATTAAAATCTTGGCTGGACTTGAATGTCTCTCCAATTTAAATGGGAGGTCTTGAAGTTAACGATTTGTTCTGAGTTGACTCTTGAAGCCCACTATGAATTAGGGCTTTAATTTGAGTTAACTTTGACACCCTATAAGAAATAGGGTTTTATCTCCTTTTTAAAGACGTAACCTAGTAGCCTCCTTAAAAAATATTTGACTTATGCAGCTTGTTGGTGTGATGAAGACGGCTGTAAGCGCTGCTGGTGCATGATTAAGCACGCTAGGGAAAGAAAAAGAATCCCTTCAATTTTGGCTGCGGGTGAGACTGGAATTTTTTTTTCCTTCCTTCTAGTAAAATAGACTAATGTTTTCTTCTTTTAAGCTGGAGATTTTCGTCTTAGAGCTGCAAGAGGCTCTCGCAAGTGGCTGCAGACTGGGGTTGACATCAACATTAAAGTTTGAAGGGTAGGAGGCGCATGCTGCATGTCAGTGCGAGGCAAGGTAGAGATGAGCGTCTGGCAAACAGTGGATTGAGAGCTAGGCGCCTGCGAAGAGCGGATTGATCTATCATGTCAAAATCTTGAGAATCATACTCGTGGTCCATAAGTGGTATGCGTTGGCAGGTGTGAAGAAGTTGTAGTGCCTGCCTCATGCAGACCACAGTTAGGCTTGGCATGCTAAAGGCTGGCGTTGGAGGTGTACGTGTAGGGCTAGGAGGCCTGGCGACTTGGCTTCTTCTTCCTCGCAGCTTCTTACTTTCTTTTGTTGTCTGCCGAAAAAACAGGCTTTTTTTTGTATGCTCTTACTCAAACAACCTTTGACCTTTGTATCAATGTAATATATATGATATTACATATAGTAATGCTCTTTTATTGTCGATACCCATAATGCAACATATAAAAATATAATATATAATTAAATATTCATATATTTGTTACTTGTTTTTCTTTTGTTTAGCTTCGATCTTTTGAAGATTCTAAGAGTTGTGGATGTCTGATGACTGTGATTTACGCGGTGGTGCGCTCTATTCTCCAAGACGATCTTTCGGTGGAATCTTGAAGTATTCAATTTTGTGAGAGCTCAAGTTTTGAGACTATCTGATGGCGTGTCTTGAATTTTTCTGGAACTTCCAACATAAAAAATTGGTGGAGTTGACATCAAGATGCTCTTTCAATCAACATGCTAGTGGTGTTTTGTGGATAAAAGAACTTGGTGCATTGATAGACTTGTTAACATCAAGTGCAGGTGGATCCAACATTGAGACTTTTAGCGGGGGAGGTCTGGAGCCCAATGACTTGAAGTGCGACGTGTTACAACTCAAGGCAAGGCATGTTCTAGCTGTGAGACAAGACGTGTTACAGCTGCAAGACAAGATGTGTTACACCTGCAATGAGGGATATGCTACGGTACGAGGCGAGGCACAATAAGGCGAGGCATGGTTGGAGCTCGATGTGATGCATCAAATGACGTAAGGAATTCTTTCTAATGATCACGCAAGTAGTTCTTGGCGGGTTTAAGAGCTCAGCACGGAAAGCAAGGCGCACCATGACCTTTCAAGGCTTTCATCAATAAGAGACGAGACAGCCCATGACTTGAAGTGAGGCACGGCTAGAGCACAGAGCAATGGGCCATATGACATGAGGCAAGGCGTGCTATATTGTGAGGCGAGGTATCCCCATGACATGAGGATAAGTCCTTGTGGCGTTGTGGAGTGAATGAAGCTTTCTGAGGAATTGTTTTGGTTGATGGAGGACCTTCCGAAGACTTGACATTCCAGGCCCTGTTGAACTCAAAATGGGGTGGCTACAAGGTGGAGCATAAAGACGGAGGATCGATAATTCCCCCTGTGAAGCTCCAGATGTTGTATTCCATTGCGTAATTGAAGGAAGAAAGCTTGGAGGTGGACCATGCATGTGGTGCTTGGAAGATAGAAGAGCCTGACAAACGAGGAACAAGGCGTAGCAGAATGTAAGGCAAGGCCTGGTTGAAGCTCAAAGTGTTGCACGAGGAGTACTTCAAATGACCATGCATGTGGTGCCTGGCAGATAGAAGAGCCTGGCGCCTTAACGAACTTGTCATCTTCAAGTGTGGGTGGAGCCAACATCGAAGCTTTTAGCAAGGGAGGTGCGGAGTCTCATCACTTGATGTGATGCGTGTTATAACCTAACAAGAGGTGATAAGCCTTGAATTAAGCACCATTTTATACCCTTTTATACTTATTTTTAATGTTTAAATACTAAACAATTGTATAAAATAATATATTTTGTGGGTAATGTACAGAATTGGATAGAGCAAGAAATTACGAGAATTTAGGCGAAAGAATCACCTCAATCGGAGTTGTAACGAAGAAGTTATGATCGAATGAAAGAATGCCACCAAAAAACACTCAGAATTTCCGTAAGGTCCTACCGAATAAAAAATTGCAGCCTAGAAATCAGTTCGGCCAGTGCTTACCGATTCCCAGAGAGAGCATCGGCGCGCGTGCACCAAAACGTCTTGCCTTGCATATACTGATCAAAGTAACCTCTTTTCAGTGCGCGAGTACCGACGTACATCCGCCTCGTTTGGCGCGCGTCCACCGATCTGCCTCCCCTAGCCGCATTGACTTGGTTGTTGACCGCCGAAATTGGGCCTTCATTTCGGCCAGCGGCTACCAAATTTCCTACCAAGCTTCAGCAGCTTCCTACTGAGCCGATTCCTGTTCAATTGCAGCAAGCATTTTCCTTCCTTTTTAAGGAAAATTTTCCTTTTTAATTACGATTTGTTTTCCCTTTTTAATTAGGAGTTTTTATTACCTCTTTAATTAAGTTTTGTATTTATTCTTTCTTTAGGATTTAGATTACCTTTTTAATTAGGATTTTATTACCTTTTTCCTTTAGGACTTTAATTTAATTATTTTAATCATTTTTCTTTTAGGATTTAAATTGTGAACTCCTATTTATTTGAGGATTAATTTTCTCCTATAAATAGAGAGGTTTAGGTTATTTGTAAAAGGTCGCTCATTTTTGTACCAAAACTCTACTTGACCAAACTTTCCAGTTTATATAATCGATAATTCTATGTGCAAAATTAAACTACACCATCCTCCACAATTCATCTTCCTCCATTGACATATAATGCGAATTCCTGAGTGTCTCACCAAAGAGTGTCCAACCACCTAGCATTTATAGGGCGAATTCCCGAGGATTCAAAGTGTAACTCTACCTCTTTACCGCTTAGTTTCTCTTTTAATTTGAATATAGTACTTATGGATTGATTCTTAATATTACTATGGTTTTATAATTTATGTTAATATTCATTAATCTTCCATGTGTTCTAATATCTTAATTTTTGTTATACTTGTATGTTGTGCTTATTGCTTGATTAGATATAGGGCGAATTCCCGAGTCTACATCATTGAAAGTGTATAGGGCGAATTCTCGAGCACGTACTTGAGATAATATGCTTGTATTTCGTAGAACTAAGGTTATGGAATTTCGTAGATTTTGGAATTAATAGAATTCATGAATGAGTTAGGTTAAAGATGAGTTGACCATGTAAATAATAGATTAAGTTAGTTTAGATTAGTTAATCACTTAGGATAATCGAAACAATCAACTACCCCCCTAATTAATTAATCAAACGATATGCTTAGGTACCCTCAATCCCCGGTTAAGAACGATCCCTATTTATCAATGCTACAATCTACAAAAAAAAGGGTTTTAATTTGCATATGTTTTTGTTAAGTGTTGAGTGTGACTTTGTGCATGTTTACTTTAATGCTTAGTTTTAGCATATCAAGAGGCATGTTCCAGCTGCGAGGCAAGATTTCCTATGCATGGGGCAAAGTGCATCTGGTGCCATGGAGTGACTGAAGCTTTTTGAGGAGTCTAAGTTGCACTGAAATTTCCATAGCACAATCGTTCACCATTGATGCCTTTTTTAGGAGCGCTGCAAACATCACTGGAGTTGCTTCTGCATAGTCAATCAGCTTTGTAGTTGCTTCGACACAGTCGTAGAGTCGAGCAGTGATGAGGTTGCTTTAGTGAAGCCAACTATTCCAAGTAAGTGATGCTGTGGAGGTTGCCCTCATTGCTTGAAGAAGGCCACAAACGATGTGTCAATGGAAGTCCATGATGAAAAGATCGAAGCCCTCCAAGGTTTGTTCACAGGTTGACGGAGAAACTCTGAGGTAGTGTCGGTCCTAATGATGAACTTCGTGTTTCTTTTTGGCTTGTAGCTAGATCTTAGCTTTGAATATATGCTTGAGCATTCAACTTGTGAATTTCCAACTTCTTTAATTTTCATAAATAGAAACCTTCCATTTTTTGAGTGCTTTGTGATTCTCGGAAGATTTGACCTTTGTGTAGTAAATTTGGTCTTTTGACTTTATTTTGGCTCCGAATTGAGTGTCGTTATTGGCATTGGAAAGCTGACTTCCGTACCTTTTTGGCGCCATCAAGCTCTATTCGAGGAAGTAAAATTTGAGCTTGAAACGTTCAAATGAATCTCGAAGTTGTGTGCTGAAATTTGTAGTCGCACGTACTAAGATATTTGCCCAAGATTTGTCATGAAATGACCCGGTTATTGCTCCCTTTGGTGGGGTTGGGAAGTGATCTTTAGTAGCTTTTCCAATTCCAGCAAGTCCGTTTGTTGGGTATGAGTGATAAATCCTTGACAATGTTCTTGAGTAGTATGTACCTTATTGTTGGTTAATTACATTAAACTTAGTCGTCAAGTAGACTTTTTTAAGTTGCTTTAGTTGATTAGCTCTTTGAGTTGAAGGTAGTAGTTTTCCCTTTAGAGAGATACTTCGAGTCCTTCATAGGTGAAGTCTTTGAATGCTCTACTAGTGGTTGGCTTTGGTGCTTCACAAGGCACAAGTGCTGATAGGTTACGAGCTGAATGCATTATGGGTTTGACAGACAAATATAATGTTGCTTCGTGGGAGGAAGGCCTTGATGTGTTAGGAATAAATGCGCTGCTTCATGTGTGAATACTTAGCTGTTTCACGGGACGAAGGCATTGGATCTTTGTGAGAAAAGGACTTGATGCTTCATTGGAGAGATGCATCGCTTCTTCGAGTGAAGGCGTCGACCCTTCATGAATGAACGCGTTTATACTTTGCGGGGCAAAAACACTAATGCTTCGAGGGGTGAAGGCGTTGATGCATCGTGGGTGAAGGCTTTGAGTTGTGTTCTTATCAAAGGCATAGAGATGCTTCTATGTGGAAGTTATTGTGTTGCTTCATAGGAGAGGCATTGACACTCAACGAATGAATGCGTTGATTCTTCACCGGGCGAATGCGTTGATTCTTCACGGGGCGAATGCGTTGGTTACTTCATAGATGAAGCCATTGATGCTTTTTGGAGCAAAGACGTCGATGCTTCACGTATCAAGGGTGCTAACATTTCATGGGACGAAGTTTTGTCTGCTTCGCTAGGTGACGACTTCGACGCTTCACGAGCGAAGGCTTTGATGCTTCGATGCCTGAAGATGTTGACACATCATTGGGCAAAGACTTGATGCTTCAACAGGCGACTGCATTGATGCTTCAACACAGGAAGGTTTAGAGTGCTTTGCTTGACAAAGACTTGAAGTGCTTTGCTTGGTAGAGGCTTGGAGTGCTTCACATGACAAAGACTTGGAGTGTTTCGCGTGACGAAGGCTTGGAGTGCTTTGTATGGCGAAGGTTTTGAGTGCTTTGTGTGGCAAAGGCTTGAAGTGCTCTGCATGGCAAAGGGTTGGAGTGCTTCGCATGACAAAGACTTGGACTATTTCGTGTGGCGAAGGCTTGGAGTGCTTCGGCTAGCGAAGGCTTTGAGTGCTTCGCGTGGCGAAGGCTTGAAGTGCTCCTCATGGCGAAGGCTTGAAGTGCGTCATGTGACAAAGGCTTAGGGTGCTTCGCATGGCGAAGTCTTGGAATACTTCACGAAGGATTGGAGTGCTTCGCCGAGCGAAGGCATTGAGTACTTCACGTGGCGAGGCTTGCAGTAATTTTCGGGGTGAAGGTTTGGAGTTCTTCATGGGGCAATGGCTTAGAGTGCTTCGAGGGGGAAGGCTTAGAGTGCCTCGCGTGGTGAAGACTTCAAGTGCTCTACATGGCGAAGGATTGAAGTGCTCCGCATGGTGAAAGCTCAGAGTGCTTCGCATGGCGAAAGCTTAGGGTGCTTCACGTGGCGAAGTCTTGGAATGCTTCGTGTGGTGAAGGATTGAAGTGCTTTGCAGGATGAAGATTTGGAGTGCTTTGCAGGGCGAAGGCTTGTAGTGCTTCACGTGGCGAAGTCTTGAAATGCTTCGCATGGCAAAGGCTTGGAGTGCTTTGCGGTGCGAAGACTTGGAGTGCTTCGCGTGGAGAAAGCTTGTAGTGCTTTGCATGGCGAAGTCTTGGAATGTTTCGCTAGGTGAAGGCTTGGAGTGCTTCTTTGGGCGAAGGCTTGGAGTGCTTCGCGGGGCAAACGCTTAGAGTGCTTCGCGGGGCGAAAGCTTAGAGTGCTTTGCGGGGTGAAGACTTGAAGTGCTCCACATGGCGAAGGCTTGGGGTGCTACGCGTGGGGAAGCCTTGGAATGCTTTGCGTGGCGAAGGCTTGGAGTGTTTCGTGAGGTGAAGGCTTAGAGTGCTTCACGGGGCGAAGGCTTAGAGTGCTTCGCGGGGCAAAGGCTTAGAGTTGTTTGCAGGGTGAAGGCTTGAAGTGCTCTATATGGTTAACGCTTGGGGTGCCTCGCGTGACGATGTTTAGAATGCTTCATGTGGCGAAGTCTTGGAGTGCTTCGCGGGGCGAAGACTTAGAGTGCTTCGCGGGGCAAAGACTAGAGTGCTTCGAGGGGCGAAGACTTAGAATACTTCGCTTGGCGAAAGCTTGGAGTGCTTCGCATGGCGAAGGCTTGGAGTGCTCCGCATGGCGAAGGCTTGTGCTTGTCTTACTCACTTGGCGTGGCTTCCAAGTTAGTGTATAATGCGTCATGTGGGAGAAGGGAGTTGCTATGACTATTTTCCTTGTGTCTTTGTCTCTTAAGCATGTGAGTCCATTGGTGAGTATGTCTCACTTTCTTCAGTGCGGTAGCTGGTCCAAGTTGAACTCACATCTACTTGTCCACTGGGGTGAGTACATATGCTTTGAGTAGATGCTTGATTCATTCAACTTCTTCGCATGTACTTGATGTGTGATGGAGTTCTAACATGCCCTCCAAGCTATCATACACCGAAGGTTTTTATTGAAGCTACATTCTTGTTCCATGGGTATAAATTTCTTCATTGGAGGCTCTTGGAGGTATGTCATGGGACATGGACCGGCACTTGAAAATGATGATGCAAGGTTGAATCTAGCATCGAAGGCCACCTTCCAGATCTCTGTCACGTTAGAATCCGTTGAGGCATCGATCCAGCATCCCTTGGACGTTTTTAGCATGAATTATCCCTTGATGAGGAGGAGAGTAATGTCGAGTCAAGTGGCATTGACTTCCCCGGGATCTCCATTATCAAAGTGTAAGATCATGTTAGTGGGTATGTCCCATCACCCTCGCTACAACAACAACAACGCCTTGAGCCTTCGTTAACTTGTCCACTGGACTTAAGCAGATGTGTGCAATCCAGGAGGTTGCACAATGTCAATTGGGGGAGTAGCGTCGAGTCCTGTGGTGTCGACTTCCTGGGGTCACCATTGTCAAAATGTGAGAGCATGTTGGCAAGTATGTCCCAGCATCATCACTACAGCAGCAAGGACATCTTGAGCCTTCGTCAACTTGTCCACCTGGCTTGAACAGGCGTGTGCAATATGAAAGGTTGCATGATGTTGTTGGCTCTTACGTGGTACTCAACGAGTGATAGTGCTCCGACGTGCCTCCCGAGTCATTCATAAGTTGATGGCCTTGGGTGGTACTGGATTCTTATTCTATGAATGCATATTTTTCTCCAGAATCACTCAAAGACATGTCTCGAGAAATTGTTTGGCGACAGGAGTGCTTCTGGCTAGTGCGCCTTGCGATGTTCCCTTGTCCTTTGTGAGATGTGTTGCGTCTCCTAGTAACATCAAATGTTTCGAGGTCTCCCTGAAGTCATCATAGGAGCTCTAATTGAACTTTTTCCTGGTTTCTTAGTTATCCAACTTGCTCGTGCTCCAATGGCAAGGTGCCGCATTGCGTTCTTCATGAGCTTGAGTGTGTCATCTTAAGTGCCAGGTGGAGCATTGGGAATTATGCCAGGAGCTCTGGTGGCAAGGTTTCACGTCATGTTCTTCATTGTCTTGATGCACATCTTTGTGCATATCATGCATAACGTTGGGAGTCCTGAGCTCTGGTGGCAAGGTGTCACACCTCGTTCTTCATAGGCTTGAGTGCATCCTCTTGCATGGCGTAGGTCATTCAGAAGCCTTTGAAGTCCTAAACCAGTGTGGAGCCAATTTGGGGCTTGCTGTGACGTCTTTCCAGCTAGTCGTCTATCCGTATGTTGGGAGGTTGTAAATCTTTTCAGGAATGGTTCCTCCTCAATGCCTCTAACGAATGGTGACGTCGACGATGCTCGAGTTTGGTGATGAAGGTCATCTTCTAAATTGCCATCGCGGTGGATTCCTCGGAGGCGTCGTTCTAGCATCTTGTGGACTTCTTTAAAATATAGTGAGCCTTGACGATGAGGATGGCTATGTCAGGTTAAATGACGCTAGATTCCTCGGGTCACCTCAGCCTGTGCTCGCTCACGTCTCAGAGGCATAACCAACTGTTAAGAGGCGTAGAATAGTTAAATAACATCTAAAGCGTCAGTGCACAAAGTACAGACCGCTATCCTAGTACCTTGACTACTATCTTAATGCTCTAATCCCATTTTGACAGGACCCATCTCGATCCCCTGTGGGACCTACCGGGGATGTGCCCTGCTCCCATCTGACTTTGACTCTAAAATACCAGGAATACCCTTAACAGGCTTAAAGTCTTTCAAATTAATTAAACAAGGTTAAACATTCAACCTTAGAGTTTTACAATGTCAGACCAGGGATAGTACAATACAAAAAGCGAGCATAACGTCGGGTTACAAAACGGTGCTCGAGCTACCCAAACAAGGTGTACAGGTGCGCAACAAGGAAACTATGCCTCGGACTCCGAGTCCTCCTTCTCTAACTCGACTGCACGGCTTGGAGGGGTCAATAAAACAGTAAAGAGTGAGTGGGGCAAAAAAAACAATATTTCCATATCCAGTTTAATAATAATATAATAAACATAAGGTTTTACCCCTCCGTTTAGAAACTTGCATGCATTTAGTCAAAACATAGGATCATAAAATCATATAACCTGCATAAGGAAGTAATCATAATATAGTGCACTGCACAACCAAACCCCAACATCCCTGATGTCTAGCATCCTCAATGCCTAAATCATGTAATGATCCTAAGGCTACGCGTGCCACCCGGGGTATCAAATCCCAAGTCTCCCCAGGGTCCACCCAGGTTAATGACCCGCAGATCGTTGACCCTCCTTGGGGATATCATCCACACCTGCACACCCGATCGCGGGCCGCCCCTCGGGGCTAACCCCTCTTGAGCAGTGCCTGTGACTACTCCAGGAAACTACTGGACATCTAGAGGAGACAGAAAACATAAGGTATGTATACACAGTGCAATAGTATCACAATCCTTAGAACTCCTTGACTTACTTCGAAAAACAATTCGTACATATATCCAAACGGGTCTTATGCCCAAAACATCATACTATGTATAGAACCCCATAATAAAGTATCAAGACTCATCCCATCACAATCATGAAGTAAAATAGTGAAAACAGTTATGCATGCAATAATTTTGAAATCAAACAGCCCACTCACATACGGTCCTTGCTGCTCAATGAACCACCTAAACATGTCCAAACACATCCAAAGGTCACTAATTGACCCTATTTGGTCTAACATCCAATCATAGAACAAAATGGCCCGAGAATGCATCCCGAACACGCTTCCTGGGGATAAATCCTTCAATTTGACCAACCTAACGATCCTTGATCGACACGAAACCACCGCCATTGGATCCGTATCGTCGAAACCTTGAAAATGGTACCATCCCCACCAAAAACACTGTTCACATGCGACCCCACCCCTAATCCCCCTAGATTAGGGGATAAGTTATGCTTCCGTCTAACCTGCATGCGACACGAAGGCTAAACACTCGTTCAACCTCCATGGAACACAAGCCAGACAAGGGATTTCAGGTCAACGTCATCCGAAAAATCAACATCAGTTAACTAGAGTTACCACAACACTGTGGATCGCGTGTGTGATGTCTCCGTCTCTCTCTTACAACAGCCCGCACCGTAACAAAAATCTGGAGGGTATCGGAAAACATAAAAGACTGTGAGTGGAAAAAAATAAATAATAAGTTTATAAAAAAATTTCCAGCAAATACAATTATACCCTCCACGTAAAACTAATACATGGATTCGAAAACCTTTTCTTAACATCATTTTATTTTCAAGAGAACATAAAACCGTTTACGAAAAACTAGAAACCATTCCTTTACTCAAGTCTGTTTCTCAAATCCAAGGCCTCAACCCAAACCATAAATCAACATCAAATACGGGAACTCAGCCTAAAATATCCACTTATCCAAAACATCCAGGCCACTGCCCAAAACACCTGAAAACCAGTGAAAAACCAACCGAAAATCAAGTCAATCAATCTGCTAGATCTCATGCATCGAGTCTTTAAACTCAAAACACATGTGCATCAGGCCTGCACGGGATATCAACGAGTCTTTAAACTCAAAACCACATATCAGGCCTTCCAACGAGTCTTTAAACTCAAAAAAACATATCAGGCCGTCCTGGGATATCAACGAGTCTTTAAATTCAAAACACAATCAACAAGCCTCGGGGGATATTATCAATTTAGGGCCCTCCCCCGTCATCAATCAACCGGGTCTTTAAACCCAAAACCAGATCCAGCAATAACAACGGGGTCTTTAAACCCAAAACAATAACAAATCAATAGTAACGGGTCTTTAAACCCAAAACCAATAGGAAATCATAGAACATCCAGAAATCCATCGAAATCCAAATTTCAAAATCGAATTCAGAATCATCATTGGAAAGCTCGGTTCAAATCCCAAAATCACATGAAAATTGAAAGCCGAAATCATTAGAAATGGGGCCTCATGCTCGAAAGCACTGTCCGAAATCCATCTATAAATCCTTGAAATCAAATCATAATTCAAATCCCAAAATCAAAGCATCGAAACCATTCTCAAATCATAGCATAAACCATATCTCGTAAAATATGCAATTATATAAAAATCTCGAAATACGTGCAAAATCGTAAATCATAAGTATTATCATCATAGTTATAGAATCTCATATAGAAAACATATAAAAACATTTATGTACGCATTCCCGATGCTACCTCGATACGTGTGAAATTACGCTTTCTCGACTAATCCACTATCACCGGCTTTCCCGAACCTATCCAAATCCCATAATAAGGTCACTAACTACTTCATAAAGCTTCTACTAAAGCCCCGTAATTTTCTCAAATTTTTAACTATTTTTAAACTATCCCTTACACATTCAAACATCCCGAATCCTATCGAAACGATGTTGGATTGACTCGAAACCAGTCCTAAAATGTTCGTTACATTGATTACATCATTTCACATGTTGAACACTTCCCCATCTGAGGTGCCACGCGCCCTCACGCGCTCCCAAAGGGGCTGCGCGTAGGAGCCACGCACTCCCAAAGGGGCTGCGCGTGGGAGCCACGCACTCCCAAAGAGGATGAGCGTGGAAGCCACGCGCCCACTGTTCATCGTTTTCAACCTCTCGCAGACCCGGTTCAGATCGGTTCGAACCAACCCAGTCCAACCGAACCGGCGAGGGTGGTTTACTTCCTAATTTCAACCCCTTTTTTTTTTTTTTATCTTTTTTCTTCCAAGGGCTTCGTTCAACCCTTTCCTATGAATCTAAAATGTCAAAACACGAAATGAAGAGCTGAGGGATACCTTCTCGAACCATGATCAAACCGGTCTTGTACAACCTTCCTCTGCCAATACTCCTGTCCATCTCAAGCCCTGATTTTGATCCCAATCGACCTCTGGCACCTTGAGAACTAGTTTCTAATCGTCAAAAGTGATCAACCATCACTAAATCATGATTTACCATTTTTACATCTTTCATCTTTTTCACGGCCACCGTACATTGCAGCCCTCCATTCCCTGCTCTTCGAAATCGTCTCACCTTCAAAATCATCAACCAATTGATTAGGATGGGTTAATAAGTGCCTACACGAAATCCCACTGTTGAATTTCAAAACAGGGCACCCGGCTTACCTCTAACCGTCTACCACCGTGCATGACGACCTTTCACGGTGGTACCATTTTGTTCCTCATCGCCCACACTCTCTTTTTCATTCACAAGCCACCATCAATAGTTAAGGTTTAAAATAAATGTATGGATTGGATTTTCACGATCCTCTATTTTCTGTATCCCTAATATCATGCAAAACCATTTAAACAAGTGTACAAACGTGTGAGTCGGTTGTCTAAGCTTCCACAGACCTCCAGAGAAGGGACAAGTGTCCCACATCCATTAGGCCCAGATTCCAAAGCACCAGGTGTCACAATCATGCTGGCATCACTCCCAAGATAACAAAATGACCAAACTGCCCTTCAAGATAAATTACCAAAATGCCCCTCAACTTCCGAGACCCATAAATTCTTCCTCAAATGTCAAAATCGAATGTGCCGCTTGTCTATGAACTCGGGACGTCCCGAATCAAAAGTCAAAAATTTGCCCATTCTAGGAGTAAAATCGTCATTCCGCACCGTCCGTCTGAAATCACCCAATTAATCACCGAATAATTTCACTAATCCGTCATTAACCACTAATCTATCCCGATTTCTGAGACGGGTCATTACAACATGTGTCAGAGGACACGTGGCACTCCCTGGTTGGTCACATGTCTGACATGATGAAATCATCATGATGTCAACATGATGACATCATCTTCCTTGTCATTTGACTGTCCCCTACCGAAACCCTGTACTGTCCTTCGGCTGGTACCCACCGAAAAACCAGTAACCGGGCCGTCGTGACCCACGACCATGACCCGACCAGAATTTCCATTTTCGGCCACCATTTTCACCGCCGTTTGGTCCTATGAACTCTTCTAAGTCTACCCTACAAGTCTGTAACCCTAAAAACTAGAAAAAGGACCAGAAACACTACCTCTAGCTCGAAGATTCGCAGCTTTATTTCCCAGTCGTCCTCTCCGTCGGGTTAGGCGGTGTCCAACCTCGAAACCGGCCACCACAGTCACGTCTCTGTCTTTAGAATACAACTACAAAAACAAGATAGCCCTCTAGAAGTCAAGATCTGTTTTTCGAAACTGGGAAAAAACAGAGGAGTTTCGGGTTTTTAAGCTTACCTCCGCCGCGTCACCGTAGAGGTCTCTAGGTGGTCGTCCAAGGCTCCTCGAGATCCTAGTCTGGCGTTAGCTCGAAGTACATGAGGGGTCGAACAGTTTGGGGTTTGTGGGTTAGTCTCTCCGTTGCGGGTCCTAGTGATGTTCGGGTTTTCAGACGGCGACGACGATGAAGGTGACGACGATGATGATAGGGATGATGTTCTGGTGAGGGTGTGTGATCAATCTGGGTTAGAGATGAAGCAGCAGATGAGGAAGGTGGTTGGGTGTTTGCTGCAAAAATGGTTGCAATGGTTTCTCACGGGAAAGAATGAGAACAAAGGAGAAAGAAGGCAGATTCATGCATCCATGCTTTTGGGTTATTGGGCTAGTTAGATGAGTGACACTTGTCATTCATTTGATTGGTCCAAGATCCCAGTTGACCAATCCAATTATTTCACCTGGCTCGAATCTCGAAAAAATGAAATAGTATCCCTTATAATTCGTGACCCGTAACCTCAGTTTCGAACCTCCGATTCCGGCATGCCACCTGTCTACAGACTCGGGGTGACGTGATCTACGTAATGGCCAAGGGTCCACAACCAAATAGTGTCTCGAGTCAAAAGTCAACATTTTTCCCTAACTAGGGGCAAAACGGTCATTTTACATATAATTTCTCAATTTACAAAAATTCAAAAAATCCAGGTCGTTACATAGAGGCTGAGCTAGAGCGAGCTTGTATTGAAATTCAAAATTTGAAGTCTGAGCCATACTCGCCTCCTTGGGTTCCCCATGCTTCGTACCAAAATGTAGATGAGGTCACATATTCTGTGGAAGACTTGAAGCTAAAATTGTTCGTGGCGGGTTGTAGTCAATCCAAGGTGGAAGCGCGCCTTGCTCGCGAATATGTCAAGGGGTATCTCGATTGTAAGATCCCTGTCTTGAGAAAAATGGGGAACAATCCCACATCGCCCGGGGAGGGAAATGTGAAGTTTCTTATATGTGTGGGCACATATCTATCTAGCATGAGGTCTTTTAGGAGTTCACTGACTTTGTATTCCTTGGGAACTCCAAAGTTGAGCGAGTTTGGGCTGGTGCAATCCCAGGATGGATGACCTATTGAGAAGTTGCACGTGAGTTCCTAGAAACAAAATCGTGAAGGCTGGGCCCAAAACGGACAATATCGAGCTAGATGGGTCAGATCGTGACAGAATGGTATCAGTACTGAACGTCGACCAAAAGTGTACCAGCGAGGATGCTGAGCCCCAAGGAGGCGTGGATTGTAAGACCCGTGTCTTGAGAAGAACGGTGAACAATCCCACATCGCTCGGGGAGGGAAAAGTGAAGTGCATTATATGTGTGGGCACGTATCTATCTAGCATGAGGTCTTTTGGGATCTCACTGGCTTTGTATTCCTTGGGAACTCCAAAACTAAGCGAGTTTGGGCTGGTGCAATCCCAAAGCGAAACAAAACTGTGAGGGTTGGGCCCACAGCGAACAATATCGTGCTAGATAGGTCGGGTCGTGACATCGATTATCAGCACACCATGTCCTCCATGTATGCAATTCAAAAAGGAGATATTGAAGACGTTGCCCGATGAATTGTAAGCTCGGGGCAAAAGATGTAGCGCTGTGAGGTGACCTTCCCGAGGAGCCGAAGCCTAAGTTGCATAGTCTCCCAAAGCAAATGGGTGTGACCACATTCCAGATGGTTATGATCCATTCTATGATGGGATTCCTAAAATATCAAGTGAGGACTGGGTCCAATTTCAATGTTCGAGGACATGCTTTCAAACTTTCCTTAAAGTTGTAGTGTAGACTTTTTAATTTTTATGAGTTTTTTTTGTGTCGAATAAGTTGTTGAGCAGTTGACTTGTGACTCGTCAAATCTTCCTTTCATTTTTTTAATTAGATTGGTTGAGCAATCGATATGTGATTTTCCAACCCAACTTTCTCAACATAATCAATCCAAAGTCTTTCTTTGTTTTGTAATGAATTTCGTACAACTTTAACCTTCATAGGCTTATTTTGGTCTCATGTCTTCTTTCAGCTCATAATTGAGTATCGTTAGTGGTTTTGCAAAGCTGGTTTCCATGCCTTCTTAATGCCACCAGGCACATTTTAAGGTACTGAAAATTGAGCTTTGTAGGATCAAGTGAACCTTGATCTTCTGTGTTGAAATGTGAACGTGACATTTGTCTACAAAAAGATTCACTGGGAACTCGTTGCAACTCAGAATTGAGTGACCTTGATGGAGTTTGAAAGATGACTTCCATACCATTTTAATGCCACCAAGCTTGTTTCAAGATTATCCAAATTGAGCTTTGTAGGGTCAATTGAATCTTGAACCTGTGTATTGGAACGTGTAGTTGACCTTCGTGTACAAAAACATTCGCTGGGAACTTGTCACAACTCGAAATTGAGTGACATTGGTGGGGTTGGAAATTTGACTTACATACATTTTTAATGCCACCAAGCTTGTTTCAAGATGATCCAAATTGAACTTTGTAGGATCAAATGAATCTTAAGCCCGTGTAATGAAACGTGTAATTGACCTTCGCATGTTAAAACATTTTCTCAATATATGTCATGACCCGATTATTGCTCCCCTTGGTGGGGTTGGAAGTTATCTTTAGTATCTTTCCCATTCCACCAAGTCTTGTTTGAAGGCTCCATCATTCTCATAGAGATGGGCTTTGAGTTCTTTGGCGGGCAAAGGGTTGGGATGTTTCTTATAACGAAGGCTTGAAGAGCTTTTTGTGGCAAATGCTTAGAGTGATTCATCTGGCGAAGGCTTGGAGTGCTTCACGTGGCGAAGGAATAGAATGCTTCGTTTGACAAAGGCTTGGAGTGCTTCGCATGGTAAAGGATTAGAGTGCTTCGCATAGAGAAGGTTTGGAGTGCTTCATGTGGTGAAGGCTTTGAGTGCTTCAGATGGCGAATGCTTGGAGTGCTTTGTATGGTGAAGGTTTAGAGTGCTTCGCATGGCGAAGGCTTGGTGCTCAGAATGCTTCGCACGACGAAGGCTTAGAGTGCTTCGCATAGTGAAGGCTTAGAGTGTTTTGCATGGAGAAAGCTTGGAGTGCTTTGCATGGAAAAGGCTTATAGTGCTTCTTATGGAGAACGCTTGGAGTGCTTATCACGGTGAAGGCTTAGAGTTCTGTGCATGGCCATGACTCAGAGTACTTTGAATGGTGATGGCTCAGAGTGCTTTGTATGACGAAGGCTTAGAGTGCTTCGCAAGTGCGTCACATGGTGAAGGCTTAGAGTGCTTTGTATGGTGAAGGCTTGCAGTAATTTCTAAGTAAAATTGCGGATGAGAAGACAATTTCATTAGACTTTTAGATCTAAAATCTTGAATCTTAATGTAAAATATTATGTAAGCAAAGTAGGTCTGGAGCCAAATCTTGAACAAAACTTCTATGCCTTTGACGATGAACCGATCATTGACTTAGATTTCTCTAGCTGTATTACTTCCTCAGGCGATGAGCATTCAACGACCTATTTACCAATTTCCCTTCTATGGTCTCCAAAGTGTAACTCCCTTTATCGCCTACTTGGTAGATGCGATAATGGCCTTCCTTAAAGGATTTGAGTTTTTGTGACCCAGGGCGATTTGGTGTCGCAAATTTCTTCTTGAGGATAAGGTCACCAAGAAGAAATTGTTGAATCTTTGCCTTTTTATTGTAGAACCTTCTAACTTTTTGTCGGTAATTGGATATGCGTTTGATGACTTGTTCTCTCAATTCCTCGCTTAGGTCAATTGAGGTTCATAGGGCTACAAAATTGACAATGGGATCATTAAGCTCCGTGAATGGTGCTGGGACGACAACATTATTTTGGAATGCAAGGATATGCCCAAGGAACGCTGTCTAGCTCCTCTTCCCATGGTCTTTTGTTGTCGTTGAGCCTCTTCTTGATGCAATCAAGGATGGTCTTACTTGATGCTTTGGCCTGGCCATTGCCTTCAGAATAATATGGGGTAGAGGTGAAGTGTTTTATCTTCCAAGACTCAAAGAACTCTTTGATTGATGTGCTTGTGAATTGCATTCCATTGTCCATCAGTACAACTATTGGTAACCCAAATCGACAGACAATTTGGCTCTAGAAAAATTTTTGTATGTCCAATTGAGTGATGGTGGTCAAAGCCTTAGCTTCTACCCACTTGGTGAATTAGTCAATGGAGATAGTCAGACACTTTTTGTTTGGTGACGACGTAGTTTGTAATGGTCTGGCAATGTCAATGCCTCATTGCATCAATGGCCATGGGCTAACTAGGGCTTGTAGCTCTTATGGAGGTGTCAAGTGGTTAGGTTTGTACCTTTGACACTTATCACATGATTGGGCATATTTGAGTGTGTCTTGGTTTAAATTCGTCCAGGAGAAATCAACATTGAATGAATTTTGTGCAAGCAACCTTCCTCCGGAGTGATTTCCACATTGCCCCTCGTGAATCTCGACCGAAAATTTCAATGTCTCGGGGTGTCTTAGGCATTATAAGTTTGCCCCCTGTGATGTTTTGGTGAAAAAGTTAACCTTTGTCGATGTAGTATCGTGCGACCTTCATTTTAATTTTTCGAGCTTCTAGTTGGTTGTTTGGTAGTGTGTCATTCGCTAGATAGTTAACAAGAGGGTCTTGCCAACTTGGTGCACTGTCAACTTCACTTACTTCAACGTCTTTTATGTCAATGTTGTGTTGCTAAAAATACTCAATTGGGATTGAGTGTTTGAAGCGATAATCAAGCATTGATGCTAAGTTCACAAGTGCGTCGACTTGTGCATTCTCTCCCTTAGGGAGCTAGTGGAAGGTGAAGACTGTGAAGAAAGCGAACAACTTCTGTACCTTGTTGGTGTATTGAAATATCCTCGCATCCCTTGTTGTGTACTCGCCAATGGATTGGTTGGTGATTAGTTGAGAGTCGAAATGTACGACGATCTTTTTTCCTCCTAGTTCTTTAGTAAGATTTAGGCCGCAGATCAATGCTTCGTACTCCGCTTCATTATTAGATGCCTTCAATCCGAATTGAACTCCTTGCTCCATTATTGAACCGTGTGGGATTATAAGGACTATGCCTGCTCTTGCGCCTCGTTGACTTGATGAGTCGTCAACGAAGAACTTCCAAGTGGGTTAAACATTGAGGATTGTGTGAAATATTGGCCGAGCGTTTGCAACTATATTGACAAAAATTTAGTAGTTGGGGAGGTCCCTACCAACTCCTTGTCTTGTCCTAGTGACGTCATTGTGAATCCCACAAGGAAGTAAGCTAAGGATTGGCCCTTGATTGTAGTCCTTGGTTGGTATAGCATGTCACGTTGGGTTAGCTCCATTGCCACTTCATGATTCTTGTTGAGGTGTTGGGAGCATGAAGGAGCAACCACCGTGGGTACTCCGTCATGACGATCACCCGATGAGCTTGGAAATAAGGTCTTAGTTTCTTGGTAGTAACCAACAATGATAAGAATAAATTTTCAAGCTTCGGATACCGCGTTTAGGCATCAATGAGGGCTTTTGACGTGTAGAACATAGGAAGTTGAATGCTATTTTCTTCCTTTACTAGCGTGGAACTTATTGCCACATTAGAAACTCTCAAGTAGAGGAACATGTCCTCGTCGTCTTTTGTCTTTGACAGAAATGGTGGTGATGCCAAGTAGTTTTTTAGGTCTTGGAAAGCTTTCTCACACTTCGCATCTCACTTCTCTTTGGACGCCTGCTTTATTCCTTGAAAGAAAGGTCGACATCGATCCGTTGTCTGGGACAAAAATTGATACAAGGCTGATGCGCGTCCTGTGAGACTCTGTATTTCCATCAGACTTGATGGTGACTTAATGTCTAGGATTTCTTTGGCAGGGGTTAGTTTTCTTTTGGGCGTACGAGATTGAGGTCTCTATAGTCAACCCAAACTCTCCATCGCCCTTTTTTTTCTACTTGACGAGCACGACGTTGGCTAGCCATCTTGAGTATGGGAATTCCTCGATGGAGCTAGCTTCTAGTAACTTGTCAATTGCAGCTTGGATGATTGCAACTTTTTCCGGGGAAAAGTTCTGTTTCTTTTGCTTGATTGGTTTGTCATTCAGGTAACATGTGACAAGCAAATGGGGGATCCATCCTAGAAATATCTGATGGTGACCATGCAAATACATCCTTTTGCTCAGGTAGGAACATGGTTAGTTCTTCTTTTTCTTTAAGGTTTAAGTGTGTTTCAATACGTGCATGTCTTTTATGGAACTATGGGTCAAGCCATATGAAGGAGACATTGTCTTCTGGCTGCCATCCTTCAAGTGTAGGGGGATCTTCGCAGATGTTAGGATCTTGACTTGCTGTTGGTTGCTACATGGAAGTCAAAGGAGTAGATTTGCCAAAATGGCCACATTTGTCTGGGGAACAAAATCTTTTATCTTGACTTCTTTTAATCCTTCAATGTGGCTTTGGAGAGCCATGGCCTGATCCCTTTTTATTTCTCTAACTCCTCCTCCAGGAATTGGAGACCAGATTCTTTGGTACATGTGAAAGGGTGTTTGCTAGTAGCATCCATGGTCTTCCTAGTATGCCATTGTGTGATGAGTACTCATCAAGGACATTGAAACTTTTTTTTGGGACAATGGGAGGGGAAGTGGGCATCGAGTTGAATTTTTCCGATAGACATGCTCGTCGATCCATTGAAGCCTCGCGGTGAAACCTTTCTTCTTGTTATGAAAGATTCCAATCCCATCTTCCAGACCACTTCAAAGCTGAGGATGTTTGTCGCACTTCCCTTGTCCACGTGATTTTTATTGACCTGTGCGTGGGCAATCTAGACTGAAAGGACGAGGGTGTCATCATGTGGCCAGTTAAGTCCTGCTCTGTGCCCCCGTAGATAAACCGATGACAAGGTCATCAATTACTTAGGTAATTTCAACATGCGAGATTTGGGCCATAGTTAGGGCCTCGTAGACCTTCCTCTTCCTTTGTTTTCTTATAGCTCCCTGAAACTTGTACTAGATAATGATTGTGTCCACACGAATCATTTTTTGCACTGGCTCTTGATGGCCTTTGTCACTTAGACGTTCTATTACCTTCTTCGTGATGTACTCAGTACAGTGTCCTTCCTTCACAAGATTCCGAAGATATCTTTCGAATGTTTGGCAGGAACGAATTTCATGCCTATAGCAATTGTAGTAACCACGCCATTTCATCTTGTCGGCCTTTTCTTGGTCACCCTTGACGGGTGGTGGTCTTTTAAGCCAAGGTTTTTCATTTATTTGATTGTAGATTTTGAGGACGGTTGCATAAAACTGCATGTTTGGCTTCATACTGACGAATGCATTGGTGACGGGTTCCCTTTGTGCTTGTTAGCCATCCTAGCCGAGTCCTCGTGGTTGGCGCCATCCTTGGGCTGCACAAACGCCTTTGGGGGATGTCTGCCTTCCTCAATGTGGTTTTTGGCATGCATGGTGTTCTTTTCATCTTCCCAGCATGCATGTCGTTCTTCTAAGGACAACATCATGGCGAGACTCCCGGCTTTGCTCATGACATTGTCCTCATAGAGCTGTCTCCCCCCGGTAGACCTTGCTTGAAAGCGATGGCTATAAGGAGACCGTTGCACCCTACAATGCAGGATTTTTCTTCACAATAACTTCGGATGTATTGTCGCAAGGTTTCTTTGGACCTCTTCCAGATGGTGAATATGTGGTCATCCTTGACTTTTACGGTGCGAAGCTATGAGTATTCTTTGACGAAGGATAGGGTCAGTTCTTCGAAGAAGGCGATCGATCTCTGAGGGAGTTGGTTGAACCATTTTGTTGCTAGACCTTGCAGAGTAGCCTAAAAACTTTACACATAAGTACATCATTGTGCCTCTCAGGCATCATAACTCCACGATAGTAATGGATAAGCTTCACTGGGTCCGAGGTCCCCTTGAACTGATTAAAATTGGGAGTTGAAAATCGTTGTGGGAGTGGTTCCTCCTCAATATCTCTGATGAATGGAGAATTGATAAAGTTCGAATCTGGCGCCAAAGGTCATCACCTAAGTCGCCATTGCGCTACATTCCTCTTAGGCGTCGGTCTAGCATGTTTTGGACGTCTTTTATTGTGTAGTGGGCCTTGATGATAGGGATAGCTACGTTGACTCATATGGCTCTGACTCCTTCAGGTTACAGTTAGCGTGGCGTATGAACGTGTTGGTAAGTAAGTCTCATCTTCCTCGCTGTGATAGTCAGAATTCCTAGAGGCATGGTGGAATTGTCCATCCGAGTGGGGGTGTTCAATCCTGGAGATTTCATACTGTTGCTAGCTCCTACATGGATACTCAATGTGTGAAAGTGCTCCAACGCATCTTCCAGGTCGCTCATAGGCTGAAGGTCTCGAATAGTTTTGGCTTCTTACTCTTGGAGTACCGTTTACTTCCCTAGAATGATGCAGCGATGTGTCCCAAGACATTTTTTGGCAACGTACATGCCCCTTGCCAGCACGCTTTAGGATGTCCCTAGACGTTTCACAAGGTATATTGCGCCTCTCCACAGCTCTAGATGCTCCAAGGTCTCCCAAAAATTGTTGTAGGAGCTCCAATTGGGCTCGAACTTGGTACCTCAGGTGCTTGACTTGTTGCATTAGTTCAATTCGAGGAGGTGAGCCTCGAGATGTCCGCTCATAGTGACAGGACCCACCCATGTTACCACCCCAATAACCGAGGTGAACCCTGCTCCCGTCTGACAACCCAACACAAAAGACCAAAACAATCTCACGAAAACCCACAAATTACATTGCCAGACAAGGGAGAATTCACAATCCAACAAGTCAACTGTTATACAGAGCATAGTACCAAACAAAGTAAAACAAAACCACACACAGAGTACACGCACAACGGAACACTGAAACTACTCCGGGAAAACGCTCGAGTACTCTATGCCTCCGACGCTGCCTCAACGTCAACCCCCGCGCTAGCTCCACGACCTGGAGGGCAATTAAAAACCAAAAAGTGTGAGTGTACCATAAAGAATAATAGTTTCAAAAAAAAAACATTTCTTAAACAACACAGGGTTTGGCCCTCCGTTTTGAAAACATGCATGCATAACCTAATTTCTGAAAACATTTATAAATCATATTATTTTATCATGGAAAGCACATCAACATAAACACAGTAGGATAACATTATAAAACATTAACAGTAAAACATAAGATACCAATATAATCATCCGATCAAACCTGCTGGATCTATCCCGAGTCTTTAAACTCAATCCAGGCCTCAATATAATCTGAGTCTTTAAACTCCCTAGTCTTTAAACTCAACAGGCCTACGGGGGAAATATCAGTATATCCGAGTCTTTAAACTCAATCCGGGTCTTTAAACCCAATCCAGGCCCGTCCCCCGTCAAACATAATCCGGGTCTTTAAACCCAATAACCAGATCCAGCAAATCCAATCCAAACCACTTGAAAACCATTTCTAAATCCATATCCAAACCCGAATACGAAATCACTGGCACGAAGCCATTCCGGCATCCAGAACCGTCATTCCGAACCCAAATCCGGAAATCCACTTTTCAACCTTAAAACCAAATTCCGTTTCCCGAAATCCGATTCTAAAATCGAAAACATTGATCACCAAATCATGTCTCAAATCCATTATAATCATTGAAAACCATTTATCGTTTGAAATCCCAAAATCATGGCATCATAATCAGAAATCAAGCCTTTCTCGTAAAACGTGTCAAATACGTAATTTCTCGAAAAACGTACAATAATGTAAAACAGTTATAACATAATCAATAATCATGAAATCACATGTAAAACCATAAATCAAGTACATAAAAGCAGTTATGCATGCTCAGTTATAAAGAAGAAGTCCACTCACAGTTACCAGGTACGTCACTCGCGTCCCGTACGTCCCGTACGTTCCTCGGTCTCCTCGGGGATTCCCGATCCTGTTACAAGTCACCAAAACTCGTCACTAACACGTTAACGAAGATCCTCCTAATTTTCCCTAATTTTCCCGAACTTCGAACGTAACTAACCGAGACCCTAAACCTTCGACCTCGTAGAACTAACCCGAAACAACGTCTGGTTGTCCCGAAACTTATCCCAAAAGACTCGTTACAACGATTATACCAAAAACCTAGTTGGACACTTCCCCGGAAAACGCCGCACGTACCGCCCAAAGTGGCTGCGCGTGGGCCTCACGCGCCTGCACACAGTCACTGTTCATCTTCTTCCTCGAACCCGCGACTGTGTTGGACCGGCGTGGCCGGTTCTCCGCCGGTCAGCCGTTTTCCTTCCTTTTTCCACCAAACTCTTCGTCCTACCCTAAGCAACCTAATTCTCAAGTCAAAACACGACATCAAAGCCTCTAGATCAACACCCAGACTCGAACCAGAAACCACCCGAAACCCCTGTTTTTCAATCCGACCACCCGTGTTTCCCCCCATCACGGCTTCGACTTCTACAGGTTCCTAAGGACCTAATGAGTCGACTAGGACTTACCAGACACCTCAACTCAGCCCCAAATGCCACAACTTACCGTTTGAATCAAAACGGAAAAACAGAGTACACAGAGAAAAGTCAAGGAATTACCTGCGTCCTGCTATCCACCGTGAGCTCCGCCGTGTCCACTGGGTCCCTAAGGCTCCACTACAGTCTCTGAACACCACCACCAGCGACGATTGATCAAAGTACGGCAGCTCCACCTCCAAACTCCCTCGACACCTCTCTGTTTCCTCTGAGAACTCACACCCTCCTCACACACAACCACTCAACTCTCAATCCTCTCAGCCCAAGCCTTGCACTCTCAACCTCCCCCTGATCACGCTCACCAGTTCACAAAACCTCACATACACCCAGCCGTCGATCGATTTCCTCCCAACACTCGGTCTCTGTTTTCCTCTTCGAACACGACTCAAAACACAAACAACCATTTAATTTCTGTCCGTGCACCCTAGAACCCACTACACACACCCCACGTGTCCACAATCCCATGGTCCCCTCTCAAAAATATCCAATCCCTCCTGTACACTTGTCCTCATCCCTTTTGTACAAATCCCAATGTGCCAAAAAGACCAAAATGCCCCTCTTGTTCAATTTTATGGTTTTACCCCTCACGTTCTAGACCCGTATTTCGCTCGTCCGACGTCCGATGAAAGCATGCCGCCTGTCGTTGAACTCAGGACGATGAGATCTATCTAATGGTCCTCGGTCTACGTGTAAAAACCTTGTCGTGCTAAAAGTCAACTTTTCCCCCTATTTTAACCAAATTACGGTAATGCCCACAACCTTCCGAACATCATAACTTCCTCCTCGGATGTCGGAAGCGGGCGTGCCACCTGTCTACGGACTTGTGACGTCCTGAACTACGTCACGGTCACCGGTCAATGCCCAATTGACCTCCTGAACTAAAAATCAAAAATTTGCCCATTCTAGGGGCAAAATCGTCATTCTGCGCCCAAGGTCCAAAAGTAACCCACTAACTACCGATTAACCCAGTTAATCCACCACTAATCACCTCACTAATCCTAACTTCCGGGACGGGTCCTTACACATAACGAGTGACGTGTTGGGGCACACACAGCGCCCCTTTAGAGTGATGTGATGAACCTCATTCCCACATGCATAGGTGTTAGCATGCGCGTCATACAGGGGGTCTAAGTGCCTTATTAGGTCCAACTCGATAAGAAGTCATTTTGGGACTCTTGGAGAAGTTTCCCCCACCAATAGCCCCTCTATTTGCTGAAAAAATGGTGTCCTTGCTCCCATTGCAAGGGGAGGATCTATATCAGTAGTAGGTATACAGAAGGTCCTAAAACTGAAGGTAGGCGTCCACTCCGGCATTCCAAATGGTAGGTGAATTGAAACATGGTGTGGACCGCGCGAAGAACAAGAAATTGGCTCTTCTGGGATCTCAGAAAATGGTTTGCTCGGGGCAATAATCATAACAGCAGATGTGGCAGCCTCAGAGGTCCGTGCTGATCGGCGTGTTCTGGAAATGCGAGGAATGATGAGTGTTCGAAGCAAAATGGAGTTTTCAAGGAAAAACAGAGGAGCACGCTTTGAGTATTTCTCAAATCGGCTCTCAATGAAAGCACCAATTGTTGGTGTTGAAATCATCCGAACTTATAGAATTCCTTCTTGATCCCTACACACAATAACGAGAAATAAAACGAGGTTAAGGTTAAAACCCGGGGTTCAACCGTAAACGCATGGATGCCTAAGTCAGTTCTTGAGAGAGAAGAAACTAATTTTTTTTATTACCTCCAGAAGAGAAGAGAGGCCTTATATTTATTGTGAAGACTTGAGGGTCACTGGAGCGTTTGATTGGTTAAAGTTAAAAGTGTTAAATAAGTAATTATACCGAGTGAAATCAATTATTATTAATTGTATAAATAACAACAAATAACTCACAACAAGGAAGCTATTTATGTTCTACATTTATCTGATTATTTAATATACTTAACTAGTAAATTTATTAAATTAATACGGAGACGGTAAAATGCCCTTGTTGACTAAACCAGGGGTAATGTCCAAGTATGGACCCATGAACCAGCACCTTATGACCCGCCCTACTCAACTCCATATAACCAAGGATGGGGCAGCCCACCACCTCACACTAGGACCTCTCCTCCTCTTGCTCGTAGCCATGTCCAACCTCCACGAACACTCCAACAAGCCTGCTTAGATGACTAAGAACTAGAGCACCTTCGAGTGAAACTTTTTTGGGAACCTTTCTAGGATGATGAGGACAACAAGGACTTCCCTATGGCACTTGCCCTTGAAGTCCCTGAATGTCAGGACCCACCCCGGTTTCACCCCGAAACCCGAGGTAAATCCCGCTCCCGTCTGACTCCCCGACGCAAAACTCAAGTAACACTCACTCACATTCTACCCAGTCAAACGCAGGAGTAATTAGACACAATGTCCCGAAGGTAGCATTTACAAAACATAGTACGAACATACAAAGAAAATAAAACCGATAACTACACGCACACAGAAGCCTTTACTCTACTCTGGGAACCCTCACGTCACTTCTATGCCTCAGACTCTGCCTCGGCGTCAAAACCCCGCGCTCGCTCCACAACCTGGAGGGCAATTAAAACAGAAAATGTGAGTGGACCAGAAAGTACCAAAGTTCAAAAACCACTTTATAAGAAAACCGAGTTTAACCCTCCGTTTTGAAACCACATGCATAACCAACAGTTATAAACACATTTATAAAATAATCATTATAAACATCATAAGAAACAGAAACACTATAAAATACCATAAGAAACCACACACGAGTATCAGAAAACTGTTTCATAAACCATAACCACCAAATCATCATTTTCCCGATCAAACCTGCTGGATCTATCCGAGTCTTTAAACTCCCGAGTCTTTAAACTCAATCCAGGCCTTAATCATATCCGAGTCTTTAAACTCCCGAGTCTTTAAACTCAACAGGCCTACGGGGGGAAATCAATCTATATCCGAGTCTTTAAACTCCCGAGTCTTTAAACTCAATCCGGGTCTTTAAACCCAATCCGGCCGGTCCCCCGTCACATATATCCGGGTCTTTAAACCCAATATCCGGATCCAGCAAATCCAATCCCAAAACCATTTGAAAACCATTTACCAATCCACATCCAAATCCGAATCCGAAATCACTGGTTCGATACCCTTCCGGCATCCAGAACCGTCATTCCGAACCCAAATCCGGAATCCACTTTCCACTTGAAAACCAACTTCCATTTCCGAAATCCGTTTCTAAAACCAAAAACCTTGATCATTGAAATCATGTTCCAAAACCCACTTATAACCATTAGAAATCACTTATCAATTGAAATCCCAAAACCATAGCATATATTCCAGAAACCAACCATTCCTCGTAAACCGTGCTAAAAACCAATTTCCTCGAAAAACGTGTAATAATGTAAAACCAACCAAAACATATTCGATAAACATAAAATCATGATTAAAAACCATAAGACAATTATAGAAAACAGTTATGCATGCTCGAGTTTAGAGAAAAGGTCCACTCACAGTACTGAGCCCTACTCGCGTCCCGAACGTCTAGCCCGTTCCTCGGCTTCCTCGGGAAATCCCGATCCTGTCAAACACCGCCAAATTACATCACTAACACGTCTACGAAGGTTCACCTAAATTCCCTCAAAAATTCCCGAATCCTAAACATAAGAACCCGGGACCCTAAACTTCCACCCTCGCGGAACTCAACTCAAACAACTTCCGATTGACCCGAAACCAACTCCATTGAATTCACAACAACTCCTAGACCAAAAACTATGTTGACCGTTTCTCCCAGCACTGCCGCACGCGCCCCCACGCGCCGCCCAAAGTGGCTGCGCGTGGCCCTCACGCGCCTGCTACAGTGTCACCGTCTACCTCACGTAGACCGGGCTCGACACAGTGCCTGCTGTTTGAACCGGCGAGAGCGGTTCACCGCCGTGCCTGCACCATTTTCCTCCCTCTCTTCACCATCCTCTTCGTCCAATCCTAAGCAATCCAGTTCCCTCACTCAAACACCTCAACACTGTCCCTAACCTGTCGACTCGAGCTCAAAATCAAAACCCAAACTATCCCCTGTTTCCTATTCCGGCCACTCAGGTCTTCTCCCGTCACAATAACCACCCTAAACGACGCCTAGGACCTCCCTGAGCCTAATCCAACTCTTCTAAACCTTCGACTCAGTCCCTGGGATCACGACTCTTGGATTGAAACAAAACGGAAATACAGGGCACACAGAGTCCCTCCGTCGCGCCAACCACCACCGTGCACCTCTCGTCACGGCAACACAACCAGACGGTTCCTAGGACTCAACTCAATCCCCTAAACCACTATAGACCCATTGATTCAACCCCTAGACTCACGACTTTCGATTCAAAACTCGACGGGAAAACAGGGCAAGTTTACAAGGATAAGGGATTACCTGCAACCGTCCACCACCGTGCTCGCCGCCGCGGTTCCTGAAGTCCACAACGTCGCCTCAGCCTCCTCTCGAGGTCAATCGTACTTACACACGGCCACCGCACCACCAGCTCCCTCAGTTCCTCTCTGTTTTTCTCTGAAGTTCCCGTGGCTCTCAACTCACTCACACACCACCTGCACACTTCTAACCTTCTCAGCACCACCCCAGCATCTCTCAACCTCCTTCTGATCACTCTTCACTCACCAGAACTCAACAACATCCACGATCAATCCTCAATTCCTCCTCACAAGCTCACCCTGTTTCTATCTGGGTCGAAGAACTCACACTTGCACGGTTGCACCCAAATAATTGGACCGTGCACACACTGGAACCCCCCAGAAACCACTCCACCTTTAGCACGTGTCACCATCCTACCCTTCATCTCACATGTGGCTCAATCTCAACCCTTCATCTGTCCTTATCTGTTGCACACACCCCAGAGCACAAAAGACCAAAATGCCCTTCTGTTTTACCCAAAATTACAACTTTGCCACTACCTTTCTAGACCTGTAACTCCCACATCGTACGTCCGATGAATACGTGCCGCCTGTCATCGAACTCAGGACGACAAGAACTATCTAACCCTCCTAGGTCAACCTACCAAAACTCGATTATTCAAAAAGTCAACTTTTCCCCCTAATTACGATTATGCCCTCAATCTTCCGAACATCACAACTTCCTCCTCGGATGTCGGAATCGGGCGTGCCACCTGCCTAAGGATTCGCAACGTCCTCAACTACGTCCTGGTCACTGGTCAACTCCCATTTGACCACCCGAAATAAAAGTCAACATTTCTGCCCGACCCAGGGGCAAAATCGTCATTCTAAGTTCCCAGACCCCTCGGGACCACCTAACCCTTGATTAACCTTACTAATCACACCTTAATCACTCCACTTATCCCTATTCTCGGGACGGGTTGTTACACTGAAATTCCAGCACCCCCAAGGCCAAGGCCCATCCCAAAGTCCACGGTTGCTCCTTCCATGGACCTAGTCCGCATCCAAGGCACACCCACGGGTGCAACCTCTAAGGACATCATACCATCACCTACGGACTTGGGCATGGATCATGCACTTCTAGGACCCTACTTCTCCCTATCTTCACCTTTTAAGTTCCTTAATCAGATTATGTGTTTTGGTGAGAACTCTAATGCATTGCCTAGTCTTACATGCAAGTTTAACAATCCTTGCAAGAGGAAGGACAAGAAGATCATCATGTTGGTGGTGTGCACATTGACAACATTCTGCTCAAAGAATGGCTCAAGGCTATAGCCTAGGGAGTTTAAGGCCTATCTGCTACCTCTCCACTATGACCATCATTCCTATATGACAAACGGGATCAAACACTTCTTACTTACCTTTAAATCTCTTTTGTATTTGTTCCCTGAAATGTTAAGGGCTACAAAGTGGATTCCTTCGTACGCCACTAATCATTTATTTTCTATTGCAGGAAGCACACCACTAAAGGAGGGGCAAGTTTGGAGTCCCTTGAGTGCCCCTTGGTTCGCAAGCACCTTTTAGTGCTCACCTAGCCCTAGTTTGTTTCCTTTTCTTTGTGGACGTTTTTCACTTGTATACCTCCTTTACTATAATGTCTTTTGTCTTACTTTTGTGCTTGCAACATTGAGAAAAATGTCTCATTTAGGATTGGGGGTATGGACCTTAAAAACTGCATGTTTTGGGATACACAAACTAGTTTTCTGTTTTTTTTTGCTTGCTGTTTTTTTTTAGTTATGTTTTGAATTTTTTGCTGTTTTTTTGTTGTGTTATGCTAGTTTTATGCTTAAACAAGTTAATATGAATGTATAGAATGTGATAATCGCTTGTATTGACTAAGAATCATTATCATTGCCATTGAACTCACATTTGCACCTCACGATACCATAATCAAGTGATTAAGCAACCAAAACAATTGAATTTGAGCATACTTAAAAAATTAGTAGAGACTACCATTGTGAGATCTTTGAGATTGATTTCCTTTCTTTCTGAGTGATCTACTTGTTTCTACTCTTAAATACTCATCATTTTGTTCCTAATTGCATGATCTCGTTCTAATTGCACTGATGTTTAAAGAACCATATATATTGGATGCTCTTGATTTAATGTGTAATTGTTTATGAGATGTGATATAGGCTATGTATATTAGCTCCTAAAGGCCTTTCTTTTCCCTGTCCCAATTGCATGCTCCTCAAGCCCCTTTGAAGCCAAACACTTAGCCGTTTTGTTCGTCACCTACATTACAACCTAACCAAGTTTTGAATCCTTCATGATGGCTATACCCTATAATCTAAGCTTGTGTCAAGGTTGCATTGAATGAGATTCATGGTGAGGAGGAAATGTGTTGATGTCTTGTGCTACCTATACTCATGTGACTGATATATGCTTGAAAGGAAAAGATCATTCGTTTATTTGTAAAGTGATGAAGTTATTACATGATCTTGGCTCAGCTCATATAAACAAAAGAAAAAGTGTATCAAGTTCATTAGTGAAAAGAAAAGAAAAGAAAAGAAAAGAAAAGAAAAGAAAAAGAAAAAGAAAATTGCTATTAGAAAAAAGAGAAAAAAAAAGCAATGAACTTAGAGCTGAGTCAAGTGAGCCAAGTACCTCAAATAAGAGCAATGTAGTGAGCTTAAGCACGGGTTCATCATGTATTAGTCGAGGTCCGAATCATGACTATTATGCCTTGATGCGGCGTAGGTTCTTTGATTTCCAACTTTCCTTTCTAAACCCAAGAACCTAGCCCTATTAAGGTACGTACTTCTATTCTTAAACTTCAATTCCTTCTTGAGATCATATTTCCATAAAAAGTGTTATTTTTCATTGAAATTCATATGTGATTAACTTGATTTCCTTTAAATAAACTCATCACATATGCTTGTTGAGTGAATGCCTTAAGTTTCGTGTGTGCATTGAGTGATCCTAGTGAGGATTAGAGTCAAGGAGAAATCTTTCTAGGGTGTTTAGATGACGTTGTTTTCTAGTTTGATCATTTGAGATGTTGGTATAAACACTAGACACTTTGAGTTCACGGTTTTGGCATGTTCTTGGTTTTTGTGAGTTTGTTTTTTGTTCTTCGTTCTTATTAACTTTTTGATGCATGATTTCCAGCATCCTTTGTGTTAAGTAAAACGTTTGTGGGTATCGTACTGCTAAAACCCTCAAGAGACAAAACTCCTCATACTAGGTGAACCAAGGGGTTTGAAAGGTTATCTTAACTAGATCGAGGTTTTTTGTTTTAAGTTTTGCTAAGGGACTAGCAAAAGATAGGTCTGGGGGTATTTGATAAGTCGCAAATTAAGCATTGTTTCAATGTTATTCCTTGTCCCTTTTACTTATCTTTTGATTATAATTGTTCAATCAATAGGAGAAAATGATATATTTTGTGAAATTTGTGCAGATTATTAAGTTGAGGTTAAAATCATATTTTGCAATGAAATGTGATGTTTCCAAAGCTAATTCATCAAGAACTCATCAAAGACTCACAAAGTACCACCTCACCACTCAAAACACAACAAGGACTTCATGGCTTTCCAATTTGCAGCTAAGTCCTCAAAACATCCCTAAATTGCGATTAAGGATAATTGTTTATCCTTGTCCAATTTTGAATTCCTTTAGCCGCATTTTACTCCCCCTTTCTTTTAGGAATGATGTGAATTGATTTGGAAAATGAGATTAAAATATTTCCTATTCAAAGTTTAAGTCATAAGTGGAAAGAAAGTAGGAAAAATATTCCTTGTTCATCAATGACATAATTTGCGGCTAAGGTGAATGGAACTCCTTGTTTAATGTGGAACCTTCCTAGCCGCAAATTACCTCCCTTTTCTATTAGGATTTGTAACGACCCATCCCGGAATTCGGGATTAGATTAGTAACTAATCATGATTAGCTGGGTGAATCGGGGATTAGTTGGGCGAAAATCGGACGAACGATGCAAAATGACCGTTTTTCCCCTAGTCGTGGGCAAAACGTTGACTTTTTATTTGGGAGGTCAAATGGACTTTGACCGATGACCGTGACGTAGTTTGGGACGTCACGAGTTCATAGACAGGTGGCACGTTCGATTCGGACGCTCGAGGTGAAAGTTATGATGTTCGGAAGTCCAAGGGCATTTTCGTAATTTGGACGAAAGAGGGGGAAAAGTTGACTTTTTGAAATACAATGGATTTCCACACGATTCGAAGACCGTTGGGTAGGTCTCGATGCCCTGAGTCCGTAGACTGGCGGCACGCTGAAAACGGACATCGGACGACCAAGTTACGGGTCTGGAAAGTGGAAGGACATTTTGGTAATTTTTGAACTGAGGGCATTTTGGTCATTTTAACAGCGGGTTACTGTAGCAACCATGGGGGACATATGCTGCACCACCGTGTGTGGTGGTTCTGAGTACCCCAATTGATTAATCAAGTACTGGACTATCTCGGTGGGAATTGTTTAAGTGTTTTGAGGATGTTAGAAGCATTTAGTCATGGTTTGGGCAGGAACACAGTGCATGGGTTGGTTTTAAAAATTGGTTATGGGTTCTGTATTGCGGGAAACAATCTCCAGAGAATTTCAGAGTGTTTCCCACGAGTGTTGGCCGCTTTGATCGATTATCTGAGTGCCATTGAGTTGAGGATTCATTCTGCGAAGTGTGAGGTCTGAGAGAGTTGAGAGAAAACCGTGAAGAACCAAACTCTGAAAAATTAGAGGGAAATTCAGATTTTAATTTCTGAAGCTTGTTGGACCAAACCAAGGGCTGGTTGAGTCTTCTGGGAGTGACTGGAACTTAGCCGTATCGAAATCGAAGGGAACCAGCCACGGTTGAGCTGGGACTGAGGCTACCGTTTTCAGGGAAGTTGCAGAGCTTGGGACAGCGACTTCCAGGTACTGTCTTGTTCAATTGATCACGTATTTTGGTTCGTTTTAGCCCTAGGATACTTACTGTGAAGTTAATTTGGTTATGGTTCTGGAATCAGTAAGTTATGGGGATCGGCCCGTTTGGGTGATCATGGGTCGAAGGTCAGTTTAATGGGGCTGTTAAGGTTAATTAAGGACATGGAACTTTAATTAGATGGTTAATGAATATGATAGGATAAAAAATGGAAGGAATCGAGCTTGAATCGAAGGGTACTTGATCAGGTCGAACACACGGGTTGCAGGGGCGTGGGTGTCACGCGTAGCCACTCACGGCGGGGGCGTGGGTGTGGGTGTAGCAGGGGCGTGGGTGTAGCAGGGGCATGGGTGTCACGCGTAGCCACTCACGGCGGCGCGTGGGACGGTTTTTCAAGGTGAGTTCAAAACGACTTTTATCCTATACAATGTAACGAACATTTTAGCGTTGGTTTCGAATTTATGGGACACCGTTTCGATGTTGTTCCGAGGGTCCGAAGGTTTAGGTTACGTTTTTAATTAACGATTAATTCCCGAAAAATTATGGGGAATTAGTATGTTGCTAATTGAGACCTTAGTGACCCTGAAAAGTGATTTTGGACAGGGTTCGAGATTTCTAGAAAATGGCGGAAATCACAAGAACGCGTGCGGCGCGAAACCGAGCACTAAGGACGGTGTGTGAGTGGACGTTGCTTTCAAAATTTAATGCATGCATAAATATTTCTATGATTTCTATGATTATGATGATGACTTGTGATGATTTCGATTTCCGTATTTATACGTATTTTTGATATGCATACGAAACTGCACGTATTTCGAGACTATGGTTCCTCTTTTGTTTTGATGATGATTTAATGAATGATTTTATGCGATTTGTGCGTATTATGTTTTTAAGACGTTTGATTGCGATTGTGAGTATGGTTTACGGTGTTGACACGGATTTCGAGGTTTTTCACGGATTTACACGTTTTACGAGATTTCGAGTATGTTGTGATTTGACCGTGATTTTGGTGATTATGATTGTGGTTTTGATGTTTTGACCTTGGGATTTGAAAAATGTTGTGATTTCAAGGAATTAAAAACGGATTTTGAAAAAAGAGATTTCGGGCTCGATGCTCGGGGCATAAAAGTAATTTCGATGAACGAGGTTTCGGTTTTCGGAAGTTTGAAAATGGATTCTTGGTTTGGTTCAGGATGAATATTACGGATGCCGGCTTACAGAATCATTATTGCGAATTCGAATTCGGGAATGGATGACGGATCGATAAAGTGATTTGATATGATTATACATGCCCCGTTTTCCATGATGATTGATTATGTTTTGTGAAGTAAGATTTTGGGGGATTTGGAAGTGGAAATTCGGACATGAGTCCTGTTAGAACAAAATGTGTTTTCGGATTGGATTTGGAATTTGGATCGCTATGGATCCCGAGTTTTGTTGTGATTTACAACTGTTTTGGGTTTAAAGACCCGTTGAAAAGTGTTTTGAGTTTAAAGACTCGGTTAATTGATAACGGGGGAGGGCCCTTAATGAGTTTAAAGACTCGTGAGTTTAAAGACTCGGTTATTGTGATACCTCCGAGGCCTATTGATTATGTTTTGAGTTTAAAGACTCGTTGAAATCCCGGGAAGGCCTGATTATGCGCATGGTTTTGAGTTTAAAGACTCGGGCGCACTTGATATCTAGCAAAATGATTGACTTGTGATTTACTGTTAATTTCTGACGTTTCGGTTGAGTTGGGAAGTGGCCCGGTTTATATGGTTGATGGATTTGGATTATGTTGTATACTTGGATTTTGATTTGATGGTTTTGGGCTAAGGCCCTGTGTTTATGATTGCGGGCTAAGACCTGAAGGTTAAGAAAAGGAAAATGTTTTTTTTTTTATTTTCATACACGGATTTCTTAGGTTGAAAATGTGACGGATTGCGAAATGATTTTTGGATGCATGCATTGGTTTTACGTGGACGGTAAAAACGTCTTTTTGTAACTGTTTTGTAAACCGATTCATTTTTGTCCACTCACACCTTTTGTGTTTTTATTGACCCTCCAGGTCGTGGTGCGTTGATCGAGGCTGATCGAGAGGTGGAGGCATGAGTAATTATGCGTGTGGCTATCCCTGGTTTGGCTAGCACTGAGGATAAGTTGGGATTTTCAGTCGACTTGCCAGACGGGAGCAGGACCGGGCACGGTCATTAATGTCCCTCCGGGGGCGGTCCTGTCAATTTGGTATCAGAGCCAAGTTGGTGATTCTAATGCCACATCATGCCTCCGAAGCGTAAGCCTTGTGCGCGACCTGGTAGTGAGACGGGTAGTCGAGGGTGTATGAGACCTCGCGATAGTTCTCAGATGAGATTGACCCTGGGTTGAGGGTCAGATGTCATGTAGAATACGCGGTGAGCTACTGTTTGTTAGATGTAGAACTGTGTGGGTCCCGAGGGACGAATGAGCCGAGTGGCTAGTTGCACTCGCGATGGGACTATTAACGATGGATTCCGTAAGCGGAATGTGTGAATAGAGTCTAAAACGTGACGAGATACTTCGTAGGCCTTATCGGTCGTACGAGATAGTTGAGCAGTGGTAATTGCTCGGGGACTGGATTTGCCAGGGTGGGTACGGGTCCAGACATGGGTTAGAGATATAAGATGAGTCATTATAAGGTGTCAAGACTCGAGAAGAGCCAGAAAGGCTTAATGAGGAACGTTTGGCACTTAGGATGCCAAGGACCGGTTTATGGTCCGGTATTGAACAGTTAGGAAATTATGGGTTGGTTTTGTGGGACGGTGGCCTTATGGATATAATGGATCATCAAGGGTACTTGGTGTAGTGGTGGTAGTTGAGAATCAGGGGGCGTTCAGGGAACGTTCACTATCCTGATGTGGATTTTCAGAATGGTGGTACCCATGGTTGTGGGGTACGAGTAATGATGCGGATTGTCGCTCGGTATGAGCGAAGATCCTAGGCTACCCACTTTGCACACTGTGTGCTAGTGTGGATGTTGTATGCTAGTGTTGATGATAGAGTGTTCGTATTGGTACTGGCGCTAGTGCTGGTGTCAGTGATCGAGATTTTGATGAGCCACGAGTTGGGATGT
The DNA here is from genome assembly GCA_032719365.1 of Prinsepia uniflora. Taxonomy (NCBI): domain Eukaryota; kingdom Viridiplantae; phylum Streptophyta; class Magnoliopsida; order Rosales; family Rosaceae; genus Prinsepia; species Prinsepia uniflora. Next base: position 35,857,015 of record CM064862.1, read on the forward strand.
AACTCCGTCATGATGAACGTACGTTGGTATTTGAGATTCAGTAGTGGTTGAGTCATGGACTAGATGGAATCCAGCGGAGATGGTGATGTGTTGGGATAAGTCCCAACAGTGATGAGGTGACAAGAGATGAGTGGGTAAAATGGTATGTTGAAACAGGAGGAATCTCGGGACGACGTTCCCTATGTCAGGAGAGTTAGAGGATTTGGGGAGTTGTTGTCAACTCTGAGACTAGTGTGACCATATGTTTCTAATATTCCCAGAAAGTACAAGGAAATTACTAAATAGGAAAAGATGAGGAAAATCATTGGTGGTTGGTATTCTGAAGTCATCGGGGTTGACTTCTTATTCTCTGCCCTGGCAGATGTTGATCGCGGATACTGGTACGTTAAGCGTGTATTGGTTGGTGGACCCATGTGTGTTTTGGAGTCATTAGGAAGAGTTGCGTTTTTCGGAGTTGGGTAGACGGGATTCCCATCTTCTGCTTGGTGGCAGATGATGATGGAATACTTAGTACGGTGGGTGCAGTGAGTTGTGTTTGCACTCACACATGATGGATGTTGATGACATCGTATTGGATCACCCTTGGTCTCTCCTAGGTGGAGTGGCAGGGACCGATGTGAGGTAAATAGAGGGGATCCACAGTGTGGATGTGTTATGTGTTGACTGAATCATTGGATGTGAAAATAGTTGAGGGGTGTTGTGTGGTTGACAAGAATTCTAGAGGGTGTAAGACCCTACGATCAGGTTCCAGGTGGATTGCTAGCTGTGAGCATGTATGGATCCTAGGTGGATCTGGATTATGATGTTGTGGACCTTAGACGTGGTGACGATCTAGGATCGTGGTGTTACCAGTCAGGTGACGTGGTAACGGATTTGAATTGTGATCGCCTTGATCAAGCTAGGTGAAGAGCTTATCGCTCTGTCAAAAATGTTTAGATATGGGTGATCATGGGTAATCTGTACTCGAGCGAGTTGGATGGTTGATGAATTGACTCGAGGTTTGACCTGCGGATGAGTGGATGTCTAACAGGGTCTAATTGGTCAGTCTTAGATATGTGTGATGGGATTGGCTTCCTTTTGAAGTCAATCGATTGTGATGTGGTAACCGTTTGAGCGAGTATCCGATAGATTCGGAGTTGGTGCGCCTCGGTAATTGTGAGTGAGGTTAGATGCTCTTTTGGCACGACTGTACATGCCTTGGTGAGCGTGCTTGGATTGGTACATCCTGGATGATGTGTTGGGGAGTAGGTGTTGTGTTACTCGTCGGGTGACCATGGGATCCAAAATGGATGGTGAGTTGGAATGGACTTGTTGGGGGATGTATGTACCCTGTACGGTGTACAAGAATCGGTACTGGATGGCCCGTGTGGTACCTAGCGACGGTGCATAGGAGGTACCAGTGGTGTGAGGTTGTACGTGTTGGTAATCGGCTTAGTTCCGACACCATTGGATTTGGTGGTGAGCGTGAACTGGACATTGAGTACTATGCATTGGGCATAGTGTTTTTATTGGATTCAGTGATTTGTGAACAGATGCTCTTAGCCACGGATGGCTAGTGAAACCCTAGTGTTGAGATGTGTGATCACTGCTGGACTAGTATTCAATGTGTTTCAATTACACCACCAGATTGAGTAAGAGGACTGTATACGTATACCCAGGATGAACGAGTTGGTGGTTAGTGTAACCACTAGTGGCCTTGCGTGATGAAACCACGCCATGACATTTCCAGCGTCATGGTTCGTTGAGGGAGTTGACTATTATGGACATCGAGCTTGATATATGCCGCAGGACGGGGCTTGCCCTGCGAGATGAGATCATGTTATTGATCTTACGCTACTTTGAGTGGCATCGATTGGCTGGTAGTTGGAGCTTTATTAGGGTGGTAAAGCTTAAGCGGTGAAAGTTTGGTTGGTAGCGTCGGCATGGACTGACGAGTTGGATTTGGCGACTCCCAGGGGGAGCAGACGTTAGGCATATTAATGATTGAAAAGAACCGACAAGCTGAAAGAGTTAGCTAAATAGTGAATCTGACAAGCGTTAATGACACGGACTGGGTGATCAATTTCACTCGAGGTGGTCGATTGTGGTTGGTCCGACGTAAGACTGTGATGGGACGTATGAGTACAGATGAGTTCAGTTGGTGTACGAGGGTACACAAGTGTGAGATCCAAATGTTTTCCACGTGGTGGATGTGGAATGAGGATAATTGGAAATTTCGAGGACGAAATTTATTTCAGGGGGGAAGATTGTAACGACCCATCCGGGAATTCAGGATTAGATTAGTAACTAATCATGATTAGTCGGGTGAATCGGGGATTAGTTGGGTGAAAATCGGACGAACGATGCAAAATGACCGTTTTGCCCCTAGTCGTGGGTAAAACGTTGACTTTTTATTCGGGCGGTCAAATGGACTTTGACCGATGACCGTGACGTAGTTTGGGACGTCACGAGTTCATAGACAGGTGGCACGTTCGATTCGGACACTCGAGGTAAAAGTTATGATGTTCGGAAGTCCAAGGGCATTTTCGTAATTTGGACAAAATATGGAGAAAAGTTGACTTTTTGAAATACAATGGATTTCCACACGATTCGAAGACCGTTGGGTAGGTCTCGATGCCCTGAGTCCGTAGACTGGCGGCACGCTAAAAACGGACATGGACGACCAAGTTACGGGTCTGGAAAGTGGAAGGGCATTTTGGTAATTTTTAAACTGAGGGTATTTTGGTCATTTTAACAGCGGGTTACTGTAGCAACCGTGGAGGACATATGCTGCACCACCTTGTGTGGTGGTTCCGAGTACCCCAATTGATTAATCAAGTAGTTAACTGTTTCATTGGGAATTGTTTAAGTGTTTTGAGGATGTTGGAAGCATTCAGTCATGGTCTGGGCAGGAACACAGTGCACGGGTTGGTTTTAAAAGTTGGTTATGGGTTCTGTGTTGCGGGAAGCAATCTCCAGAGAATTTCAGAGTGTTTCCCACGAGTGTTGGCCGCTTTGATCGATTATCTGAGTGCCATTGAGTTGAGGATTCATTCTGCTAAGTGTGAGGTCTGAGAGAGTTGAGAGAAAACCGTGAAGAACTAAACTATGAAAAATTGGAGGAAAATTCAGATTTTAATTTCTGAAGCTTGTTGGACCAAACCAAGGGCTGGTTGAGTCTTCTGGGAGTGACTAGAACTCAGCCGTATCGAAATCGAAGGGAACCAACCACGGTTGAGTAGGACTGAGGCTACCGTTTTCAGGGAAGTTGCAGAGCTTGGGACGGCGACTTCCAGGTACTGTCTTGTTCAATTGATCACGTATTTTGGTTCGTTTTAGCCCTAGGATACTTACTGTGAAGTTAATTTGGTTATGGTTCTGGAATCAGTAAGTTATGGGGATCGGCCCGTTTGGGTGACCATGGGTCGAAGGTCAGTTTAAAGGGGCTGTTAAGGTTAATTAAGGACATGGAACTTTAATTAGATGGTTAATGAATATGATAGGATAAAAAACAGAAGGAATCTAGCTTGAATCGAAGGGTAATTGATCGGGTCGAACACACGGGTTGCAGACCCGTATTGCAGGAAACGGGTGAAGGAGGAGATGAACAGTGATGGGCACTGTAGCAAGCGCGTGGGTGTCACGCGCAGCCACTCACGGCGGTGCGTGGGACGGTTTTTCAAGGTGAGTTCAAAACGACTTTTATCCTATATAATGTAACGAACATTTTAGCGTTGGTTTTGAATTTATCGTACACCATTTCGATGTTGTTCCAAGGGTCCGAAGGTTTAGGTTATGTTTTTAATTACCGATTAATTCCTGAAAAATTATGGGGAATTAGTATGTTGCTAATTGAGACCTTAGTGACCCTGAAAAGGGATTTTGGACAGGGTTCGAGATTTCTGGAAATTGGCGGAAATCACATGAACGCGTGCGGCGCGAAACCGAGCACTAAGGACGGTGTGTGAGTGGACGTTGCTTTCAAAATTTAATGCATGCATAAATATTTCTATGATTTCTATGATTATGATTATGACTTGTGATGATTTCGATTTCCGTATTTATACGTATTTTTGATATGCATACGAAACTACACGTATTTCGAGACTATGGTTCCCCTTATGTTTTGATGATGGTTTAATGAATGATTTTATGTGATTTTTGCGTATTATGTGTTTAAGACGTTTGATTGCGATTGTGAGTATGGTTTACGGTGTTGACACGGATTTCGAGGTTTTTCACGAATTTACACGTTTTACGAGATTTCGAGTATGTTGTGATTTGAATGTAATTTTGGTGATTATGATTGTGGTTTTGATGTTTTGACCTTGGGATTTGAAAAATGATGTGATTTCAAGGAATTAAAAACGGATTTTTAAAAAGGAGATTTTGGGCTCGATGCTCGGGGCGTAAAAGTAATTTCGATGAACGAAGTTTCGATTTTCGAAAGTTTGAAAATGACTTCTTGGTTTGGGTTCGGGATGATGTTTCCGGATGCCGGCTTACGGAATCATTATTGCGAATTCGAATTTGGGAATGGATGACGAATCGATAAAGTGATTTGATATGATTATACATGACCAGTTTTCCATGATGATTGATTATGTTTTGTGAAGTAAGATTTTGGGGGATTTGGAAGTGGAAATTCGGACATGAGTCCTGTTATGACAAAATGTGTTTTCGGATTGGATTTGGAATTTGGATCGCTATGGATCCCGAGTTTTGTTGTGGTTTACAACTGTTTTGGGTTTAAAGACCCGTTGAAAAGTGTTTTGGGTTTAAAGACCCGGTGCTGTTGCTGGAACACGTTTTGAGTTTAAAGACTCGGTTAATTGATAACGGGGGAGGGCCCTTAATGAGTTTAAAGACTCGTGAGTTTAAAGACTCGGTTATTGTGATACCTCCGAGGCCTATTGATTATGTTTTGAGTTTAAAGACTCGTTGAAATCCCGGGAAGGCATGATTATGCGCATGGTTTTGAGTTTAAAGACTCGGGCGCACTTGATATCCAACAAAATGATTTACTTGTGATTTACTGTTAATTTCTGATGTTTCAGTTGAGTTGGGCAGTGGCCCGGTTTATATGGTTGATGGATTTGGATTATGTTGTATACTTGGATTTTGATTTCATGGTTTTGGGCTAAGGCTCTGTGTTTATGATTGCGAGCTAAGACCCGAAGGTTAAGAAAAGGAAAATGTTTTTTCTTTATTTTCATACACGGATTTTTTATGTTGAAAATGTGACAGATTGCAAAACGATTTTTGGATGCATGCATTGGTTTTACGTGGAGGGTAAAAACGTCTTTCTGTAACTGTTTTGTAAACCGATTCATTTTTATCCACTCACACCTTTTGTGTTTTTATTGACCCTCCAGGTCGTGGCGCGTTGATCGAGGCTGATCGAGAGGCGGAGGCATGAGTAAGTATGCGTGTGGCTATCCTTGGTTTGGCAAGCACTGAGGGTAAGTTGGGATTTTCAGTCGACTTGCCAGACGGGAGCAGGACCTGGCACGGTCATTAATGTCCCTTCGGGGGCAGTCCTGTCAGGATTCATATGGATTGACTTGGAGAAGAAGGTTATGAAGTTTCCTCATCAAAGTTGAAGTCAAATTGGCAAGAAACAAGGAAGAAGGATTCCTTGCAAGCAAAGAAATCTTCTTTTACGGAAAACAGGGCTTTTCAAGGCAAGGAGGATTCCTTCCTTGTTTTGGATTGTTTTTCCTCTTTTAATTAGGGCAAAGCTAGGGAAATTGTGAGGCCCATATATAGATAATTTTCTCTTATTGTTTGTATGCCCTTTTTACCTTCCAACGTACTAAAACTCTGTCGAAATTTTACTTAAAGTTACATCATTGGTAGCTGCAATTTACTAGTGTTTAAACTTTTGGATTCAAGTCTTTGGTGTTAAGGTGGACGTGAGGCTTGGGAGAAGAAGAGGGTTTAAGCCCCTTTTCCTACTCCTTGCTATTCCTTAGTATTTGTGCTTATTAATTCCTTTATCTCTTTACGTTTTTATGCATTCAATTATGTTGTTTGTTAATCTAAATATGTGTGAGTAGTTTCTTTTAGGATTGGGGTCGTTTGAAGCCCTAGCCATGTTAGTTCATACTTCAATTTCTGGCTCTTGATTATTGTAAGACCCGTGTCCTGGAGGGAACGGTGAACGATCCCACATTCCTGCGAGAGGGGAATGGTCTAGGAAGGGAATGGTGGTGTGCCTTAAAGGTGTAGGCACACACCTATCTACCACGAGGCCTTTTGGGAGCTCAGTGGCTTTGGGTTTGGTTGGAACTCCAAAGTTAAGCGAGTTGAGGTTGGTGCAATTCCATGATAGGTGACCTGCTGGGAAGTTGCACCGTGAGCTCCCAAAAACAAAACCATGAGGGTAAGGGCAAGGAGGCCCAAAGCGGAAAATATCATGCTAGATGAGTCGGGTCCTGACCGAGGAGGGTTGGGTCCTGATAGAATGGTATCAGAGCCAGCCCCGACCAGGAAGTGTTCCAGTGAGGACGCTGCACCCTAAGGGGGGTAGATTGTAAGACCCGTGTCCTGGAGGGAACGGTGAACGATCCCACATTCCTACGAGGGGGGAATGGTCTAGGAAGGGAATGGTGGTGTGCCTTAAAGGTGTAGGCACACACCTATCTTGCACGAGGCCTTTTGGCAGCTCAGTGGCTTTGGGTTTGGTTGGAACTCCAAAGTTAAGCGAGTTGAGGTTGGTGCAATTCCATAATGGGTGACCCCTTGGGATGTTGCACTGTGAGATCCCAAAAACAAAACCGTGAGGGAAAGGGCAAGGAGACCCAAAGCGGACAATATCATGCTAGATGAGTTAGGTCCTGACTGAGAAGGGTTGGGTCCTGACAATTATGATTGTTATGCATGACTGAATTTGTTGGATTACTACACTTCATGAACTAAATTTACGCTTATAAGCTTAGCTACCTTGTTTGTGTATAATTGTCGATGTAATTGCTTGATAGACCACTATATCATCTTGCAATTTGTAGCATAATCTTCTTCATATTTTATGGATTATCACGCACCATCGATAATAGACGTTTATTGGACATCACACTTTAAACATGCAAACTAAGAGAAGATAATAGGTGTGTGGCGAGCCTTAGCTGGACCCTTGCACATGCACTTAATTCAGAAACATACATAGTAATTAGATCAAGGAAATCTTAGGAGAACTATAATTGGCAAAGGTGGATAATAAGCCCTAATTCGTCCTAATCATTCAATTAACTTTCTAATTAAGTTTTCATCGTTTTGCACTTTTTTTCACCTTAGAATTTCGTGCATCATCACTCCAAACAATCCCTTATTTGCATTTTAATTATCTCACTAAAGTCAATTGAACTAAAACGAATTGGACACTTTGAGTAAGTCTCTGTGGGATCGATCTTTGCTTGCATCTTTACTATCATACGTCTTGTGCGCTTGCAAAGTTATTACATGTAGAGATTTTTCCTAGTACATCCATTGTTCTTGGTTAAATCTCTAGCAAGCAGCGAAGTCCCGAAGGAGCCTAGGAGGAGGTGGAAGGGTAATAGCATAGTCTTATGGATTAACCATGGCACGAGGACTTCGTGGTACGCTCTCGTGGGCTGAAGAGTTCCTTGATGAAGGATTTGACATGTGGGATGACGCCTCCACTGAAGAGCTACATGTCATAAACTAGTACCTTGAAAAACAAAACCAAGTTAGTCAATTCCAAACTATATGGACACCGTTGAGGGACAAGTCCCCACAACAAAGCCAAAAACTTAGTAGAGATTTTATCGAACAAATAATTATGATCAACAAACTCTACTATGATAATTTTCAAGTGCAAAAAATCATGTAACGAGTATAGTAGGTTTACAAAGGTCGATCCCTCAAGAACTTGTCTCAATGTGATACCATTTAGTTTGGACTAAACAACTTGGTTTATTAAGTAAATGCAGTTGGGGTTTAAGAAGAAGGTTTTCATGAAATTAAGATTCAAAATAGAATGTAAAGTAATAAAAACTTAATTGATTGATTCAGATGAATTAGCGCTTATTATCCACATTTACCAATTATAGTTCCCCTTAGATTTCCTTGACCTAATTACTATGCATGTTCTGAATTAAGTGCATATGCAAGGGTCCAATGACTCACCCCACACCTAGTATCTCCTCTTAGTTTGCATGTTTTAAGTGTGATGTCCACTGTAAAACGTCTATTATCAATGGTACGTGATAATGTATAAAACACGAAGAAAATTTAATGACACTACACTATCCCTAGAAAAGTGATGTACAATTCTAGATTTTCATGAGTTTAGATTACGAATAAGATTCCCCCTCTTAAACTTGATGCTACAAATTGCAAGATGATATGATGGTCCGTTAACCAATTACATCGACAATTACACACAAACAAGGTGATCAATCTTATACGCATAAATTGAGTTCATGAAGCGCAGTAATCCAACAAATTCAACATGCATAATAATCACAATCAAAAGCCAGAAATCTAAGTACAAAATAACATGGCTAGTGCTTCAAACAACCCCAATCCTAAAAGAAACTACTCACGCATAACTAGATTAATCAACATCATAATTGAATGCATAAAAATGTAAGAGATAAAGGGATTAAGAAACTCAAATACTAAGGACTAGCAAGGTGTAGGAGAAAGGGCTCAAACACTTTTCTTCTCCCAAGCTACATGTCAACCTTAGCACCCAAACTTGAATCAAAATAATGAAACTTGTATAAAATTGCGGCGATGTAAGAGTAATAATTGAGAATAAATTTTGGCAAGGTTTCTGCACCTCGGAAGGTAAAAGGGCCCTCCTTTACAATAGGTGAAAACAATCTATATAGAGGTCTCATACTAGCCCTAGCTTGCATCCTAATTAGAATGGAAAACCAATCCTAAACTAGAAGGAAATTCCCTAGGGGTAAATTAGCCTTTCTTTGCCGTGTAAAGGGTTCCTTGGCTTACAAGGAATCCTTTTCCTTGTCTCTTACCAATTTGACTTCAACTTTGATTAGGAAATCCTTTAGTCTTATTTTCCAAGTCAATCCACATCAATCCAAGTATGAAAAGGAAAGGAAATTGGAGCAGGGGATGTCCAAGTTGGACAAGGATAGTCAATTATCCCTAATCGTATTTTAGGGAATATTTGGGGACTAGACGCATTTAGGGAATCTTTGAAGTCCTTGACATGTTTACTAGGTGGTGAGGTGGCACTTGGTGGGTCCTTGGTGAGTTAGCTTTGGAATCCTCTCATTTCATTGCAAAAGAATGATTTTAACCTTTACTTAACAATCTGCACAAGCTTCACAAGATAGGTCATTTTCTCCTATTGTTTGTACAATTATAATCCAAAAGACAAGTAAAAAGGATAAGAAATAGCATTGAAACAATGCTTTATTCATGACTTATCAGAAGCATCCAAGCAGACCACAAATAAAACCGATGCTATTGAAGATCTCTGAAGATTCTTGAATGGTCTTCATGATATGCCAGGACAAAATCAAGTATATGAAAGGCATGACACAGATCAGTGATGTCGAAGCACAAGGCTTGGGTTCCGAGGTGTACACGTCATGCACAAACAATTCAACACCCATCTTCTCAAAAAAAAAAATTGCAACATGTCGAAAAGCTAAGGAAACAAGTCCAAGAACAGTCAAAGTTTTTTCAAAAAATTCTCTCAAAGATCCCGTAACGTCTAAGGCCGTTAGAACATGAGTGACTTGGAGATTGTGTTAGGGTATCATCTCGAATTAAATATTCAATAGAAGTCGAAGGTGACATCCATCTTTCTGAGGCATTAACATCCACTTAAGGCATTCTGGTTACTAAAATGAAGAGGACGAGAAATACCCGCCAACACGCTCTAAGGAGACGGAAACTGAGGTTCGACGAGGTTCACGATGATTAGCTTCTAATGACTCCCCACTTCACCCAGGCGTACTACAAGCTGAATATGTCTTGAAAATGTTAGATCAATGACTTGAGGTGTCAAACGTGATGGTGACTTGGAAGACGATCTACATCATTAGATCTAGTCATCCTCAACTTTATCATTCGTGAAGGACATCGAGGGAGAACTATTCCCTCAATAGTTTGCAACTCCAAATTTCAATTGGTTCAAGGGAACCTCTAACCCGATAAAGCATGTAGACTATTTTCGTGGAGTCATGGTAACTCATAAAGATAATGATTCACTCATGTGTAAGGTATTCCAAGCATCTTTGCTTGCCCAAGCGATGACGTTGTTCAATCATCTTCCCCGGAGATCCATTACTTCTTTTGAAGAGCTGGATTTCACTTTCATGAATGAGTACTCCTAGCTTCACATTGTTGAAGTAAAGGACGATCATCTCTTTACCATTAGAATGAGATCAAAGGAAACCATCCGATAGTACATTAGAAAATATTGCGAGAAGAGGTCTCACATTGTTGGTTATGGTGACCTAGTTGCAGTGAGGAATTCAAACAATGACTTCTCTGCGACAACCAACTTTATGGGGACATTGTCATAAGAAATGCTTGTTGTTTCACCAAGATGCTTTCTTTAGTAGAACAACATGTATGTTAGGAGGACGAGAAAAACGTCATAGAAGTCAAAGAGCGCATTGGGCTGAGCAAGGAAACATGTAAGAAGTCGAGGTCACCTAATGATGATACCAAGTTCGAAAGTACACCAAGCATGTCCACCAAACGAAAAGCAGTAACAACTTCCAACATGCAGTTCTCAATGCCTATTCATCGAATTTACAACCAACTCAAGGATAAACCTTGGTTCAAGGAGTTAGCACCTGTGAAAGGGGATCAAGAAAAGCCATCATGACATGTTGATGTCGCCATCACAACTGCTACAGTCTCACAATTAGCACATGCAACAACTTTGATAGGTATTGCAGAACCTCATCAGGGCAAGACATGGCACCAAATACATCACCAGCAAGGCTGCAAAGCATCATAATGACAAAAACCTTAGGAAGCCTGATTCGAATGTGATCCATATCAATTCCACAATAAAAAAAATATGGCTCCCTACCAATTTATGTATCCATTGCATTATTTTATTTGACAAAGTTATCGAACAATTTGAAATTTTACTTAGAAATTTTTTCATATAAATGAAAACCCCAAAGTCTTGCTTTAGGAAGCAACTAGCCTTCCTCTAGGAAGCGACCAGCCTTCATTCGGGAAACACCTCAAACCTTTCTCTTAAAATCATTCAAATCTTCCTCTAGGAAGCAGCCAAGTCTTCCTTTGGAAAGCAACTAACCATTCATATGGAAAACACCTAAAGCTTCACCTTCCAAAGCATCTAAATCTTTAGCCTACGAAGCATCTAAGCATTTTCCCTACGAAACATCCACGTCTTCGCCTTACGAAGCATCTAAATCTTTGCCCTGCAAAGATACGAAGCACCTAAATCTTTTCCTTACGAAGAATCCACACTTTTTTCCCTACAAAGCATCGAAGTCTTTGCCCTGCAAAGCATCTAAGCCTTTACCCTGTGAAGCAGCCATGCCTTTGCTCTACAAAGCATTGAAGCCTTCGCATTACGTAGCATCTAAAATATTGTAATGGCCTGGACCGCATTTCAAAAATAATTAAGTTAAAATGTCCATTTTCCACTGTCTGTATTTAGTACATGGACTTAGACTTTTATTTCGGGAAACTTATTGCACGTCTACTTAGGATCGTTATGTAGATCTCGGGACTTTGCTTTTGTAGATAGGTGATACGTCAGTTTTTGATACCATATGGGGGACTTACAGGTCAAAAATAGTTTTTGGAGTATATTCAGTATACAGGTTCATTTTGAAGTTGTTTTTTTTTTGTGGGCATAAATATCCTCTCAGGATAGCTGGGATGAGTGACAAGTATCACTATCCAAACCACCCTAACAATTGATTCTAGCATCTTCATCTCCTTTGGCCCTAGACCCGAAATATACATATACACTACCACCATTGTATCTTCATCTTTTGTACCTACAAACCAAAAGAGTAAGAGAGTGTGAGATTGAGGGAAGGAAATAAGCGAGAAATGAAGAAGAGTGTAAACTCATAACCCAGAAAAAGAAGTGTTAACCCCGTGGACCCTTGAAATTTGAGTTTCAATTTCAAGACGTTTGAACGTGAAACCAAGGCCACAATCATATTCCATGAGCTATTTCAACCAAACCATACCAAAATATGAAGGAAAGGACTATAAAATAGCCGAAACCATGAATTAGGAAATTTTTGAAACTTTTCAGCCTTTTTCTACAAAACGCATATACTTTCTTGAAATTGTGGGTTCAGATTTGAATTCCTAGAGTTGAGTAAGTATATTTTCATTATTCGAATGTCCAATTTGGTTAAGAAATAAAAAAGTTATGAAGGTTTGAAGTTTCGGCCAACAATCCGGCGACGGCGATGGCGGGCGGCAGTAGAGCACCGCATATCTGGTCACCATCTCAAGTGAACTGGTTTAGGTTCGGTGATGACATGGCACTGACGTGGAGGATGATGTGTTGTTGCGCGTGAGGATTCACCTGTGTGGGAGGTCAGCCACTTCCGACAACGCGTGGCGCCATCCTAAGGACCATGACAGTGCTTTTTTCGTACTCTTGATGATATGAATCTAATGGCGCTCGTTTCAGGTTAATCATACATCGTTTGGGGGTGTTTCTGGGCATCCGAAGTGACGATGCTTAGGTTTAGGACGCATTTGTTAACCTAGGATTTTTGGGGATCGACTATTGGTTTATGTGTAATGTTAGTGACCACCGGTTATTGTTTTTGACAGGAGATACCGCTGTAGGGACCTCAGAGAAGCGCGCTCGAGATTGAGCTCGATCGGACATACTATGAGTGGAAATTTGTTTTCATAACTATTATGCATGCATATTGAACTGTTTAAATGATTTATGATATTATGTAGATTGAATTTATTTGAGTACTTATTCTAGATATGGTTGGTTTTGAAATAATTATTTGGTTCATCATTCTGGACACATGTTTTATGGAAACAGTGCTTTGGGCTCAGACCCTGGTTGGAATGTTTTTTACTTGGATTTGGAGTCAAAAATATATTTTGAAACAATGCTTTGGCTTTATTACTTTGACTGTTTCCATGATTGACCATCCTCGTGAGTTTGACCAGCTCTCAATTGTCCAGAGCACAGCTCTACAGTTCATGAGGCTAGAGTTTAACTCAGACGTTCAAAGCATGGCTTTGCAGATCCTGAGACTATCTACTCGTAGTATGAATTTTCCTAGCCAAGTAGTTAGTGACAATGGCTAGGGGAATTATTCCCAATTGGTTAGCGCGGTTTAAGTGTAGCAACTAGGGGGAGTTGAGGATTGGTCGGACGTGATTACAGGTATATTTGTCCAGGTTTTTCCAAATTTTTTTTATAAACAGGGATTTCAGGGAAATGTGGGTCACAAGTATTTTACACATGTAATGTTTTTGTATTTCATGGGTCCACGATTTGTAACTTAAATTTTATATTTGAAATCCCCATGATTTTATAGCTTGAATCTGGATATTTTTCCATATATGTATGCATGTTTTATAATTGGAGGGTGGTTGATATTTTCATTGGAAAATGTGTTAAATTTGTATTTTTTTCCGCTCACACGTTTGTCGGTTTCGGAGATCTCTTCAGGTTGTTGTTTGGTGTGGGGGACTACTTATGAGGCAGAGGCACTCATGGCTACCCCCTCATTGGAGATTATGAAATAGGATTCGTACCCTTATCTTATCATTATTTTAAATGCTCTGATTAACCACTGGTATATTATTTATCTGCTAGTTTCACTATTCCTTATATAGGACTCGAGAGTTTATCCTTGGCCTAAAAAATGTGTAAGGGTATCTTGAGAATTTTGGTATAATTAGTCAGAAAATAGCAGAACCATGCACATTTATTTAGGAGTTTTTGGGTTGGGTCTTGTCATTCTCTATGGAAACCATCAAAGTCTTTGCCCTACGAAGCATCTACATCTTCACCCTACGGAGCATCCACGTCTTCACCCTATGAAGCATCGAAGTTTTCACATTGTGAAACATCTAAATCTTCACCATGCAAAGCATCTATGCCTTCGCCATGTAAAGCATCCACGCCTTCACCCTGCGAAGTGCCTAAATCTCTGCGTTACAAAGCATCTAAACCTTCACCCTGAGAACCATCCATGACTTCATCTTGTGAAGAGCCTAAGTCTTCGCCCTATGAAGTATCTAATCCTTTGCATTGCAAAGCATCCAAGACTTCGCTTGCGAAGCATCTAAGCCTTCGCCCTTCGAAGTATCGACTCATGATTCATTCCATTTTCCACAAAAAAAACGTCTGCTTCAAATCTCTCACGGAGTCTTCAAGTTTCAACACTTGTTGAAGAAGCCTAGTATTCAATTTGATGCGAAGTTTAGGGACACACAACAACAACATGGCTAGAATTTCAAAATTTCAAGTGACTTTCCCTGGAAAAATTTGGGCAACAGCTTTAGCCCCACTATCTTTAGCATCTCTAGGCTTCACGAAGATAGTTTTGACATCATGCCAGTCATCTTGAAGATCAGGGACTAGTTCCTTTATTTTATTGAAGTTTCAAATTCCATTAAGTAAAAATTAAAATTCATAATTAAACGGATAAATTACTGATAGGCCACAAACTAAACTCAATCACATAAGCTCATACCCAATATCTAGTTGAATCATTTTGATGTTAAGTTCTGAGGCCAATGAATTGTTTTTCGATATAAGAGCAATATAAGACAAGACAGAGTCATATTGCAAAATTGTTTACTAAAGCTACCAAAAAAAAAAAAAACTTACATCCCCTAGGATTTCTTGAATTTCTAAGTAATGTAGGGACATTTGTGGAACCCATAATCACCTGAAAATTATGGAACTCTTAATCACCCGAAAATTGTGAGGGCATTTGTGGAATCCATGTGATCCATTATTAAGGGTGTCAATTTTTGACACAACTTGATACACAATTCGAAACCCGCACGAGATTTATCCAAGTCAACCCGCACGATTAAAATTTTGGATCATTTTCGGGTCAACCTGTTATGATCCGCTTAATAAACGGGTGAGTTTCGGGTCAACCCATTAATCCGTATAATTACATGTTAACCTGTTTAATAAATGGGTAGATTTCTGGTTAACAGGTTAACCCGTATATTGGCTTATATTGACCAATTTAATAAACATGTCGTTTCTAACTCATATATCTACTCATTTACCTACCCAAATACCTATTAAATCTTATAATTTAAATAGGTTAAAGATGTTAAACAGGTTAAACGGGTCAAACGGGTCATAGGTTAATTGGGTTTTGGGTACGACCTGTTTATTAAATAGGTTACACGAGTTACGCGAGTCATTAACAGGTCGAATTCGGGTTGGATATTTTTGACCCGATTATTAAACGGGTCGGGTTCGGGTTGGGCATAAATGGGTAAAATAGAGTTCATGACACGACACGAACCCGACACGACCCGACCCATTGCCACCCCTATCCATAATTCATATAATGCTTGATTTGTCCATGAGAATGACATTAACAACTCTCAGACACCCACACATTAAATAATATATTTATCAGCTAAGTGTATTATTTCATCATATAAGGCCATAATAATAATAATATTATCCCCGATAATTAATTGTTATAATTAATTATTTATTATTAATATTAAATTATTAAATAATATATTTTATTAAAAAATAGTTATTTATTATTTACAATATATATCAACCAATCAGAATACTTCGCAACTTCTAAGGTTTCCTTATAAATAATGGAGCTCGTTTAACATTTAAGGTAATTTTGATTCATTGATTTTAAGTTTAAGCATCAAAGTATTGTTGGTTGCACAATCTTCTATGACTTCAACCGAAACAAATGATAGCTTCTTGTTTGCTATTTGTAGGGATGAAAGAGACCTTTATGAGCGTGTTTGATTTTAGCTTCAATAGTCAACAAGTACACATAGAAGGAGAACCGAGATCGAATAGAGGAGGGTGTATCAGACTTCATTGCAAAAAATAAGAAAAGGCATGTAGTAAGAGTGACTGGATTTTATGTTGTCTTTTTACTGTACATGCAGTAGGAACGCATCAGCGTATCTCAAAATGCACCAGGAACGGAAATTTGTTCCGCTTTGCATCAGGAACGGGTGCAATGTTAGGTCGGTTGCACCATTTAACTGATGACGTCTTTAACACCAATAAAAACATTGTTTTTTTTTTTCCTAAAATGCCCCCATGTCTATCTTATACTTCTTCTTCTTCTTCCTTTCTCCTTTGAAATTCCAACACAAACCCCTAAAATCCCCCATGCTTACACAATTGCCTTCCATGGTATCTCCACCAAGCACTCTTCTAAGGCATACAAAATTCCCAACCTCCATCATCAATGAAGCTCTTTGGGTGATCAGTAATTGTCTTCAACATTGTTCTCCAATTCATATTCAACATGCTCTCATAATATTTCAGGTCTGTTGTGTCCAACCATTCCTTGATACCATCAAGCGTTGTGGAAGGGATCAAATCAATCCGAAGCACATCCCATTTGAAATCCTTGAATACAATTGTCATATCAAAATTCTTCTGCCCAAGGCCAATTCTTTCCATATTCACAATTTCAATCTCACTTAGACTAACAACAAGGAAATGAATTTCTACCCAATTCAACTAAGCAGGTTGAAGTGGGGACAATAAATGCTGAGGAATTAAAAGGAACACCATGGAAACCAAGCTCTCTTAGAGGTTGGTCAAACTCAAGGCCAAGGCCACTAAACTGCAGTTGCACCCAAAGATCATTGTGATTCAGAAAGCTCTGAAAATACATGTTAATTTTGTTCTTCCTATCCCTTTCTCGTTGCTCTTCTTCAATCTCATCTGGGTCATATGCAGACTTTTTTCCTAAGAAGCACCAAAACGCCCCCAACCACCGGTATCTCGTTTTGGATACCGATACCGATACTGATACGCGTATGATATGGTTCGATACGTTCCAATACGGCATCAATTTTTTGATACGATTTGGATACGAACGTTTCAGATTTGGATACGTACATTTCAAATAGTAATCAATTTATTCCACTCTATTTACCTTGTAATAGCTCCAAGTTGCTTGTCCAGATGGGGCAGTGAAAGTCAGGGGACGATGGCTGCAAAAAGCGAGTCTTGCACTGAACAGACAGTTCCAGAAATAGGCCGGTGGAGGTGGAAAGATAGCAGGCGAAGGTCTTCTTCAGCTTCTCGATTGGACCAGTCGCGAAAATCTAGTGATGATGATGAAGGCGGCTGCTGTGACTCTTGAGGATAGCCTTTGTTTCTTCAGGTATGCCTGCCAAGGCTGATTTCTTCTCTTCGGAGATGGATGGGCTTTCGGAGAGACGAACAATTTCATTTTTTTTATAGGGACTGAAATGGAAACACATGGCTTTGTTGTCTTTGCAGCGAAGCAAATTATTTGGGTTAAGAATGGAAGGAAGAAAGGAGGTGGCCAGGTGGGGCGGCAGAGTGGATAAGGGAGTCTAAAGATCTATCACTTTCCAAAAGGGGTTGTTTTGGTAATTTCTCGAGGCAATTACAGTTACAATTTATAAATCTATTTCCTTTCGTATTTTTTGACTTTGACCAGTTGTTGGAAATTAGTGGATTAGAGAATGGAGAAACTGGGAGGTGCACATGGTGAAAATGTTTTATGCCCTCGTGACAGGACCCATCCCAATCCCCCCGGGATTAACGCGGGATGACCCTGCTCCCGTCTGACACGGAGTGTCAGACAAGGGATACTTCCGACCTTTGCCCTCCCGGGCTATCAGAGTACGCCAGGATCCGGAGGAGGTATGTGATATCTCGATCTCTGCTACAGTCCACACCGTATCCAAACTGAAGGGTATTAAAAACAGAAAGACTGTGAGTGGACAAAAATAAAGAATTTATAAAAACATTTCATCAAAGACCTTTATACCCTCCACTAAAAAACATGCATGCATAGTAAAACTATTTATCCAAACACATATGTTAAAACATCCACAATTAGGGTCTCAGCCCCAAAATTCTGTAAATACAAGTTATACGGGCTCCTGCCCAAAACCATTTACAGAAAACCATAACACAGTGAACATATGAGGGATCTCAGCCCAAATCCATTTATAATTATAAACACAAATTTCCAAAACCAATTGAAATCATGTTTATCCATTATATTCATATCCAGAACCTGTCACGGTAAAATAAAGCTACACGTGTGCTAACCGGGGTCTCAAACCCAAGTCTCTCCAGGGTCCACCCAGGTCAATGTCCGTAGATCAATGACCCTCCCTGGAGGTAACGAACCATGCCCATCCTGAGACTAAGGAACCCAATTGGGGGGCGACTCCACTCAGTCAGTGCTCCGTGACTACTCCGGGGTCCACCCAGGCCAATGACCCTCCCCGGAGGAGACAATCATATATATAGGATGGCATATGAAAAACCTTTTGAAATCATTATTTAAATCTTTCAAGAATTCCTGCCCGACCCCCATAAGTCGTCATGAACCATAAAATCCTTTTATGGGTTCATGCCGGTTCCCATAAACCGTCATGACCCGTAAATCCATTTTAAGGATTCATGTCGGTTCCCATAAACCGTCATGAACCATAAAAACCATTGGTAACACATAATTGGGTGCTAGGCCCGAATCCACATAGAAACTAGACCTCCGGTCCGAATTGTAAACCAACTGGGCCTCCAGCCCGATTCCGTAAAGCAAATGGGTCTCGAACCCGAGTTTACTTTTTCAAATCCAAAACCATTTCATTAAACTATTTCCAAAACCATAAGAATGGAAAATCAGAGTAAAACCAAAAAATCTCGATTTAAATCCCCTCGAAATACGTGAAACCATATAAATCACAAGCATCCAAATCAACATCATAAAATCATATTCATAATCCATTTGTAAATCCAAAACCATTTCATTTAGACCAGTAAAGACATACAGCCCCGTATAGGCACCGTATAGGGCCGAAACCTCGAAATACGTGTCTATACGTAACCACACATCCAAATGCACTCATGGCATCACAAACAAGTATTTAAAACATATAATAAACATTTATGCATGCACCAATTTAGAAAAAAAGGTCCACTCACAAACCGTCCGAGCCGCCGCCTCGATTTGCGTGCCAGTCGGCTCCCCTAGCCGATCACCATTACCGGGAGTCCCAAACCTGTCCAAATTTTAATAGAAAATTAATAACTACTTAATTAACCTCCCATCAAAGCCCCGTAATTTTTCCGAACTATTAACTATTTTTAAACTAACCCTAAACCTTCCAACACCCCGAAAACTATTGAAACGATGTCCGATTGACGCGAGACCAGTCCCAAAATCTTCGTTATAGGGAATAGAATATTTCCCGTGTTGAACACTTTCCCAAATTATGGCCCACGCGTCCTCACGAGCCCCTAGAAGGTCGAAAACACTGTTCATCGGCACCAACCTCCAGCAGACCGGTTTTACTGTTCATGGCCGGTTCACCTGGTTTGGCCAGTCCAACTGGACCGGCGTGACTGGTTCACAACCCTAGACACCCCATTTTTCATCCTAGTTCTTGCTTTTTGGTTCCTTTCATCCTATTTTGATGTTTTCTATCCATTCCAATCCTTAAACGCAACCGAAAACGTCTAAATCCTATGGTTCGATTTTGAACCAAACGGTTCAAGTTTCCAAAACTGCACCCATGGCTGCCCAGCCATCCCAAGCTTCCTTAAACCTTCCTAACATGTCCCTAGCAACCTAATGGACTCATTAAAACCATTAAAAACCAACCATAACAACAAAAATGGAAAAATGGGTCAAAATGGACTAACCGTGAACCTCACGGGTTCCTCCTCCTCTCGCCGCCGTGGACGGCGGTTTTGGCCGCCCAGCAACCTCCTCAGTCTCCCTGGTCCTCTGCCTGGTCATGGGTGAAGAGTGGATGGGTTTTGGGTTGCACGGATGGGAGGAAAATGGGTGAGATCGGGTTGTGTTTTTGTGTGTGTTTGAAATGGAGAAAATGGAATGGTTTGCACGGTGCATGAATCAATATAGGTGGCCTGTGGATGGGTGACACTTGTCACTCATCTATTGGGCCTCCCTTAAATATATGGGCCCCACTAAAGTCCAAAAGTTAACTCGTTTCGTAATTCGTGCAATAATGCACTTGAACTTCCGTGAACCGTAACTTCGTCGTCGAACGTCCGAATTCGACGTGCCGCCTGTCTATAGATTCGTATCGTCCTTATCTACGTAATAGTCCTCTGCCCTCGGCCATCGGACATCCCGGTCAAAAAATCAACTTTTGACCCCATTTAACCAAAATTACCAAAATGCCCCTAAACTTCTGAACGTCATAACTTCCTCCTCGAACGTCGGAATTGAACGTGCCACCTGTCTATGAACTCCTGACGTCACGAACTACGTCATGGTCATCGGTCAAAGTTCATTTGACTGCCCAAATGAAAAGTCAACGTTTTGCCACGACTAGGAGCAAAACGATCATTTTGCATTGTTCGTCCGATTTCGCCTAACTAATCACCGATTAACCTCACTAATCGTGATTAGTCACTAATATAATCTAGGAATTTGGGACGGGTTGTTACAACCTTCCCTCCTTAATTAATTTCGTCCTCGAAATTCCAACCGACCTAATCTAACCGCTCTTCCCTCTTTAATTAGTTTCGTACTTGAAACTCCAACTATCCTGATTCCACATCCACCTCATGGAAAGTAGAATCGACCTCGAAACTCGTGTACACTCATACACCAACTAACCAAAATAATACTTACTCGTCTGCACCTAGACGTACCACCAACACTCTCGTTACATCGACTACATTTGACCACGTCGAATGACAGTAGTCACCGGTTTCGAATTGACACCATTTGTCAAATCTACCCTTTCGCTGACATAAACAACTAGCCTGTTCCTTGCTCAATCTCTAACTATCCTGACGTCTACTTCCACCCGGAGTCATCAGACCTCACTAACCGATCCACGATGACACCTCTGACAATCTGTCACCACTTGACAGTCGTCAGTCAGAAACTATCACCATACTTACCTGTGGTTATACTAACCACCAACTTACTCAACCATGAGTGAACACTAACCAACCATTCACTCGATATGTGTGTAACTGGACCCATCAGAAACACTATGACCCAATGCACAGTATCCAATGTCCAGTCCACGTCCTCGACAAATCCAATGGTATCGGAACTAATCCGACTACCAACACGCTCACCAACATACCTCTGGTATGACCTATATACCGTCAATAAACATGACAAGTTTGCCCAGTATCGTACCTCGAACAACGTACAAGGTACGCACATCTACCCATCAATCAGCTTACAACCACCTAGGTTGTAGCTAATCACGTTTCTATTATAGAGTCCATTTGTCCAATCCAGTATTAGACAAATCGAAACTCCGACCCATTATCCATTTCCAAATACGAATCTGAATCCGCAATTTCGTAAGAAATCCCGAATCCAAACCCAGAAATCATATCTATAATCATGTCCAAATTCGAACCCGAAATCATCATTCCGTAAGCCGGTATTTGGAATAACCATTCCGAACCCAAATCCATAAAAAGAAAATCCAGTGTCAAGCTCTAGAACCAAATCCTGAATCGTCACCCAGAATCCGATTCCAAAACCCAAATACAGAAATCCTCTTTCAAGTTCCAAAATCAAATCCTGAATGGTCATCCAGAAATCTGATTCCAAAACCTGAAATCTCGTTCTCGTCTACCGAGATGCACCATATTCGAACCTATCGGATACCTGCTCCACCGATTACCACATTACCATCGATTGACTTCATAGGGAAGCCAATCCCAATATCGACATATCTAGGCTGACAAAATCCGACCTCATCGGACACTTACTCACCTGAGTAATATACCATACGGGATTCACTTCGAAAAGAAGTTCAGTCCCATCATCTACAACTCCAACATCCAAGTAAGAGCGATAAACTCTCCACCTATCTGGATCATCAAGATCACGATCCAGATCCATAACTACGGCACCCGACTATAGGCGTCACGATCGAGAATCGTCACGACACCTAAAGTCCTCAACCATTTCCCACATCTAAACAGATTAGTCAACGACGAGCCACGCCGAGACTGTGGGTTCTCACTGACTACCTCGTATCGATCCTTGGCATTCCATCTAGAAAAACCAAGGATGATCGAATCCAAGGACATCAAAATCCAACCTACGTGAATGCAAACAAAACTCGCTGCACTCACCACGCCACGTAATCCAACATCTTCTGCCACCAAGCAGAAAATGAGAAATCTCAGTCACCTAACTTCGATATACTCAATTCTCCGGATTGTCCAAGATAAATCACAGGTCCACTAACCAATACACGATTGGTGTACTAGTGGCAACCAACAACATCTACATCATCAACATCATCTACCATCATCAATTATGGTAGAACCTGAGAAGTCACCCAAAATGACTTCGAAACACCCAATACCAATACGGAAAACTCGCATTCCACGTGTCACCTCAATTACAACCTCTCGCGATTCCGAAGTTCCATCCAGATTGGAAACAACATACTTGGACATCATCTACGTGTCCCCCTTTTTGACTATTTACGGACACATGCCCATTTAAGACCGTATATGTACCTCTCGACTAGAGAGTCACAACAGACACCTGCTCTGATATGCAGTCAAATCTCTTCAAACCACCATATCTAACCAATTCGGATCAACTCTGGCCAACACTGACCAACTGGTCGCTTGTCCCCCATGACAGTACTCGATCCTCACGTCTCAACTACCGTTAGATCCTATCCAGTCCATCACTATCCGTGATTCATTCCCGAACCACAGATACCAATCATAAGCCCATCACGTCGGAGTCACATCCTGACTCGTAACTCATCGTCGTCGCAATCACTGGCACCAGCACTAGCACTAGTACCAGCACCATCACTATCACCTGTCAGCATCAGCACACAAACATCCTCACTAGCATCAGTAGTGACGCTAGCACAACGGGTGCAAAACTGACAACCCTGGATCTCCGCTCATACCAAGCGACGACCCCATTCCTCTGCTCGAATAGGAGAAACTTTGCCTCCCTCGTACCCAACAACTCTAGGTACAGTCACCTTGACAACTCATACGAGAAAAGGAAACGTCCCCAAACGTCCCCGATTCCCAACTACCGTAACTACAACCACTCCGTATCCCACTCAGGGATTCCATCGTCAAGTACCAACCCTGATGGCTGGTCCAATCAATCACTAACCAGTCGTAACTCGACTCAACCGATGTCGTCTACCAGGTCACCCATGACCTTAGTTGCACCAACAATCCATCACAACTATGGTAGTACGACAACCTACTAACCGATAAGTACAACCCTGACTGCGAAGTGCAGTCCCATCACTAAGCTGGCATGACTCGACCGACTAACGGCCTCAAATCCGAATAGTCGTCCAAGTCAAACCACTCGTCAACTCACATTTCCGAACCATACACACCAAGGTAGGGTTCCACGATCACACCTAGATTTTCCCTGAACCCAACTGCGAAAAGCAGTAAAATCGACAATCTGACTAACCCCGCGATCCGACATCGTAAAGACGTCAATCCAATCCTACCGTCAATCCAACTAGGATTCCCCAAATCCGGCTACTAACTGCCAACTGCAATAAATCCATCTAATTCAACCAAAGTCTGACCATCGAATGGTCGCAACTCCAAACCAGTCGTCAGAACCGATCCTACGACATCGTAAAGACGATCCCAACTAACCGTCTCACGATCCAATCTAACGTACGAATACGTTTATCCTTCCGTAGGGTCCCACACTGTCAACCCTGACAGAACTATGGTAACCCCGGCATCTAGTGCCGAACCAAAACGATCCATGATTCAATCCTACTAACTATCGTACCGGCACCTGAACATCAGGTTGATAACGAACTGTAGCCCATTGAGATATCACATCCTCGACCAGCGTACGGAGTATCGCGCAAAATACGCTCCGGAAGTCAGAGTAACATGAGCAACCCTGCTCTGATAATAAATCCTATGCTCTGATACCACGCTGACAGGACCCATCCCAATCACCCCGGGATTAACGCGGGATGACCCTGCTCCCGTCTGACACGGTGTATCAGACAAGGGATACTTCCGACCTTTTCCCTCCCGGGCTATCAGAGTACGCCAGGATCCGGAGGAGGTATGTGATATCTCGATCTCTGCTACAGTCCACACCGTATCCAACCTGAAGGGTATTAAAAATAGAAAGACTGTGAGTGGACAAAAATAAAGAATTTATAAAAATATTTCATCAAAGACCTTTATTCCACGCTGACAGGACCCATCCCAATCCCTCCGGGATTAGTACGGGATGACCCTGCTCCCGTCTGACACGAAGTGTCAGACAAGGGATATTTCTGACCTTTGCCCTCCCGGGCTATCAGAGTACGCCAGGATCCAGAGGAGGTATGTGATATCTCGATCTCTGCTACAGTCCACACCGTATCCAACCTGAAGGGTATCAAAAACAGAAAGACTGTGAGTGGACAAAAATAAAGAATTTATAAAAACATTTCATCAAAGACCTTTATACCCTCCACTAAAAAGCATGCATGCATAGTAAAACCATTTATCCAATCATATATGTTAAAACATCCATAAATAGGGTCACAACCCCAAGTTCCGTAAATACAAGTCACACGGGCTCCTTCCCAAAACCAATTTACAGAAAACCAGAACATAGTAAACATATGTGGGATCTCAGCCCAAATCCATTTATCATTATAAACACAATTTTCCAAACCCATTGAAATCATTTTTATCCATTATATTCATATCCAGAACCTGTCACGGTGAAATAGAGCTACACGTGTGCTAACCGGGGTCTCAAACCCAAGTCTCTCCAGGGTCCACCCAGGTCAATGTCCGTAGATCAATGACCCTCCCTGGAGGTAACGAACCATATATATAGGATGGCAGATGAAAAACCTTTTGAAATTATTATTTAAATCTTTCAAGAATTCCTGCCCGACCCCCAAAAGTCGTCATGAACCATAAAATCCTTTTATGGGTTCATGCCGGTTCTCATAAACCGTCATGACCCGTAAATCCATTTTAAGGATTCATGTCGGTTCCCATAAACCGTCATGAACCATAAAAACCATTGGTAACACATAATTGGGCGCTAGGCCCGAATCCACATAGAAACTAGACCTCCGGTCCGAATTGTAAACCAACTGGGCCTCCAGCCCGATTCCGTAAAGCAAATGGGTCTCGAACCCGAGTTTACCTTTTCAAATCCAAAACCATTTCATTAAACTATTTCCAAAACCATAAGAATGGAAAATCAGAGTAAAACCAAAAAATCTCGATTTAAATCCCCTCGAAATACGTGAAACCATATAAATCACAAGCATCCAAATCAACATCATAAAATCATATTCGTAATCCATTTGTAAATCCAAAACCATTTCATTTAGACCAGTAAAGACATACAGCCCCGTATAGGGCCGAAACCTCGAAATACGTGTCTATACGTAACCACACATCCAAATGCACTCATGGCATCACAAACAAGTATTTAAAACATATAATAAACATTTATGCATGCACCAATTTAGAAAAAAGGTCCACTCACAGACCGTCCGAGCCGCCGCCTCGATTTGCGTTCCATTCGGCTCCCCTAGCCGATCACCATTACCGGGACTTCCAAACCTGTCCAACTTTTAATAGAAGATTAATAACTACTTAATTAACCTCCCATCAAAGCCCCGTAATTTTTCCGAACTTTTAACTATTTTTAAACCGACCCTAAACCTTCCGACACCCCGAAAACTATTGAAACGATGTCCTATTGACGCGAGACCAATCCCAAAATCTTCGTTATATGGAATAGAAGATTTCCCGTGTTGAACACTTTCCCAAATTATGGCCCACGCGTCCTCACGAGCCCCTAGAAAGTCGAAAACACTGTTCATCGGCACTAACCTCCAGCAGACCGGTTTTACTGTTTATGGCCGGTTCACCTGGTTTGGCCAGTCCAACTGGACCGGCGTGACCGGTTCACAGCCCTAAACACCCCATTTTTCATCCTAGTTCTTCCTTTTTGGTTCCTTTCATCCTATTTTGATGTTTTCTATCCATTCCAATCCTTAAACGCAACCGAAAACGTCTAAATCCTATGGTTCGATTTTGAACCAAACGGTTCAAGTTTCCAAAACTGCACCCATGGCTGCCCAGCCATTCCAAGCTTCCTTAAACCTTCCTAACATGTCCCTAGCAACCTAATGGACTCATTAAAACCATTAAAAACCAACCATAACAACAAAAATGGGAAAATGGGTCAAAATGGACTAACCGTGAACCTCACGGGTTCCTCCTCCTCTCGCCGCCGTGGACGGCGGTTCTGGCCGCCCAGCAACCTCCTCAGTCTCCCTGGTCCTCTGCCTGGTCATGGGTGAAGAGTGGATGGGTTTTGGGTTGCACGGATGGGAGGAAAATGGGTGAGATCGGGTTGTGTTTTTGTGTGTGTTTGAAATGGAGAAAATGGAATGGTTTGCACGGTGCATGAATCAATATAGGTGGCCTGTGGATGGGTGACACTTGTCACTCATCCATTGGGCCTCCCTTAAATATCTGGGCCCCACTAAAGTCCAAAAGTTAACTCGTTTCGTAATTCGTGCAATAATGCACTTGAACTTCCGTGAACCGTAACTTCGTCGTCGAACGTCCGAATTCGACGTGCCGCCTGTCTATAGATTCGTATCGTCCTTATCTACGTAATAGTCCTCTGCCCTTGGCCATCGGACATCCCGGTCAAAAAGTCAACTTTTGACCCCATTTAACCAAAATTACCAAAATGCCCCTAAACTTCCGAACGTCATAACTTCCTCCTCGAACGTCGGAATTGAACGTGCCACCTGTCTATGAACTCGTGACGTCACGAAATACGTCACGGTCATCGGTAAAAGTTCATTTGACCACCCGAATGAAAAGTCAACATTTTGCCACGACTAGGAGCAAAATGGTCATTTCGTATTGTTCGTCCGATTTCGCCTAACTAATCACCGATTAACCTCACTAATCGTGATTAGTCACTAATCTAATCTAGGAATTTGGGACGGGTCGTTACACCTCGCGTATCCGCTAATTAATTATTTTGTAAATACTCCATTCATTTTGGTACCTTTTGTTATTATGGAATTCCTTATTATTTTTTTATTTATTTTGCTTTCAGATCTCTATATTAAATTGTTATCGAATAAACTGAAATTTCATGCTTGTTTTTTTTAACTATATTTAAATTTTAATATGTTATTTATTTTCCATATTCATCTTGTATCGTATCCTTTAATTTTTTTATTTTGACATATCAAAGTATCGCATCGTATCGTATCCTTGTATCCGTATCCGTTTCAGTGCAACCTAGCCTTTTTCCACCCCCAAATGTCTTAACTATATCCATCACCTCAACATAGAGCTGCACATCTTGAGTTTTCTTGGTGCCCACCATAATGTGAATGCACAAATAGAAGTGCATGAGAGTGACCATCTCGTTCTCTGCTGGCTGGAAAATTACATGCTTAATATTTGCAAAACATTACATTCACACGCTCCTTTATCCTGGTGGTAGAAAAATGAAACCCATTCGCATGAACTTCAAGAGTACGAGGAAGCTTTCTGGTGACTGAGTAGAGAGCTTGGTGGAGATGTCATTGAAGAGGATTGTGTAAGTACGTAGGATTTTGGAGGTTTGAGTTGGAATTTCAGAGGAGAAAGGAAGAAGAAGAAGATAGGCATTAGGGCATTTTAGAAAGAAAAAAAAACAGAGTTTTTAATAATGTTAAAGACGACATCAGTTAAATGGTGCAACAGACCTAATGTTACACCTGCTCCTGGTGCAAAGTGGAACGTATTTATGTTCTTGGTGCATTTTGAGACATACTGGTGCATCCCTAGTGCATCTACATTAAAAAGCCTTTTATGTTCTATGAACAAAGAATTAAGGGTAAAACTTGACATCACTATGACTGTATTAGACGTGAAAAGGCCTAGATTACTTTAGTTTAATCAAATAAATTTGAACAAAATTCGAATGAAATATGTTATGGTTATACCTTCAAATTGAGTTGTTTTTTTTGTAAAAGTAATGTCAATTGGTGGTTTGGAGTTCGATTTTCGTAGGAATTTTTGTTTATTCCTTACATTTATTTTATTATGAAGTATTGAGGATGTAGGTAAGTTGAAGAGAGGAGAAATTTTGTAATAATTATTTATTTATTATTTACATTTAAGCCTTGCATAAATTCTGTAGGAATCCGAGGAGGGAGATAGAGAAATAATAAACTTTATAGTAAAGAATAATTTACCTTGAAATACTTGTAAAACTCCATAAAACTCCATCATTTAATGGTTGCCAAGACCATGCAATTTTAAACCAATTCTCAATATGGGGTTGGCTATGGACACTCAAGTATCGAAGCTCATCGGTTTAGATGGCCAGTGGAATACAGATTTTCTTAATCAGGTATTTTTTTGGAGGATGTGACGGCCATATGTAGTAGTAGTCTAAGCTCCTCGTTTAGATTTGTGAATTGGAGATTCTGGTATTACACAAAGAATGGCAAGTATACTCTGAAATCTGGATATTATATTGCTTTAGTTCAACTTGGTCCCTTGTGGAATGATGGCCTTGAAGGTTCTTCCATGGCTTGGATGGAAATCCATTGGAAACATCGTGGAAGCTAAAGACCCCAAGTAAGCTGAAATATTTTGGGTGGAAGGCATGTCTCAAAATTCTTCCCACATGCCTTAATTTGTTCCGTAAGCATGTTATTCCCTTTTGGCTTTATATCTGATGTGGAAAAAAAAGGAAGATGTTTTCCATGTGTTGTGGAGTTGTAAGCATAGCCAGAAGTTGTGGAGAGAAACCCAATTCCCATTGGAGAAGTTCTCGGATCAAGGACAATTCGTGGACCTCTTTGAAACTGCTGTGAGGGTATTGGACTCTCATGATTTAGATTGTTTCATGTATATTTGTTGGTAAAATTGGAACTAAAGGAATAAGGCACTACATGGGCTAACCTTTGCAGTCTACCTTTGAGGCCATCAAGTGGGTAATGCTGAATTATGCAGCCTTTGCGACTACAAGCTGCAATGAACCTAGGTGGAGGGGGAGTCAGGGGACTGGTTTGCAGGGATGGTGGCAAAGATCGTTGGCCCAGACGTTCAAGCTTAATGTTGATGACGTGGCGAGCCTGACAGAATGAGCAGATGGGGCTGGAGGGCTGCTACGTGATCACCAATGTACAATGATCTTCGGTTCTGTAGGACCTGGTCTGCCAGAAGCTTTTGTCCTTGCGACGAAATTGAGTACCATCAAAGAGCGACTGATCAGGGTCCACCAAAAAGGATTGCAAAATGTGGTGGTCGAAATCGACTCTATGGAAGCTGTTGTAGCTATAAAGTAGGCTCGAGTCTTATGGAATCAGTTGGGACATCTGGTATTGGAAATTAAGGAGCTGCTACGGACAATGAGGATCCCACTTGCTCACTGGGAGTACATGCTGAGATTGTCCATCAAAATGGCTCATGGTCTGGCAAAAGACAACATGCACTGACAAACTACGAAATAATGGTTAAGCGAGGTCCCTCCTTGACTGAACTCGATATTGGAGAAAGATATAACCCGTAATGTTTAATGTAATTTGTTTTGGAGGTGGGGCACTTTTTTCCTCTCTTGATTTATACTGGACGAGCTGGGTTTCAAAGTTAGGTTTTAATGAATCCCCGAACCGTTTTTTGAGCCCTCTAGTTGACGTACTTCTTCAGCATCAATGATATATCTTCTTAGCTCAAAAAAAAAAAAAAAACTCCAGCATTTAAAGATTCTACAACATTCATTTTTGTTTTCAATACACCTAAACTTCTCTACTTTTAAGGAGTTATGAAATGAATTATATAACATTTCATTTTTTCAAGATGCAACATACGACTAAAAAATGACTTATACATAAGGATGAAAATATTGTTTTTTTATGAAAATATTGTTTTTTTATGAAAATATTGTTTTTTTATGAAAATATTGTTTGTTATGAAAATTTTGCCAGTCAAATTTATGCAAATATCAATGAACATTTTGATATTGATATCGTTCACACACAACAAAATATTGGAAATTTAATCCAAAACTTGAAAATTTTGAATGAGTTGGGAAAAACTTAAATACCCAGTAATGCTTATATAACACTAATAGAAGTAAAAAAATGACTTTAATATAATGAGTATATGATAAATAATATGATAACATGGTGATGATTGACAATTAAACATAAATATAAGTTAAAATAAAATTATTGATAATTTTGGAACAAGGATACTTTACACGTTGAATTTTACAAAACACAAGTAATGTCTATTGGATTCGAAATCATATTCGAATCCACGTACAATGACACAATAGTTTTTTTTTCCAAGTGATGCTACTTGACGTCCCTATTCTTCATTCATAGATGGGGTATTTCAGATTTATCCAACTAACTTGTTCACAACTTTGGGCTAAATAAAGGTATATTGTGGAAACTAGGGGAAGATTTGTCTTCCCCCCCTTCTCCTATATTTATGTTGAGATCTCAAAATACGCATATATCCACGAAAATAGTGCAGATATCCAACTATTATCATATTTAAATCCTTCTTATTTTTGGAAATCAAATTTTGAATTTTAAATATAAACATATTATAACGAACATCTAAAACTATAACCAAATGATATCCAATTAACTTGAAAATTGTATCATTAAACTCAGAATTTTGAAACAGAAAACTTTCATGTTGGCTGTAACTTGAGGGGCCGATGCACGCGCCCTCACGCACCAGAAAAAGGTCTCTACGCGTGGTGCCCATGCACCAACTACAAGGTCATCGTATTCCTCTCGCCGGGTCTGCAACTTGAGTTGCCTGACCCATCGACTTGACCCGACTCATAGTCGCTCGTTTTACGACCAATTTCCATGTTCTAATACCCTATCTTCATCGTAATTAGCCTAGAAAGAGATCTACAAGCTCACAAGTTCCTTATGGCTTCCTCACTGCTTATCCTTCGCCTCTTTAAAGTTCCTTTCCTCTTTTCTCTCACTCTCTTTATTTTCTTCTTCCTTTTCCTTCCATTGGTTCTCCCTTTCTTTCAGATTCACTCCCTCGTGGTTTGGCTTAGTTTTTCTTCTACTCAGCCACTAGATCAATCTAGACTCATATCATATTTCCATGTGAAATTACTAGTATACCCCTTATAATAAATTTACCAAAATGCCCTTACTCAATTTCGGCCCATATCGAATCTATTTTATCTCCGATTTTAGCATACTACATACCAACAAACTCGGAGTCTAGGACCTTCGTAATGGTCTTTGCATAATGTCCAAAAAAATGCCCAAGTCAAAAAGTCAACATTCGACCTCATAGGGGTAAAACTGTCATCTTCCTTTTAAATTTTCCAAAATTACTTTTTTCAAATTTTCGGGTCATTACATCATGTGCTAGAAGAGCATCCAATTGAGTAGAGGGAAAACTTGAATTTTGAGGAGCAACCGGCACTGATCTTGGATTGGAAAGAGAAGGTAATGTGCAGGAAGATCGTTCCCTTGTTAAAAATCATATGGAGGAATCACCATGAGAATGAGGCCTCTTAAGAGCCTGAGGAGCAGGTGGGAGCCCAGTCGGGTGTGGGGGGGTTGTGGGGGATGGGCACTAGTTAATGAAGATGCACTTACTCATAAGATATGAATTGGGATCTCACGTTTTGCAATCGCTTTTTGTAATTTATATTGGTTTAAAAGTAGAAATATAAGCTACGGTTTAGTGGTATGTCTCTCATGAAGAGTACGATCCATACCCAATAGGCCAATATATGACGTTATGAACAATAATAGGAAGGCCACATGATTTACACAACTCGATACATTAATAGAGATAGAATCCACTATCACAAATAGGACCCTTTCTATGGTAAGTGATTTGCAAACAATATGGTATCCCTGTAATTTTCCTAATGTAATCCCTAACTTCTATCAGTTAGTTAGGTAGGAACAATTCAAAACTATTACCCTTAGAGATGTTAGTTCAGACCTTGATAGAGATTTGATTAGGGAACTTGAAATAGAGCCATGACTGGATTTGGAGCCGTGATTGTAGTTTGAGAAAATCTCAAAGCAATTGGCTTTTCGAATTCGACTTAATTGTAGCGTCGAATTCGATCATGATTTATTTCATGTAGCTCAACTAACCTAATCACTTTACGTACCCGAAATAATTAATATATTTTCTTCCGTCTTATGAAAGGTTGGTACAACCGACACAATGAACATGGTCATAGATTTGATAGGTTTAGTCTCTTCCCTAACTACATTTTTGAAAAAAAATTCTTCTATTAAACATGCATGTTGTATATGCCACAAGTATTAATTGATTAATAGTATCTTATTTATTGTGTTTAGAACTTTTAAGTCTTCAATTTGACACTTGTAAAGCATGAGTTCGATATATCCATTCCCCTAGTATCGTATAAAAAATGCATTGTCTACTAAAATCACTTAAGCGCTAATAAGCTTGGGTCATGATGTGACGTTAATTAACCATACTTTTAGGGAGAGGGGGAATAGAGTTTTGATTGATTTCTAATTTTAGATGTATTCAATTTAGAGTTTTAAAGAGTTTGATGACTTAGTTTGTATAAGTCACAAGACATTCAATTCAGATCGTTTAAAACTTTAAAAAACTCTACAAAATTTGAGAGGTAATTTAGATTTTTAGCGAGTTTTAAGAAATTTATGAAAGTTGAGAAGTATTCAATTATAACTTTTGAGGAGTAAAAAAAGATTGAGTGGTACTCAAAATTAGATTGACATTTATTGAATTCATTAAATGGTTGAGTTTTGTGGATTTGGATGTATGAAGTATAAATAGCATTGTCAAATCACAATCTTACCTCTAGGCCTAATATTTTCATACCTGTTTTTTTTTTTTTTGCGTGGGCCGGACGTTTCGTTGAAGCTCGTTGAACTGGTCAGTGCATTTTGATTTTTTTTTTCCTCTCCTGATATGAACAATTTTCGTGGTTCATTTTTGGGGTTTCAACTTTTGAATATTCTCCAAGGAATAATTAATTCTTTTTCTACTATCAAACTCTAATCAATTTGGATTCGTCAATACTGCATATCTTTGATTAATCTTGATCTTGGTTATTGGTTCTCATGATTTGGGTTTCTACTTTTGAATTTTATCCATGGAATATTTTGATTTTTTTTCTACTATCAAAACATGATCAAAATCTTACCTCTACTCCTATATTGCTTATCCCCGTCGAAGAACAAAATTAAAGAACCCTGTCGAACTGCCAAAGTATTTTTTTTTTATACCATCTTGTTATCTTGTCAAACCCCTATACCATCTTCTTTTAATACCTCGTTGAAGAACCTTGTCGAAGTGCCGAACTCTATTTTGTATGTTGCTTGATTTTTTGGTTTTTGATGGTTTCTTTGATAATAAATTGTAGAATATCTGCAAGTAAGAACTATTTTTTGTTTACTCTTATTATTGCAAAATGCAACTTTGGTTTGAAGTATTTATAAATTCGTCTTTTATTATGTTGTTTTATTTTTGTTTATATATGCAATATGTAAATTTTTATCATATGCATAGCTTATAAGTGGGAATCAGGATATGTATATTTTTGTTTCTGATGTTGGTAACTTTTCTCTGTGTACTTTAATCACTATTTTCATTATGAACTAATTAGATTATAATGGAATATTCAGAATCTGACAAGGGAAAAGGAAAGGGAAAATAAAGTGGGAAATCAATGAAAAATTACCAACAATAGAGTATGGAAGAGAGCAATGTGGTGCTAACGCTCATGGTTGATGTTGTTAATCGTGGTTAGCGTGATAAAAGTAGTGCAACTGGAAAGAAAAGCATACTCACTAAAATACTTCCTGCACCAAATAAAAAGCTGGGATGTGAAAAAAATAATTTCCAAGATCAGAGTCGATTAAATTGGTTTAAGATGCGTTATAATAATTATTTTGACTTTAGGCGTCATAGCTCTGGATTTGGTTGGGACCCTATATCGAAGAAATTCACTGCTAATGATGAAGTTTGGGAAGAGTATTTTAAGGTGATTTTTTTCCTTCTAAATTTCTTTTTAATGATGTGCGCTCGTTGTTTATATTATAATATGGATATCTTGCTATTTTGTAGTCACACTAAAACTAGACATACCTTTGCACAAATCTTTTGAAGATTATGAGGATCTCATAATTGTAGTGGGGCATGGAATTTTTTTTAATAGTGGGGCCATGGAATCCCAAGTGGGAAGAACCCAATTGCCTTAGGTGATGTGGAAGCACCAATATATGGGACTAATGAAAGTGAACTTATTAATTCTGAAGATTGGCTTAATGAAGTTATCGACATATTCATGTCAAATGGAAATGAGCCCTTACCTTCTGAAGACATGAATTAGGAGGTCCCACCAGAAATAACTACTGAGAGAAAGCATAAAAGAGCCCAGTATGAGTCGAATGCTAGTTAAAATGAGACCACCACTATATGTAACAACCTAGATTTTCAAGAACATGTAATTTTGGAAATTTAGTAGTAAAATGACAATTATAGCCTTGGAAAGAGAAAAATGTTGACTTTGGACCCGAGAGGTTATTTGAAATTTGATTAAGACCCATTACGTAGATCGGGAGCTTACGATTACGTAGACATGCGACATGCCAAATTTGGATAACGTACGGTTATTTTACGGGTCTAAAACATTTCAACGGTTTTATGGGTACGTTTTACGAAGGAATCAGTTTGAGTTGGATTGTTTTAATTGGCCATAAAATGTCTAAGATTGAACCAATGAGTGAGTGACACTTGTCACTCATCTCATTGGCCCAGCTTCCCAAATAATGCACTAAAGTGCATCCCCTTTTCTCCCTTCTTCCTTCATTTCGACCGAACCGCCCTATCTCCCTTCACATTCCATCTGATGTTGCCTGAGTGAAAGAGAGAGTGAGAGAGTGGACTAAGATGGAAAGGAAGCCAGAGACATCAAGGACAGTCGCGTAGAGTGGCCCGAAAATCGAGAAAGGTAAGCCGTGAACTTTGGATTTTGGTTTTTAGGTTTTGAGGTTTAGTAACACAAAATGAGGCCAAGGTTGTGTTTCTTATACTCATACGCGCCTGTAAGGACAGAAAGAAGAGGAAAAAGACCACTGGACAGGCGATGGGACTGGTTCGAAGTTCAACCTTGTAGCATCGAGCTTGACAGGTGAATTTTGCGTCTTTTCTCTTGGTTTTAAAGTTGTAGATCTCTTCCTGCGTGAGAGATGATCATTTTGGTAAAAGAATGGTGAGTTTTTGTTGAGAGACGAAGGAAAACGGATCGGGTCAGTTATTTTGGTCAAACGACCCGTTATAGGGTCACGAGTCAACTCGTCGAGAGGAAAGAGACGATAATGTGGCGGTCCACGTCATCATGTCAGTCCACGTGACCATCTAGATGGTGACATGTGACGAAGTGTTAGGTGCAGTAACCATCGACGTGGCAAGTCCACGTCAGCACTATTAGGCCATATGGACTAGTGAAGTGGTGCTACGTGGCAACGTGTCAAAGAATTGTTAAACTGTCAGGCTGACGTGTCAGGTGATGTGGCAGCGATGACGTCAGTAGATGATGTCATCATGTGACGTGTCATGTGTCAGAGGGTGACACATTGAACTAGTTATGGTGTGCCACGTGGCAGTTGTCAGATGTCAGTAAGGTTGGCGTCAGCAGTGACGTCAGTAATGATGTCAGTGTTAACCGGCATTGATCGTCGTTAATCGAACATTAACCGGCTTGTGTGGGCGCGCGGGCATGAATTTCGAGGTCAAATTGATCTTGTTTGAAAGGTTTCGATGATTTGAATCTAATAGTGGTGATTTCAGGTTGATCAGAGGTCATTTGAGTAGTGTTTGGACAGTTTTTAGCCTCAGGACTGTACTGGTATTTAGGGTTTTCTATCTTGAGGTATTATACAGATCTAGTGACCATTACTCGTTGTGTTTGACAGATAGAAATGATTCCAAGACTTCTGAGGGATGTCCAGCTCAAAGTTGAGCTAGCATCTTGGACTGAATGTGAGTGGACTTTGACTTATAAAATAATGCATGCATAAATGTTTTGATGATCTTATGAGTATGGTTTGAAATACAAAGTTTGCATATTATGTTATATGATGAATTGCATAAAAGTTTATATAATGATTTGATCATAGTTGGTGAAAAGAATACTGGACACTGTTTTTATGATATTTATGGGAACCATGTTTTGGGCTCAGACCCTATGCAAAATAAAGGATTTGATTTGAAAATACAACCGTTTATAAAAATGAGTTTCCACTATTTTCATTGTGACCATTCTCCGTGCTTATTGAGATTATGTGTATGGTATTATTGCTCGCCTCCGGGATGCGATGTGTCCCCCTCCCCCCGGAGTGGTCATGATGCACTGCCTGTTGACGAGCAGCCGTGGGAGGCTCGGTCTTAGGAGTGCTTATGTATGACATCGGTCGGAGGGTCGATCCCGACGATGTGCTCGGATGTGATCAGCCCTAGAGCTTTGCACGTGTTGTATGGATATCGTGACAAGTTATGGTATAAGATTGAGGTTAGATACGAGAATGGTTCACGAATGTTTTTAACTATTACTTGTGTCCAGAAGTTTTCACATATACTATTTTTACTTAGAAAGAAATGGTTTAATTGATTGTGCATGCATGCTTTATCAACGGTAGGTAAATTAATGATTTCGAAAAATGGTTTTTCAACTGTTTATTTTTGTCCACTCGCACTTTTGATGTTTTACTGACCCTCTAGGCCAGTTGCGTATGTGTTGGGGCTAGTCCAAGGAGAGAGGCATATTATATCCGCTGCTGCTTACTCGTTGTCTTACAGAGTAGGTTTTTTTGTAACTTATTGTATAGTTTTGACTGCTCTGTAATTACTGTTGACTGGTTGGATTGGTTTAAATAACAGTTATGTTAGTTCCTTTATCCCTTATTTGGAATTGTTTTGTCGTGTTGTGTTAGATGGGAGCAGGACCTGCACACGATTACTAAAGTGTATTCGGGGCGAGTCCTGTCAATGTGGTATCAAAGCAGTAGGTTGTCTGTCATAGACTATACAATTTGTGTACGATTTGTCATATTGATCTATGTTTCTTACAAAAATTCGCGATATGCCTCTGAGACATGAGCCCCCTACACGACCAGATGATTAGCTTGAGGGCTTAAATATTGAGAGAGCCCAGAGGTTGGGAGCAACCATGTTTACTGGTCAGACTACTCCTGACGAGGCTTATGAGTGGATCACTCGACTAGAGAGGATTTTTGCAGTCATGAGGTGTCCTCCTGGAGATAAAGTACTGCTAGTCACATTTCTCTTAGGTGGCCATGCCTATAGCTGGTGTTGTGGATTACAGATGACCAGGTTGGATGCTAACACCCTAACTTGGGAGGCTTACCGAAACCGCTTCATGGATCAGTTTTAGCCCCGCTCATATCGTGTGGAAAAAGAGGTTGAGTTCTTGTAGCTACAGCAGGGAACCAAGACAGTACTTGAGTACGAGTGGGCATTCCTGGCTCTATCCCATTTGCCCCACGGTACATAGCAACTGAGGAAGACAAATGCTGACATTTCGAACTCGGTTTGAGGAACAAAGTACGGGCCATAGTGACAGCTGGATCCTTTACTTCATTCTGAGAGTTGGCAGGTGCTGCGACTATAGTTGAGGCTAGTTTGCTGGCGCAATAGCAGTTTACAAGCCTTGGACGTCACTGAGAGCGTCAGTTAACTAGACAATCGAGCTAGAGAGGTTCGAGGAGAAGTGGTTCTAGTTCGGGATAACTGGAGGAGGTCGTTTTGGGTACGTTGCCGGTAGAGGCAACCAGAGTCTTGGGGTTAGACACACGGAGTCGGCTCGGTTCAGAGGAACATCATCCAGTTCCAGTGCCAAACAGAGTAATGGATCATGTCCGCCGGGAATGGTGGTGTGTTACATATGTGGAGAGCGAGGACACATCCAAAGACGTTGCCCTTACCTGCCAGCTAGTAGAGGTACATGGCGAGATGTTATAGAGTAGGAGCCGAGTGCAACCTCGAGTTTCAACACGACAGGTGCAAGAGGAACCGGTCGAGCCTACAGTGGACCACTACAGCATAGTCGAGCACTAGCAGCACATGCTAGAGTATTTGCAGTGACCCAACAAGAGGCCCGAGCAGCTCCCGAAGTAGTGACAGGTATACTCCCTATTTTTTGTCATGATGGACATATCTTGGTAGATCCTGGGGCTACACACTCTTTCATTTCTCGGGGCTTTGCTTCGTTAGCAGATAGGGAGGTTTCTCCTTCGGATTGTGATATGGGAGTTAGTACACCCATTGGGGAGGTTTATGTGGTGAACCTCGTGATTCGAGATTATTTAGTATTGATAGAGGGTGTTGGCCTAGCGACAGATTTAATACTCTTGGACTTTCATGATTTTGACGTCATACTTGGGATGGACTGGCTATCAGTACATCACGCCTTTATCGATTGTTTCAATAAGAGGATGGGAATTCAAAGGCCGGGTTTACCTAAGGTGATTTTCCAGGGAGATCAGAGAGTGTTACCCTCTGGAGTAATTTCAGCTCTTACAGTGGACAGGTTACTAAGGAAAGGCTATCAAGGTTACTTGGCTCATGTAATGAATGTTCGGGCTACTCCAGAGAGAGCTGATGACATACCGGTTGTACAGGAATTTCCAGATGTATTCCCAGAGGACTTACTAGAACTATCACCGCACAGAGAGATCGAGTTTACCATCGAGCTTCTTCCAGGTACACGACCTATCTTTCAAACACCATATCGTATAGAACCAGCTGAGTTAAGGGAATTGAAAGTCTAGTTGCAAGATTTGGTAGATATGGGGTTTATTCGACCAAGTGTATCATCCTGGGGAGCTCCGATGTTGTTTATGAAGAAAAATGATGGTAGCATGTGACTGTGCATAGACTATAGGCTGCTCAATAAGGTAACAGTGCAAAATAAGTACCCCTACCCCGGATTGATTATTTGTTCGACTAGTTTAGAGGAGCTAAGTACTTTTCAAAGATTAACCTTTGATCGGGATATCATCAATTAAGGATTACTGAGGGAGATTTTCCGAAGACTGTTTTCCGAACAAGATATAGCCATTATGAGTTTCTGGTAATGCCATTCAGATTGACAAATGTACCAACCGCATTTATAGACTTGATGAATCAAGTATTTCAGTCATACTTGGATCGATTTATGATTGTATTCATTGATGGCATCTTGGTATATTCGAAGAGTACCAAGGCGCACAAGAAGCACTTGAGGTTTGTGTTGAATAGGTAAATGAAAAACCAATTGTATGCCGATCTTAATAAGTGTCAATTTTGGTTTACCAGTATAGGCTTCTTGGGGCATGTGATTTCAGCTGAGAAAATTAGTGTGGACCCCCAGAAGACAGAAGCTGTAACCAATTGGGTGCAACTGAAGACTATTTCTAAGGTTAGGAGTTTCGTAGGGTTAGCCAGTTACTACAGATGCTTTGTAGAGGGTTTCTCTACTATACCTGCTTCTTTGACTTGTTTGAAAAGGAAGGGAATTAGGTTTGTTTGGAACGAACACTATGAACAGAGTTTTCAGGAACTGAAGAGACGGCTGGCCTATGCGCTAGTTTTATCTCTTCCTGATGATAATGGGGAGTACGAGGTGTACAGTGATGCATCGTCACAAGGCTTGGGTTACGTATTGATGCAACATAGGAAAGACATTGCCTATGCCTCTCAACAGTTGAAGCTTTATGAGTCAAATTACCCCACCTATGATTTGGAGTTGGTGGCAGTAGTACATGC
This sequence comes from Prinsepia uniflora, assembly GCA_032719365.1. Lineage (NCBI taxonomy): Eukaryota > Viridiplantae > Streptophyta > Magnoliopsida > Rosales > Rosaceae > Prinsepia > Prinsepia uniflora. Next base: position 35,897,021 of record CM064862.1, read on the forward strand.
CCTACAAATATGGTACGAAGAGACATGGAGCATTTTCACCAATCATCAGAGCTTGAAGCACCTCTTTACTCAGAAGGGTTTGAATATGAAACAAAGACAGTGGTTGGAATTAATCAAGGACTATGACTGCACGATTGAGTATCATTCCGAAAAGGAAAATGTAGTAGTGGACGCCTTGAGCAAGAAGTCTGCAGGTTATATAGCCCATCTGCGATAAATTTATCTGCCTTTGTTAGTGGAACTCCGAAGAGCGGGATTTATACTTGGATTGGATGATGAGGGGGCTCTGTTGGCCAGTTTCCATGTAAGACTTATCTTGATTGACCAGATTATTGAGGCTCAACTTCAAGATCCTACTTTGTGTGTTCTTAGGTTCAAATTTGAAGCAGATGACAGGTACGATTTTACCATTAGGATTGATGGAGCTTTACTAAAACTGAGTCGAATGTGTGTGCTTGAAAATCCAGAGCTGAGGATAGAGATTCTTGAGGAGGCCCATAGTTTAGCTTATGCGATGCTTCCAGGAAGAACGAAGATGTATCGTACACTTAAGAAGTATTATTGGTGGGCAGGAATGAAAAAGGAGATTGCAGAGTACGTTGGTAAATGTTTGATTTGCCAACAGGTAAAGGCTAAACGATGGAGACGGTATGGAGCCTTACAGCCACTTCCGATCCCTGAGTAAAAATGGGATCACATAACTATGAACTTCATATTCAAATTTCCTAGGACACAGAGATGTTTTGATGGAGTCTGGGTGATCGTGGACAGACTTACAAAGTCAAGTCATTTCTTACCAGTGCGCGAGAACTTAAAACTAGAATGGTTTGCTAGTTTGTTTATTGACGAGATCATCAGATTGCATAGGAAGCCAAAATCGATAGTTTCGGATCGAGATCCGTTGTTTGCATCTAGGTTTTGGCAGATTTGGTAGAAATCCCTTGGTACAAGGCTATATTTCAGTACTGCATTTCATCCTCAAAAAGATGGAAAATCTGAAAGGACTATTCAGACTCTAATGGATATGATGAGAGTCGGTGTACTACAATTTCAGGACACTTGGGATAGCTCCTACCATTGATGGAATTTTCCTACAACAATAGTTATCAGTGAAGTATTTAGGATGGCTCCATTTGAAGCACTGTATGGACGACAGTGCAGGACGCCAATATGTTGGACTGAAGTAGGCGAGAGGGTTGTATTAACACCCGATTTCATGGATATGACCCCAGAAAAGGACAGAATTATCAAAGAAAGGTTGAAGGTGCACATGATAGTCTAAAAAGCTATGCCAATCGTCGGATTAGAGCCCTAGAGTTTACAATAGGAGATTGGTTTTTTCTGAAGTTATCCCCTTGGAAGGGTATTGTACGTTTTGGCTGACGTGGGAAGTTGAGTCCCCGTTATATTGGACCATATGAGATTACATAAAGGATTGGCTATGTTGCGTATAGATTAGCTTTACCCCCAGAGCTTTCGAGAGTACATGATGTGTTCCATGTTTTGATGCTCCGGAAGTACTTACGTAAGGAATTGCATATTCTGGACTAGAAAGAGAAAATATTATGACATAAGACAATTCCCTCGGTGAAAGCGTTGTGGAGGAATTACAACATGGAAGAGTCCATGTGGGAACTCGAAGCACTGATGCAGGCACAGTATCTACATTTGTTTGAATGAATTTCAGGGATGAAATTCTTATAAGAGGGTAGATTGTAACAACCCAGATTTTCAAAAATTTGTAATTTCGGAAATTTAGTAGTAAAATGACAATTATACCTTTAGAAAGGGAAAAATGTTGACTTTTGACCCGAGAGGTTATTTGAAATTTGACTAAGACCCATTACGTAGTTCGGGGCTTACGATTACGTAGACAAGCAGCATGCCAAATTTGGATAACATACGGTTATTTTACGGGTCTAAAATATTTTAACCGTTTTACAAGTACATTTTACGAGGGAATCAGTTTGAGTTGGATTATTTTAATTGGCTGTAAAATATCCAAGACTGAACCAATGAGTGAGTGACACTTGTCACTCATCTTATTGGCTCAGCTTCCCAAATTCATGCACTGAAGTGCATCCCCTTTTCTCCCTTCTTCCTTCATTTCGACTGAACCACCCTATCTCCCTTCTCATCCCATATGCTGATGCCTGAGTGAAAAAGAGAGTGAGAGAGTGGACTGAGACAGAAAGGAAGCTAGAGATAGCAAGGATAGTCGCGTAGGGTGGCCGGAAAATCGAGAAAGGTAAACCGTGAGCTTAGGATTTTGGTTTTTAGGTTTTGAGGTTTAGTAACACAAACTGAGGCCAGGGTTGTGTTTCTTGTACTTGTACAAGCCTGCAAGGACAAAAAGAAGAGAAAAAAAGCACTGGATAGGCGACGAGACTGGTTCGAAGTTCAACCATGTAGGATCGAGCTTGACAGGTGAGTTTCGCGTCCTTTCTCTTGGTTTTAAAGTTATAGGTCTCTTTCTGGGTGAGAGATGATCGTTTTGGTAAAAGAATGGTGAGTTTTGGTTGAGAGACTAGAGAAAACGGATCGGGTCTGTTATTCGGGTCAAACGACCCGTTGTAGGGTCACAGGTTGGCTCGACGGGAGGAAGGAGACGATGGCAAGGTAGTCCACATCATTATGTTAGGCCACATGGCCAACCAGATGGTGACACGTGGCGAAGTGTCAGGTCCAGTTAGCGTCGACGTGACAAGTCCACATCAGCACTGTCAAGCCACATAAGCTAGTGAGGTGGTACCTTGTGGCAACATGTTAGAGAATTGTCACACTGTTAAGCTGACGTGTCAGGTGACGTGGTAATACACGTGGCAGTGATGATGTCAGCGGGTGACATCATCATTTGATGTGGAACATGTCAGAGGGTGACATGTGGCACTAGCCAGGGTGTGCCACGTGGCAGTTGTCAGATATCAGTAGGCCTGACGTCAGTAGTGACTGATAAGACTTAAATTGAGCTTTATTTTATATCATTTTATACCCCTTATACTTACTTTTAATAAAAAAAATACCAAACAATTGGAGAAAATAATATATTTTGTGGGATTTTTGCAAAAATATATAAAGCATGGAATTTTGAACATTTTGGGGAAAAAATCATCCCAATCGGAGTTCGAACGAAGAAATTATGGACGAAATTCGGTGGATTTATATAAATCCATTTTTAAAATTGAAAATCCATTATTTTTTAGCCTAGTCCATTTTGCTCAGCCCAGAGCCCAGCGAACCAAAATCCTGTAGTCCAAGCCTAGCGACTTGTCATAGCCCAAATCCTTACGCGAGCTCAGCCCAGCTGAACGAAGCCCAAGGCCATGACTAGTTCCCTTGCTAACCCATCAGAGGTTCGACAAGCAACTGCTGAAGTGAAGCCTCCAGTTCGGCGCGCGTGCACCGAGAATCCACTCCATGTTAGCGCTTCAACCGCTGAGGCTACCTACCCATTCTTTGTTGCTCCATGCCGAAATCAGTCCCTCATTTTCTGCAGCCTGTCATCAACTCCCCAACTTCTATGTTAGCTATCCCTAGTCAAATTAAAGCTCCTTCATGCCCTGGTCTTCTCTACATCAAACCTGCCCGGCAGGTTTTTCACCATAATTTCTCCATAAAATCAACGAAAACCCCATCATTAGCCATCATTTTATTTGTAATTATTTTTATATTTATTGTTTGCATTTCACTATTTGAATTTTGGCACTCCTCTATAAATAGGGAGGCCATTTTATTTGTTTGGGGTCCCCAATTAGTCCCTCTTTTGTTCCTTTTTAGTTCTTTTTAGTTTCCTTTTGTTTAGTTCATTTTTCTCTCTATTTTGTAGATTTATTTTGGGACCATTTCTAACTTCTTTTAATTTTCTTCTTAGTTTTTTTTTAAAAAAAAATTATGTTCCTACATTTTATTTCTTAATTTAATTTCTTCTTGACTTTATTCTTGTGACTTTTCTTTGAGAGCTCTTAGACATATTTTTATGTTTTCCTTAAGAAATACTTAGGCCAAATATTTCTGTGGCAATTCTAAAGTTGAAGTCCGCATTCTTATGTTTATTACTCCATCTTCATAATGTTTCTTCTGCTGTTAGAGAATTTTATGAATAACATTCCATTGTTTTCATCCACTTTCGGAATCACAAGCTATTTTTAGGTTTCGAAAGTGTAACTTTGTTCCCTACATAAACTCTTATTATTGTTTCGGTTTTATTTATAATTCAATATATGTGTTGGTATTTTCTTTCTAACATTTGTAAATGTGAATACAATCTACATGTGTTTTACTTTTTAAATTTCATTTACTTCATATGTTTTAGGGCTTAACCTTCAATTTAACGTTAAGTGTTTATGATTTCTGTTCGGTGCACTTAGAATAGGGTTAAAGAGATTTAAATGTTTGACACACATTGAAATAAAAACGTAAGGTGCATCATATTATAAGTGCTTATGACCGTTGTTCAGTGCATTTATAGTATTGAAAAATGTATGCATGTAATTGAGATGATGAAGGTATTATTTTGTGATTGATTCAAGCTGAGAAAAATGTTAGAGTGTTGGTGACAATTTGTATTTGAAGAAAGTCCACTTGTACAAAGGTTAAAGTAGAAGTAAAATTAAATTCTTAATTTTTTTACTTGTTTTCTTTATTTTATGATTACAATCTTTCAAAACCCCCCATTTCATTCTATTATTCTTTTATTCTTTAATTTTTTATTCTTATTCTTTATTCTTTATTCTTTATTATTTATTCTTTAATTCTCATATTCTTTAATTCATTTATTTCATTAATTCTTTTATTATTTAATTCATTTATTATTTTATTCTTTGATATTCTTTTATTCTTTGTCACTAACACATTATTAATCTTCCATAATTTCCCTAGTTAAGAACAATCCATATTTACCAATACTACATCCACACAAAAAGGGTTTAAATTGCATATACTCGAATTACGGGTTTATTTGAATGCGTAATTTGATCGTTATCAATTTTTGGCGCCGTTTCCAAGGAAATTAAAAATCATTTTTAATGTGTTACTTTGTATAAATTATTCATATTATACTTGTTTATAATTTTTATTTTTGTTCATACTATATTTGTTCATAATTTTCATACTATACTTGTTCATAATTTTTGTACTTTTTATAATATATTTTTGTTTATTTTTATTTTTATACATGTACATATTATACTTGTTCATAATGTTTATTTTTATACGTTTTCATATTATACTTGTTTATAAATTTTAATTTTACACTTGTTCATAATTATTATATTTGTTCATAACTTTTTATTTTTATTTTATGCTTGTTCATAATTTTTATTTTTATGCATGTCATGTCATATTTGTTCACACTTGTTCATAATTGTTCATAATTTATATGTTTCATGGTTTTGTATTATGCCTTTTTTAATTTTCAAGAGAACTATGCCTTTTTTCCTATTTCTTATTGTTTTGTTTGCATGCGATTATAATTTTTAGAAATAATTAGTATATTCATTTTTGTCTAATTTTAAAAAAAAATTCATTTTTTATTTTCTATGATAAATTTCAATTCTAATGATGATGTCAAATTATCATATATTGTCACAGTGATGGCTAGTAGAGATAACGAATCCAGATTAATTAGAGTCTGATAGCAGAAAAAAATTAATTATTCCATAGAGAAAATTTAAAAGTTGAAACCCTAATCATGAACCAAGAAAATTGTTCATGTCAAAAGAGGAAAAAAAATCAAAATGCACTAACCAGTTCAACGAGTTTCAATAAAACGTCTGGCGCACGTCAAAAAAAAAACTCGTGTTCAAATGTCTTTGAAAATATTGGGGCTAGAGGTAAGATTGTAAATTGACAATATTATTTATACTTCATACATCCAAATCTACAAAACTCAACCATTTAATGAATTCAATAAATGTCAATCTAATTTTGAATACTACTCAACTTTTGTTGGCTCCTAAAAAGTTATAATTGAATACCTCTCAGCTTTCATAAAGTTCTTAAAACTTGCTAAAAATATGAATTGAATACCTCTCAACTTTCGTAGAGTTTTTTTTTTAATTTTAAAAAGTCTGAATTGAATACCTGGTGACTTATAAAAACTCTTTAAAAGTCTAAATTAAATACATCTTGAATTAGAAATCAATTCCCCAGGGTAAGTTGTTAAGAAATTGCTAATTCTATAAAAGTCAACTACTTAAACAACTCTACAAAATTCTATATCAATCTATATACAATACACCTTCCTTGGATTCACTCCTCAAAATAATGTTATAATCAAACTAACATTTCATATTATAATCACTTGATCAAGAATTCTCCGTAAAAGGATCATATAAATTGGAAATTGTTTTGCTCAAATACAATAGCTATAGCAAAAACCATAGACGAACATAGTGTGAAAATTAAATGATTAAAGAATTTCCGATTTAGATGAATTCCTTCAAGCTTGATCGGTGAATGAGAAGTTACAAATAAAGTGTTAAATTGTAATATATATTAAAAGGCCACGGCCGACCTACTCCAACATAATATTGCCCGCTTTAGACCCAACACTCACGGTTTTGTTCTTGGGAGCTCACTTGCAACTTCCCACTGGATCACCCATCATGGGATTGCACTAGCCCCTACTCGCTTAACATTGGAGTTCCCAAGGAATCCAAAACTAGTGAGCTCTCAAAAGGCGTCATATTGGATATATGTGCGCCCACACAAATAATACGCATCCCCCAGATCCCCCGAGCGATATAGGATTGCTAACCATGCCTCCATGACACAAGTTCTCACAATCCACCCCTTTTAGGGCCCAGCGTCCTCGTTGGCACACTCAATTCCCGTGGTGGTTGGGCTCCGATACCAAATTTTCCCGACCCGACCTTCTCCAACAGAATATTGTCTGCTTTGGACCCAGCCCTCACGATTTTGTTCTCAGGTGGTCACGTGCAACTTCCCAGTAGGTCACCCATCCTGGGATTGCACTAGCGTAACGACCCGTCCCAGATCTTAAGGGTTAATTAAGACTTAATGATGGATTAGCTAGGCTAATTGGGGATTAGCAGAGGATTAATAGACGTTCACGGCGAACTTATGATTTTACCCCTGAATAAGGGTAAAAAGTTGACTTTTGACCTGGGAGGTCCAATGGTCGAGGACCGGTGACCGTTACATAGATCGGGTCGATACGAGTCTGTAGACAGGCGGAACGTCAAATTCGGACATTCGACGGAAAAGTTACGGTTCACGGAAGTTCCGTGGAACTATTGCATGTTTTCGAGACGGGAGACATTTGCCCTCAAATGGGCCCAGACCTTTTGAATAGGCCCAATGGATGAGTGAAAAGTGTCACTCATCCATTGCCCATTCCCTTACATACATGCACCAACCCCCTTCCTCATCACCTGTTCCATTCTTCCTAACCCGAAACCCAAACACTAAACCCACGCATACCATATTTCCCAAACCTCACCCTCTGTGTGTAGAACATGAATGAAAGAGAGAGTGTGGGATGAGATGTTGATAATAGTGGCAGGATCGAGGACCACCATGGACGGCGGCGATAGCCCAGAGCCCAGGTAACCCGAAAGTCAGTTTGTAGTTTGAATTTCAAATTTTCGTGTTTAGACGCTAGGGGTGTTCTTTGGAGTTTGGATGATGTGTAATGGGTTTGTAGGAAGGTCTAGGGGTGGTTTTGGTTGGTGGGAGACGGCCGAACGGCCCAGGGGATAAACTGGAAATTTGGGCTGTGAATGGGGAAATCGAACCAAGGGGTTTTAGAGGTTTTTCTTCGTTCTAATTATATGGTTAGGTTCCTAGGATTGAGACAAGTAGATTAGGATTGGATTGGAAGAAAAAGGACAAAAATTGGTTGAGTTATGGGACTGGACCGGTCATGCAGGTCTAGGCGGACCAGATTACAGAGCTGGACCAAATTGAACTCGGTCTACTCGTGGTAGGGGACAACTGTTCCCTACGCGTGGCTTCCACGCGCGGGGCACTTAGGCCACGCGTGGGGGCACATGAAGCCTCTTTTGGGGAAACATCCAACACACGAAAATATCTATTCGATGTAACGAACATTTTGGGACAGGTTTCATGTTGATCGGACATCGTTTCAATATAGTTCGGGACGTCCAAAGGTTGAGGATCAGGTTTAAACATAGTTAAAAAATTTTGAAAATTACGGGGCTTTAATGAGGGGTTATTTAAGTAGTTAGTAACCCTCTATTACGATTTGGACAGGTTTGGAAGTCCCGGTGAGGCGATTGGCCCAGGAGAAATTTATGGCACGCGTATCGAGTCGTGACTTCGGACAGTCTGTGTAACGACCCGTCCCAAATTCCTAGATTAGATTAGTGACTAATCACGATTAGTGAGGCTAATTTGTGATTAGTAGAGCGAAATCGGACGAACGATGCAAAATGACTGTTTTACCCTTGATGGTGGCAAAACGTTGACTTATCATTCGGGCGGTCAAATGGACTTTGACCAATGACCGTGACGTAGTTCGTGACGTCACGAGTTCATAGACAGGTGGCACGTTCAATTCCGACGTTCGAGGAGGAAGTTATGACGTTCGGAAGTTTAGGGGCATTTTGATAATTTTAGTTAAAAGGGGTCAAATGTTGACTTTTTGACCGAGAGGTCCGATGGCCGAGGGCCAAAGACCGTTGCGTAGATAAGGACGATACGAATCCGTAGACAGGCGACACGTCGAATTCGGACGTCGACGGCGAAGTTACGGTTCACGGAAGTTCCAGGTTACTATTCACGATGACACGTTTTACGAGAGAAAAAGTGCAGTTTTGTCTCTAGTGGGCCCAGCTTTTTTTAGATAGCCAATGGATGAGTGACAAGTGTCACCCATCCACTGGCCAATCTCACACATACATGCATACCATCCCTTCATCGATCATTCTTCATTTCAAACCCATTTTCCCGATCTCATTTCTCTCATCTGTGCAACCCAAACATCCAACCCTCACCCTATGATCATGACAGAGAGACCAGAGGGGGAGAGGAGGACCAGTGAAGCATGGTGGCCGGCCAGGACGAAGCCATCGTGCACGGTGGAGACCAAAACCCGAACGGGTACCCGGTTAGACCCAAACCTCCCATTTTGTCGATTTTTACATTATGGATAGTTTTGGTTGATTAGGGAATGTTTGTTAGATTGTTTAGGGTGTATAGAGATGGTTTTGAACGGGGGTTGACGGCTGTGAAGCCTGGGGACGGAATCGGAAAACAAGGGCCGTGAGGGAGTGATTTTTATGGATTGATTTAGGAGGTTTTAATTGGTTTTGTTAATTGGAATAGATAGGAAACTTGAAAATAGGAATTTAGGAATTGAAATGGAGGCAAACGGACGAGATTTGAGGGAGTAGGAACGCTGAACCAGTTCAGCACAGTAACCGGTCCAAAACCAGGAAAAAAAACCGGTTTTCTGAGGTAGGTGATGATGAACAGTATTTTTAACCTTCTAGGAGCCCGTGAGGGCACGTGGGCCATAATTTGGGAAAGTGTTCAACATGGGAAATCTTCTATTCGATGTAACGAACATTTTGGGACTAGTTTCGTGTCAATCGGGCATCGTTTCAATAGTTTTCGGGGTGTTGGAAGGTTTAGGGTCCGTTTAAAAATAGTTAAATATTCGGGAAAATTACGGGGCTTTGATAGGAGGTTAATTAAGTAGTTAGTAACCTTCTATTAAAATTTGGATAGGTTTGGGAGTCCCGGTGACGGTGATCGGCTCGGGGAGCCGTATGGCACGCAAATCGAGGCGGCAGCTCAGACGGTCTGTGAGTGGACCTTGTTTTCTAAATTGGTGCATGCATAAATGTTTATTATATGTTTTATTACTTGTTTGATGATGCCATGGGTGCATTTGTATGTGGTTACGTATAAGCACGTATTTCGAGGTTTCGGCCTTATACGGTGCTTATACGGGTCTGTATTTCTTTATTGGTTTAAATGAAAAGGTTTTGGATTTCTAAAAGGATAAACTCGGGTATGAGACCCATTTGGTTTTGTCTCGGGCATATGACGCTATTTACGACCTTCGGGTCTAAATCGTGGTCGCGGCGGGTGTTATGTGCACGTCGATCGACGATACGACGCTCGCCTCCGGATTGGGATGTGTTCCTTCCGGAGAGGTCACGATGCACGATTCGTGGTCGTGCAGCCTGGGGAGGCTCGACTTCAGAGTGCTGACGGTTCAGGATAGCGATCGGTAATGAGTGCACCATGATCTTGTGGTGGTCGCGTCGGTTGATTCGTTCACGGCGACATACCAGGATTGAGAGCGGTCCTGGATGGATGGTTGCACGCATCACTATGATCGGAGTCGTGACTAACCCTTAGATATCGGGCACGATGCCCAGCTGATTTCATATGTTCGGTTACGAGAACCAGTTGTTTTACACTGATGATTTCGGGTCAGGGACCCTAGATGGATTTCCAAGTTCATGACGGTTTATGGGAACCGGCATGAACTTTGGATAGGTCATTGTGGTTCATGACGGTTTATGGGAACCGGCACGAACCCTTGTCAGGTCATTATGGTTCATGACGGTTTATGGGAACCAGCATGAACCCTTATTATGGATGCTATGGATCATGACGGTTCAAGGGAACCGGGCATGAATGTTTATGTTATGTATATATATGTATTCATATACCTTCCTTTACTTCTATTATCTCCTCCGGGGAGGGTCGTTGGCTTGGGTGGACCCCGGAGTAGTCACGGAGCACCGACTGAGTGGAGTCACCCCCCAGTTGGGTTCCTTACTCTCAGGATGGCTATGATTACTATTACCTCGGGTAGGGTCAGTGGTTTGCGGACATTGATCTTGACTTTGAGAAGACTCGGATTGAGACTTGGGTAGCACGCGCGTAGCTTTGGAAACCGTGACAGGATTGGTTGTGTGAATTATATGTATATATGATGTATGCTATATGATATGATATATGATGTGTGTTTACACAGGTTTTGGGCAGTAGCCCGTATGGTTGGTTTCTTATGATTTGGGTCGAGTCACTTATGGATTTGGGCAGTGGCCTGTATAGTCATTTTCATTATGGTTCTTTCAATCTTGGTTTTGGGCTTAGTTCCCGCATATGATTTCTGGATAAATGGTTTTCGAATGCATGCATGCTTTTTAGTGAAGGGTACAAATGTCTTTCGATAAACTGTTTTTATAAACTTTTGTTTTGTCCACTCAAAGATTTAATGTTTTGACTGCCCTTCAGGTTGACATTGGATGTGGACTGTAGCAGAGACCGAGATATCACATACCTCCTCCGGATCCTGGCGTACTCTGATAGCCCGGGAGGACAAAGGTCGGAAATATCCCTTGTCTGACACTCCGTGTCAGACGGGAGCAGGGTCATCCCGCGTTAAACCCGGGGGGGATTGGGATGGGTCCTGTCAGCGTGGTATCAGAGCATAGGATTGCTTATCAGATCATAGGATTGCTTATCAGAGCATGGGATTGCTCATAGGATGCTTATCAGAGCAGGGTTGTCTCTATTCGAGCAACCGTGTAGCTCTCGGAGTAATGCACAGGTCGAGGATGTGATATCTCAATGGGCTACAGTTCTTTATCATCCTGATAGTTAGGGTGCCGGTACGATATTTAGTAGGATTGGCATGCCTTGGTTCGACATTTGATGCCGGGGTTGCCATAGTTCTGTCAGGGTTGGCAGAGTGGGACCCTATGAATGGATGAACGTAAACGGTACTTTCGAGTTTTGATCGTGGGACGATTAGTTAGGATCGTCTTCCACGATGTCGTAGGATCGGTTCTGACGACTGGTTGGGAATTATGACCATCTGATGTTCGGATATGGTTGAGTTAGATGGACTTACTACAGTCGGCAGTTAGCAATTGGATTCGGGGAATCCTAGTTGGATTGTTGGCAGGATTGGATTGGCGTCCTTACGATGTCAAGACCGCGGGGTCGGTCAGATTGTCGATTTTACTGCTTTTCGCAGGTGGGTTCAGGGGAACCCTAGGTGTGATTGTGGAACCCTACCTTGGGTGTATGGGTTGGAAATGTGAGTTGACGAGTGGTATGACTTGGACGATTATTCGGATTTGGGTTCGTTAGTCGGTCTAGTCATGTCAGATTGTGTTGGGACTGCACTTCGCAGTCGAGGTTGTCTTTATCGGTTAAACTTAGTTGGTTGTCGTGCTACACAGTTGTGGTTTGGTTCAACTAAGGTCATGGGTGACCTGGTAGGCGACATTAGTTTAGTCGAGTTACGACCGGTTAGAGATTGGTTGGACAGGTTACCAGGGTTGGTACTTGTCGATGGAATCCCTGCGTGGGATACGGAGTAGTTGGTACATGCGATTGATTCTGTTGGATGCGGAGTCTGGATATCGAGATTCCTGGTAGTTAGGTCTGCACGAGGTTGTGGCAGACGCTACTATCGATGGACGTAGTCGAGTCTTATCAGGTTGAGTTTTGATGCCATCGTGTTGGATCATCCTTGATTCTCCTAGGTGGAATGACAAGGGTCGATACGAGGTAATTGGTGAGAACCCACAGTCACGGCGTGTATCGTCGTTGACTAATCTGTTTTGATGTGGGAATTGTTTTAGGACTTTGGGTGTCGTTATGGATCTGGATCGTGATCTGGATGATCCAGATATGTGGAGAGTTTATCTCTCTTACTCGGATGTTTGAGTTGAAGATGATGGGACTGAACTTCTTTTCGAGGTAAATCCCATATGGCTTGTTACTCGAGCGGGTAGGTGTCTGACGTGGTCGGATATGGTCAGCCTTAGAGATGTGTTGATATTGTGATTGGTTTCCCTATGAAGTCAATCGATGGTAATAGGGTAATCGGTTGAACAGGTAACCGAGAGGTTCAGTTTTGGTACGTCTCGGTAGACGTGAACGAGATTTCGAGTTTTGATATCAGATTTCTAGATGACGATTCAGGATTTGATTTTGGAACTTGAAAGAGGATTTCTGTATTTGAGTTTTGGAATCAGATTTCTGGATGACGATTCAGGATTTGATTTTGGAACTTGAAAGAGGATTTCTGTATTTGAGTTTTGGAATCAGATTTCTGGATGACGATTCAGGATTTGATTTTGGAACTTGAAAGAGGATTTCTGGATTTGGGTTTTGGAATCGGATTCTGGGTGACGATTCAGGATTTGATTCTGGAGCTTGACAATGGATTTCCTTTTATGGATATGGATTCGGAATGGTTATTCCAAATGATAGCTTATGGAATGATGGTTTCGGATTCGAAATTGGACATGGTTATGGATATGATGACAAGACCCATCCCAATCCCCCCGGGATTAGTGCGGGATGACCCTGCTCCCGTCTGACACGAAGTGTCAGACAAGGGATATTTCCGACCTTTGCCCTCCCGGGCTATCAGAGTACGCCAGGATCCGGAGGAGGTATGTGATATCTCGGTCTCTGCTACAGTCCACAATCTGATGTCAACTTGAAGGGCAGTCAAAACATTAAAAGCTGTTAGTGGACAAAAATAAAGAGTTTATAAAACATTTCATAAGAAGACATTTGTACCCTCCACTAAAAAGCATGCATGCATTCGAAAACCATTTATCCAGAAAAACCATCGGTGGGAACTAAGCCCAAAACTAAGATTGAAAGAACCATAATGAAAACGACCATACGGGCCACTGCCCAAATCCTGTGCACACCTGTGCATACCATATATCACAATCCATATATCATATCTATATCATATAGACATATAATTCACACAACCAATCCTGTCACGGTTTCCAAAGCTACGCGCGTGCTACCCAGGTCTCAATCCGAGACTTCTCAAAGTCAAGATCAATGTCCATAGACCACTGACCCTACCCGAGGTAATAGTAACCATAGCCTTCCTGAGGGTAAGGAACCCAACTGGGGGGTGACTCCACTCAGTCGGTGCTCCGTGACTACTCCGGGGTCCACCCAGGCCAACGACCCTCCCCGGAGGAGATAATAGAAGTAAAGGAAGGTATATGAATACATATATATACATAACATAAACGTTCATGCCCGGTTCCCTTGAACCGTCATGATCCATAACATCCATTAACCAAGGTTCATGCCGGTTCCCATAAACCGTCATATACCATAATGACCTGACAAAGGTTCATGCCAGTTCCCATAAACCGTCATGAACCACAATGACCTTTCCAGAGTTCATGCTGGTTTCCGTAAACCATCATGAACTTGGAAATCCATCTAGGGTCCCTGACCCGAAATCATTAGTGTAAAACATCTGGGTCTCGTGCCCGAACATATGACTCAACTGGGCACCGTGCCCGATATCTAAGGGTCAGTCACGACTCCGATCATAGTGATGCGTGCAACCATCCATCCAGGACCGCTCTCAATCCTGGTATGTCGCCGTGAACGAATCAACCGACGCGACCACCACAAGATCATGGTGCACTCATCACCGATCGCTATCCTGAACCGTCAGCACTTCGAAGTCGAGCCTCCCCAGGCTGCCCGGCCACGAATCGTGCATCGTGACCTCTCCGGAAGGAACACATCCCAATCCGGAGGCGAGCGTCGTATCGTCGATCGTCGTGCACATAGCACCCGTCGCGATCACGATTTAGACCCGAAGGGCGTAAATAGTGTCATATGCCCGAGACCAAACCAAATGGGTCTTATACCCGAGTTTATTCTTTTAGAAATCCAAAACCTTTTCATTTAGACCAATACAGAAATACAGACCCGTATAAGCACCGTATAAGGCCGAAACCTCGAAATACGTGCTTATACGTAACCACATACAAATGCACCCATGGCATCATCAAACATGTAATAAAACATATAATAAACATTTATGCATGCACCAATTTAGAAAACAAAGTCCACTCACAGACCGTCCGAGCTGCCGCCTCGATTTGCGTGTCATAAGGCTCCCTGAGCCGATCACCATCATCGGGACTCCCAAACCTGTCCAAATTTTAATAGAAGGTTAATAACTACTTAATTAACCTCCCATCAAAACCCCGTAATTTTCCCGAACTTTTAACTATTTTTAAACCGACCCTAAACCTTCCGACACCCCAAAAACTATCGAAACGATGTCCGATTGACGCGAGACCAATCCCAAAATCTTCGTTACATCGAATAGAAGATTTCATATGTTGAACATTTCCCCAAATTATGGACCACGCGCCCTCACGCACCCCAAGAAGAGCCAGATTACTGTTCATCATCAGCAAGCTCCAGCGGACCGGTTTTCCTGTGCTGGACCGGTTCACCTGGTTTGGCCGGTCCAACTGGACCGGCGTGACTAGTTCACAGCCCTAGACACCCCATTTGTCATCCTAGTTCTTCCTTTTCGATTCCTTTTCGTGACTAGTTCAATCCCTAAAACTATCTAAAAACACCTAAATCCTATGGTTCGATTTTGAACCAAACGGTTCAAAGTTTCAAAACTGCACCCTTGGCTTCACAGCCATCCCAAGCTTCCTAAAACCTTCCTAACACAATCCCAAGTTTCGGGTTCCTCCTCCTCTCGCCGCCGTGGGTGGTGGTTCAGGCCTCCAGGCCGGTCACCTCAGCTCCCCTAGTCTCCCTAGTCCTCATGGCTGGTCATGGGTGGGATGGGTTTTGGGTTGCACAAAGATAGAGAAGAATGATGAGATCGGGTTTGTGTTGTGGGGGATGGTTTGCACGACTAAGGATGGTATGCATGTATGGGAACATAATGAGCAATGGATGAGTGACACTTGTCACTCATCCATTAGGCCCTTGTAAAATATCTGGCCCACCTAAGGACAAAAGGTAACTCGTTTCGTAATTCGTGTAATAGTACCCTTGAACTTCCGTGAACCGTAACTTCGCCGTCGAACGTCCGAATTCAACGTGCCGCCTGTCTACGGATTCGTATCGTCCTCATCTACGTAACGGTCCTCGGCCCTCGGCCATCGGACCACCTGGTCAAAAAGTCAACATTTTACCCCATTTAACCAAAATGCCCCTAAACTTCCGAACGTCACAACTTCCTCCTCGAACGTTGGAATTGAACGTGCCACCTATCTATGAACTCGTTACGTCACGAACTTTGTCACGGTCCTCGATCAAAGTCCATTTGACCGCCCGATTGAAAAATCAACGGTTTGCCACGCCCAGGGGCAAAACGGTCATTTCGCATCGTTCGTCTGATTTCGCCTAACTAATCACCGATTAACCTCACTAATCGTGATTAGTCACTAATCTAATCATGGAATTTGGGACGGGTCGTTACATATGATTTCTGGGTTTGGATTCGGGATTTCTTGCGAAATTGCGAATTCAGATTTGGAATTGGGAATAGATGATGGGTTGGAGTCTCGATTTGTCTAATACTGGATTGGACAGATGGACTCCATTATTGAAACGTGATTGGCTACAACCTAGGTGGTTGTAGGCTGATTGATGGGTAGGTGTATGTACCTTGTACGTTGTTTGAGGTACGATACTGGATAGGCTTGTGGTGTCTAGTAGCGGTATTCTGGGTATACCAGTGATACGTTGGAGAACGTGTTGGTAGTCGGATTGGTTCCGATACCATCGGATTAGTTGAGGTCGTGAACTAGACATTGGATACTGTGCACTGGGTCATAGTGGTTCTGATGGGTCTAGTTACACACAGGTCGAGTTAGATGTTGGTTAGTGTATACTCAGGTTGAGTAAATTGGTGGTTAGTGTAACCACAAATGGGTATAGTGTCAGTTTTCGACTAACGACTGTCAAGTGGTGACGGTTTGTCGGAGGTGTCAACGAGGATCATTGAGTGCGGTATGATGACTTCCGGTGGGAGTAGACATCAGGATAGTTTGGTGATTGAGGAAGGAACCGTCTAGTTGGTTGTGTCAGTGAAATGGTAGATCTTACAAGTGGTGTCAGTTCGAAGCGTACGACTTCTGTCATTCGACGTGGTCGAATGTAGTCGATACGACGTGAGTGTTAGTGGTACGTCTGGTTACAGACGAGTATCGTTCTGGTTAGTGGGTGTACGAGTGTACACGAGTTTCGAGGTCGATTCTACTTTCCACGAGGTGGATGTGGAATCAGGATAGTGGGAGTTTCGAGAACGAAACTAAATTAAGGAGGGAAGAACGGTTGGATTTAAGTCGGTTGGAATTTCGAGGACGAAATTAATTAAGGAGGGAAGGTTGTAACGACCCGTCCCAAATTCCTAGATTAGATTAGTGACTAATCACGATTAGTGAGGCTAATCCGTGATTAGTAGAGCGAAATCGGGCGAACGATGCAAAATGACCGTTTTGCCCCTGATGGTGGCAAAATGTTGACTTTTCATTCGGGCAGTCAAATGGACTTTGACCGATGACCGTGACGTATTTCGTGACGTCACGAGTTCATAGACAGGTGGCACGTTCAATTCCGACGTTCGAGGAGGAAGTTATGACGTTCGGAAGTTTAGGGGCATTTTGGTAATTTTAGTTAAAAGGGGTCAAATGTTGACTTTTTGACCGAGAGGTCCGATGGCCGAGGGCCAAAGACCGTTGGGTAGATAAGGACGATACGAATTCTTAGACAGGCGACACGTCGAATTCGGACGTTCGACGGCGAAGTTACAGTTCACGGAAGTTCCAGGTTACTATTCATGATGACACGTTTTACGAGACAAAAAGTGCAGTTTTGTCTCTAGTGGGCCCAGCTTTTTTTAGATAGGCAATGGATGAGTGACAAGTGTCACCCATCCACTAGCCAATCTCACACATACATGCATACCATCCCTTCATCGATCATTCTTCATTTCAAACCCATTTTCTCGATCTCATTTCTCTCATCTGTGCAACCCAAACATCCAACCCTCACCCTATGGTCATGATAGAGAGACCAGAGGGGGAGAGGAGGACCGGTGAAGCGTGGTGGCCGGCCAGGACGAAGCCACCGTGCACGGTGGAGACCCAAACCCGAACGGGTACCCGGTTAGACCCAAATCTCCTATTTTGTCGATTTTTACATTATGGATAGTTTTGGTTGATTAGGGAATGTTTGTTAGATTGTTTAGGGTGTATAGAGATGGTTTTGAACGGGGGTTGACGGCTTTGAAGCCCGGGGACGGAATTGGAAAACAGGCGTCGTGAGGGGGTGATTTTTATGGATTGATTTAGGAGGTTTTAATTGGTTTTGTTAATTGGAATAGATAGGAAACTTGAAAATAGGAATTTAGGAATTGAAATGGAGGCAAACGGACGAGATTTGAGGCAGTAGGAACGCTGAACCGGTTCCACCGGTTCAGCACAGTAACCGGTCCAAAACCAGGAAAAAAACCGGTTTTCTGAGGTAGGTGATGATGAACAGTGTTTTTGACCTTCTAGGAGCCCGTGAGGGCACGTGGGCCATAATTTGGGAAAGTGTTCAACACGGGAAATCTTCTATTCGATGTAACGAACATTTTGGTACTAGTTTCGTGTCAATCGGACATCGTTTCGATAGTTTTGGGGGTGTCGGAAGGTTTAGGGTCGGTTTAAAAATAGTTAAATATTCGGGAAAATTACGGTGCTTTGATAGGAGGTTAATTAAGTAGTTAGTAACCTTCTATTAAAATTTGGATAGTTTTGGGAGTCTCGGTGACGGTGATCAGTTCGGGGCGCTGTATGGCACGCAAATCGAGGCGGCAGCTCGGACGGTCTGTGAGTGGACCTTATTTTCTAAATTGGTGCATGCATAAATGTTTATTATATGTTTTATTACTTGTTTGATGATGCCATGGGTGCATTTGTATGTGGTTACGTATAAGCACGTATTTCGAGGTTTCGGCCTTATACGGTGCTTATACGGGTCTGTATTTCTTTATTGGTTTAAATGAAAAGGTTTTGGATTTCTAAAAGGATAAACTCGGGTATGAGACCCATTTGGTTTTGTCTCGGGCATATGACGCTATTTACGACCTTCGGGTCTAAATCGTGGTCGCGGCGGGTGTTATGTGCACGGCGATCGACGATACGACGCTCGCCTCCGGATTCGGATGTGTTCCTTCCGGAGAGGTCACGATGCACGATTCGTGGTCGGGCAGCCTGGGGAGGCTCGACTTCAGAGTGCTGACGGTTCAGGATAGCGATCGGTGATGAGTGCACCACGATCTTGTGGTGGTCGCGTCGGTTGATTCGTTCACGGCGACATACCAGGATTGAGAGCGGTCCTGGATGGATGGTTGCACGCATCACTATGATCGGAGTCGTGACTGACCCTTAGATATCGGGCACGATGCCCAGCTGATGTCATATGTTCGGGTACGAGAACCAGTTGTTTTACACTGATGATTTCGGGTCAGGCACCCTAGATGGATTTCCAAGTTCATGACGGTTTATGGGAACCGGCATGAACTTTGGAGAGGTCATTGTGGTTCATGACGGTTTATGGGAACCGGCATGAGTTGTAACAACCCGAACCGAGAATAATAATATTTTAATGTAAAAAGACTATTTTTCCCTTGAAGTGGGGGGAAACTTTGACTTTTGACCCGGGAAATAATTTGGACTTTGACCCAGGACTATGACGTAGGTCGGGACGTCACGAATCCGTAGGCAGGCGGCACACTGAAATCGGAGTTCGTATGAAGAAGTTATGGTTAAGGAAGCGTTTAGCGGAATTTACGAACCGAGAACAACGGAATAAAATATTTATTTATTATGGGAATCCGTGCCAAACTAATATTTAAATCAAACTAGTGGATGAGTGACAAGTGATAAGTGTCACTCATCCAAGTCCACACTATTCCAATAAAGCAACCTTACCACTATTTAACCATTTTATACTAATTTAATTTTCCCTCCATAATTCCTAGCCCTTGGATCTCTGCCCAAATGCATCTCAGCCTTCCATTCATTCTGCTTTTTCTTCTTCATGCACGATCTTCTTTCCTTTTCTCTCAAACACACACAAACACACTCTGCATAATCCCTAAACCGTGCACCCATTTCCCTTCCATTTTCTCTCGACCACCAACAGCACCACCATCACCCACTGATCATCACCGTGCATCACCGGCGACCACCACCCCATTTCCCCTGCCGTGAACAGCCGTGCAAACTCAGACCCGAAACACAGAGGAATTGGGTCCAAGAAGCAAAACTCGACATCCACACCACCTCGACGCATGGGAAGCTCCAGTCTACACCGTGAGGACCCCAGGAGCATAACTGGACGACGGCGAAGGCTGCAGCGGCGACACGGCGGCGGTAAGGCCCAAAACCCGAGAACCCGTTTTTACTCCCCTGTTTCGAACCAACCCGTTTTCATGCCTAGAAACCGATCTTTTGGTTATGGACATGTCCTAGGGCTAGAGACGAGCTGTTTGGGACTGGCTTGGAGGACTGAGACGGCGTGGATCGCCGGAAATGACGACCGGATTTCTGGCCGTGAAGTTCAGCAAGGACTGGTGAGTTTCTTCTCGTTTTCTTTCTGTTTCGAGGTTGTAGAACCATAGAACAGACCTAGACGACCCTATAGGGAAGAACCCGTCGAAAATGGTGGCCGGAATTGTACGATGGAATTGGGTCAAGCCGTGGGTCGACGGCGACCCGGGTTCCAGTCAAACGGGCTGACCCGGTACTGTAGCAATGATGACGTCATCATGCTGACATCACTTCTGACGTCATGATGATGTCATTCTGTCAGATATTGTCAGACCATGGACCAATCAGAACATGCCACGTGTCACCTGACAAGTGTCAAAGATGACGTCATGCTGACGTCAGCAGTACTGTAGCAGCGTTGACCCACGCGTTGACCAGGCACGTGGGGGCGTCGTGTGAACAGTGATTTTGGTGTGGCCAGTACCATTTTCAAGGTTTCGACGATACGGATCCAATGGAGGTGGTTTCGTGTCGATCGGAGATCGTTATATTAGTCAAAATGGGGTTTGAAGCACCGGGAATAGTGCCAAGGATGCGATTTTGGGGCGGATCTATTCTAGGGTCTTGATATTGATGTTATAGGGTCCTTAAGTAACCCTCACGTATAATAATACAGGTTTTAGAGATCGTTGAGCAGCAAGGACCGAGTGTGAGTGGGCTATTTGATTTATAAAAGGCTTGCATGCATAAACTATTTTACTATTTCCACTTATGATTTCGATGGGTCTTATATGAACTGTTTATATAGGCTATTACAATGTTTTGGGCATGAGACCCGTCTGGATTATATGTGGATTTTGTTTGGGATGTCCGGGGGGGCATAGGGTAAACTATACTGTTATTGTATTGTACTTTCCTACCTGTGTATATTGTCTCCTCTAGGGAGGGTCGTTGGCCTGGGTGGACCCTGGAGTAGTCACGGGGCCCTGACTGAGTGGAGTTGACCCCCGTTGGGATGCTTACTCTCAGGAAGGCATGTTCATATACCTCGGGCAGTGACCGGGATACCGGGAGCTGATGTACCTAGAGAGTCTCGGGTGTGAGACCCTGAGTGGCAACGCGTAGCCTTAGAACCGTGACATCATTTGGGTTGGGTTTTACAGTGCACTGATATGTTTGTGGTTTTATGGTTATGATTTCATTATAACATTATGTTTTCACTGCATGCAAGATTTGGAAAACGGAGGGGTAAAACTTTATGATTATTTTATTATTAAATTGATTTATAAACTGTTATTTTTAGCCCACTCACTCTTGTTTTACTGACCCCTCCAGACCCTGACACGGAAATAGAGGAGGAGGACCCGGAAGAGGAGGCAGAGGTTTAGTTTGCTTAGCTGTGCACCTGTACAGCCACTTGTGGTTAGGTTGAGCACTGAATAAATGTACTCTGACTATTGTGCTCACGTGTTGTATTTTACTTTCCCTTGTTTGACAGTATCGCTTTAAACACGGTTGTTGTATGTTATCTATCTATTTAAGTATTCGGTTTTTATTTAAGGGTAATTTTGGTATGTTTAGAGTCATTGTCAGACGGGAGCGGGGCACGTCCCCGGGTGGGTCCCAGTGGGATTGGGACGGGTCCTGTCAGCTTGGTATCAGAGCATTAGGATTAGCAGTCAGAGTACTAGGTTATCGGTTTGTACTTTGTACATGGTCGCTTTCGATGTCTTTTAACCTGTTTGCCTCTTAACCGTTGGATATGCCTCCCCGACGTGAACCCCGTGCACGTGCTGACGAGGGCAATGGAGGGAATGGAGACACTGCGAGCATTGAGCGGGCCCAGCGCGTGGGTGCTACGCACTTTAGTGGGGGGACTGACCCCGAGGAAGCACACCAGTGGATTGACCGCTGGGAGAGGATCTTCGAGGTCATGCACTGTCCACCGGAGGAGCGTGTCGTACTGGCGACCTTCCTACTGGATGGGAGCGCCTATCGACGGTGGCACAACCTTGTCCTGGCCGGCTGGACCGTTCACACCATTCCATGGGAGACCTTCCGGGAGCGGTTTCTCAACCAGTTTTATCCACGGTCGTTTCGCAACGCCCGTGAGGCGGAGTTTCTGCAACTCCGACAGGGAGACCAGACTGTAGCAGAGTACGAGGAGACCTTCCTGATGTTGTCTCGCTTTGCTGAGAACTTCGTGATCACCGAGGATGATCGATGTCGCAGATTTGAGTGGGGCCTGCGACCTGAGATTCAGGCGATGGTGACGGCAACGCCCTTTGCTACCATGAGGGATCTGACCGATGCGGCAACTAGGGTTGAGAACAGTATGCTGGCACGTCAACGAGATGAGGAGGAGACACGGGGACGTGATCGCCCACACTTGGGATTCTCGGGCCATCGGGGCTCAAAGGGAGGACATTCTGGCGGATCTTCTTCTTCGGGCAGCCGAGGACGTTCTGGTCAGTTCAGGAGTCCTCAGCGGTCTGGACAGCGTTCTGGGGCTTGGCAACAGCGGTACTCACCGATGAGCATCTCACCGGGAGGATACTCTGGTCGACCTAGGGAGGTCACATGCTTCGCTTGTGGTGAGCCGGGGCACTATGCTTCTAATTGTCCACTGATTCGGGGCAGCACTATGCCAGCACAGAGCTCAGCATCCCAGACTGCCAGCAGCCGGACACGCGGTGTTGTACGTGGCCGTGATCGAGGAGCTAGAGGACGGGGACGACCTGTAGAGTCTATGGCCCGTGTCTATGCTGTTACCCAGCAGCAGGCCAGATCCATTCCGGGAGTGTTGACAGGTACTGTACATATTTATGGCATGGTTGTTCGTGCATTGATGGATTAGGGAGCAACTCATTCTTTTATTTCACCGCGTTGTGCAGGTCTGTTGGGCCGTGAGGTGACCGCACTTGAGCACGAGATGGGTGTGGGGACACCAATGGGTGTGACCTACCAAGTGAACCAGGAGATACGAGCTTGTCCTGTGGAGATTGAGGGAGTCGAATTTCCAGCGGATTTGATTCTGATGAATGTGCACGACTTCGATGTGATACTTGGAGTTGATTGGTTGTTGGAGTACAATTCGCTTATCGACTGTAGTAACATGCGATTGACTTTGAGAGGTTCGGGATTGCCGGAAGTGATATTTCATGGGGAGTGTGGAGACGCATCACCCAAGGTAATATCTGCACTCACAGGTACAAAACTTTTACAGAAGGGATGTCAGGGCTATCTTGCGTATGTGGTAGAGTCTACTGATGAGTCTTTGAGAATTGAGGATATTCCGATTGTGCGCGAATTTCCTGATGTCTTTCTAGGGGATTTACCTGGATTACCACCACCCAGGGAGATCGATTTTACGATCGAGTTACTCCCCGGGACTCGATCGATTTCGCAAGCACCGTATCGTATAGCACCGGCAGAGCTACGGGAATTGAAAATCCAATTACAGGAACTGGTGGATCTAGGGTTTATCCGACCCAGTACATCACCATGGGGAGCGCCGGTCTTATTTGTGAAAAAGAAGGAGGGTAGTTTGCGGTTGTGTGTGGATTATAGACAGTTGAACAAGGCCACAGTAAGGAATCAGTATCCCTTACCCAGGATCGATGATTTGTTCGATCAGTTACGAGGAGCACGATATTTCTCCAAGATAGATCTGAGGTCAGGATACCATCAGCTGAGAATAGCCGAGGGGGATGTTCAGAAAACAGCTTTTCGAACGAGGTATGGGCATTATGAGTTGTTGGTGATGCCCTTCGGACTGACGAATGCACCAGCTGCTTTCATGGACTTGATGAATCGGGTTTTCCGAGCGTACTTGGATAAATTTGTGATCGTGTTTATCGACGACATCTTGGTGTATTCCAAGAGTATCAGGGCTCATGAGAAGCACTTACGAATGGTATTGGGTAAACTACGACAGGAGCAGCTGTATGCCAAGTTAAGCAAATGTCAATTCTGGCTAAATAGTATTGGATTCTTGGGTCACATTATATCACCCAAGGGGATAAGTGTAGATCCTCAGAAAACGGAGGCTGTGACAAATTGGCCAAGACCGACCACGGTGACGGAAGTGCGAAGTTTCGTTGGGTTAGCAGGCTACTATCGGAGATTCGTGGAGGGTTTCTCCCAGATTGCCGCACCATTGACTCGGTTAACCCGGAAAGGGGTGAAGTTTGTGTGGGACGATCAGTGTGAACAGAATTTTCAGGAATTAAAGTTCCGATTAACCACTGCACCTGTCCTTGCTTTGCCGGATAGCAGTGGAGAGTTCGTTGTTTATAGTGATGCATCGCTGCAGGGCTTGGGTTGCGTGTTGATGCAGAATGAGAAAGTTATTGCCTACGCATCTCGGCAGTTGAAGACGCACGAATTGAACTACCCTACT
This sequence comes from Prinsepia uniflora, assembly GCA_032719365.1. Taxonomy (NCBI): domain Eukaryota; kingdom Viridiplantae; phylum Streptophyta; class Magnoliopsida; order Rosales; family Rosaceae; genus Prinsepia; species Prinsepia uniflora. Next base: position 35,921,735 of record CM064862.1, read on the forward strand.
CATGATTTGGAATTGGCAGCGGTGGTTCATGCTCTAAAGATCTGGAGACATAATTTGTTCGGTGTGACATGCCGAATATTCACCGATCACCAGAGTCTTAAACATCTGTTCACTCAGAAGGAACTCAACATGAGACAGCGGAGATCAGTTGCGCATTTGAGATTGGTGTACCTTCCTTTGCTAGTGGAACTCCGGAAGTGCAGAGTTATGTTAGGAATGGACGATCAGGGAGCCTTGTTGGCTAGCTTTCATGTGCGACCTGTGTTGGTCGACAGGATCATCGAGGCTCAACTACAGGACCAGATACTCTGTGACTACAGGAACGAGGTTGAGTCCGGACAGAGACAAGATTTCTCCATCCGGGGCGATGGAGCATTAGTGAAGCTTGGGAGATTGTGTGTACCTGCGATACCAGAGTTGAGGAGAGAGATTTTAGACGAGGCCCACAGTTCGGCCTATGCTATGCATCCAGGAGGGACGAAGATGTACCGTACTCTCCGGGACTATTATTGGTGGCCAGGGATGAAGAGGGAGATAGCTGAGTATGTCAGCAAGTGTTTGATCTGTCAGCAGGTCAAGGCAGAACGGCAGCGTCCGTATGGGGCTATGCAGCCACTTCCAATCCCGCAATGGAAGTGGGATCATATTACAATGGACTTTGTCTTCAAGTTACCAAAGACAAGGAGTGGATTTGATGGGGTTTGGGTGATAGTGGACTGGTTGACTAAATCAGCGCATTTTCTGCTTGTACGTGAGACGTACAAGCCCAACCGTTTGGCCCAGCTATTCATTAATGAGATCATCCGACTACACGGTACCCCAGGGTCGATCGTGCCGGATCGGGATCCGCGTTTCACATCCAGGTTTTGGAGGAGTCTACAGACTACTTTGGGTACGAAATTGCACTTCAGTACAGCATTCCACCCACAGATCGACGGACAGTCCGAAAGGACAATACAAACTCTCGAGGACATGATGAGAGCCTGTGTGTTGCAATTCCAGGATTCGTGGGCTGATCGATTGCCATTGATGGAGTTTGCCTACAATAACAGCTACCATGCGAGTATAGGGATGGCACCCTATGAGGAACTGTATGGTCGACAGTGCAGAACACCTGTATGCTGGATGGAGATCGGAGAAAGAACCGCAGTGGGGCCGGATCTGATGGATATGACCCAGGAGACAGTTCGGGTTATTCGGGAAAGATTGAAGGCGGCCCAGGATCGTCAGAAGAGCTATGCAGACCGACGGATCCGAGATTTGGAGTTTGAAGTTGGTGACTTTGTCTTTTTAAAGTTATCGCCATGGAAAGGGATTCTCCGATTTGGACGACGTGGGAGATTGAGTCCCCGTTATATCGGGCCATATGAGATTGTCGAGAGGATTGGTCCAGTGGCTTATCGTTTAGCACTACCTTCGGAGCTTTCCCGAGTACATGACGTATTCCATGTATCTATGCTACGGAAGTACCTTCGGGATGACTCTCATGCACTGCCAGAACAACCACTGGAACTGATGACAGACTTAAGCTTCGAGGAACGGCCAGTGCATATTCTGGATAGGAAGGAAAAGGTCTTAAGGAACAAGACGATTTCGTTAGTCAAGGTGCTATGGCGGAACCACGAGGTGGAAGAAGCAACATGGGAACCTGAGTAGTTGATGAGGGAGCAGTACCCACACTTGTTTGAGTAAATTTCGAGGACGAAATTTCTGTAAGGTGGCTAGATTGTAACGACCCCGACCGAGAATAATAATATTTTAATGTAAAAAGACTATTTTGCCCCTGAAGGGGGGGGAAACTTTGACTTTTGACCCGGGAAATAATTTGGACTTTGACCCAGGACTATGACGTAGGTCGGGACGTCACGAATCCGTAGGCAGGCGGCACGTCGAAATCGGAGTTCGTATGAAGAAGTTATGGTCAAGGAAGCATTTGGCGGAATTTACAAACCGAGAACAACGGAATAAAATATTTATTTGTTATGGGAATCCGTGCCAAACTAATATTTAAATCAAACTAGTGGATGAGTGACAAGTGTCAATCATCCAAGTCCACACTATTCCAATAAAGCAACCTTATCACTATTTAACCATTTTATACTAATTTAATTTTCCCTCCATAATTCCTAGCCCTTGGATCTCTGCCCAAATGCATCTCAGCCTTCCATTCATTCTGCTTTTTCTTCTCCATGCACGATCATCTTTCCTTTTCTCTCAAACACACACAAACACACTCTGCATAATCCCTAAACCGTGCACCCATTTCCCTTCCATTTTCTCTCGACCACCAACAGCACCACCATCACCCACTGATCATCACCATGCATCACCGGCGACCACCACCCCATTTCCCCTGCCGTGAACAGCCGTGCAAACTCAGACCCGAAACACAGAGGAATTGGGTCCAAGAAGCAAAACTCGACATCCACACCACCTCGACGCAAGGGAAGCTCCAGTCTACACCGTGAGTACCCCAGGAGCATAACTGGACGACGGTGAAGGCTTCGGTGGCGACACGGCGGCGGTAAGGCCCAAAACCCGAGAACCCGTTTTTACTCCCTGTTTCGAACCAACCCGTTTTCATGCCTATTAATTGATCTTTTGGTTATGGACATGTCCTAGGGCTAGAGACGAGCTGTTTGGGACTGGCTTGGACGACTGAGACGGCGTGGATCGCCGGAAACGACGACCGGATTTCTGGCCGTGAAGTTCACCAAGGACTGGTGAGTTTCTTCTCGTTTTCTTTCTGTTTCGAGGTTGTAGAACCATAGAACAGACCTAGACGACCCTAAAGGGAAGAACCCCATCGAAAATGGTGGCCGAAATTGTACGATGGAATCGGGTCAAGCCGTGGGTCGACGGCGACCCGGTTCCAGTCAAACGGGCTGACCCGGTACTGTAGTAATGATGACGTCATCATGCTGACGTCACTTCTGACGTCATGATGACGTCACTTCTGACGTCATGATGACGTCATCCTGTCAGATATTTTCAGGCCATGGACCAATCAGAACATGCCACGTGTCACCTGACAAGTGTCAGTGATGACGTCATGCTGACGTCAGCATGACGTCAGCAGTACTGTAGCAGCGTTGACCCACGCGTTGACCAGGCGCGTGGGGGCACGTGTGAACAGTGATTTTGGTGGGGTCAGTACCATTTTCAAGGTTTCGACGATACGGATCCAATGGAGGTGGTTTCGTGTCGATCGGAGATCGTTAGATTAGTCAAAATGGGGTTTGAAGCACCGGGAATAGTGCCCGGGATGCGATTTTGAGGCGGATCTGTTCTAGGGTCTTGATATTGATGTTATAGGGTCCTTAAGTAACCCTCAGGTATAATAATACAGGTTTTAGAGATCGTTGAGTAGCAAGGACCGAGTATGAGTGGGCTGTTTGATTTATAAAAGGCTTGCATGCATAAACTGTTTTACTATTTCCACTTATGATTTCGATGAGTCTTATATGAACTGTTTATATAGGCTATTACAATGTTTTGGGCATGAGACCCGTCTGGATTATATGTGGATTTTGTTTGGGATGTCCGCGGGGGCGGGGGCGGGGGGGGGGGGGGGGGGGGGGGGGGGGGGGGGGGGGCATAGGGTAAACTATACTATTATTGTATTGTACCTTCCTACCTGTGTATATTGTCTCCTCCACGGAGGGTCGTTGGCCTGGGTGGACCCTGGAGTAGTCACGGGGCCCTGACTGAGTGGAGTTGACCCCCGTTGGGCTGCTTACTCTCAGGAAGGCATGTTCATATACCTCGGGCAGTGACCGGGATACCGGGAGCTGATGTACCTAGAGAGTCTCGGGTGTGAGACTCTGAGTGGCAACGCATAGCCTTAGAACCGTGACATCATTTGGGTTGGGTTTTACAGTGCACTGATATGTTAGTTTCTCCTTTCGATTATTCTTGTGGTTTTATGGTTATGATTTCATTATAACATTATGTTTTCACTGCATGCAAGATTTGGAAAACGGAGGGGTAAAACTTTATGATTATTTTATTATTAAATTGATTTATAAACTGTTATTTTTGGCCCACTCACTCTTGTTTTACTAACCCCTCCAGACCCTGACACGGAAATAGAGGAGGAGGACCCGGAAGAGGAGGCAGAGCTTTAGTTTGCTTAGCTGTGCACCTATACACCCACTTGTGGGTAGGTTGAGCACTGAATAAATGTACTCTGACTATTGTGCTCACGTGTTGTATTTTTTACTTTCCCTTGTCTGACAGTATCGCTTTAAACACAGTTGTTGTACGTTATCTATCTATTTAAGTATTCGGTTTTTATTTAAGGGTAATTTTGGTATGTTTAGAGTCATTGTCAGACGGGAGCGGGGCACGTCCCCGGGTGGTCCTAGTGGGATTGGGACGGGTCCTGTCATGAACCATTGACAGGTCATTATGGTTCATGACGGTTTATGGGAACCGGCATGAACCCTTATTATGGATGCTATGGATCATGACGGTTCAAGGGAACCGGGCATGAATGTTTATGTTATGTATATATATGTATTCATATACCTTCCTTTACTTCTATTATCTTCTCCGGGGAGGGTCGTTGGCCTGGGTGGACCCCGGAGTAGTCACGGAGCACCGACTGAGTGGAGTCACCCTCCAGTTGGGTTCCTTACTCTCAGGAAGGCTATGATTACTATTACCTCGGGTAGGGTCAGTGGTCTGCGGACATTGATCTTGACTTTGAGAAGACTCGGATTGAGACCTGGGTAGCACGCGCGTAGCTTTGGAAACCGTGACAGGATTGGTTGTGTTAATTATATGTATATATGATGTATGCTATATGATATGATATATGATGTGTGTTTACACAGGTTTTGGGCCGTATCCCGTATGGTTGGTTTCTTATGATTTGGGCCGAGTCCCTTATGGATTTGGGCAGTGGCCTGTATAGTCATTTTCATTATGGTTCTTTCAATCTTGGTTTTGGGCTTAGTTACCGCATATGATTTCTGGATAAATGGTTTTCGAATGCATGCATGCTTTTTAGTGAAGGGTACAAATGTCTTTCGATAAACTATTTTTATAAACTTTTATTTTGTCCACTCACAACTTTTAATGTTTTGACTGCCCTTCAGGTTGACATTGGATATGGACTGTAGTAGAGACCGAGATATCACATACCTCCTCCGGATCCTGGCGTACTCTGATAGCCCGGGAGGGCAAAGGTCGGAAATATCCCTTGTCTGACACTCCTTGTCAGACGGGAGCAGGGTCATCCCGCGTTAATCCCGGGGGGATTGGGATGGGTCCTGTCAGTCTGTGAGTGGACGTTGTTTGTAAATTGATGCATGCATAAATGTTTATTATGTGTTTTAATATATGCTTTGTGATGCCATGAGTGCAATTGTGTGTGTTTACGTATTTGCACGTATTTCGAGGTTTTCAGTTTATACGGTCCTTATACATGTTTGTCGTTTCGGTTTAAATGAAATGGTTTTGGATTTTAAAACGTAAACTCGGGCATGAGATCCATTTGGTTTTATCTCGGGCATTTGGCCGTATTGATGACATACGGGTCTGAGTCGTGGTCGTGACGAGTTCTGTGTGCACGGTGACGGACGATACGATGCTCGCCTCCGGACCAGGATGCGTTCCTTCTGGAGAGGTCATAATGCATGTCCCGTTGTCAATAAGCCATTAGAGGCTCGACTTCGGAGTGCTTACGGTTCAGGAGATCGATCGGTGATGTGTGCACAATGATCTAGAGTGGTCGCGTCGGTTGATTTGTTCACGGCGACATACCAAGTTTGAGAGCAGTCCTGGATGGATGGTTGCACGTATCACTACGATTGGAATCATGATTGACCCTGAGATACCGGTCTCGATGCCCAGTTGAGTCATGAGTTCGGGCTTGAGGCCCAGTTGGTTTACGTTTATGATTTAAGGTCGGAGACACTAAATGGATTTCTGGGTTCGTGATGGTTTATGGGGACCGAGCATGAATCCTGTGAAATGTTTGAAAGGTTTTAAGAATGATTTCGAACTGGATTTTCATATACCGTCCTTATTTATGGATTTTCCCCTCCGAGAAGGGTGGTTGGCCTGGGTGGACCCCGGAGTAGTCACGGAGTACTAACTGAGTGGAGTCGCCCCCGTTGGGTACCTTACTCTTAGGAAGGCTTATGGATTATAACCCCCAGGGATGGTCATTGATCTGCAGATATTGACCTGGGTAGACCTTAGGGAGACTTGGGATTTGAGACCCGGGTAGCACGCGCGTAGCTTTGGAAACCGTGACAGGATTGGTTATATGTGATTTTATATTATATATACTGGTTTTGGGCTAAGTTCCCACATATGGTTATTTGAACATGTGGTTTGGTAAGTGGTTTTCGAATGCATGCATGATTTTAGTGAAGGGTATAAATGTCTTTTTGTGAAACTATTTTTATAAATTGTTTGTTTTGTCCACTCACAGCTTTTAATGTTTTGAATGCTCTTCATGTTGATAGCGGATGCGGGCTGTAGCAGAAACCGAGACATCATACTCCTCATCTGGATCCTGGCGCTCTATGAAGCCCCAAGAGGGCTAAAGTTGGAATTTTCCCTTGTCTAACACTCGAGATCAGGCGCATCCTGCGTTAATCCTGGAGGGATTTGGGACGGGTCCTGACAAGTGGTATCAGAGTAGGTTGGCTTATATGATACTCATGGTACTCTGATACCAAAGTGGTATCAGAGCGGGTTTTTCTCTTAGAGTGTGTGCATGTCGAGGATGTGATGTCTCTGCCGTGGTAACAGCCCGTCATCAACCTTATAGTTAGGGTAAGAATAGAAGGATTCGGTGGAATCGAATCCTGGTTAGATTACGTTTGGCACGAGGTACGGTTGTTTAGGGTTCAATTGGCATAGGTTGCCAAGGATTCCGAGCAAGTAAATCCTGAGTAGGATTGATATTCGTGTGAATCCAATGGCTTAGAGCCACATAGCTACTAGAGATAGGATCTAGTGAACTAATAGACACAGTAGGACGACCAGAGAGTCAAGACCGTTGAGAGGTCAGAACGACATGGAATGGAGCAACGTGGAATCAGTGGAGGTTGGACGTTAGGGTCGTTCACGATAGAATTTTGAAATAAAGATTTTACTGCTGGGAGCAGTCAGGCGCACGCTGACCCTAGTTGAGATTGTAGGGAATAGGAACGCGTGATTTTACTTGGCGTGAGATAACATGTTTCGGTGTGTCGAGTCCTGGAGGGATGTCGACTGGTAGGGGATGCCACGATATAGTTGTTGCGCGGAGTTAGGCAAGGAGTATGGTCGAGTCCTTATGGAGGCCAACGGCTAGGAGCCGTAGAGTTACGAGGGGACGAGACCCTCAGATTGTAGTTACTGGTTGTTTGGACACCAGTTTCGGAGTATGACGACTTTTTGAAATCAAGCACGAGGGATCACTCGAGATGGACGTGCTGCAGGGAGCAGCCGGGTTCGCAATAACCCTAGTTGGTGAGTAATCGGAAGAGTGACCAAGAGAGTGGTACTTGTCGACCAGATCCTGAGGTGGACCGATCGGCGGATGTTGTGTGTTGAGCGGTTGGTGCCGGCGGTGAGGAACCGCATTGGTTGACGTGAGTGAATTATTTCTGGAGGTACGTGTGTACACAGAACACACCCGTTGTGGTTGTGAGGGTAATGAAAGTTATCGGAAAAGTTCCGATCTAGTGGACTTTGAGTTTTGCGCATGAAACCGAATTGTGTTGGTAGGGTTCAGTGATTGTTGTGACCAGGGACTTAAGTCGTGGATGACTAAGGGAACCCTTCAGTGCAGTGTGTTTTCTTTCTTGAGAAAAGTAGGGTGTATCTGGATCCCATATACACCTCAGATGGGTGAGACGTCGATTGTGGGTCGACAGGACGAGTAGTACGACAGTTTGAGACTCAAGGTGAGTCAAGATTTCAGCGTAGGACACGGAGTGACACGAGATATGATGTGATGACTCGAGAGCGAGTCGAGATCAGAGTAGCGCAATGGAACCGAGCATTACCGGCTAGTCACGATCGTGATCGTGGACTTAGAGGATGCTAGGGGAGAAATGGTGCTCCTCTGAACGATGGATTACGGTTGCGAACTATGTAAGTGAATGGAGATGAGATATCGCTCAGTGGGAGCAATGAGGATAATTGTCGAATCGGATGCTGAATAGGATATCAGCTCCGGTTGTCAGATGAGAAGAACCAACAGACTGAAAAGCTGACCTTGGTTATAAGATGGAACGTGTTAGAGTGGTAGGTTGAAAAGCCAATTTGACGTCAGCTTAGTATTGCTGACCTATCAGAGTGCGTGACAAGCGAGACCTCGACATTTGTCTCGAGTGAGACTTACGAGCCGAAATGTGGCTGTGTTGGACATGTACTTTTACACGAGAGTGCCGTGTGCGGGGACATGATTGGATTCCACAGTTTGGTTGTGGAATTAGGTTGGTCTGAATTTCGAGGACGAAATTATTTAAGAAGGGGAGTTTGTAACGACCCGTCCCTGATCTTAAGAGTTAATTAAGACTTAATGACAAACTAGCAAGGCTAATTGGAGATTAGCCGAGGATTAACGGACGTTCAGGGCAATGCAATTTTGCCCTTGAACGAGGGCAAAAAGTTGACTTTTGACCCCGAGAGGTCCGATGGCCGAGGACTGGTGATCGTTACGTAGATCGGGTTAATACGAGTCCGTAGACAACCGACACGTTGAATTAGGGCGTTCGATAGAAAAGTTACGATTCACGAAAATTCTGTGGAATTATCGCACGTTTTACGAGACAGGAGACATTTGCCCTCAAGTGGGCCTAGACCTTTTGAACAGGCCCAATGGATGAGTGAAAAGTGTCAACTTTTTGCCGTGTCCGGCGGCGATAGCCTAGAGCCCAGGTAACCCAAAAGCTCGTTTGTAGTTTGAATTTTGAATTTTCATGTTTAGACGTTATGGGTGTTCTCTGGTGTTTGGATGATGTGTAATGGGTTTGTAGGAAGGTCTAGGGGTGGTTTTGGTTGGTGGGAGATGACCAAACGGCCTAGGGGATAAATTGGAAATTTGGGTCGTGAATGGGGAAATCGAACCAGACGGTTTTATAGGGTTTTTCTTCGTTCTAATTATATGGTTAGGTTCCTAAGATTGAGACAAGTAGATTATGATTGGATTGGAAGAAAAGGGACGAAAATTGGTTGAGTTATGGGGCTGGACCAGTCACGCCGGTCCAGGCGGACCAGATTACAGAGATGGACCGGATCGGACCCGGTCTGCGCGAGGTAGGGGACAATTGTTTCAGGCGCGTGGCTTTCACGCGCAGGGAACTCTGGCTGCGCGTGGGGCACGTGAATCCTCTTTTGGGGAAACTTCCAACACACGAAATCATCTATTCGATGTAACGAACATTTTGGGACTGATTTCGTGTCGATTAGACATTGTTTCGATATAGTTCGGGACGTCCGAAGGTTTAGGATCAGGTTTTAAAATAGTTAAAAATTCCAAAAAATTACTGGCTTTAATGAGGGGTTATTTAAGTAGTTAGTAACCCTCAATTGTGATTTGGACAGGTTTGGAAGTCCTGGTGACGGCGATTGGGCCGGGAGAGGTGTATGGCACGCGTATCGAGGCACAACTTCGGACGATCTGTGAGTGGACCTTGTTTTCTAAATTGATGCATGCATAAATGTTTATTATGTGTTTTAATATATGTTTTGTGATGCCATGAGTGCAATTGTGTGTGTTTACGTATTTGCACGTATTTTGAGGCTTTCAGTTTATACGGTGCTTATACGTGTTTGTCGTTTCGGTTTAAATGAAATGGTTTTGGATTTAAAAAGGTAAACTCGGACATGAGACCCATTTGGTTTTTTCTCGGGAATTTGGCCATATTGATGACCTACGAGTCCGAGCCGTGGCCTTGACGAGTGTTGTGTACATGGCGACGGACGATACGACGCTCGCCTCCGGACTGGGATGCGTTCCTTCCGGAGAGGTCATGTCAAGACCCGACCCTTCGCTGTCAGGTCCCGACTCATCTAGCACAATATTGTCCGCTTTAGGCCTTCCTGCCCTTGCCCTCACGGTTTTGTTTTCGGGAGCTCACGGTGCAACTTCCCATGGGGTCACCCATCATGGAATTGCACCAACCTCAACTCGCTTAACTTTGGGGTTCCAATCCATCCCAAAGCTACTGAGCTCCCAAAAGGCCTCGTGCTAGATAGTTGTGTGCCTACACCTTTAAGGCACACCACCATTCCCTTCCCAGACCATTCTCCTAGTAGGAATGTGGGATCGTTCACTGTTCCCTCTAGGACACAGGTCTTACAATCCACCCCCCTTAGGGCCCAGCGTCCTCTCTAGCATACTTCCTGATCGGGGTCTGGCTCTGATACCATTCTATCAAGACCCGACCCTCCTCTGTTAGGTCCCGACTCATCTAGCACGATATTGTCCGCTTTAGGCTTCCTTGCCCTTGCCCTCACAATTTTGTTTTCGGGAGCTCACGGTGCAACTTCCCAGGGGATCACCCATCATGGAATTGCACCAACCTCAACTCGCTTAAACTTTTGGGTTCCAATTCCCCCTCCCAACCACCAAAGCTACTGAGCTCCCAAAAGGCCTCATGCTAGATAGGTGTGTGCCTACACCTTTAAGGCACACCACCATTCCCTTCCCAGACCATTCCCCTCGTAGGAATGTGGGATCGTTCACCGTTCCCTCCAGGATAAAGGTCTTACAGGTCACGATGCACGTCCAGTTGGCGAGCAGCCACTGGAGGCTCGACTTCGGAGTGCTGACGGTTCAGGAGATCGATCAGTGATGTGTACACCATGATCTAGAGGTGGTCGCGTCGGTTGATTTGTTCAAGAAGACATACCAGGATTGAGAGTTGTCTTGGACGGATGGTTGCACGCATCACTACGATTGGAATCGTGACTGACCCTGAGATATCGGGCTCGATGCCTAGTTGTGCATGAGTTCGGGCTTGAGGCTCAGTTGGTTTACGTTTATGATTTCGGGTCGGAGACCCTAAATGGATTTTTGGGTTCATGACAGTTTATGGGGACCCAGTATGAAACCTTTGAAAGGTTTGAAAGGTTTTAAGAATGATTTCGAACTGGATTTTCATATACCGTCCTTATTTATGGATTGTCTCCTCCGGAGAGGGTCGTTGGTCTGGGTGGACCTCAAAGTAGTCACGGAGCACTAACTGAATGGAGTCACCCCCATTGGGTACCGTACTCTCTGGAAAGCTTATGGATTATAACCCACAGGGAAGGTCATTGATCTGCGGATATTGACCTAGGTGGGCCTTGGGGAGACTTGGGATTTGAGACCTCGGGTAGCACGCGCATAACTTTGGAAACCGTGACAAGATTGGTTATATGTGATATTATATGATATATACTGGTTTTGGGCTGAGTTCCCACATATGGGTAATTGAACATGTGGTTTGGTAAGTGGTTTTCGAATGCATGCATGATTTTAGTGAAGGGTATAAATGTCTTTTTGTGAAACTGTTTTTATAAATTCTTTGTTTTGTCCACTCACAGCTTTTAATGTTTTGAATGCCCTTCAGGTTGATAGCGGATGCAGGCTGTAGCAGAAACCGAGACATAACACTCCTACTCCGAATCCTTGCGCTCTCTGAAGCCCCGAGAGGGCTAAAGTTCCAATTTTCCCTTGTCTGATACTCCGTGTTAGACGGGATCAAGCACGTCTCGCGTTAATCCCGGGGGGATTTGGAACGGGTCTTGACAACCAGCTCCTACTCGCTTAACTTTGGAGTTCATTAGGAATCCAAAGCCAGTGAACTCCCAAAAAACCTCATGTTGGATAGATGCGCGCCCTCACAAAAAAAATTCATCCCCCAGATCCCCCGGACGATGTTAGATTGCTAACCATGCCTCCATGGCACTGGTCCTCACATAAAAAGCGTAGTTTGTATGATTAGTTAGCATTTCCGTGCTTTTGAGTTATATAAACTAGGCTCTTGGCATCCACTTATACAAGTGTCAATTTATTTTTATTTTATTCTACTTTTTTTTTCTTTCTAATTTTTGAATTAATAAAAAGAGAAAAAAATCTAAAATAAAGAAATGAAGGTGAAGTAACTATCCAAGTCCTCTACAAAAAATGTTTTAAAAAATATATATAATTTATGTTTTAATAATTTATTCGTATTAATTGAATTATTATAATGTTTTTAGAAATTTCATGAACTAAGGTTGTATTTGCCCATTTGGGGTCATATAACCGTGATGACTCTTCTTTCTTTGTACTTACTATCTTCTTGCTATAGAATCACGCGTATACCAATTTACTTTTTATAGTATATGTTATATTTCATTATTTAGATAAGAAATAAATAAAAAAATTATTCCAAAAAAAAGTATAAAACATAAAATAAAATAAAAAATGAAAGTGGACGAAACTACTCACTTCGTCCACTAAGGGCCAGTTTGGAATTGATGTGTTTTTTCAAAAAAAAACTGTTTCAACTGTACTTTTTTAAAAAATAATTTCTGCTTTATTTTCATAATAAGTAGCTTACACTAAAATATTTTTTATAAAAATAGCTTTTAAAAGTAACATACAGATTGTTTTAAAAAATATATATTATAAAAAGTTCATTACTTTTCAAAAAAACAAAATTTTTAATTTTTACCGGATGTTTTTATTTTGCTTCACTTTCAAATAAAGCAGTTGATTTTTTTTAAAAAAAAATCACACGGGGCCTAAGATTTCTACATTTGTACCAAGTTTAATTTCATTTTTTTATTTTAAAATTAAAAGAAATTAAAAAAAAAGTTATTCGAAAAGAATGTAAAGCAAAATGAAATGGTAGAGGAAAGAAAGTAACCACTTCTTCCACTAATATATATTTTTAAATTTCTATTTATCAATACAATTAAGCAGGGACAGTTCCTCAACTCAATTTTCAGATGGGCTAAATTTACTTGCTAAGTGTAAAAAAATTGACCATATAAGTGAATTTCATTGATAAATATAAAAAATATATTGGGGGACGTAATGAGTCTTATCCTTCAAATACAAAATATACATAAATAAAAGCTTAATAGAAAGAAGAAGAAAAATTATAACAAAATCCCTAATTAAGCGTGCAATGCAAATACAGATGATCATTTTTTCATTTTAAATTATATCATTCGAGCCTTAATAGCATCAAAATTTTCTATTATTTCTCCATACTGATAATATAAATAAAATCTCTTTCAATGTTAGAGTCATACAATCAGTAAGAAATGCATCGCCTATTTTATTTTGAAGTTAAAAATTGTGATATATAAGACTTAAAAAAAAGGGTGAAGAAAAGAAAGAAGAAAGTTTGAAAAGGTGTGCCCTCCTCTCTTTGTTGCTTTCTATGTCTTCCTTATGAATGAAAATATCGCAATATCCATAAAACTTTCGTCAATATATCCATATTTTGGAGTCTTTTTTTTATCAAACAATTAAGCATTCCATTAATTTGAACAAACAATTACATAGCATTGAAAGTTCAAAAAAGAAAAAACCCTAATCAGACAAATGAAGTGCAAATGGTAAAACCAAAAAGGCCCATAAACAACCCAAAAATCGAAACAGTGAAATTTAAAGTCATCTAAAGGAAACCCTAGAACTGAAAAGTGGAAAGCCTCCACATCTCCAACAGCCGCCCACCAAGCCACCATAGCCACCACAACACTGCAGAATCTGCTGCTACTGATAATAATGGAGGAGAAATCGAATAATCGTTCGGAAAATAGGGGTGAGCTAATCTCCCGCGTATAAAGCGCTCTCATAATCCATTTAAGGGGTGCATTTAGCACTTTAATATTGACCCACATCCACAGTCAACCACAGACAATCTGAAATGGATGTAGAGAGGTCAAGGGGTGAAGGTTAGCGACGGGGATAGTGACAACAAAGAGCATCAAATGAGGGGAAGGGAGATGAAAGAGGGTGGGTGGATATAGACATAAAAATAGGGGAAATAATTATCCGCCATAGTTTTATGACTATACCAGTATTTAAGGGTCTTGATATAAAAATAAGAGGGAAAAAAGATTTCCTCTCAATTTCCATGGAAGTAACCACTTCTTCCACTAATATATATTTTTAAAATTTTCTATTTATCAATACAATTAACAGAGTTTGCTTTTGGGACATTGGTAATGAACTAAGGGTCGAGTCTAATAGCATATGCTTGCTGTCATCGATTTGGACGAGTTGGAGTTATGTTGTTCCTTCCTCGGCTTCTACAGCATGGAAATTTGATTTCCCAGGTTGCGGCTGTTCTAAATTCACTTGCTTAAGTTGTTTATTTGCTTTTCAAAAAAAAAACCTACATATCATTGATACTTACCAAACAACAAGTTACAGTTGACGAAAATTAGCCAAGAGTGAGGAGAGAGTGTGGGGTTCAGATTTTACAGAGAATCATAGATATCCTGTGATTTATCCCAAATAAAACAATTATGTTCGTGTTTTCAAATTTTTCATTTTACCCCTTTAAGCTTTTCATTTTCTTTCAATCTTTGTCCCCCATTACATTTTATGTTCAATTTTCGTTAGATACTAATTTTTTTTTAAGTCGGTCTACAACTTAGCTGAACTAGGCCACATATTATTAGCTTATGTAGGGAAACTTTTTATTTTTTCAATTTTTTTTAACTTAGGAGATAGAACAACGACATAACTCTCTAATGAAAAAACCAATTCTAATACAAGCACTTTTTCTCACCAAAGGAGTTAGGACATTTTAAAGAACACACTTTAGTATTCTTCTACAATTTTCTTATTCTCACGTTCTTTCACCAAAATCACATTACTTAAACTTTACATGATACCTCTATTTATAAGTGGTTGTACCGAAGCTAAGTTGGTTGCTTAGCTTCACATTGATGACTAACTAACAATAATATTCAGAGTTCATAATCAACTTTGCCACCCTAGTCCAAGTCCAAATTGGTGTCTTTGGTGTCTTTCAAATTAGGTTTGTTTGTAGTCAAAGCTAGCTTATCATTGTTGGACTTGCACTAAGCCAACTCATCATCCACAAGATTACAACTCTTTACTTAATTATGAAGGGTTGTCTAGCTAATTTACACCAATTAACTAGCTAATTCGAACCCAACTTCTTTCTAGCTCACCCAATTGGCAACTCATTATGAGTTGCAAAAATTGATCAGCTTAGTTGTCAAGAGCAACTTATCATGAGTTACAAACATTGGCCATCTCTTGGAATTAAATATTGCAAGTTCAACTTGGTATTCATCTCTTGGAATTAAATATTGCAAGTTCAACTTGGTATTAAGTCCAAGTGCACTATTTGAACATGAGCTGGTTTTGATTTATTTTACAATCCCAATCCCCATATATTTGCATACAAAAAAATAAAAATAAAAAAATTGTTCCAAATTATATAAAATATGTATCAAACTCCTCCATCTTGGCCCCTACATATGTGAATCGGTTAGCTTCTCTTTCCAAATATTTACTGGCAAAGAACAACAAAATCAACACCCAATGAATTAAAAAATCGTATTGACATATGTATGTCCGAAAGTTGGCTTCATGAATTCAAATCTCTTTCATGGATTTGATTTGTAGAAAACATATATTCTCTCTTCCTACAGAAAACATATACAGATATATAATATATATAATCATATGTGGTAATATTGTGGTATTATACTCTACCATCAATGAAGAGTAACGGGCAAAAATTTGACATCCAAACTTCCAAAATTTATAGAATCTAAATTACTAACAAGCTTTCAATATATATATATATATATATATATATACACACACCTGCAACAAGTCTTGAGGAAAGGCTAGGTGGTTGTAAAATTCTAAACCACTTCACTAATAGCCTGATACTAACAATGTAAGACGTCTCAAGTCTCAAATGAAGTTAGCTTTCTCAGGTAACCAAACATCACCAACCACACTTAGCTCATGACCTTACCCAACAAGAAATGACTTTCTCCCCTTTTTGGTCACCTCCACTTTCCTCATCTTCTCCATTAAACTCATAAGTATTCATCACCTAGCTAGCTCCTCCATTCCCGGCCTCCCTTTCTCATGCATGCATGTATATAGTTCATGTGAGAATGTGAATGAACAAAAGTCCGACATTGGAAATTTGCACAACTTTGAATGCGCAATTAATTTTGGGGTGTAACTTCAACTTTTTTCTAGTATCAAACCAATTACGCTCCTGCCATCCAGATCCGGTGTGTTTCCTTCCTTCCCTGTGAACAATAATGGATGCTGCTGGCTTTCAGGAACCACAACCACAAGCAAGCATGAATGCAGATGAGTCAGTCATACTTTTCTCAACCTCAAACTCCCCTGAAGAATCTACTACCAGCCCTGCCTCTTCCTTTTACCACTCATCTCCACCACCCCAACACACTCACTGCAATGACAATAATTACCCATCTTACAAACTCTCTGTCCAAAATCTCTCATACACTTTTCACCCAGATAGGGCTTTATTTTTATCACCCAAATCATTTTGTCAGCTGCTTCAAAACCCTAAGACTAAGCCGGTCACCATACTTAACTCTGTCTCTTTTGCTGCCACAAGTTCTGAAATTCTTGCCGTTGTAGGCCCAAGTGGCACCGGAAAATCTACACTTCTACGAATCATTTCAGGCAGGATCAAGAATAAAGATTTTGATCCTAAATGCATCTCAATCAATGGTCATGGAATAACGAGTCCTGCTCAATTGCGGAAGGTATGCGGATTTGTTGCACAGGAAGATAATCTGCTTCCTCTGCTGACTGTGAAGGAGACTTTGATGTTCACTGCCAAGTTTCGGCTCAAAGGCATTGATGCAATAGAGAGGGAAGAGAGGGTGGGGAGGCTAATGCAAGAGCTTGGTCTTGTACATGTGGGACATAGTTTCGTTGGAGATGAAGAGAACCGAGGGATCTCTGGTGGAGAGAGGAAAAGGGTGTCCATTGGTGTTGACATGATTCATGATCCTCCGATTCTGATCCTTGATGAGCCAACTTCAGGCCTAGACAGCACTTGTGCCCTCCAAGTCATTGAGATGCTGTCTTCAATGGCAAAATCAAAGCAAAGAACTGTGGTTTTATCAATACACCAGCCTAGCTATCGAATTCTCTATCACATCTCAAGCTTTTTGATCCTTTCTCATGGTTCAGTTGTCCATAATGGTAGCATTGAATTACTTGAAGATGCCATTGCCAAATTGGGAATGCGAATTCCATTGCAACTAAATGCCATCGAATTTTCCATGGAGATCATACAGACACTCGAAGATTCATATTCTTTTAGAGCTGATCATGATGATGATGATCAAGTATCTGAGACACAGAACATAGTAGAAAAGATAGAGGATGAAATCGGCAGTAGGACTGAGTATGTATTTAGTTTGTATGAGATTATGTATTTGTGCTCAAGATTTTGGAAAATCATATACAGAACAAAGCAGCTGTTGTTGGCAAGAACAATGCAAGCTGTTGTTGGAGGATTTGGGTTGGCGAGCGTGTACATGAAAGTTGGGAAGGATGAAGAAGGAGTAGCAGAGCGATTAGGCCTCTTTGCTTTCAGTCTTAGCTTTCTCCTATCTTCCACAGTTGAGGCATTACCGATATACCTTCAAGAGCGGCGAGTTTTAATGAAGGAGTCCTCAAGGGGAGCCTTTAGAATCTCCTCCTACATGGTAGCCAACACAATTGTGTTCCTACCCTTCTTATTCGCGGTGGCTCTTCTATTTTCAGTTCCTGTGTATTGGGTAGTAGGACTGAACCCTTCGGTTTCAGCCTTTGCGTTTTTCACGTTTGTGGTTTGGCTGATTGTGTTGACGGCTAGTTCTCTGGTGCTGTTTCTGAGTGCTGTCTCTCCAGACTTCATATCGGGAAACTCTCTCATCTGCACAGTTCTTGGAGGATTTTTTCTCTTCTCTGGCTACTTCATACCCAAAGAGAGCATTCCCAAGTACTGGCTCTTCATGTACTATGTTTCCCTTTATAGGTATCCGTTGGATACATTGCTCACAAATGAGTACTGGAGCATTCAAAATCAGTGTTTTTCTTGGCATCATTCTGAGTCTGATCAGTCTCATTCGCAGTGTTTGCTTACGGGCAATGATGTCTTGAAGAGTAGGGGACTTGACAAGGACACGAGGTGGATCAATGTGGGCATCATGTTCGGTTTCTTTGTGTTTTATCGTCTGCTTTGTTGGATCATTCTATCTCGAAGGGCTGCCAGCACAACAATTTAGTTCCAGTACTATAGCTACTCATCATATGTTTAACTTCACAATTCCAACAAATTGAATTATCCGTAATTAATTCCAATTCGATGCAGGATTTTAATGGTTAGGATTTGGTATTGCTTGCTTTGATTACTAAAGTGGATGCATCCGTTAGATTAAATTATTAAACTCAGCCCAAGTTCAAACTAAAATAGTTAATCACGATTAATGACAAGCAAAACACAAGGTTACTTGATATGCAAGAAGATTGACATGTAGTGATTGATGATGATGCAATGACTTCTTGCGCAGGCAAACCATCTCCTCTATGCCAGAATCTCAATGCTTTAAATATTAATAGGCAATTGCTTAATATTAAAGTGTGATTTCAGTGAGACGAGATGCTACATTATATTGACAATAAATTCAAGCGAATACTTGACATGGTCTCCATTAGGGGTGGACACAGTGCGGTTCGATACGGATATTGGTAATATCCAAATCCAAACCGTTAAAATCTTAACGGTTCGATACGGTTTGGATTTTGTAAAATTAGAAATAAAACATGTTGAAGCATAAAATGTTCCAACGAGGAGTAGGAAGACCGCACAAGACCTAAGAACACAAGTATGTACGTGGTTTGCCTAAATCGGGCTACGTCCACGGTGTTACCCTCTTCTCATTAATATAATGGTGTTTGTTTGTACATGATGCAATAGGCTTAGAGCCTTTAGAGAGAGAAAGTAGATGTAGAGAGAGGTGAGAGCTCTAAAGTCTAGATATAGAGAGGTTTCTCTAGTGAGAGAGTCGGATCCCCCAAAATGAGGGTGATAGTGCCCCTTATATAGGTAAGAGGTAGGGTTTAGGTCATGGGCCTAATGATGGGCTTTTCCGGCATGGACCTTGATGGTGAGTTTTGTGTGATCTTTGAAGTCTTCTTGATGGGCTTACTTCGTGGTCCAATGTAGTACTTGACAAGTCCATTGCTCGGTCCAATATGGTGTAAACAGAAGTCCCCCAAGTTCTTAACTGAGGTGGACTACCTCGGTTGAGGACTTTCAAAGTGCATTGACCGAGCAACTCTTTTGTGTTCGTCTGTTGTTTCCCTCGGTGTACCATCAGTCCCCCAAGTCCTCGGTCGAGGTAGAATCCTGAAGGGAAGACGGTGGAAAATCTATGCTTGGGTAGTCTCGCGGTGAGGATGACTCCGAGTATGAGCCTGAATGCTTGCAGGTGATTCTTTGTTGTATATGTGTGTCAATCGTCATGTGAGCTAAGTTTAGCGTTGAAAGTGGGCTCGGTAATTGAGAGGCTTGGTAATGCGCTGAGCATAGACCGAGTGTTGAGAATAGGCCGAGTGCGCTTGTACTCTGACTCTAATGTTTGAGTCGAGGCCAAGTGTTTAGTATCTCGGTATTGTGTTGAGCGGATGTTAACTCGGTAATGTGTTGAGCGAATTTATACTCGGTAATGTGTTGAGCGTATGTATACTCGGTAATGTTTCGGGTAGCTCGGTGTGTTTTGAGCGAATGTATACTCGGTAATGTTTCGAGAAGCTCGGTAATGTGTTGAGCGCTCGGTAATGTGTTGAGCTTAAGTATGAGTTTTATGTATGCTCTGCATGCATGGATGCATGTATGTCAGCATGGATGAGTTCGTGTATGAGTGCATGTATGTATGCATACGATGTTTATGATGTTCATAAGTTTATGTTTTGAAGTGTTACCTAGTGGTCGTCCGTGGTGTGAGCTGAGTTAGTTCCATGTGACGAGAGGAAGAGCAGAGCTCGTGGTGTGAGCCGAGTTAGAGCCCCCAAACTGTAGTGGAAGAGCAGAGTAATACCTATTCAGGTGGTGGTTGTATCGAAATAGAAATTATGGTGGATAAGGTAGGTAGGCCGAGTTGGTTTAGCCGAGTTGAGTAGAACGCTCAGTGGGCTTAAAAAAAAAAGAGGAAGTGCCCAAACCCAAAAATAAAAGAAAGTGTTTGATTTTTGTTTGGAGGACCGAGTGGGCGAGGCCGCTCGGTGAGCTCCCTAAAAATTGAGATGTAAGGCCCCAAAAACAAAGTTGGTGTTTTAGACCGAGAAGGATGGCCCAAAACAACATTTGTGTTTTTGTTGTTCTCTTTTTTCTTTTTTCTTTTTTATTTATAGGCCGAGTAGGTTTTTGGCCGAGTGAGTTGGTCCTCTCAAAACCAAAATGTAAGGCCTAGAAAACATGTTTTTTGGCCGAGTGGGCCTTGTTGGAAAGAGTGTTTTTTTTTGTTGGTTTAGGTTGGCCTAGTGGTTTTAGGCCTAGGTGTGGTGACCACTCGGTAAGCCCCATCAAAGTGAGACGTAAAGCCCAAAATAAAGATTGTTTTGGGTTGCTCTTTGGTGGGCTAAGTTGACAGTGGGCCCAAAAAAGAAAAAGAAATTGTTTTTGGGTTTTTTTTAGGTGCTTAGTGGCCAAGTTGTTTGAATTTTTCAATGGGCAAAAGCAAAAGTGAACAGGCAAAAAAGAAAAAAAAAGGAATTTTCCTACCCCTTTTTTTGTTTGGGCTGAGTGACCCTGACCGCTCATTGGGGAAAGGAAAAATGAGTGTTGAGGATCCCTTATCCATTTTATATGGCTCGAAGCCAGTTAAGGGGAAGAGGACTCCTGTGAGGGCCTACACTGAGCAGTCTAGTTGGCTCCGTAGACATGGACAGAAGTTTAGCAGGCTGTCGCCGAGGGTAGGTAGTGTCATACCATTGTGGGGGCTGAAGGCAAACGGTTTAGAAGACTGAACCTTGGTAGACGCCTGTCGAGGTTGTCGGTCGATGGGTATCGACCGAGCAGTCAAGGGGTCGTCGGTGGGCAGTTGCTGAATGGATATGGTCGAGAAGTGTGAAGCGACTTCGGTGGACAGTCACCGAGAGGGCAGGCGGGCCGAGCAGTACCGTGATGGATGGCGAAGAGCTGAACGCCGAGTACGGGTGCAGGGGCCCTGGGTTGTCTGTTGTTGTTTGGTCGAGCAATTCTTTGATGGGCGGCGACGAGCTGAGCTGTGTGGAGGCGAGGCGAGCACAGAGGCGACGAGGGCTGTCGAGTTTGTCCATCGGAGCTGGGTTGACGATGGTGGTACGATTAGTTAGTCAGCACAGTCGTCCATCCCAAGTGGACGAGTGGTGGGCCTTGTGTGGCCCTGGCGTGAGACGGCGACCTCGTGAGATGAGAGACACCGAGAGGCTGCATGAGGTGAGCTTGAGAGGCGAGTATGCAGTGCTGCAGAAATGGACTCTGCCCCTTTCTCTGTGTTTTTGTTTTTGATTTCATATAGATGGTACTAGCGAAGCCGTGAAGAAGGTGATTTTGTGGGTTAGCTTTATAGTATAAAGGAGGTTTTTCTAGTTAGAAAAATCTGAGCAGTGGGGAGATTCACCAAGTGGCAGAGTGCATTGCCATGCGTAATATATGAATATATATATATATTTATATGTTTGTGGTGGTTATCCAGAGTCTACAGATTGACTATTTTTTCTTGTGGTGAACAGAGATTACAAAAGGCAAAGGACAAATATTGTCATGGTTGGCAGAGTCAAAGTTGCCAAAAGGTGAAGTATGAATATATATATATATATATATAGTAGGCAGGTGATGTGCAAGTTGGCTGTTTTGGCCGAGTGAATTGTCAAGGTTGACAAACATATGTATAATTGTGTGGGGGCAGACTGCAAATTGTCCATAGGGATATATATATATATAGATATATGTGTGTAGGGCAGGCTTGTTTGTTTAGGTGGGTGGGTTTCAGTGCACAAGATAGAAAAAACTTTGGTTTGTTTGCTGTCTATATAGTATATATAAGGAGGGAATATAAATATCTCACATGGTGAATTTGTATGTGACTTCGTAAATTGACTCTGCCCTCCACCTTTAGATCGGGCCCTAGACCTCAATGAGCAAATGGGCTATAATGTGACGAAAACTTTGGGCCCCGAGTTGAAGTGTGAATGTGTAGATTCGGGAGAGAGAATTCTCGGAAGAAAGAAAGAGGTTCAAAGAGAGAATATTCTTGAAAAGATAAAAATTGCCAGAAGAGACGGAAGAGAGAGAAAATCCGTGGAAGAGAGAAAAAATTTCGGAAGATCAGAGTTGATTTTTTGTAACTGCCTAGAATTCTTGGGTTTGTGGGTTCTGCAAGTGTGAGGAAGAGAGAGAACCGACACGGATTTTTGTTACGATTCCCACAGACGGCGCCAAACTGTTGAAGCATAAAATGTTCCAACGAGGAGTAGGAAGACCGCACAAGACCCAAGAACACAAGTATGTACGTGGTTCACCTAAATCGGGCTATGTCTACGGTGTTACCCTCTTCTCATTAGTATAATGGTGTTTGTTTGTACATGATGCAATAGGCTTAGAGCCTTTAGAGAGAGAAAGTAGATGTAGAGAGAGGTGAGAGCTCTAAAGTCTAGAGAGAGAGGTTTCTCTAGTGAGAGAGTCGGATCCCCCAAAATGAGGGTGATACTGCCCCTTATATAGGTAAGAACTAGGGTTTAGGTCATGGGCCTAATGATGGGCTTTTCCGGCATGGACCTTGATGGTGAGTTTTGTGTGATCTTTGGAGCCTTCTTGATGGGCTTACTTCGTGGTCCAATGTAGTACTTGACAAGTCCATTGCTCGGTAACCGTTTCAATCCAAACCGTTACTAACAGTTTGGTTTGGATCGAAACGGTTTAAAATCGTTAAGGAATAAAAAAAAATGAGGATATAGAAAAAATAAGGATACCAAAAAAAAAAATCAATACTCAATACTCAAAATTTTATATATTAAGCTTGCTAAGTATTAAATTACAAACATTATCACTATACTAAGATTTATCAAACAAACAAACTATTTATTAATCTTTTTATTACTCTTATATGAGTATACATATACTTATATGGGTACATCTAGGTATCCTTTTATTTTTATTAATTTTACTTTGTATTAATAATATATTTAAACATTAATAAAAATTAATATATTCCTTAACTGTTCGGTTTGAATTTAACAGATTTTCAAAATGAAAATCCAAATCCAAACTGTTACTAACGGAACGGTTTGGATTCTCAAACCGTTTGACTTTTATCCGGTCAAACCTAAACCGTTGGATAAATAACGGTCTGAAGCGGATCGATTAGCGGTTTTAACAGATTCGTGTCCACCCCTAATCTCCATATACTTAGTGGATTGACAATTTTTGCTAATACAACACAAATCGTTATTAAAAACACTTCAAAAATACTATAAAAGACTAAAATAGTGTTATAAAATGCGCAATGTCTGCTAAATTTATAAAAATAAAAACACACAAATAATGTTGCAATATGTTCGACCGGGTTGTCCTTACAAAGATTTTAATGTGGTAATTCATTATTGTCTTAGCAAAACATTTTATGAATTATTAAATATGTTGGATAGCGTGAATCAAGATTCTCATTTTGAGCATTCAATCTAGCTCTCAGCATTGGGCCGGGTCGGGTAAGCTCGGCCCAAATTTTTTAGACTTGGGACGAGTTAGACGAGCCTGTTTCATAACTTGAAAAATATCAAATCAAGTCTGGCGAATTTAGTTATATATAAAAACCCAAGCTTTTGTCGGGCCAGATTTTTATTAGGCTTTATGAGTCAGGCCTAATCAGCCCATTTAGACCGAATTCAATTGGACTTTTAAAAATGACTTATTCCACAAATTTTAGAGTTGGGAAAAAAATTGAATATGGAAAAAATAAATTATATTAAAAAAAAGGGTGCAAAAACGTATCCCTCACAATTTCACGACCTGCAAGGTCAAGCCACAAGATGGCATGTGGGAGAGCATATCCCTCTTATATGGGAACTGTGTAGCTGACACCATCTCCACAGTTAAGAACAATACATGCACACAAGTAAATAGAAAGCATGGAGTAGCGTTTAAAAGACAACACATATGTAGCCTCGAAAAGGAGGAGCATCATTGCGAAATCCCAAACCCAAAATAGTCATTATAAGGTTACCTATTTATCTGAGATAAGACACTTGTTGAACCAAGAAATTGCAATAATGATAATTTTTTTACGCAATCTACTGAAAAATTCAATCCCTCATATTTCCAAAATTATTCATCATACTTTGTAACATAGTGCATATTAAAAAAAAAAAAGGCGTTGACTAATTTATATATAATACATTTTTAAGTATTCGGATTTACAGACTGAATTTACATAGCGAGTCGGGCTGGGTTTTACTCGGCCAAGCTTACATGTTGGATCGGGTTGGATTTTAGTGGGCTGGGCCATTTCGGGTTTAAACACCTAAGCCCAATGTAACGATTCGTCCCAAATTCCATGATTAGATTAGTGACTAATCACGATTAGTGAGGCTAATCCGTGATTAGTAGAGCGAAATCGGACGAGCGATGCGAAATGACCGTTTTGCCCTTGATGGTGGCAAAACGTTGACTTTTTAATCGGGCGGTCAAATGGACTTTGACCGATGACCGTGACGTAGTTCGTGACGTCACGAGTTCATAGACAGGTGGCACGTTCAATTCCGACATTCGAGGAGGAAGTTATGACGTTCGGAAGTTTAGGGGCATTTTGGTAATTTGGGTGAATAGGAGGTCAAAAGTTGACTTTTTGACCGGGAGGTCCGATGGCCGAGGGCCGAAGACCGTTACGTAGATAAGGACGATACGAATCCATAGGCAGGCGGCACACTGAAATCGGACTTCAAACGGGAGAGTTATGGGTCACGGAAGTTCGATTTCACTATGCACGAACTTCGAGACGGGGACGTTTCGGCGAAATCTGATTGGGTGGATATTTTGGTGGGCCCCATGGATGAGTGACAAGTGTCACTCATCCCATTGATTTGATCCCCCAAAATGTGGATCTATATAATTAATTAATATTATTTAATTATTTTTATAAACCAAACCCACACCTAATTCAATCCTAGCCATCCAATTCAATTCTATCTTAAATCCTCATCATCAATCCTCTCTTCTCTCATCTGATCACATCTCCTTCTCTCTTCTCTTCCACGGCACCACCATCATTTTCATTCATTTTCTTCCTTTTCCTCACAAACCCGAAAAACCCCATTAACCCATATTCTCCATTTTCTTCAACACACACAACACACATCCCCTCACCACCTGTGACTGAGACCAGAGTGAAAGTGTGAGTGAGACGAGGAAGGACAGGACGGAGGCGGCCAGAGCCACGGCGGCTCACGGCGGGAGGAAACCCGAAAAGGTAGGTTAGGGGTTTGAAATTCAAAACTTGGGTTTTATGGGTCTTGGATCGAAACTAATGATTTGGTTGGGTTTTTGGGGACTCGAGGAGGCTAATGGGATCAAAAGGAACGGCTGAGGACGGCGGTGCAGCCCAGACGGACGGCCGAAAGCTGGGCGACTGCTCTCGGCATCACAGGTAATTACCTCGACCCGTTTTCTAGTTTTTAAACCCATAGAACTCTAGGTTAGGTTGGGAGGAGTAGAATGGGACAAACGGGAGGAAAAATGGTGGCCGGAGCAGGGAACCGGCCAGGTCAAGCCGCGGGTCACGGCGACCCGGTTACTGGTATTCGGGTCGACCCGCGGGAGGACAGAGATGACAGGTGACGTCATCATGCTGACGTCATCATGTCAGCGTTGACGTCAGCATTGTCAGATCTGACAATGTCAGCTGACATGTCAGAAAATGGGCCAATAGGAGTGCGACACGTGTCACATGTCAGTGCACAGTCAGCACTGACATGTCATTGACGTGGCCCAATCAGAGGCTGACACGTGGCACTGACGTGGACCAGTGCCGCGATGACACGTGGCACCTGTCAGACTGCAACGTGGCACTGACAGCATAGTGACGTGGACCAATGGGAGCATGACACGTGGCACCTGTCAGAGCTGACAGCTGTCAGATGACGTCATGCTGACGTCAGCGATGACGTCAGCAGGTACTGTAGCGGCGCGTGAAGCCCACGCGCAGCCACTTCAGGCGGCGCGTGAGGGCGCGTGGCAGGGAATCTGGGGAAGGTTCCAACATACGAAATCTTCTATTCGATGTAACGAACATTTTGGGACTGGTTTCGTGTCAATCGGACACCGTCTCGATATGTTTCGGGGCATCGGAAGGTTTAGGTTCGGGATTAAAAATAGTTAAAAAGACGGGAAAATTACGGGGCTTTAGTGGGAGGTTAATTAAGTAGTTAGTAACCTTCTATTACGATTTGGACAGGTTTGGGAGTCCCGATGACGGTGATCGGCTCGGGGAGCCGTATGGCACGCAAATCGAGGAGGCAGCTCGGACGGTCTGTGAGTGGACCTTGTTTTCTAAATTGGTGCATGCATAAATGTTTATTATATGTTTTATTACTTGTTTGATGATGCCATGGGTGCATTTGTATGTGGTTACGTATAAGCACGTATTTCGAGGTTTCGACCTTATACGGTGCTTATACGGGTCTGTATTTCTTTATTGATTTAAATGAAATGGTTTTGGCTTTCTAAAAGGATAAACTCGGGTATGAAACCCATTTGGTTTTGTCTCGTGCATATGACCTCAGATTCCGGGCACGGTGCCCAGTTGGTGTCCTATGTTCGGGTACGAGACCCAGTCACTTTACGGTTTTGATTTCAGGTCAGGGAACCTTAAATGGATTCCCAGGTTCATGACGGTTTATGGGAACCGGCATGAACCCTTGTTATGGTATCATGGTTCATGACGGTTTATGGGAACCGGCATGAACCCTTGTTGGTTATTACGGTACATGACGGTTTATGGGAACCGGCATGTTACCCTGGTTATGTTATTACGGTACATGACGGTTTATGGGAACCGGCATGTTACCTGATTATGGATATTATGGATCATGACGGTTCAGGGGAACCGGTCATGAATGTTATGTTATGTATATATATGTTCGTCTACCTTCCTTTACTTCTATTATCTTCTCCGGGGAGGGTCGTTGGCCTGGGTGGACCCCGGAGTAGTCACGGAGCACCGACTGAGTGGAGTCACCCCCCAGTTGGGTTCCTTACTCTCAGGAAGGCTATGGTTACTATTACCTCGGGTAGGGTCAGTGGTCTGCGGACATTGACCTTGACTTTGAGATGACTCGGATTGAGACCCGGGTAGCGCGCGCGTAGCTTTGGATACCGTGATAGGATTGGTTGTGTGACTTATATATATGTATGTGATGGATATATGATATATGATATGTGGTGTGTACAGGTGTGCACAGGATTTGGGCAGTGGCCCGTATGGTCATTTTCATTGTGGTCCTTTCGACCTTGGTTTATATCTGCGTTGGGCTTAGTCCCACATATGGTTTGTTTTGGATAAATGGTTTTCAAATGCATGCATGCTTTTTAGTGGAGGGTACAAATGTCTTCTCGTTAAAATGTTTTTATAAACTCTTGTTTTGTCCACTCACAGTTTTTAATGTTTTGACTGCCCTTCAGGTTGACATCGGATGTGGACTGTAGCAGAGATCGAGATATCACATGCCTCCTCCGGATCCTGGCGTACTCTGATAGCCCGGGAGGGCAAAGGTCGGAAATATCCCTTGTCTGACACTTCGTGTCAGACGGGAGCAGGGTCATCCCGCACTAATCCCGGGGGGATTGGGATGGGTCCTGTCACCCAAACCCAACTCACGACCT